>OX467090.1:9547488-10747488 GCA_950106755.1 Climacium dendroides | reverse complement strand
ATATCAACCCTTTTTCAATGTAGTGCCAAGTACACATATGCTTGTTGTCCAACAAGATGGAGTAGGCAATGCTAGGGAGCTTATTGTCTACTATATGCAATGGAGTCTTATTGCCAATTTTACCAAGAAGTATGAGGAACTTGATTTTTCCAAATGGTGAGCATATTCCATGTAATTGAAGTAGAAGTGCACATGTTTTTTTGTTAGACAAAAGCATAATTGGTGCTTTTGAAATGAATTTGATGATTATCTCAAAAAGACTTTAGTGTAAAACTAATGTATGGTCTTTTGAATCTAGTCACCATTGAAGGGTGAGGGCACTACATCTTATTGCCTCATACAATAGAATTTCTAATAAAGTAGTAAACCTCTCTAAAAGAAAATTGATTGTTGGTCTCGACCCAACTTATATACAAATGTCAATATATCATGAATGTAAATGATCCTACCTATTGTAATAAACCTTTCTAATATAATGCTTCAAACTAGTCTCAACCCAACTCTTTATAGAAGTTCTATTGTATCAAATTTTTCTAGTTGTTGACAAGTTGTATGTCATCCATATGTGGTCAAAAAACTTGGTATAGGAAGAAACAGTTACTACACTAATGGAGTTCTTTAATTTTATTTCTATTTAATGTTCTTATAGTCGAGGATACTATTTGCTTCACTTTAAACATCTTGACATGTATAGGAGTGTGATTTTTTTGCCATGTATAGGAGTATTTGCTTCACTTTAACATCTTGACATTTGTCTTATTCTATTTTTCTTTAGTCTAGATTCTACAAATAGAAGAAGGGTGGCAAGAAGAAATAGTTGTACTATATACATATGGAAGATTGTTAGCCTCTTATGTTTGTGGCTCTTTATGATACATTGATATAGGAAAATCCCCTAGAGGTGAGTATTATAAAAACATCCTTGTTGGAGCATCATATGCTATTTTTTTAACAAATAGCTATGAATGAGCTTGAAAAAAAATGTAGAGAGTTGAAACAATGCATTTTATGTTGTCACTTTAATAGAACATAGTTCTTACTGATCTCAAAATACTTTTTTTTTTTTTAATATTTGAGGTAAATAGAAGAATAGAAAAGACAAACTATTGTAGAGGTTCACCTAAAGCATAAAAAAAAATTGGATAATCATTTCTTAAAACTTCCTAGAGTAACTCACACAAATGTGCTACACTTATAAGAAGTTCAATTAGGTGCAAGCCAACAAACCATAACTCCACACAACAAAATGGCTTATACTCTATACAAGATGAAGCACTGTGAATTTCAAAAGCAATATAAAACACAATGTTCAATACAAAATACCTTGGCATTTCCTATGAATGAATGAGGGTCCACCTTCCCATTGCAAAAGGTCATTGTTTGGGAACAACTCACAAACATTTAGTAGCTTTTTCAAGGACAAATAGAATAGCCAATTTAATTTGTAAAGCCAAATTGATTCACCTAAGCCTTTAAGAAGTCAAGCTTGATTTCTTCAACTTGCTTTAGGTGCACCGTATATATCTCTCTAAGAAGCAATACAAACTCACTCAAATCAAGTCATGGTTTAAAGATAGTCTAATCTCATCATTCTATCACCACTACAAACTTCAATAACTCACACTAACTTATTCCTAACATTGCTATTCATTTCTTATGTACTAAAATATGTATTATTTAAATATTGGTATCCAACAATGAATTTATTTTTTAGCAAGAAAGAATGAAACAATGGGTTCAACATCAATCAAACAAAAAATTACATTGTTACAATGGACTCCACTTAAGAAAACTACAAGTCATAAGAATGAGTTTCTAGTTAAACGAAAATGGGTTATGTCTGTCTTTCTAATTTTGTGTCTTTTGTCTATTTTGTAATTACGAGTATACTTGTAATTTGGAAGATTCACTCTATTGAGGGTCTCATCTAAAAAAACCTATAAACTTGCCACACTATTATTGATGATTTGATGTAAGAAAACCATCAAAAATTCAAGGAAATGGTAGATGGTGAATTTTCTTCAATTCTTGTTGAACTCAATATTTTTTTAATTTATATTTATATTTATTTTAATTAATTAATTTCTAATGATATTTTCTTGAGGGTATGGTATGCATTAATTGATGTATCAAAAGACATCGAATTTGACATCTCAAAAAATAGCATTAAAATTTTCAAAAACTAAATCAACATCAAGTGCCATGTCACATTTTTGTTGGGTCCACATCATCCTCCATATCTTGGATGAAAAAATTGCTTCCGTAGCATTTCTTGCTCAAATACACCTTCCACATGGCATACTATTAGAAGCTTCCAAAGCCCTATTCTATGTGATGTTTTCCCAAAACAAGTGATTTCGCACATTTTTTTGAAAATAGGGGATGTTTTTTGCCTGTCTAACATAATCAGATTTTTAGTCACATTCACTCAAACATCATCCTTGTCAAACTAAACATCACTTCCTGTTTTTTAAAATGTCAAAAAACCACTAGTTTCTTATAGTGTATAAAAGGCTCTCCGATTCTTTTCACACTTTAGTTGTCCAAGATCTAACTTATAGTTTCAAGTTAGGAACTAGGGTTCAATCTTTAAGTTGCAACAATCACTATACACAAGAAACTACTTGAGTTCTTTCATTAATCTATAGTTGTAGCTTGTGTTCATGCAATATTTGCCCCCTTTGAGTCTACAACAAATAACAAAAGAAAGAAAGCTTTCGGATACCTTGAAGTGTCTAAATGGCCCAAAGTGGCTACTTTCATGTCTATAAAATTTAAAATAAATGAATGTGGATGTCATAAGATTGTTGTATAGGTAGCTTTTCCAACATTTTAGCCTTCTTTATGTTCAATTTTCCTTGGATTTGACAATGTGGCATACTAATTCCCAAACCATTCACCTTCAAAAATAATTTGTCTAAAAATGGGAATGATTTGTGACTTCAAATTAAAAAAACTCTTGGATGGAATTGACAAATTGCGGATGAAAACATAATTATGCACATGTGATATGTGTGAAATAATGTGATAATGTATATCCAATATGTAGATGAATGTTGGAATTTGAAGCACCACTATAACATTTGATGTCACCACTTTTGCACTTCATAAAACATGAAAAGAAAGAGCCCAAATATGTACAACACATACATGTTAAGAAAAACCTAGAACCTTTTTTCACTTGCCAACTGAACCCAACAAAACGAAGACATTTTACTAATTTTCTCCAAGATCAGATGTTGACAGGGTACGTGTTCCATTCCACTACTTCACAAAATGCCACAGGCCGCATGCAAATGCCACAGAATGAACCAAGATTACCTGCACTAGGGTGTGCAATTCTAGACACCAGTCTTTGACATCACATGCATGGACTCTCTTCCAAAAGCTTTCAAGTTGGAGCAAGTTAGAAGCTCTTCTTCTTCAAGTACTGGTTTTACTGCCACATAACAACACCGTAAATAGTGCCAGATTCAACCTTGCAATTGAACATGGGAAAACAATGCATGAATTAAAGCACAATTCCTAATTATGGAATTCCAATTATTTTATATCACTGGAATCACTACGTACAGAGTAGAGAGTAGAGCAATTGTTGGTCAAGAAAATGGAAATTGAAGAAATGTAGACAAAGAATGTGGGTGAACATTTTGTTGGTTTCTGTTAATTTTGCATTCTGGTTGTCACTGCGCGAGTATCGATTCCTCGAATTTAGGGTTTCTACAAGTCTCACAAATCGTCGATCAAACAGGTTGAAAGCTCATTTGTTGTCTTCTTTCTACGACGGTTGAGGTCGTCTTTTTCTCCCTGGATGTCTTGAAAACCTTCGCGGAGAGTGCGTGTCGAAATCTATGTTACGTTAGCAGGTGTCATAATTCGACAAATGCATCGCTGAGCACACTCCCTTCCCAGTCTCTGTTTCTTTGAAGTCATGTACACTCTGACGCGCGCTTAAGGTTGCATTAATTGCCTTTCCTCGGCATTTGTTCATCCTGCGATCGACTGCATATTCCGAGTTCGAATAAATTTTTGTCGAACTTGCTTGTGAAGACTCTGGATTTCTAACAACAGTTTTAATTAAATACCTGTCGTATAATCATCGCTATAGTGCTCCTACAGACTTTGGTCAGCCACGCTTCCAACAAGGGTTTCATCACAGCTTTGGGGCAAGCTGCGACGTAGTTGTGAGTTCAATATATATAACTATCTGAGAAATTGACCTTCAACAAACTCTTCCGGAAGAACGGATCTCCAGAATACCTCTCTAAACATGCCAAAGGAAGTACGACACATGCACAAGTCTTCTCTGGACAATGTATTGGCTCTTACTTTGAGTTTGACATTAGTGAGTGTCGGGATTAGATGGTGGAGCTGGGGACCGAGACCTCTGTGAGTGTGCACATGGTGCAGTGAAAGAAAATAACGGAGAAGAAATTTTGAACCTTCGACCGTCGCTTCACCTGGTGTATGGAAGAAATCAACTGAACACAAATTTCAAAGAGAATGGACTAAATCCGACCAGCAAGTGACTTACACAGTGATGTAAGCCTCCATCACGAAACCCTAAATCATTTGCTGCTATGTAACATACAAAGCCTTGGCACATGGAAGAGCAAAGGTGATGAGACAATAGATCAAGCACAGCGCATCAATTTTGAGTTCTCAGAGAATCTTACCAATTCACACAGCTCAAGCCAGGAATCCTATGCAAGCTTCACAATGCTCAAGTCACAAAGTCGGCAAAGCTTCGTCTGCAACAAAGTACCCAACAGAAATGTAAACGGGGAAAACTCAGCTGAAAATTCTCCTACCCAAGAGAAATGTATTCTAAATGAGCCCAAGAGAAATGCAAATGCAAAGTGCTTCTCATCCAATTAGCACCTCCGTTGTGTGTTTGGTTTATGGTATTTCATGGTGTGACTCCATCACCTATCTCCTTACTTCATGGGACAACACCAACGGTCAATTCGCACAATCAAAATCTACAAAACGTATTTACAATTGCAAATAGGGTAATAGAATCTACCTAAAGTATCTATTTATTATAGAAAATTAATCTTTTGTCTATATTCTTACTTTTGTGTTCAAAACATGGTCAAATGTAGCAATTACTTTGAAATTTTTTTCATTTTTCTACTACATACAGCCTAAATTTAGTGTCTAATCCAGTTAAGGCAATTACAGGATAATCTATGATGAAGTTTAGAAAAGTCTTCTTCATCCAGTTGGTAGTCTTCTAAATACAATGTTGTCTTATCATCTTATCAACTTGAAAATGATTTTGTCAACAATATCAACAAAGAAGTCTTTTAAATGTTCCCCAAGTTGTCACGAACATTATTGAATATTGAGTGTAGATGTTGCAGTCCTAAAGGTGGGTGTTGACAATTATAACATATATTCTATGGAATACCTCAATTCAATGAAGTTGCCTAGATTGTCACCTTCAAAGTTGCAACTTAATCCCTAAAGAACTAAAGAGCTCACTTTGGACTTTTTGAGAACTCAAACAAGCTCTATTGACTTCATAATTTGAAAATTTTGCATGAATGTTTAGGATGGATGCTTCTTATTATAATCTATGTGTGTAGTTTTGTTTCTTGTCATTTATAAAAATATTGCAAAAGTTAGAATTTTTTCTAATTTCAATGTCAAAACAAGTAGCAAAAAATATATTCTAAAAAATTATTAATTATTTTTCTAAGATTGTATAGATTGATACCTACTTCCAAAAATTAAACTATTGAATTCCAAATAATGAGTTAAAAGTTATGAGGAGTTTTATTTTACAACCAATGAAGGTAGAAATAACAAATGAAGTCATCTTTTGCTCTCAATTTTGAAAATTTTCAAATAAAACTCCTCATATTGGGTATGTATCTTGCGGGTGGATAATACACAAGGCCATGGCATCTGTTTTTATGGCAAAAGGTCTACTATTGCAAGAAATTGGGAGTTGCAACTTTAGTGGATGAGAATGGAAAGACCACAAAAAATTTGGTGCTAAAAATTGGTGGGCTGGTATGCCTTTAAGTTAGCTTTCTAACAAACTTAATTCTACCTCATTTAAAGTAAGAATGACACAATAGTGACTATTTTTAGGATAAAAGGTCTATTGCCTTCAAAAGTAAGCAATGATTTGAAGATTTTTTCATAATTTTTGCATTTGTATTTGAGTTAATTGCAATCTTCATTGCACCTTGTTATTAAAAATTGTGGGTTTGGTAGACTTGTATATAGTATACAATGATGTATAATGAAGATTGCAAGATTCAAGATTCATTGTTTGTAATTAGGTGATGGATAGTGTATTGTTAATTTTCAAGATTCAATTTCGTCCCATTAAGTGCCTTAATTGCAATTTCTATAGAGATTTTAGTATAGGATGTTACTTTAGAGATATTAGATGATAGCGGTAATAGCGATGATAGCGGTGGCATATTAGATGATAGCGATGATAGTAGTGTTGAAGCATCTTTTGGGATGGTGTTAGGATATTGCCCTTGTTTGCCCTTGTTTGAGCGGTGGCATATTAGATGATAGCGATGATAGTAGTGTTGAAGCATTTTTTGGGATGGTGTTAGGGTATTGCCCTTGTTTGCCCTTGTTTGAGCGGTGGCATATTAGATGATAGCGATGATAGTAGTGTTGAAGCATCTTTTGGGATGGTGTTAGGGTATTGCCCTTGTTTGAGCGGTGGCATATTAGATGATAGCGATGATAGTAGTGTTGAAGCATCTTTGGGGATGGTGTTAGGGTATTGCCCTTGTTTGCCCTTGTTTGCCCTTGTTTGAGCGGTGGCATATTAGATGATAGCGATGATAGTAGTGTTGAAGCATCTTTGGGGATGGTGTTAGGGTATTGCCCTTATTGGACTTAAAATCGTTTTAGCCAATATTGAACATAAATGATGTAGGAGTCCATTGCTTTATAGACACATAGGTCACATACATTCCTTATTGGTCCAATTTTAGGGACTATTTGCCCTAATTGAATAAAAATTGTGGAAATTTTTTCTTACTACATCACCAAGCTTCTAAGAATTTCGACAAAATATTGCAAAATTAAAAGACCCAAAATTGAATAGAAATGGACCTCATAATGATACATACTATTTATAGAGTGAAGAATTAGTGTGCATTGTTGACATAGACACATACTTGTGGATTAAAAACTAATAAATTTAAAATTAATCTAGAATTTTTACCAAAAATGTGGACTTGAATGAAAAACATAATTTTTAATTTAATTTTTAAGAAAACAATTACAAAGGAGAGAATACAAATCAAATGCAATACCAGTACTCCAGACAATGTTGTTTGAATTCCAACATATGGAGCTTCTAGTTGCAATAACTCCTGAATTTTTGAATTTTTTCAAAATTTTGAAACGAAGTGGAAAGAAAACTTGTCCACCTTTGTTTTCTTAGTTTAAATCAAATATCAGAAGTGGATATTTTGAAAGTTACAACCAAGTTTGACCACGGAGACTCCAATGATGCGGGGATCTCTGCGGGTTGATTAGTTGACGCTTCAGTAAAAATTAAGCAAATGAAACTTTTGACCATGACCAGCGAGGGAGTGATAAATTAATCCAGAATAGCACAAATGCGACCCATTGGTAGTACGTACGATTCCATCAGCTTCAAAGCCCTCTCCAGCACACAATAAATAGTTTCGATTCCACCAAAAGTAGATGAACCGCAGGAACAAAATGGTTTGCTAAGTTCGGTGTCCATGTCCTGTCCACAGCTACGGTCTCCCTTGCTCCATGTCGTAGTTGGATTCTCCAGGATATGATACTTGTCGTGAGGGGGCAGGACGGGGAGGGCAATGTGGAATGTAATCATAAGTCAAGTGCGCTGCAAAACCACAGAAGACATTTCGATTTGGTGAGATTCGATGCCTAGTGCCACAAACTTACAGTGGATGGGCAGGCAAGAATGTCAAAGCAACATGTAGAAAGATATGGGATGCTTACGTAAATCATCGAACAAGCTTCGGAAGTGCTGGCGATAGCAGAAGTAGGCCGTCACAGTGCCTGCAGAGCCTCCACACGTGTAGTAAGAACACGGCTGCATGATGGCTTGCCAAAGCAAGAAGATTATCTGGCTACTTCACATGTGGCATAGAAGCGGAATTTTTAAAGGTCCTACGGACCAGTTGAAAGAAGACCAGGCGGAGGAACGTGAGAAAGCACCCACCAATGGACGCGCCAGTGCAAACGTCAGTCCAATGATGCCAGTAGTCGTCTATTCGGGTGACGCCAACAAAAGTGGCTCCCAGCATCGTCAAAACTATGGGGAATAGCTTCCACGAGTGCCCGTTCCGATCAAAGATGCAAAGCTTGCCAGCCATGTACATTGCCAGGTAGCTCAGACCAGCGAACGTCCCTGCAAAGATATAAAATGTCAGAAGGATGGAAAAACGCACACCTCCACCTCAAATACCTCCAATTCTCAACCTATCCTCAGCTCAGTCATAGTTCACTGACAGAGTCTGATCATTCAAGGTAGCAGCCATTTCCCGCAGAATCAGCAGAGCGATGTACTTACATGAGGTATGGCCGCTGGGGAAACTTTTATAAGCTTCTTTCATTTGTTTGGCGGTCGCTCTGCAGATGACGTTACCAGTTATTAAGTCGTAAGTCTGCCATCAAACAAATCGTCAGTATGACACAAAAAAGGAAAGGAATTTGTCAGAAAGATCTTGTGTCTGATAGATCAATGAGCAATGAGCTAGAAGTGAGGCCACACAATCAGAACAAGATAAACACAACACAGAAGTGACGAGAACATACAGGCGTTGCAGTAGGGCTCCCAAAGCAACGAGCATAGAAGTGAGGACGAGGTCGTCCAATTCCAATCTTCACAACGTCAGTTATAAGTGCCGTTAGTGCGACAGCAGTGAGAAGTCCTACAGGACAGCACAAGATAAGTCATTCCAGCATGCAAATGCAATCATCGTTGCAGCAAAGCGTACCAAAATACCCGGTGACAACAACCAAGAAACATGGAAAAACAAATTTCGGAATTTATTTAAAACTTTACAGAAGCAGACCACTAAATAATGAAACAAGGAAGAAACCATAGTACTACGGGTGCTACCCGCAAGATACATACCTAATATAGCATGATGCAAGTCTCGAATATTCCTCCTTTTGAAAAAAATGCCCAGGATAACAACCAAAGGAATGCCCACAGCTATCGCCTGTTCAGAACATTCCAGGGCCTGAATGAATAAGTACATTTCATTTCTTTCAGCTGCTAAAACAGGGCAAGCCAAGCAATGAATCAGGGATTGGAGGAAAGGGGGAAATAAGCAAGCAGATTAATACCGGCACAGCTTGGAAAGGAATTGTATTCGACTTGAAGGGATATCTCAGCTGAGCAGTCACAAAATTCGTTGCTCCCACATAGCGTTGGTAGGGATGAATCAGAAAACTAAGAAGCCAGAGTACAAAAATAAGCACGATGAGCAGCCAATCATGCAAGTGATATTTCAATAAACCGCCAAGCGTTAAATCGAGAAGAACCGATGGCTCCATCAAATCCCTGGACTCGTGGTCCCTGGACTCTTCAGGTCTTTGTCCAATAATCGATACACTGCTGGATAACCATTTCTTAAAACTCCCTGGAACAACACACACAAATGTGCTAAACTTATGAGAAGTTCAATTGGGTGCAAGCCAGAAAACCAAAACTCCACGCAACGAAATGGTTCTGCGCAGGGGGAAGCACTGTGAACCTCAAGATTATTATTTTACAACGCAATGTTCAGGACATTTCGGGCATTTCCTGTGAACGATTCGACTTCCCGTCACAAAAGATCATTGTATGGGTACAGTTCACTGAAATTTACTAGATTTTCCGAAGAAGAACAGAACAGTCACTTTGATTTGTGAAGCCGAATTAATCCACCTAAGCCTTAAAGAAGTCAGGCTTGACTCTTAAATCTGCTCTGGGTGCACCGTATATATCTCTCACTCGAACCAAGCAAATGGCATGAATTCACCATGAACCAGTCAAATTCATTTTCGAGAATTCCAAACAGACCGTAAAATCGGACAGAGCGGCGTCACCAACTACTTCACAATCCCCTCGTTCCCACAATTCTAGCTTGCTCTGCTCGAAGCATATCAAAATCTCAAAGTCATGGAAAGTGAGCAAGATCTGAGCCCTAAAGCCACACTCACTGACCTACTAAACGAGAAGAAGGCGGTCTGGTGAGATCGGAGATCAGAGGCGACTTCGGATGCTCGTTGTGACGAGTTTCTTCCATCTGAATCTCTGACCTTTCCGGCGATTCCCCTGACCTGGCAACACAAACACAAGCCTCAACTTTAGCGTTCCCAACTCTAAATTGACTCTGCTTTCACACCCTTACCCAACACGGCTGTCAAACAATCACAAAAATTTCAAAAAAGCACCATCTAGTCCAGGTCTCACCAGCAGAAATACTCAGCACTTACTCTTCAATTTGATTCCACATTGCTACTCGAAAAAATCGACGAGTTTCACAACAGTACACACAAAGAAGCAAACCAGCAAATTCTCGTTTTACACCAATCACTCTAAACAGACAACACTGTCACAGAGAACAGCAATCGCAACAACAAAGAAAGACGACGTCCAGCTAAAGAAGCTCCTTTCCGCGTCACCAGCAACTACACTCAAAAACAGAGTGTGCCTTCACAACTAAATCCGAGAATTCATTAACAACACAGTCAATAACAGAATCAAAGAGAGAACAACGATAGCAACGACTATAAAAGCCAAAAAAAGGCTCCCTCCTCTCCGCGTCAACATCACCAAAAACGAACACTGTCAAAGATGGTGTGGACAAACAGCGCGCATTCCCAAAGCTCCATCTCCCTAAACTTGAAGCTTCTTCGGCGGTAACGAAAAGCGCGTGAAGTCAAACGAAACCTCACTTTCTTCACTCTTTCCTCGTGCGACGGAGAGAGGGAAAAAAAAACATCAAAAAAAGAACGGACATGCCTCAACGGAGACGGAGTTCGGTCGTGCCAGCTCTTGCGACGCCCGGCTGCCGACGACGAGCCCGTCGTCGTCCCAGTGCCACTCCTCTCCATCCCGTCATACACTCATCAACGAGCTCGCAGACAATCTGTCGGCAGAGATTCCTAAACCCTAGAATCCTTGCATCTGTTCAAACGTTGAAATGGCGTGATCGCGCACACGTCAGGAAGCTCTGATACTGGAAGGAAAAACGGAAATGGCGGTAAGTAGACGACGACTGAGTCGAGATTTGTGACTGTTGCAAGTGGCAAAGCTCCGTCTTTCCTTTGCGAAAATTCTTGAGGGCGTTCAATTTTGCATCTGGATTCCGGAGGCGACGCTGGGGATTCTTCGGAGACTGTGCTACCAACCGCGATTTGCTTTTGCGAGACGTGTGGCGACACTGACGTTGGGTACTGCACAGTACGAGAGGGTCAGATTCAACACGGAAGTGTCGAATACGATCGAGGCGCCACTCAGTAGTCGATCATTTAACCCTTAACCCAGTAACGCCGCCGGCGCCATTCAGTGGCATTCGGATGAATAGAAATTGAGCTGGAGAGCTCCAGAATGGATTTTTTCATCCGCTTTTAGTTTGTGCACCTTGTATTTTGGGTTGGGAATAATATCCACTTTACTTTGCAATCATGACAGTGTTTGTCTTCAGGTGAATGAGAAAGAAGGAAAAAAAACGGATGGCAAAATTTGCCATTTTAGTGTATTTTGTCCCTTTCTCTAAATCCAAATTTTCTCCTTGAAAATGATGATTTTTGAATTTGAGCCCAACTGAAGAAATGAAGTGCACCTACTCTAGTATCTACTCCAATTGGAATTTTAGAAGAATTCGCAATATTGAATATTTTATTGGGATTTGAACTTTGAAAGTAATTTTGATGTTCTCTATATTCTAATTATAGATGTACACTATACTTGAGTTTACACCATGATGTTTGTCACTAAAATGTACACCCATGGTGAAATTTTCAGATTTTTTGAAATAAATTTCAATTTGATATGATTTTCTATTCACTTTTTCTTCAAAAATTCTTATAAAAATCAAATTTCGTTAAAAAAATGTAAATTTTTTTGTAAGATTAAGAAGACATGTGCCTTCATCTCTGAAAAATAAATGTAAAAAATTTCAAACATTTCCAAGTCGAAAATGGTCACAAACTAAGTGCCAGGCAAGGAAGTTGTGGACCCATGGTCATAGGCACGGCGTTACTGGGTTAAAGGACGACGGGGTGACTTTGGAAATCATCAAGTTTTATGACCGTGTGAAGCATTGACTAAAAAAATTGTAAAAGCACTCGTTGCAAAATAAACTACTGTAGAAGACCTTCCCTTTTCTTGTACAATTCTAAAGATGAATAGTTGCACTTCTATTCTATACAAAGAGATCCTTTGTCATCCATCAGACACAAAATGTCTGCCTCGACATTCGAGGGTTGGGCGGTGAGGGGTTAACCGTCAAAAAACAACCTTGCTTTTGAAGTGTTATAAGTCTAAATGTGAGTAAGTTATGAAAATCTCAACTGTACAATCTTGTAGTGTGCATGTTGTAGATGGTGTAAATCAAATTTGGGGTCATTTGACCGTATAGATTGAAAGATTATAATGTTTTAGTGTTGACAAAAGATGCTGAAATTTTCCTAAAAACACATTTGGAGGTGAAATTCGATTTCTAAACCTACTCAAATGAAAAAACTTTAAACTACAAATTGATTTAAAATCAAAAGACAAACACTTTGGTGGGGAAAAAAATCATTCAATTGACTCATTGCGTTTGCAAAATGGATTTGAAATGTCAAAAAACAGTGAAAAAAGTAGCAAGAAAACACATCTATAGCTGAACCTACCTCTACTAAAATGATTCTCAGTCAATCATAACTTCTTGGATTGATATGAAATTTTTACCACAAGAACTAGACTAGTATGCGCAACTTTTCCAACAAAAATTATTGAAAACAAACCCTGTATGAAGAAGTTATAAGACGCCGAAGTTCACTGTAATGCAAAAATGTCTGGATTTTGAACTTCGAATTGCTCCCAAGCATTCAAAACAACTTGGATTGACATGAAAATTTTATCACAATAAGTAGACTTTATGGGGAACAAAACCCAACAAATTTTATTGAAAACTAACATTTGATGAAAAAGATACAAGCCCCCGAAGTTGCAGCCATCTCATTGCAGTGTGGTGAACTCAAATTGAACCTGCGAACTTTGAATGGCTTTCAAAAACTCATTACATCTTGGATAGATCTAAACATTTTACCACAAAAAATAGACTATTATGCGCAACTTTCCCAACAAGTTTTATTGAATTTGGACATTAGATGCAAAAGTTACAGCACTTTGAAGTTGATTTCTAGACTGTGTGAGGACACTTTTGGTCCCCTTGGGCGGTGAGGGGTTAAGCAATTTTGGAACAAACCGTGCGGAGTATGAGGTGGAGGGAAGTTTTTCCCATATAGAAAGATAGGAAATATGAGGATAGCAAAATCTTCAGAATTTTATTCCCCAAATTAAAATTATTGGAAATTTTGGGAGCCCAAAAGCGCCCTTGTCTAATAGCCAGTATGTAGAGTCTTCTAATTTTGATTATTCAAGAACTACTTTGTTGCTCACTACTTTAGAACATGTGTCATAACCTTATTAGATCCAACCTTGATAAGAAAAAAACAAAAACAAAAACAAAAACTAGTGAAAATAAACAATAGGTATCCAAACTTTTTCTTTCCTTTTTCTTAAATTTTTAAATTGAATTCAAAAAACAACTTTAAATGCTTTTTCTACCTCCATTGCCCACAAAATTGAAATCCTTAAAAATTGAATCTGCTCTTTCTTTCAAAAAAATATTTAAAAAATAATTTAAAAAATCCTTGTAACTCTCACTATCTCCTATGATTACAGAAATGTGACTTCTCTTGTTAAAAAACAAGCCCCCCCGTGAGAAAAAAAACCCGTGGATTAAAATATCCCACCCCCACCCCGAGAAAAAACTGAACCGTTGATCTCACCTCCGGGGCAACACTACATCTTTGTCGTTGATAGGATTAGGATATGAATATGAGATACATGTATGGACACAGATATAGAAGACAGATATGGATACATATACTAGTACAAAAGATGTATATATATAAAAAATACGGACAAAATCCCATATCAATTGTAGAAACCTACATCAATTTGAAGTTACAAATTGTGTGGTATTAGGGTTTGGGTCGGGTGGGTTTGGATTGGATTGGGGAATTAAAAAAAATATTTAATTTGAATTGGGGGGTGGAGAATTAAAAATATATATTTAATTTGAATTGGGAGGGTTGGAGAATTTAAACATATATATATATATATATATATATATATATATAATTTATTTTGGAGGGTGGAATAAACCTCTACCTCACTTTCTACTCAAAAGACAATCTATATCACTAAGTTATTCAAAATTGAATGGTTCAATTATGGTTGAGGAGGTATCAATGTAGACAATCAAATTAAATTAATTAATAGTTTTTAATGTATATTTTTAGTTTCCCATTTTGCCATTGAGATAAATAAAAAAACTTTTAATTTTTGCAATATTTTTTGTCATTCTAAAATTCTCACGCAAAATTTTCAAATTATGAAGTCAACAGAGCATGATTGAGTTCTTAAAAAAAATCCAAAGTAGGCTCCTCAGTTCTTTAGGGGTTAATTTATATTGAATTTGGCCATTCCATAGGATATATGACAATTTTGCACTAAAAGTAGAATGGTCATGTACAATGGTGGGGGAATGATTGTTTGTGAAAATATAGAGGACAATATTTTGTGGATTGGATTCACATTTGTTTGCCTCATGCATGTAGCATGGTATTTTGCATACCAATCACTCATAGCTCCAAGGGGTTATTGTGTATGTGAATGTCAATCACATTTGAAAGTCCTTCATTCTCTAGTTTTTTTATATTTATATCATTGGTTTTCCTAACTAAATTCCTTCAATGATAAGAATAAGATTATATTATCTTAAAACAAACTAGCATGTATAGAAATTGGTTTGATTGTGTAGAAAAGACAAAAGAATTTCTAGAATTCTACCTAGATGTGTGTGATATTTGCTAGAAGATAATTGGCCAATTGTTGACTATATAGGAAAATTTTAGGGAAAGGTTTTTGAAAAATGAAAAGAAAAAACTATTTTTAACATTGGACATGAATTTTTTGGTTGCTTTTTGTTTGACAACTAAACAAAACTACTCATAAAATATATTTTTTCCTATGAATGTAAAAATGAAACTCATTAAAAGCAATTCTAACTTAAGTTTGGAAAACTCAATAATTCATTTATAATTCTAACACACTGCGGAAGTTTAGTCTTAGTTGTATCTACTATGTGTCTTCAATATTCAACAAGATCAAAAAGTTCTTCCTAATAAGGTATTCTTAAATTTACACACATTAACATTGTCTCTTTTAAGACTAGTGTTCAAATTTGAGGTTGTACAAAATATATAGTTCTTGCATTTTATTGAAGATAAAATTTTGGGAGCAAAGTTCCAAATTTTCTTCCCTACGAAAAATGCTCAAAGCACCACTTTAGAGGATCCTTGCACTAAAATATTACAAAAAATTGACAATATAAAATAATGTTGAATTGTAACCAACACTAGATGTCATTTGGTCATTATAGGTCTAAGGTGTTAAAATTCCAAAACTTTCATATTGGTGGATAAATGGAAAAATCTGCCCCTTATTTTACAACTAATAAATTTTGTTAAATTTATGTTTTTAACCACACTTATTTAGCATAAGGGCTTTGATTGCAAATTTTCCAAATTTTAACATTCTTCAACAATAAATAATAATTTTTTACCTTTTCCAAATTAACCCCTATTGTAAGTGCATTGATGTTTATAATATGGATAGCAAATAAATAGGGCACTCCTAAATTTGTAGAGAATGAAAAAATTTCATTAAATTTTTCCTTAGATTCATTCTATAGTTCAACATTGTAGGGTGTACAATATGTATCAACAAAGTCTTCAAGTGACTTTTTGTAAATTGAAGAGTGTACAACTATCAGTTTCGTATATAATTTTGGAGTGTCTAAGTCCCTTGGGAAGTGTAATCAAAGATTATTTTTGGAAATATTTGTTTGGCGAGGATTCAAATGAAAAGACTATATGATCTACCCTAGTCGTCAAAGAACTTGAAAATTTAGTATTATTACTATATAATATTTTTAAATATTTTGTAATCATATGTAATAAGACCCTTAGAAGCTATGATGTGGGTCTTCAATGAAATTTGAGTTAGCTAGTTTTTAGGCATAGGCAAAATTCTATTCAAATTTGATAGAAATCAAAATAGTACTTCTATCTTCATTACTTAGAATTGTAGATATTGTAATTTATTTTAAGTATTTCAAAACTAATATATGTTGCACTCAACCATTATTGAATTCAAGAGCAACATTAGTTGTTCCTATCTAAAGCACTTCAACATTCTTTAGGGTACCTTGGAAGTCCTCAATATATTGTTTTTATGTGTAGGGCAGATATAACTTGAACTAAGGGTCCAATTCCAAAATATGGAGTCATGTCAAGCACAAACTTTACAAAATTACATGGCTTCTACATGTTGCCATGAAAAAAACATGCTAGAACGTTCCACTATGAGATCACCATCTCAAAGTTCTGGCCCAACAAATTGTTAGCAATTACCATACAGTTTCTATTGTTTCATGGGTGCGTACGTTAATTTGTATGTTATCGCATCGTTACAATGTACATGATTACTGCAAAGAAGTGGCACTATTTTGTCATCTATATTAACTATTTGACCTCTGTACAATAACCACATGTACGTTAATGACACAAATTATGCACAAAAAACTATTATCTTTGTCGTACACGAAAAATTCATGACAATAGCATAATTGTTATTTGTACTAGAGTAATTTGTCAATGTTGACCACCCTTCTAATTAGCAATAATTTTTTCACTTAAATTTATTTCATTTTGTTTATTAACTGATTAGTATAATCTAATAAATTATAATTTACATCTATATAATTGCACCAAATGTTGAACTAAATCCATGACTAGACCAACAAGAAACTTGATGATGTAGTGATAGAAATGTTTGAATTAAATCCATGACTAAGCTGACAAGAAACTTGACAACGTAATGATAGATTCACTCCAATGGCACTTGGTGAGATTGAAGAGTGGAGAGATCCTTTTTATACTGAAATTCATTGTTTGTCATGACCACTCAAAGCATATGGGATAACTTAAAGATGAGAAGCTTGGTTGACCACTCATTGTCAATTTGAAAACGCAGGAATTGTGTTAAAACCATAATTTTGAACCACATTTAGGCATAGTAGAGTATTTTTTTTTGAAAAACTTTGAACTAAAAAAAAGTGGTAAATTACGTCATGTCTCATCTACAAAAATCCGTTTGACATTTCAAGTCTTCAATCAAAAGTTATGGACAAATTTCAGAGAAGCATTAGAAATTGTCAAAAAAAATTCCCTTCCAACGCCTCTCTGAAATTTGACTATAACTTTTGATTGGAGACTTGAAATGTCAAACGGATTTTTGGAGGTGAAATATGGCTTAATTTCCCAACTTTTCTTAGTTCAAAATTTTTCAAAAAAAATTCTTCTACTATGCTTAAATGAGGTCTGAATTTTTACTTTGAATACAATTCATGTTTTTCAATTGACTTAGTACTAAAATTGTAAGAGATAAAAAAATGCAATGTTAGTGCAATAACTATGCATGGACTTGATGTTGTGTGATTATTGCACTAACTTCATATGTCTTAAATAAGTACAAATGTTGCACGAAGTTAGTAGCCCATCACTAAAACACTGAAATCGTGCATATTTTGTCAAGTATAGTTATCATGCAACTTTAACACTTTAAACTCAAATATGAATGATATACCTAAACTATACTATAATCATGAATGACAATTTCATATTGTAACAATATTTCCAAATAAATGAATGTAATATGAAAACAATGCCTGACGATAATCATACGATTACTATTGACAATTCGTGACAGGGGAACTTTGTGATGACGAGTCATCACATTTTTCATGAATTTTCTAACAAGGTAGGAGACTCAAGAATCATTCTAAGGAAAAAAAAAACATCTTTTTTTGGTAAATAGAGAAATGAAAAACAATTCAATGCTTTTTATTTTGGTAATTTTATGAAGAAAAAGGTGTATAGGGGGTTATTGTTGTGCATAGGCTACAATAGTCATCAATTTGAATGTGCCTTTGAATACAATATGTGAGTCCAAAAAGTGATGAAGAAGAGACTTAGATGTTTATGGAAGTCTGACAATGCACTTGACTAGAGAGTGCTAAAAATAGAGCACTGCACATGCATGCTGTGGTTGTTCCAAAAAGTCTAACAACTCAATATACTACAACACTTTATAAATCTGAATTTTTGTTTAGACAATTTAAGAATGTATTTATCAATTATAAACAACACAAATTCAAAGCCCCTATTGACTACTCATTGTCTTAAAACCATGCACTTCAAAGATCTAAATTTTTGTTAGATAATTTAAGAAGGTATTCATGAGATATAAATGGCACAAACTTGGAGCCCCTAGCAACTTGAATCCATTCACTTGGAATGAAATTTTCTCATCTCACAAAATCTATTCCATTTTAAAAACCATCTACACTATTTCTAACCCATTTTTAGGGGGTTCTAAATGCATGTGCAAATGAAAGCCTTCTACTATACTTGCAACACAAGCCTCCAACTAAAGGCCTCCTTACATGCTTGCCTAGTAGGCAAGTTTATAGCTAATTCAAGCAAAAAGACAAAAATTGTCTTGCCAGGGTGAACGAGTAGGAAAGGAGGAGTTGAAGTTTCATCCATACTGGTGGGCAACCTCATTAGTGGAAGCTAGTGAATCTGATTAGTGTGATTTTTTTAATTGTTTCCCTCTCCATCTACCACATTCACATGAAAGTGCAATGCCTATTTTTCCATGCAGCACCTGTTGTACAATTCCCCTTGATGACTAATACATGTAAGGAGACCCTAAAGTAGTGGCAATGATGCATCTGCCCATCCAAAAGTCAACGGCTCTATTTCAAAAGTCAAACATCATAATCTTCCGGTCCACCCGGAAGTCATCCACCAGAATTATGGATTTCCTCATTCATCCACAAACTGTCATCCGAGTTTCATCCCAGGGTGAAGCAAACCCAGTCGTGCACTCTTCCTGCCGCAACGGACAACCTTCACTGGATTTCGATCTCCTGGAAATGAGATTTCGTTTCCACGTTTCGCTTGCCACCTTCCGCACCGCAATTCCTCCTCCGCAGGTCAAGCTCTTGCACTCTCCATCATGATCTACTTTGCGCATATCATTTCAGGTTGTTGGGTTTGTTGAGTTTGTTGGGTTCGTTGGGATTCTTGGGTTTGGAGTTTGGGAGTAGCGATGGCGGAAACAGAGGAGCATTCGAATGGCGCGTACGCGCAGTTGGGATCTGGCACCGCCGACGAGGAGAATGGCGTGGAGGAGAATTCGAAGGCGAAGCTGGAGGATTCGACGTCAATTTTGAGCGCGTTTCCGGGGAGTATCAAGTACTTGATATGGAACGAGTTTTGTGAACGATTCTCGTTTTATGGCATGAAGACGATTCTGGCACTCTACTTGGTGCAGCATCTGCGATTGAGTGAGAATGAGTCTACGGAGCTCGTGCACCTCTTCATCGTGGCTTGCTACGCCACACCACTCTTGGGCGCCTTCATCAGTGATTGCGTCTGGGTGCGTTTCGCTACAAAATTGTGTGTTGATAGCTTTCCAGTGCTTCGGTTGTCAATGGCTATGTCCTGTTTTGAGGTTACAGGGTTTCAATTTGCGCAGGGCAAGTACCGAACGATCTTGTACCTATCAGTTGTATGTTGCCTTCATGAGACTTTATATGAGTAGTATAAAGATTTCCTATGGTCTAGCTGCTTTTGCTCATACATCTGTAGCATCTATCATGTTACATAGAAGTGTTGATGTGCATGATGCACTCTGAACTGTCATCAGGTTAAAAGTAATAGCTTTGCAACTTCGTACTAGTGAAATTGCTTACGTGTTGCTTTCGAGAGCTTTGGTTTTCCATATCATTCCTGTTTTGAGGTTTTAGGGTTTCAATTTGTGCAGGGCAAATACCGGACGATCTTGTACCTATCCCTGGTCTACTGCTTCGGGAATTGGGTGATGGCGCTCTCTGCATCCCCGGCGCCGGATCCCAGCACTCGCAACACACTCTTCTGGTCCACCTCCGCAGCCTTGGGTCTGATCGCCCTCGGCACGGGCGGAATCAAGCCCTGCGGAGCGGCGTTCGGAGGCGACCAGATCCAATTCACGCTCCCCGACGGGCCGTTGAAGGAGCGCGTGCAGCGCCAGTTCTTCTCCCTCTACTACCTCGCCATCAACGTCGGCTCCTTCTTCTCCACCGTCGCAGGACCCTACTTCCGCGTCCACTACTCGTACGCGTTCGCCTTCGCCGTCCCCGCAGTGTTCATGATGGGAGCGCTGCTCATCTTCTGGTTCGGCAGGAAGACGTACTACGACCAGCCTCCACAGGTATGGACTGCATACCCCAAGTTTCGAATTGCATAGCGAATTCAGATGTGTGTGAAATGAACGGAAGCTTTCTACCGCTTCTGATGATTGAGTCTCAAAGCTTCCAGAAGGAATTTGTGTCAAGTATCACGTATAAGGTGTCTGCACCTGATTGATTGCCTTACATGTGAGTCCTCTGAAATGAATGGAGACTTTCTACCACTTTCGATGATCGAGTCTTTAAGCTTCCACAAGAAAAGAGTTCCAAGAATCACGTATAAGGTGTCTGCACCTAGGTGTGACCTATTGGAAAAACCGTCCCGTCTGCATTCTTGCCTGAATTGGGAGTCCTCTGAAATGAATGGAGATTTCCTACCACTTTCGATGATCGAGACTTAATGCTTTCACAAGAAAATTCCTTCAAGAAGCGTATAAGGTATCTGCACCTTGCTGTGACTTGTTGGAAAAACCGTCCCATCTACATTTGTGCCTGAAATGGAAGTCCTCTGAACTTGAACTTGAGAGTCTAGGGTCGATTTTGGGTTAACCTGTTTTCAGCACTCTGAAAATTCACAGTATATTCATACGTTTTCCAAGAAATGCATGCAGAGAGAATATGGAATCCCTCTTGAATCCAGCTAATGATGGGAACCATGCTCAAATGCTCATTAGGACGATTGTAGGTGCAGTGACTGTCTTCCGATGCATTTAGTTCTGAACGTCCAAACTTTTAATAAAATCAGGTGCTTACCTATTTGTTCTCAATTGCCTAATGGGTAAAATTTGGGTCATACAAGAAAGTTTCTTGCAATTCAATTGGTGATTATGTGAATAGAGTCCACACGGGAAGAACCAACATTCTACGATGTGAAGGAAAAATTCTTGCAATCATTTTACAGGGTGTAGTCAATTGCTTGTTTACTTTAGTGCAATTTTTTTGCACGAATTTTAGTCAAATGGTTAGAAGAAGTTCTTGGATCATTTCAGTAAAGGTCCATTTGGGAGCAATGAGCCAAAAATGTGAAAATGTACCAAGAATGTGCCAGCACCAGATAATAAAAAAAATTGTATGCTCTATCAAAAATGACTATCAGAACATAAGGATGCATAAGTTTGCTAATTTTGAAAACCATCACTGTCCGCAGGGGAATGTGTTTGCGGAGGTGGGGAGCGTGGTGGTGGACGCGGTGAAGCTGCGAGAGAGACGATCTGAGGGGGAGCACTGGCTGGACAGCGCTAAATCCAAGCATAGTGGTGCCATTGTGGAGGATGTCAAGGGGCTCATGCGTGTGCTTGTTTTGATTCTCCCCACGCCTGTTTTCTGGGCTCTCTACGACCAACAATCGTCCAAGTGGGTGTTCCAAGCGAGCTCTCTGGATGGCCACGTCCCCTGGTTCTTCAACGTTACCATCCAACCTGACCAGATGCAGGTCCAGGCTCTTTCCGTACCCCTGGATTAGGGATGTTTTTGTGGGCTTGTGAAGACTGGGGTTTGGATGCTTGTGCAGTGTTACAGATACCACTTCTACTGCATTTTTTAATACTTTGGCTCTGGGAGGAGATCGATTGCATCAATACTACCTACATATACAGTGAATTGAGATTAGGTTCTCATGTAAATTGTTTGTTGCTACTTGAAAACTAAGCCTAGTCCCTGACATGAAACAAGCCATATCCTGACCCTCTTTAATTTGACTACCTGGGGTCCCAAAGAATTGACTATGACATAGTTTGAATGTGTGTCAATTATACTGCAGTGAATGATGGTGGGACAAGTGTACGCTTGATCTTCTAGGACGTCATCTTTAATGAAAGGTCAAATAAAGAGGTCTGAGTTTCTCCTATATTGTAGCTTTGTAGCCACTTGTTTATTGTCTTGGTTTCTTATTATGTGGCGTGGACGTGTTTCTGTGCACAGGCTCTCAATCCAATACTTATTGCACTGATGATCCCACTGTTCGACTTGGTGATATACCCGTTCTTTGAGTCTCGCCGATTTTCGCTGCGTCCAATTGCCAGGATGGTGACAGGAATGATTCTCTGCGCTTTGGCATTCCTCATGTCGGGATTCCTCCAGCAAGCCATTGACGGGCAGGTCGCATCCAACCAGCCTTTGTCAATCCTCTGGCAGATTCCGCAGAATGTGGTGATGACTGCTGGGGAAATCATGTTCAGCATCACTGGTCTTGAGTTTGCGTACTCCCAAGCTCCGGACTCAATGAAGTCTGTTGTCCAGGCGGCGTGGCTCTTCACTGTATCTGCTGGTACGCTTGGTCCTGCTGCTCTTGTGCGACTCCATCCCGAAATTCCCTCCCCCCTGATTATTAATTGTTTCGTGCTGGTTAATTGATTGATAAGTTAATACTAAACTGACACTGTTTTATTGCCATTTTATTGCGTTTATTGTGTGTTTAAAACTGTGAAAAAGTCCAAAAGAAAACATGGAAATGGTATTAAAACAATGCTGTTTCACTAGTAATCCATCAACTACGAGTGTGGTGTTTAATGGACTCATGTGCGTGCTTGCTCTTGTGGGATTGAAATGCAGGTAATTTTGTGACGGTGGCGCTTGTGGCCATCATTGGAACCAGTCTCTCAAAAGCGAATGAGTTCTACCTCTTTGCCGGAGGTTGCCTTGTAGCCATGCTGCTCCTCTTGTGGGGAGGCTCGACCTTTGTGTACAGGACCCCCACGCCACTAACTACTGACCCTTCCAATGAGACACTCGTAGTACATGCCGCTGACGACCGAGTTTTCAGTGGTTAACTCATTCATTTGGAGCTGTACATAAACTGACTCAGATTTTCTCACTCATTGGTTGAGCTGCATTATCCCCTGTAGATGGTGAAAAGAATCAGCACCAAGGTCTGCTTCTTCCTCTTCAGTAATGATCGACTTCTGGGATTATTTGTCGATGAGCTTCCAGCGGTGAGTTGTTGCCTTGCATCAAGGGTTGTAGAAACTTAAGAGGGAGTCTGCAGATGTGATCCTGTAGCATCTCCTGTTGAATTCTTTGTTCTCTCATTGTAGTTTTCGTTTCAGTTTGTAAATAGATCAAATTTATTCAGACGTACTTCATTTGACTGCGTCAGGTGTTTGCACAGAGCAATGCCTGACAATTCCTGGCGCCTTATTGAGGCTCCTCTAATTGTTTCATTCATTATATTTATGCAACAGAGAGCTCTGTTTCACTTCAATCCAAACTGGTGAAGCAAACTCTTCTTGGAATGTCATTTTCATTACTGGCTCACGTCAGATTACTGAGCATTGAGCCTACATGAAGTTTCTCTATTTATGCATTTGGAACTAAATTCGAGTTGTGTTTGTGTGAATTGTAAATATCTTACTTAGAGACTGTAATAGGCAAGCTCAAGCTCATGTTGCTAAGCTTAGGCCTGGTAGTTAGAATAAGGTAAGTGCAGCTAATTGTGATCCATTTATGAAACCAAACCCTATATATTCTTGCCTAAAATTTGCAACCATTACGTTACATGCTATAAGAGAATCTAGAATCCTTTGTTGACTCCCATATAGTCCCAATAAAAATTCAATTTTATAATTTGAATTGTACTCAAAAATCTATTCTAATGATTTTAGATGTAGTTGCCTTGTCTACATAGAGAAGTGAATTCCTAAGGATAGAAAGTGGAGGCAATAAGTTGTTTGGCTATATGGGAATTATTCTAGCTTGAATGAAGTGTGTCAATCCTTAAAAAGTGTAGGCTCAAGGTTCTCCTCGTTACTCTATAAAAAGGTATTATAAGAATTTATTTTTTTATTAATGTAAATTTGAAACTCCAATTTACCATCATTGGAGTTCATAAAAAATCATATGAAATAAACATAAGAAAATAAACATTTGGAAATTGAATTTGCAAGTACACCATCTTTATGGTGTTTTAATAGTCAACATTCACTATTTAAGGTAGATACAATGATGGTTTTAATAGTCAACATTCAATAGTCAAGGTGCCAAGCAATGTTACATCTTTGAATAATGTTTTGATTAATCATTACAATGACATTGGAACCCAATTGAACAAAATCAATATAATTGAAAAGGGCAAGAATGATTCCCTCAATTGTCCACAATGCAAAGCTATAAGTTTTATTTTGAAAACCTATAATACAATGTTATAATCTTAATGTTGAATTAACTAGAAAACAATTGGAATATTTGTCATTTCATTCTTAATATAATATAATTTTTTGGATTCTTTCATATGCAATGACCAAAGTAATAGCAATGGGGATATCTACCTTAAGGTTGAAGCACCTAGTCCCACTATATATACTAACCCAAAATATATAATTTGCATACATGAAAGCAAAAACTGGTTTAGAGTACATCATACATTTGAACTTTGCAAATTCATAACATATTCATTTATATCCTCAAAATTGTCAATTTTTTTTCAAATTCATGATTTTCTATTAGCAATACGTTAAAGAAATTTTTTTGTGGTGATGCCACCTCAAGGTGTCGCTTATAGGTGCTTCTACCTGCGTGAGCCTTCAATTATCTGTACCGGGGGCTAATACCCTTCTAATACCCTATCTCAGCGGTTCTCAGGCGAGCCTCTTATCCTATCGACTATAGGATTTTTCCATCTTCCGAACGAGCTTGTTGCTCCGACTCCCTTTCGCAACAATTTTGCAGAGCTCCTCCATCTTCGCCTTGATCGCAATCCTCGTCCACGAGCTTCTCAGCAATGGCGACCTCCATGGCCGCAACCACCAGCAGAATTTCCCCTTCCATGGACGTCGCCGCGCATCACCACAGGGCCGCGTCCTCGACCCGCGCATCTTCAAGCGGCATCCAGGTGCGATACCGCATTGCAAATTCCTTCGCTGGCCAAAAGTTGAAGTCCTTCGTGGTGTCAAATTCTTTGGGAAATAAGCAGCAGGAGCGGAAGTTTGTGACGAGAGCCGCGAGTGACGTTCACGGACAAGACCCGGATTGGAGCGAAGACGACTACATTGTCCTCGGCCTGGCGCATTGTTTCAGGAAGGACGAGAATGGCAAGCTCAAGGACGCCTTCGTGATAGAGCCTGTGACGGCCGGGACGCTGGAGTGCATGGAGAATGGCGGCGTGACGTGCTACAAGTGTGTCACAGCCACTACACTTGGCGTGGCATTGAAGGAGGATTTATCGGTGTTTCCGGCAGAGATTCAGGCGGGAAGTATATGTGATGAGTTCAATTTCCGTGCGAAGTGTGCCTCGCGCACGTGGAAACGGGATCATCCGCAGCAGAATTTGTTGCATTTGGTGCCGCGGGATGGCGTCAAGTCGGATTATAACTTTAACCTTCAGGATAAGCGTGTGCTGAACGCGGAGGTCGTGGTGAACGACGCTGATAACATTAAGCAGGATATGAGTATTGATGTGTATGGACGCCAAAAGGAGGAAGAGATTTCGAACGAGATCAACGAGCTGTACAGCGTCTGAGGCTGGTATGATATTCAAATTATGGTTAGTTATGGTTCATTGAAGTGGTTTTGATAGTTTTACAAGGTAGCCTTTCTGCATTGAGAATTTATCTTCTGAGGACTGCGTAGGGGAGGCGAGAGGATGAAGCACTAAAGTGTCAACTCTGCCTGGTAGTAGAATATTCCTCGGTTTGTACCACAAATTTTGCGATTGCAAGGTAGTCTTACCGCTACAGTACATGGTCTTTCTCATGGATAAGAGATTTTGTTCTGTGCTTTAGAGAAAGCTTTGGGTTATTCCATTCTGAGATTTTGCATCTTGTTCTCGCGCCTTGTATTTGTCTTATAGCCTTTCTCTTGTACTGCACAGTAGGAGCTGTCGGATTTGCGCCTATCATACGCAGGAGGTTGTGATTGTGAACTAGGGTTTGATGTTTACAACACGTTTGGCTTCATTTGAGCAATTCTCACATAAGAATGGCTGTGTCCACTTGCTTTTACAGCTTTTGGAGACTTACTTGAATTCACTACGTTCGCTATGCGCTTGGGAAGTTGATGAGTATGTGCGAATGTGCGATGATGTCCCAATGGCTGTTAACAGTTTTAGGGTTTACGGTTGTCCAGAGTCTTCTCTGCCATTCACATTTTCTGTTTTTTTCAGTGGTGACAGTTCACAATTCTGGAGTTTGTTCTGGGTGATCTGGTCTGGCAGATATTTTCCCTTTTTCTTGGGGTTTAGAAAGTATCTGACGGATATTCTGTAAGAGATATTTAAACTATCGTGAGCTACCCGAAACTACTCTCATCACTTCAGTATTCGAGTATTACACCAATTATTTTGCATTATGATCCCTAGATCAAAGGTATCGAAGATTTTGATGTTCTTGTCGGCACATATGATAACGACTCCATTGCAGAAAGGTCGCCAGACAGCGGATGATGGTGATGTCAAAAGATTACTGACCTATCTGAGCCACTCTAAGAAATTGTTTTGTAAATGGAGATTTTACACGTGGTAGTTATGAGAAAATTTGGGGTGATATACACCAAGGTTTGAAGTTTGAAATTGAAAAGAACACAGATTTTGAACAATTCTAGAATATTTAACGAATTGTCAAAATTGAAAACCCTAATATCTTATAATAGACATATACAAACCTTCTAAAGTCTAAACAGTGAAACTTTGGAGAGAACTTAAAACTGTGCCACTGTCGAGGTTAGCATAAGCAGATTAGCTGCCCATTTTTGTCACAAGTTTTTTTGAGCTTCCACAATAATTCACTTTTCCAAAGAACGCCTGCACGTTAGGACAAACACCAAGGAGTACAAAGTAATTCAATATTCTTTTGATGAAGCATAATTCATCAACCAAGTATCTTATGGGTGAGACTCATGTTCGGCATAATTTCACTCGTGCGAGTGATAGAATGTAAATAGAAACATAACCCACCACAAGCAGTTAGAACTACTGTAAGCCAAGCCTAAAGCACTAGGGGATACATAGGAGAAGCCCACTGATGTAATATCACTGAAACCTGCGCTCACACCCCAACCTCAGTTGCCTTACATTTGAGCAACCAGCTTTTACCATACATAATATAAAACAAGCAGCTACGCTACGAGAGGCTCTGCCCTTAAATTTTTTTCCTTTAAAGTGGCACAGTTCTCGAGTAAGGTACTACTCAAAATTCCTCACAATAGCAGCAATGGATGCAAAGCCTCCTCCCTTTGGCCAGAGCCAACAAACTGAAAATAGGTTTGGAATGGTTATAGCATCGGCAACCCCAGTAAACGCCTGTTTGTGAACCAGGCACAAGTGTATTACCTTTAGGAACTTGAGTTGTGTGCGTTGCTACAACTCTCCGCAGCAATAAACTCTAAAGAGTTTTAAGGTACACTGATTTTGCATAATTCGCGAACATTGAACAAAACTAACAATCAGAAAAGCATGGCACCGGATACAAGTCACGTAGCCATAAATTAATTTAAAGTACAGACTTGCAGAATATTGGAAGAGCTAGTGATCTACAGGTAGCTCTTCCTGAGAGCTCTAAATTTTCTAGGAATTGCAGCAACTTGCTGCCAAGTATTATGAGAACAGAAAGGTAGCCTATTACATTCGGAGTCCACGAGAAGTGGTCGCCTTCCGCTTGGCTCCTTCCCCTCGCGTATTACCTGTCAACAAAAGTGCTTCATGTTGTGATGTTTAACAAAGGAAACTAACCCTCCGGTAAGTAACTGACTCGATCAAGCAATGAACAACAACTCTTCCACAGCAGTGAATGAACATTTCTAACCTATTAGATGAATGAGACTTCCAGGACCTCAAAAAAGTTTAAAAAAAGTTACAGTAACCACATTGTAAACTGATAACTAGATGGAATTAATTTAATTTCATCTGATATGACCAATATAAGTTGTAAACTACATCCACACAATATCCTACATGCCTTTACGTTCAAAAGTTCAAAAGTGACCACTTCCATATCTATAGCAGTTGAAATTAATCATTTAGGAAGCAATAAGGAAAGTAGCAAAATACACCAATAGAAGAAGAAATTGAATACTAAATTTTTGAACAGTTCTTAACCAGTGAAAACAAAATTTGGAAGTTATTATAATTGGCTATAAGCTTCTAAAAGTTGACTTCCCATTGCTAGTTTAGGAACTTAGGGATATAAGGCGCAGTGCGAAAAAAATTGTTCATGAATCAGTGCGGTCACAGACTCGGGAACTAACTCTTCCAGCATATGTATACGTTGTTATTGGAAGTAATGGGAATACCAGTATGCGATGGTAGCATTGAAGGGAAGACTTTCTCCGTCATAGGTGTAAAGTTTCTAGTGATCATAGTGTCCCTCCAGTTCTGTAGACAGACACGATCAGATATTTTAGGACCCACGAATTTGGTCGTGGATTCAGTGGCCACATGAGATCCGATAAGTTCGTGTAAACAATATCTAGTTTTCTTCTTAGATTAACTGACCTAAATTTCTTTTAGACAAATAGTCCCAGTATCATATTTCTAAAAAAACAATAGAATAAAGATATCACCATTACATTGTATGCCAGCAGATATCAATTCCAGCTCAAATAATGTAACAAGCAGTAAGCTATAAAACCTGAGGATCATCCCTTCTCTAATGCTTACCATGCCAGGTGTTCGTATGGATGGCGTGTCCCAGGCAGACGGGCCTTTCATTGCTGACTGCATTCGATACGCAGCAAGGAACTCATCCCAACTATACTGCTCTATGCCCTTCTGTAGTTACAAATGTGAGCAGAATATTAATGCATGTCATCAGACTGATGATGAAGTGCCAAAGGATAAATATACAAAAAAAAGGAAAGATGTAATACCTGATCAGCTAATTTGTTGCTGACACCTTCGCCAATATAATCCGTCACTGAGAACAGTAAAAGGTTTACTTAGAAATATAGTTTCCTATTAAAGGAGTAATATCCTTTTTGGCTAAACAACGAAGATTGTGTTTTGGAATAGCAATGTTCTGTTCACATCCAAAATCTATCTTCAGCCAGGTGCTGGAAGGATTGATGTTTCTGAAAGTTCAGAAGTCAAACTACAATTTATCCATGCATAAATTCATAAATAGGTGGGACTGGACATATCATTCATTACCAATACAACTAGGGTTCTTTTGAAATAAAACCCGCGTGGTTAAAAAAATGGAAAGTACGAACATGAAAAGTTATCTCCCAAGATCCCTTCCAGAATCCTTTCGCTTCTATGTGCCCACGAAGATGAAGTTGCAAATCTAGACATGAATGCAAGCATATTCACCACTCCGTTACATTAATTAAGGAATATTTCAAGCCTGGTGAAGAATGTCATGATATAGCGTACTTGTTTGAGATGGTCCAAAGCCTGGGGTATTTTGAACAGATGCGAAGCCTGGGGTATTTCTTACAGTCCCAAAGCCTGGCGTATTTTTGACAGTCCCAAAGCCTTGCGCAAAACCAGTGTTAAAATTCAGATTGGTGAAGTTGAGAATGCCTCCACCGGGAGGCTGCAACCCGCCCATCGTGAAGGCTTCGGCGTCCTCCTCGATTAGATCAAAATATATTGTTCCATCTGGGCGAGTGTTGGCTCTGGTGTTGGGACAGTGCTCCTTCAAGAACTTCTTCATGGGCATCTTCCGGATGTGCTCCGGAAACTTGGAAATCAGCAACTGCAATTGAGTGGTAGCACTCGCCATGTGGCCATCCCCTATGGCCACAATTGCCGCTGATCTCGATTCCACTGCAATATGTACAAATGCACATACATACAATAAAAACTCTGGAGCAAAAGGCACTAGCATGTATGCTTCTCATATGCACACATGAATGCATAATGACTGAACCAGACGAGATTCATTTCCCTGAATAAAGCAAAACGATATGGATACAGATTCTGTCAAATTTATATTGTGAACCGAGCAGTGAAAACGAGCAGTTGCCGGGAACACTCGTCAAACATTGTAGAACTTATTTCATAATTCACACTGAAAACTAAAGCCTATTGCATGTTTAGGAGAATTCCAAATAGATAGTTTGCATGTACGCTTTCACCCACCTCTTGTACACACGATCATACAGTATGTACACATCCAATGCATGATAAGTCAACCAAACGATGTTCATTTCTCTGAACAAAGCAAAATATGTGGATACTGATTCATTCAATTTGTGTTGTGCTTCAAGCGACAACGGACTGAACACGAGCAGTCGCCTAAACATATGGTAGAACTAATTGCATGTTGTCACATTGAAAATTCAAGCCTCATTCCTCTAAAGTGGTTTGTATTTAGGAATTTACCTACTTTAAATTTTTCTGTCGCACATTTACATACTTTGAACCTAGACAACACTGGAAATACACCCCAAAGTATTCACCAAATCTGAATTGAAGGAGAGTAGAAAGTAATGAAAATCCCACACGACCTCTACCCTGTGCCGTCTTCCGCTTTCATGCACTAATTGTTACTCAAAGCAAGGAGCATAGGCAAGACCTGACGCAAGCATCACCTATTTTATTTTTCTCCTGGAGATTCAAGCACAGAGACGTAGACCTTCATTTCAACGGTAATTGAATATTAACGTTCGAGAAGTAAGCAAGTTGCAAATTCTTCTTGACCTACCAAGCATACCGGCACGAAATATTCGGCGAAAACTCCCAAATAGAAATAATTTCATACCACCTCCAAACTCCCAATAGCCATGTTCCAATCAGAACAGAGAGACCGAGAAAGCAAGCTCACCTTCCTGGTCCACGGCGTTGCAAATGAGGTTGACAATACGTAGCTGCTCTTCAAAATCCTCTGTCTCATCAACAGCATTAGCCTCCACGGGCTTCAGCACCACTACGTTCGCATCCTTCTTCGCCAGCGCCTTGCGTCCCGCAGTAGTAGCCTTCTTTGGCCGCCCCATTGAGCTCACTCCCCCGTTACGTGCGATCTCTTACATCGAAGAAACTCCCATACTGATTTTTGACAACCTAATCAATATCTTTCCCAAGTTTTGCACCGCCTAATCCACCATCGTCCAACCATTACTGCACTCTTCGTCAAAACACCTCACAATGCATTCAAAAATAAAAGAAACTCAACCTGCTCCCAGAAAAGCTCCAACTGATACCAGAAGAGCTCAATATTGGACGAAACCGTTTGGCTTAGCGTCGGAGTGCTGGCAGAGATTCTGCAAAATTTATGAAATGCGGTGCAAATGAGCAGTGGGAGTCGTGAGTGCAGCAGGAAGCATTCTCGGGAGGGGCGCCAGGATTTGAAAATCGGTCGGGGTGACCTGGCGGTCCGGGTATCGATTTGAAAAGAAGGAGCGCAACGTTCTTATTTTGAACTGCGCTGGTTGCAGGAAGAGGACGGGCTTTCTGATGTCAGAAGGGAAAGTAACTGACCTAAAAACGTCCGAGTGAGCATTTGAAATTTGGGGCACGGGTTGATGGTTCCTATTATTAAATTATTCATTCTCTGATAATAATAAGTTTTTCGCAGGACACTCAATCCAGCGCACGAAGTGGGCCCGGCAGGGTAATTTTTTGGATTCCCCAAGGGTAAAAGTAAAAGTAAAAAAATGCCCACCCCCCTGTAGTTTGAGCCGTGTCTAGGGTATGTTCTTCATCATTCCTAGCTAATTTGGGATCTCTGATTGCATAGATGAATTCAACATTTGCAAATTTTATCATGTGTGGAAAATTTAAGAATTCAGTGTTTTTCCCCAAGGTAAATCTAGCTTGTTGGGCCTACTTTGCGGGCTAGGTTTAACATCATGCTAAGTTTTTTGTTGGATCTTCTCGAGAGTCGAAACTCAAAAAAAGAACTCCAAGTTCTCTTAACATAATTCTTTGGGTTCATCGTATGAATAAACTATAAATTTTTAAAGAATTTTCCAAAGGATTGAAAACAAATGTATTCAATATTGACCCTAGGTTGTCATGAATGGATAGTTTTACATTTTAAGCAAAATATGTAGGGAGTGGTTTTAGGAGGAAAAAAAACTCAATATTAGGTGCACTTATCTTAGCAAATTCCATAGTAACTATATACCAACAAAAAGAATAAATCAAGTATCATAATTCTAAATTTGTATTTTGATAGTAAGATAGTACACAATAGATAAAACAAGAGATTCGTCTCATTTGTAGCCTATGATCTTGTAGTCAAACTTCTTCACTTTTTAATGGAAATCGTTCATGTGTTTAAAAAAAATTTAAAATAAAAATAAAAATTTAAATTTAAAATAAAAATCTTCACTTTGTATTCTATAATTTTGCCAAAATACGCAATTTTGTTTTTTTAATTTTTATTCATGAAATCACATGTTTACTTAAAGTTCTAATAATTTTAGAGATTTTGGTGAAGGCTTGAAACCAACATGAACTTCGAAGCAAAAATTTAAAAAAATTCATATCAAACATTAAATAATTTTAAATAATTTTTTACTATAATTAGTTGTATTTTGCTTTTGTCAAAGATATTGTTTTAAAAAAGCAATAGACCTATTCAATTAGTGTTTTTTTTTGTTTTTTGCTGTTTTTTTCTTAAAAGTCAATTTTGACATTCAAATTGATATTCTTGCATCTAACCAAGAACCAAAAGAATGAAGCTTTCTACATCTACTTGCAATTCCATTTAAAAATTTCACACTATGAAAACTATAGAAACTTGGTTCACACTATGAAAACTTGTTTTTCCCTTCTTTTTGTTTTTTAATGCACTTTGTACTAGATGTGATTTTTCTACTTGTTTTTCCCTTCTTTTTGTTTTTTAATGCACTTTGTACTAGATGTGATTTTTCTTCATTGTTCCTTCAAATCTCACTATAATTTCAAATCTTCACAAAATGTTTGAAGAATTCATGAGGCTTATACAGAAGACAAGTGAATTCATATCTGAAAGAAAATAATTTACACTATGAAATCATTTTTATGTAGTGCCGAAATTAAACATATACAAGTGACTCTTCGGTATCATAGGCTCCATCCTCACAGGGTTAGAAACAACTTTGATTATCTACTGCCATTCTTCTGTCTGTCCATTCCGTCTCCGACGTTTGGACTTTCGGATGGCACAATATCATGATAGACCTTTGAGATCTTCAGCACAGACACGAACAGATTTTCATGGCATACACAGGATTTATTTCAGGATACAAATTGTAATTCACGAATAAGATTTCAAGCACAAATTGAACACGCGAGACAGTTGAGGTTATGTCGTTGCCGGGTAGACCATTTCTACAAGACCTCTTCTTCAATTTGTTGTGAATTCTTCGTCAGTAGCTGTGTACTTCAGATGTCAAAACCTCGGTACTCAATCATACATGCCTGTTATCATGGGGCATAGAGACCTTCAAAAGCCGACTATGTGTGCAGGGCTTTTTTTTTTTTTTTGCGAAATTTCGTCAGACTGTCGGAAATCTGACCTCTCTGGCTTCGTCCCTCCAAAAACTGGCCTCTGTAGTGAGGCCAACAGGGGGGGCACTGGTCAAAAAAAGCCCTGGTGTGCACACGCATATTGCAGTGACGAAACTAGCGAGGACGCTCAGTCAGATGATGTATTGACAGTCAAGCTGAGGCTCCAGTGCACAGCGGCTAGTGGCATTGCATCACCTTCCCAGATGAAAGGGCACAAAAGCAATCTCGCCTTCAAACAGGACGATGATATCTGTACTGGTGATAAAGAAGCTCAAACGTTTGCATCATACTTGAATAGATTATCTACTGTGGGCAAACCTTGTGACGCAAAATTATGAAGCCCTTAGATTCAGTTGATGTGCATCAGACAATCGAACGAGAACAAAGCTGGAATAGAAATCTTCTAAAGTAGAAAGAAAACTGGAATAGAAAGTTGTGCGAAAAAAATCAATGTCAATTATACCAATTACCTCCTAATTTTAAAGGTGCGAGGGCTTTTCACATATATAGTATGGAGCTCACTTTGTTTGCCTTGATGCCACTCAATTTTGATCTCCGGCACTCAGCTCGTGGACGCTTGCAGTTGATGGTACACTTCAAGATTTGAGAAGTCCCTGCATTGATACGGAAGGGGAGATGGGAGATACCCCCGGATTATCAAAGATCTGTGGAGGAAACTTGTGAAAATAAGTAGAAACGCCCAAAAAGAATGTCGCAAGTGATTAATTATGGTCTAACCGTGATCACCCTGAGTACATAGCCTGGCACATCGGGGGCCTGCTTGAAATCTTAGCGAGTTGAGCGAAAAAAGCGCAGGGATAGTCCACCGCACCTCCATTGTGTCGTTGAGGGCGCTGATCACTTCGCATGCTGCTTGATGAATTTCCTGGCGCTCTACCTCTAGTTCGTCCTTACGTTGTAGTGCTTGCTTTCGGGACCGATTGAGTCGCTCCAAGATCTCATCCGAGCTTCCTTTTATCTCACTGAACATTTTCACATCCTCTGTTAGTGTTCGTAGATTGAGCCTCCCAATCAGAGGGAGAGCAACTCAACGAGCAGAACCTCCTTAAGGACACCGAGCCGAATGAATCATAAAATAGTAGTGTCCTAAGCGCTCCTCTCAAACGTGAAGACGCAACATAGACGTTCAGTTTTCCTCCCATGTTTAGGCTCACAGTATTAATGGCTGCAACTGCTCCTTGGCTGAAATGAACTGATGCTGAATGCTGTCTGCGATCGCAAAAGAGCAAGAGAATTTTGTTATGCTCACTTCTCGGCTGGTGCTTGGCATTACATGCGAGCTTGATGTTGAAGCTTGCCAAAACAGTGGCAAGATCAATGACAGCTAGCAAGATTGTGCACCTCGAAGCAGTAGGTCAATCATTAGGTGTCAACCAAGATGCAAACACTGCCCCTCCAAAATAACTTGCGATCAAACAGTGTGAACAACCGTTTCATGTTTTGAAATGCAAATAAACTACAAACAGGCGTCAATCATATCCTCTCAAGCATCAGGCATACCGTGATGTGATTTACAATTACTGCAGATAGTTAGAGCTCAATAAATATCTGAAAGCAACAGTGTCAGCATGCATGACGGAAATCCTCGAAAAGCTGGAGACCTAAGCCGTATAGCTTGTCAATTGAGTTCCAGTACCTGACGAGAACGATGCAACACTTACTTTCCCGAGTGGCAAGATCACAACAATAAGAGGTATGAAAACTCAGAATTGCAATCACGTCCGAATTAGAATAAATGCTTCGCTCCATCCCTCAGCGCGGAGCAACTTCGCTGACTCCATAGCCACTTTACCTCCACTTTCACCTCAACGATCTTCTCGAATACATCGCGTTTAGAAGCCGAAGTGGTCTGAGGCAAGAACAAATTAAAGCGAGACTTACCTTCTATCAAGGACGTGAGACGTGCAGCGATCGTGTCGCCAACTGCCTCATCGGACGTGTCTCGGCCGCCATTGCTGGTACCAGTGGAGCCCGACCAACTCTCAGTTGGAGCATTCTGTGGTGACTCGATGTTTGGATCGTCCATATTGTGCGCGCGAGATTTTCCGAAAATCTTAAATAAACACGCGTGACCGAATTACTCCCGCAGCAGACCGAATTTACAAATCGAATTAATCAGCCACACATTCATTCAAACGACATCGTAAAACCATTGCCAATGTTTTGAAGAAGATAAGTCGCCGACACGTACAACGTTTCAAATTCCACCAGCGTTAGCAGAAAGTTTTTACGGCAAGGAAGAACAATTGCTAGAGCAAGAAATTTAACTACATAAAAACATTTTCCGCAGCACAACGTTTGAAATTCGAATTGAATAGCCACAAATTCATTCAAACGGCATCGTAAGAGTACTGAGTATGAGTTGAAGAAGATGGGTGGCTGACGAATATAACGATTACACCTGAAACAGAAATTCCACCTGCGTTAACAGAATTTTAGAAGGAAAATGCATTCTACAGCGAGCATCGCCGGCACTTTTCTTGAAGGTCCGTACGTTCGAGGCGTCAGTGGCAATTGAAACCAAAAATCGTGCTATGATATGCAAGCACGCCTGCGAATGAAACAGAAACGTGACAAAGCTTTGCACAATTGTCACAAACCTTGGCCTCAGGGAATTCGAGCAGAGTTGGCAGGAGATCGTGAGCGCTGCGAGAAGTAAGCACAGAGCTCTGGAATGATCGGCACTGATTCATCCTATTTGTGCTTAATTTATAAAGCCGCACTAATTGTACTATATGTAAATTAGTGTAGGCTGAAATATCCCTGAATATTGTACTTGTACTTGTTTCCAAAAAATACTCTCTCCATCCCGAAATGATTGTCCACTTTGGGAGGTATTTTTGAGCCAATTTCATTGTCATTGATTGTATTGTAAAAAGCATAAGTAAGAAATACAGGTTCTAAATTGTTATATCACTAGAATCAATGAAGAACATTGCATATGTTCAATGCAACTTAAAATAAAAATAGCGATAAGGAAGTCTTCATATGACCTACTAAAAATAATTTTAAAAAAACATGAAATTCAAAGTGAACAATCATTTCACAATGGAGTGAAGGAGCAATTTTATATTGACACTAATTTTGTACCTCATTGATAGGATGAATCAGTGTAGGTATCATCTAGATTTGGAAGGCAAAAGAAGACTATCAATTCTAATTCCAAGTTGTTTCTTTAAATCTTGATGTATGTATTATTTATTCAATGATAGAATATTGAAGTGATAACCAATCAAGACATAGAGCAACAAGTCATTTATTAGACATGATCCTATCTTTCAAACTAGATAAAAATCATTAAATCTAAAAGATTTGTAGCTCTCTCAAAAAATGAATTGTTCGTGGAGTTTATGGCTTTGAACCACCTTAGTTCACTCTATCCATTTGCCATATGCCATGTGGCAACAAAAGTGACAAGAGAAGGTTATGAGTTATGACCTCAATTTGAGTAGCCAATAACAGAGTGATGCAACTTCTTAGAAATTGTCCTGATCATTCTAGAACTACATTTTGAAAGTAGCCTTGTTTATATCTAAAACTAATTGTAACAAAAAAATGTCAAGTCCAATGTTAAAAATAATTTTTTGGTAGTCAAAAACTTGTCCCTTGTACTATTCACAAGTTCCCCCCTATTAACCAACAATTCTATTTCCTTCATGGGAAATTTCATTAAAATGGTACCATTCTATTGTACTTTTTATGGCTCCAATGGGGCATTTTAAATTGTATACTAGTTCTAGATGTCTAAAATCTACATCTATCTTCGATGGTATTTTTATAGTTAAGACAAGGTAGTCTAAAATCTATATGAGTCTTAGATTTTCAGAATTTATACCTATCCAAGTTGACACTTTTATGGTTCATACCAAATAGTCTGAAAATGGCACTAGTTTAGATGTCTAAAATCTACATCTATCTTCAATGGTACTTTTACAATTAAGACAAGGTAATCTGAAATCTATATGAGTCTTATATGATTGACATCTATACCTATCCTAAATGGCACTTTTATAGTTCACACTAGACAGTTTGAAAATGGCGCATGGAATACCACCATTTTAACAAAATTCTCCATCTTTTTTCTACTATTGGATACTTTTACGTAGAATTCATTTATCATTAATGCAAAGTTTGATCAATTCCAATGTACGGGGAGATCCGGCGGCTAATAGAAAATTAGACGAAATAAATTAGCAAATTATTATTTTAATTTCTAAATTTTAGGCCATATAACCGAACAAAATACTTGGAGTATAGGAAATCAACCGCTTATGATATAAAATGATGGTTTTCATTCAATTTTCATTAAGAAATAAGGGATTTTGACTACCCTACTTATGCTACCACCAATTCCTAGGTGACTAGCCCAAAAGGTATAGCCAACATTCAATGAATTAACCCCTCTCTAAACTTTGTCTATAACTTTTGATTAGAGTCTCAAAGTTTCAAACAGATTTTTGGAGGTGAAATTTAGATTGATTTTCTACATTTTCCCAATTCAAAGTTTTTTGAAATTTTTTATTCGCTGTGCTTAAATGAGGTCTGAAATTCTACTTTATACACAATTCCTGTATTTTTTATAATGAGTGGTCAAAGCTCTCATCTTCAAATTGTCCCATAATCTATGACAAACAATGAATTTCATCATAGAAATGACCCCTCTACTTGCCACTTAATAAATGCTAATGAAGTAATCCCTTAATTCTACCATCTATTTTTTTTATTGGTAGATGGTCAAATGACAAATTGGTCTTTGACTTTATGGATTATTAGTAGATTCAATGGATTTAGACCAACCATCTTTACATTTATTTGTAGATCTGGCTATTTGGTCTTTGAATTAGTAAAAAAATTCAACACTTTTAAAAAAATTAATGAAAGCTGAATTTGATTTCCAAGTATGGTAGTATGCAAATAAATTGCTTTTAATTGATGAGTTGCCCTCAATTGAATTTTTGAACTTCATTTTTGAGCTTAGTTTTTGTATTTTATTTGCCTATTTTTTACCAATTGCTTTTGCGAACTTAAAGAAAATGGACGAAGTAAGAAAAAAAAAATTGTCTTTTACCAAACAAAATAACTAAGAGCATCCCCACCAGCTCTTCCGTTTCTCTATCTGTTTACTGAGCTTGGGACATCAAATAGGGATGAGACCTCGCGAGTTCTCCATGTGAGCCTCTGGATACAGAACTGGAGAAGAGTTTTACAGATATCTGCATATTTTAGAGATACAGGTTTTGGAGAAAGGTTGGTGCAGTGAAATTTCTGTATCTCTATCTACATATGAGGTCTTCTCCCTAAAGCTTTAAGGATACCGAACTCACTGGTGGAGATGCTCTAAACTTAAGGAACAACCGAATAACAATGAAAAATTACCTAATGACATTTGTAAATAACGACAAAAAGCTGAGTCACCCTAAAAACTCCCCGTTCACTGATCAATTCAAAGAACATGAAAGTCCGCCCTCGTACGATGAAACCCAGTGTGTGATATTATGGAGGTGACAGTGAACACACATCCAAGCAACTAAGATTCTCATTCGGGACCTAGGGCATAGGTTCGTAAGGAAGCTGTGGGTACGAAGCGCTCCGACCCTCACTCGTATCGAGCTGACAGCCAAAGAATCGCAGTTCAGTTACACAGACTTTTAAGCTTCCTCATCTGTTGAAAAGAGCTTTGATTCTTGAGCCAAGCATCAGTGTGTCACTCTGACTGTCCTCTCCTTCTCACTTCTCAGCAGCCAGCACGCTTGCATTCAAAGAATCACGTTCAAAATATCCCCACAGCAAAACAGACTGAGGCGGAGCCAGAGTTTTGTTCTTTTGTGCTTGTTTTTGCTGTTTTTGCTCTGTTGGTTTTGACTCAAATGAAACGGAATTTCATTGCAAAAATAGAAGTAGCGGAAGCAGAGTTTCAGGGCAACCGCTGGTTATGTTCCTAAGGCACAAATTGTAAACAATAAAAGGCTTTCAAAGTTTACAATTTCAGTTACGAGATTGATGTACTCACAGTACTACATAACCAAAGTTGTTAAGCCAAAGTTTGGTATTATATAATTGAAGTTGCTAGGCCCAAGTACATAACCAAAGTTGTTAAGCCAAAGTTTGGTATTATATAATTGAAGTTGTTAGGCCCAAGTACAGTATTAGATATAATTAAACTAGATGAGGAGCATCAAATTTTGGAGATCTACAAAATGACTTGGGTATATATTCTAACTCTCTAAATTCAACTACACTAAAATTGGTAAATAGTGTTGGCTACACTAATTATCAACAATAACACTAATTGTGATTTGCAAGGTTAGTGTTAGAACATTATTCATCCATTCTAACACTATTTTAGTTCTATAGTAAAATTTGGTCATTTCAACATTTCTACTAGAGTGCATTTAGTGTTAGATGGGAACAAAATATAGAAGTTGAAATGGTAATATAATAAGTTAAGGCTATGATCTAGTTCACTACAACACTAATTATCATCCAACACTATTTACCAATTTTAGTGTAGTTGGGAGACATTCATAGTACAACTCAAACAATTTGAATGTGAGACAATTGCATTACATACAATGAAAATGTAGCAAGTGGACAAGATATTTTTGATTGTCATTGAAGAGTTACAAAGGTATGAATGTATAGGATTAAGACTCTCAACCACCCTCTTTATTTTCATCAACATTGCACCAAATGTCAATGAAAATGATAAAAAGAAGGTTGTATGGTTTGTTTCTATATCGACCCCTAAATTTGGTCTCAAAAACCAATGTCAAAAAATACTCTACAAAAAGAGATTTAGAATTGCATTGGGATTTGTCTAACAAAGGGAATATTTTGAAGAAACAATAGTCACATCATGCCCAATTTTGGATAACAAAGCTATAAATTTTAGAGCTAGAATTGCAGTTTGTGAAGCTTTTAAAAGTTATAAAAGTAAGAAGTCAATCACACCATCTCTTTAAGCCTACATACCTTACCAATGACAATAATAAATATTTCAAAAAACATGGCACTCATTGCTATATACAAAAAGCATTTAGAACCTGGATGGTTTAGGTACATCTTATCTTAGAAATTTCCAATTGCATTTTCTATATTCTTAGCACAAATCTTAAACTATTAGTGGTCACACCCATGATCCTTTAAAAAGAACCTCCTCAGGTTTCAGTGAAGTACAAATCCAGCAGTAGTTCCTAATCTTTTGTCCTTGGCCGGGGTGGCAACAATGTTTCCCTGTGTCACTGAAGTTCCGAAAATAAATAAACAAATTTGTTCCAAAAATAAAAATAAATACATTGCAAATTCAACTAATGGTAGAGGCATCGCAAGAGAGCTTGATTCGCAACGGACTCTGTGAGCTAATTAATGAGGGTACTGTGACAACTGTCCTAATAAACAAGTTGCAATAACAATTAATCTGAAAAAAAGTCTTGTTGATCTCAACTATTCTTGGAGTAGTTAATGATTCTCCTATATACATTCCAAAAAGTAATCAATTTAAATGACCCACAGGTCGTCATGTCAACGTCATTTAATTAGCTGACGACACAAACTTTAATATGGCTTGAGCACATTGAACCTAAAGAAATCCCTACTTAAGCGCCTGCATCAGGTGCAATGCGCGCAAGACATGAGAGGGTTGGGATTCTTAATCTCAACATTATGATTCTGTAGTCGAGCAGTCAGACCTTGGAGATTCTTGCACAAGTAGACTTCGGCTAAGCTTGTATGGACGGGCAGAGGGCAGAAATTGAACGCAAGTCTAAGGTGACTCTGAAGGAGCTTATTGGCAGAAGAATGAGAGAAATGGACAAGGACCATGGCATCAGGGTTTCTTCCCCGAATCAATTCGACAGCAGATGGAAGAGAGAAAGGACTTCTTGCTTGAGCTTCCTACTATTGACTTCTGTGACTTGAGGGACTTGTGTCTTGGCGTAGACCTCACAGATAAGCTCGCCGGGGTGGTGATACGCTCGCTACCTGCATCAGCGCCTGCCCATTCACCATCGAAGAGTATGCTGTGGCTCGAAACGAACTGGTCGGTCCAGTCCGGGCTGCGGCTGACTGTCGAGAGCGCATCCTCAAACACGGTGCTGCTACGCGCTTGGTCAGACTGATCTGCACCCTGAGACACAGCCGCCAAAGATCTCGAACTCGCGGTCACAACGGTGTCGTCTTCCCCATCCTCCGACGCAACATCGAAGTCGGCGATGGGATTCCGTGCGCATCCCAGAAGCGCGAGGATTCCGCAAGAAGGCAAGAAGTTCCTTCTTCTGCCGGAAAAGATGTTGTAATTTGCGTCCAAGCGGAAGGACGTGTCCAAGGGTAAGCCTATGAGGCTGCCTAGAGTGATCCGTCGGGAGTCCTTGAAAAAAGAGGAGGCTAAATCGGAACGGGAGTCTGTGTCTGAGGTTGACGACCCGCCGTCAACGTCCGAGAAGATAGGAAGCAAGAAAGTGGTTTGAAGGTTCAGGAATTGCTGATGGAAAGCCAGAGGAGTACTTCCAGAGAGCTCTTTAGGGCTGGGCGTGTGAATCACCATACACGTCGGGAGACCGAAAGGCCATCCCAAGGAAGAAGACGGACCTGCGGAATCGGAAGCCTCCTCCTTGGATTCCTCACTCTGCATTCTCATCTCCATTCTGAATAGTTCATGAAATCCCTGCAACACCTCCTCTGCGCCTCCAGCCACCTAATCAACCTAAAGGAAGAAACGATCGGTGATATATAACAAGAAGACAGGCCAGGACAACTAGACAAAACAAGAAAACAAAACCAAGCTCACCAAAAATGCAAGGCCAGAAGTCAAAACAGCAGCAGAAGACTAAACTTTGAGCTCAGATATACGCAGCAAACTTTGAGCTCTCTGCACTGAACAAACTCTAGCACCCTCCAGCCATTTTCTTAGAATCCTCACTCAACGAAAGACATTAGAAGCGATAGGGAGAAGCACTACCGCCAGGACCAGCAATCCCGACGGCCGGGTTCAAGAAACTAAATAACGGTACGATAGCGCATACAATCCAATGAAATATTCTACCAGAATCAACGATCACCAGCGGAAATGAACGGGACACCAATCGAAGGAGAACTCAGGCTTACTCAATAGCCAACTCAACGACTCCCTGTGAACCAAGAACAACGACAGACAACCAGTAACATCGTTTCTGTATCCCGCAAGTCCGAATGCCAGAAACTCAGTATCCCACCAGAATCACTGCCCCGTTCTCGTTCACTTCACAGACAACCGCAGGGCTTAATTCAACCTGCAAGCATATCCATCACCGCAAAAGTACTCTGGATATGGTTGTACGCGCGTACTCTCTCGCCTCTTTGTCTCATCCAGAAATTTAATCAACACTCAAGTGTTTCCTGCCAATGTCTGAGAACTAAAAAAATCTTACACGCACCAAAACGCCGCTCCACAAACTCCAACCACACCAATCTCGAAATTAAAGGACACAAATTATCACATCTCGCTACCCTCGATCAATCCCCGTACGTACCAGGGTAAGCTACCACACAAAGAATCCTGCCAAGTCCGAATTGCGCCAGCTCCACTGAATCATGATGATGATTCTCGATCTATCTTTACGTACAGCTCACGTACGCGCGTCTCACCAACCCCGATCGATCAACAGCACATAGAACACAACACAGTCGATCATTCCACATTGCCATGCCACCTCAATCAACGCAGTTGCAAACCCAGTCGATCACGGCGCGCATTGTTTTTCTCTTTCTCGTCTCTGTCTCTGTCTCTGTCTCGTCTCTTTTCTTTGGAAAGCTGCGTCTGCAGCAGCTGCAGCGACTGCGTTCATGACGGAGAGGCTAGGAAGCTCCCGTTCAATGAGTGCAGAGAGGGGCAAAGCGCAAAGGGTTAAGACAGCAGTAATGGAGGTGCAGAAACAGCGGCCACAGACAGGTATGATGACGGTGACAGGTGACCAGTGGCGATGGTGGTGGTGGTGATGATGATGAAGAAGCTGGGTGTTAAGCTCGGCTGACAGAGGTCAGAAGAGACGCAGACGTTGCCAGAGTTTGTAAGGGAGAGTGAGGGAGAGTAGCTTCTTGCTGGGGGGGAGAAAGGGTACGTGGCGTTTCGTGATTGGTGGGAAGGGTTTGAAATATGACGTGGAAATTCAGTGTTGGGTTGTTGCAGTGGGGGACTGAACTGCCGACGGAGTCAAGGGATGCTCGGGAATGTGGGCACTTGGTGGCCAGGCAGGGAGCACGGACCCTTGACAGAGTCGCTTGGACTCTTTATTCCCCAGTTCCCACGATTGGAGGTTGGACTTTGGACTTTGGACCCCTTCAAACTTGGGAGTTGGAATCCACATTTGTTTATAAAAAAAACTATAAAAAAAAAAAGTTTTTAAAAAAAAAGTTTTTAAAAAAAACTATTAAAAAAAAAGGTTTTAAAAAAGTTTGGGAGTTGGGACCCCGGCTCATGTGATATGATAAATTGGGTTGCCTTGGATCAGGAACAGCAACGGTAACAATGCAGTGTTCAATTTTGGGGAGGTTTGATAAGAGCACAGCCACGGCCATTCCTTGGGAAGCTCCCCAGCTTGAGCTTGGGTGTGGCCGGTGAGGAAAAAGTAGTTCACTACGGACTAGCAAGGGACAAAAAGAGCTTGGTTATGGAACAATTCTCTTTTTGAACACTAAAAGAGCATCCCCGTTACACTTGTTCCTTGTTCTAGATCTCGTCGGATTGTTGGATTGCAAGTCAATTTTTACACCTTCTTTAATCAATTTAATCAATTGGCATTTTGGTTGGCTCTTGATTGTGACAAGTCATCACAAAGTTTAAACCCTACGATTTGGCAACGGTTATTGAATGTGCAGTTATCATTGTTTCATGAGTTCGCACGTTAATCGCATTGTTATCGCATCGTTATGGTTGTTTTGCATCGTTACGATGCAGTTACAAGTAATGCATTGTAACGATGCAAAGCAACCATAATGATGCGATAACAATGCGATTAACGTGTGAACCCATGAAATAACGATAACCATACAATAATTGTTGCCAAACCGTAGGGTCTAAACTTTGTGATGAAGTCATTAATACATGAGATTGTCTTCTTTTCGAGTGTTTGCTTTCTTGAGAATGAGTGAGGGACGGAAGCACCCCGAGAGTTGTAGGATTCGGGCTACCCCATTTCCCCAACAACATATTTCTTGGAAATGGCTAGCAATGCTCTAACATTGTATTCCCAAGTGATAATCCTCCTATGCTTGAAAGGTATTATGCTTTGCTTGATACCAACAAGGGACTTATCAACCCAAGAGGGACCTATTAGTTAATTTAAGGATTGGAGTTGGATGAAGAGACATATAAGATGATTTTCTTCATTGTAGGGGGCAATCAAGAACTTCATTGCACGTGAAAATGGTGCATTGAAACGCTATCAAGATAAGTTGATGCCAACCTCCCTGCCAACTTAGTATCAAAGTAATTGGAAAAATAGTCTCTACTATCAAAAAAGCATCAAAAGCATCCAGCCCAACCAACTTTTATGATGAATCTCCTTTTCAAGGATGAAAAAGGGAAACCCGTGCTTCATTGGTAAACAACGTTATGTTATGGGATATTGGAGACGCTTATTTGGGCTTCAAGTAACCTCTCAAGCAAATGCTCCATTCATTTTGGGGATACAAAAGATACTAGTCATAGCTAAGTCTAATATAATCCAAAGACCAAGGACCATCAATCCCTAAATTGCCTAAAGTCAGCTAAGTTTCTACCCAAAATATCCTTACACTACTAATACATTGAAAAAAAGGGCCTCTGATGAAAACATTTTAGCCAAAACTACAACAAACAATAGAATTTGATAGCTAATTTGCAACTTCCTCCGCACTAAAAAATAGCATTTATTTAGTCAATTTTGTGTTATAATACCCCCAATAATCCTTCACAACTTACAAAATCCTTTCATTTCTATTTTTTTATAATACTACTCCCTCTCAAAGTAACCAAAGTTGATGCATGTTCATCTTGAAGGTACCATATCACACTAAATTCCATAATCTAGTTCTAGGATCACTGCCAGGGACAGACAGGCTTTGGAGGTGACCTTTTTTGCAAGGGGAAGAATTTTTTTTTAATTTTAAAAAGCATTGTTTTTAATTAACAGTTCAGGACTATTTGCAAGGTTCGAGTTTGTCTTTAGTATTGACATAAAACAATTGGGATGACCAGCATTCTAATGATTGGGATGCCCGGACAGGGGAAGTGCACCAATTTTTATTTTTTTAAATTTATTTGCTGGCTTTGTACCCCCCACCCCCACCCCCCTATTTTTTTTATTGCAATGAATTCCGTTTCATTTGTATAAATTTTTAAATATTTTTTAAAAAGCGACGTACATGTCCTGGACAATCAGTGGGAAGTACACTAATTTTTGACCTTGTTACTAAAACTGTCCCAAAATTTATGTTTTTCTTCATGGTAGAAAGACATGCAGGAAAGTTATATAATACTAAGGGAAATGTGAACAAAATTATCCATGTGTTCATTCATCTGCAAGTTCATCCAAATATTGGCAAGTCTAATTATATTGCACTGGGAGGTACTTGATGATTTCAATCATTTTTTCCACCATAATTTTTTTTGGTATTAACCCATGGGGTTCCGAAGTCTCCATGGGAAACTCTTGGGATTTGAGGTAGGTTCATGTGATTTGGATTTTTGATATGATTTTTTGAAACTTTTTTTAGAACCTTTTTGAAGATAGGAAATCAAATTTGTTTTTTGGAAATATAATTTTTATTTCAATTGGTGCCCAGGAACAAAAGTTATGGCACCATGAGTCAAAAAAATGCTCAAGGCGCAAACCAAAAAAAATCACCAAAAGTTGATTTTTTTTTTAATTTTTGATTATTTCCTTGGAGATTATATTTTTGTTTGCATTTGGAGCTTTGATTCATTCTATTTGGACTAGTAATAAGGAAGTTATGGACAATCTTGTTTTGGGGGGAATCTAAACCTCTTCTTGAAAAAATAACTTAAATAGATTTCATTTTTAATGCGATTTTAACAATTTTTCAAAAAAATGGTTAGGCAAGGTTAAGTTAGCTTTTAGGATCAATCTCACCTTTGGGATTATTGTGTTTCAATTCCATCTTAAAGCTATTAATGGTTTAGTTATCCCTTCAATCTAAAACCTACTTCTACTTAATAATTTTTTAACAAGTGAAAACTAAGTGTTTTTTTGTTGAATTTTTATTCCTAGATTTTCAACTCAATTTTTTGACATAAAAAATTAGAAAGTCAAAATCAATAGTGCAAAAATTTTAAGTTAAGAAGATTCAAAGCCAAAAAGCATAGTCGATCAAGGTTTTAAAAAAACTTGTTTTCTGTACTTTAAATGTTAATATCTTGTAATCTACATGGAGTGCATTATAACATTTGAAGTGCATATATCTTGTGATTGATGTGGTCAAAGTTTATGAAATTTCTTCTAAATATTCTTATACTAACCCCTAAAGTCCCTTATTCTTTTGAAGAACAAAACAGATTTTAGGCAAGCCTCTATGGTCTCAATACTTGTCGTGATTTTCTATATTTTTTTGTGAAGATAGAAAAACACATTAGCTTTGGGTAAATATAATTTTTATTTCAATCGATGTCTAGGAGCAAAAGTTATGGTATAATTAGCCCAAATCTTAGTTCAACAAAAAAAACTCTAAATATACAAAAATTTAAAATAAATATTTTTTTTATAGATTTTACTTTCATTTACATGAGAAACTTTGATTCATTCCATTTGGATTTGTTTTTTTGAAAGTTATGGATAATCATCTTTTTCAAACAATCAAAACATTTTTTAGAAAAATAATTTGTAGGATACATTTTGAAACTCAATTTAAATAATTTAAAATACATTTCACAGGGATAAAATATCTTACTAGGAAAATCTCACCATTGAGCTTAATTTATTTCAGTTCCATCTTAGAGCTATTAATGGTTTAGTCTTCTCTTTCATCTCGTTCCTATATCTATCTAAAAATTTTTATGAGTGAAAATGAAGTTTGTGTTTTCTTAAAAAACTCCTACACTCTCAACTCAAATTTTCAGCATAAAAATTTAGAAATTCAAAATTAGTAGTGCCAAAATTTTAACCCCTAAAGGACCAAGGCCTTATTTCTGCCCAAAAACACTCAAAACTGCCATTTCTGTAGCAAAGAGTAAAAAAATTTGAAAATTATGTTTTTTTCACATCCAACCGTAGGATCTTATACCTTACTAGTATGTAAATGTGTGGAAAAAATTTCAGAAATTTTGACCACATAGATTAAAAGATATTTGCGTTTAAAGTGAGAAAAACAATTTTTTCAGCACCTTGCGGGACTGGATATTTTGACTTTGAACTTTTTTAACTTAAACTTTTTGCACTACAAAGTTTTGAGCTTTAAATCCTTATTGTGGGAAATTGAGTTGAGAGTCTAGGAAAAAAGAAAATTTTAAGAAAAAACTTAATTTTCATGCTTAAAAAATTTGTTAAGTAGAAGTAGGTATGAGAATGAAGGAAAATCTAAATTATTAATATCTTTAAGATGGAATTAGAATGCACTAATCCCAATGGTGAGATTGTTCTAGCAAGCAAACGAAATCATATAAAAAAAAAGTTTCAGAAAAATTGTAAAAATTGCATTCAGAAATGAATTCTATAAGTTATTTTTTCAGGAAGATGCTCTAACTGCCCGATAAACAAGATTGTCCATATCTTTCTCATAATAAGTCCAAATGGAATGAATCAAAGCTTCCCATGTAGACAAAAATATAATCTACAAGAAAAAAAAATCCAAAAATTCAAAATTCAAAATTTTGAATTTGTTTTTTTGCTGCCTAAACTGCCCCCTGTCCCCTACTTTGAGCTTATTTGGTCATAACTTTTGTTTCCGGGCTTCAAATGTGAAAAAAATTATATTCCCACAAAGCTCATTAGTTTTTCTATCTTCAAAAAAAATTTCAAGAAATCATGACAAAATTTCAGCCCGTAGGTACCTGCCCGAAATCCAATTTGTCCCCCGAAGGGACAATGGTCTTTTAGGGGTTAAGTTACGAAGAGTCAAAGTTCAAAAAATCTAATCAAGCAAGGTGCGGAAAAATCGTTTACTTTATTTTAAATGCAAATATCTTGCAAGCTATGAAAACAAAGTTTGTAAAATTTCTTCCACATATTCTTACACTAGTCTAGTATAGAGATCCTACAATTAGGTATGCAAATTTGAATTTTTTTGCTTTTTGTAATAGAAATAATAGTTTTGAGTGGTTTTGATGGGAAAAAAAATACCTAGAGACTTTAGGGGCTAGTCATAGGCAAGATTCTATAGTTAGACATGCAAAAAAAAAAAATGTTTTAAATTTTTTTTGTTTGCATTGAAATGACATGTTTAAGTGTGTGTTTTTTGTCATAAGGAGGTTTTCTAGTATAGGATGTGCCCTCCAGAGTGCACTTTCATTTAGTTTGTGGCTCTTGTGCTCTTAGCTTGCAAGTTTGTTTTATCGTTGCTCTAATTTATCCCGCCGTAAAAACAAGGTTTGGCCGTTGTTCACTTGGTTTCTTTTTAATGCAATGGCTCTCCCATTTTAAATAAAAAGTACAACTACCACCATTTAAGGTAAGTTTTAAGTTACTGCCGATTTCCACTTGCAAATCCCCTCATCAGTGAGATACTGAAATCAATGCCGGATGCCATGCAAACCTTGCGCCCCAAAAGTAAAGTTGTCAACAAACCCATTTTGGTCTGTGAGAAAAATTAAAGGACCAAAGTAAAGTTATGAGGGGCAATCAGCAAGGTTCCTTTTACTTTTTTTTCGTTTTTATTGGTAATTAACAGAAATTTACACGATATGAAGAATATGCTTCCGGTTCATCTGTTTCCAAAAAGAAAAAAGGAAAAAGAAAAGTAGAATAGAATATGCCTGTATTTATTGATGGACAGTACCTTTCATACAATACAGTAGTACAGTACCCCCCTTGTACTGTACATAGAAGGTAGGAGGTCCATAAAGGTACTTGGGCTCTAAAAGCAACCTTTATTAGAGAGAAGTACATTTTGCTTCCTCGCTACACCAACAATGTACAAACAGCGGCATACATTTGAAGAGATGGATGTTTTTCGAGCCCAAGTGTAACTACTTTTTTTTTGTTTTTTTTGTTTTTGTTTTTTTGTTGTTTTTGAACAAATTTGAGATCTATTGCATTAAAAAAAAATACCAATACAAAACAGCTAAACTTAAAGGTTGGACAAATGAAGAGAGAGCAAGGACACTTAGAAAAGAGAAAAGAGCACGAGAGTAAGAAGAGCTAATAGAACTGACAAACAAGAGGACCACTACCAATCCATCTAATGTAATCCCCGTCTTGAGAGGCAAGGACCGGAGAAGTAAGCCAAAACTTATCAAATTTCAACCAAACAAGGGGGGCTTGTTGTGTTTTTTGACTTGAAGTAATCATAGCTTTAAGCTGTGCAGCTCAACCTAAATCAAGCAAGGCATCCTAGAGGGCTTGTTGGAGAAGACTACGAGGCCATAGGTCATGAGAGAAGACCTTTTGATTGCGTGCAACCACAATGCGGAGCCGCGTAAGAGGGACCAAATAGTTCTAAGTTTGATGAATTTGTGAGGGTTGCGCCAAAAATGCATATCATATGGTCAAACCGGGTATGGGGTCCCAAGACCGGTTGTTCTCCCAAGAGATGGTGAAGAATGGATTGGGCATACTCCCATACTTCCAAGGCACGTGGACACTAGTAGAATCTATAGATGGGAGTTTCATCCGCCCTTGTAGAGCAACAACAACAACTAATGTCCAATCCTAGTTGAATTTTTGTCCTCCAAGATTGAATTGCCTCGGCATTTTGCCAAACGGACCACATGAAAGCTGCCTCCTTTTGTGACCTTCCTTTGAGCCATACATCCCTCCAATCTAGCTCAAATGTAACCAGAAGAGTGTTAGGCCACTTCGATGGAATGGATCTTTTTGGACTACGTGATTGAGTAAGTAGCTGCTTGCCTATAGAAGTCGTGCACGAGAGAAGTGAGGTTCTAGTATTCCAAGACCAATGACTGGGATCAAACATGAGAGATTGGAGAGCTCTAACAAAATATAGCTTTGGCTTGCCTTTGCGGTTCTTTGAGATCTCAAGTACCCTAATTCTTCGAATATAACCCATGTGAGCCTCTGAGGTAATAGGGGAAGGCAAAATTGAAAGTTGCTTGGAGTTGTGGCCGACCATAGTACAAGTAGTGTCACCATCAAGTGATAATGATTGTGAGATTTGTAGCCTAGTGGCATTTTCAAGGCACTTGGTTTGCTAGACTAATGATGGGACATCATCGTTTAAACAAGAAAATAGGCCCAACCAAGTACCGCTTTGAGTTTGGTTGAAATGACGCGTTGTTAACCACTTTGTTTAGTTAACCACTTTATTTCAACTTCAAAAATTCATCACTAATTCTCCCCACCTATTTGACAAATTTCTAATGGAGTTTGAACATGTTTGACTTCAATCTCCAACCGTGGCTAGCAGGAGAGGTGATAAGGAGGTTTATTGAAATAGGGTGAGGCCTCTTGAGTGCACTTTCATTTGGTTTGTGGTGCTTAGTTTCTTAGCCTGCATTTGTGTTTTATTGTTACTTTGATTTTGTCCAGCTGTTAGAGGCTTGGCTGTTGTTTTGTTGGTTTCTTTTGTAATGTAGTAGGTCTCCCATTTGTTCAAATAAATTAATAAATAAATATTCATAACTGATTCCATGAAGCTCCAAAAAAATATATAAGGTAGGAGGTCCATCAATCGCTCATTTAAGCCTACCTATCTCATCAATGACAATAATAGATATTTCAAGGAGCATTTCACTCACTCCTAGATAGAGGACGCATTTAGAACCTGGTCGATTTAAGAACCTCCTACCTTAACTGAAACGACTGAACAGTTAGATACCACTTCCATTTGTTTTTCAAGAAAAATTTACTTAAAAAAATATTTTAAGAAGTAAGTTATAACCTCCCCATAAATTAATTATGGCATGGGCGCTTTACGAACCTTCTACACTAAATAGTGAAATTAGGTTGCCTTACTCAGGAGAGTTGCCTTGTGACTCACTACTCGTTCAGATGGAGGCACAAGCAATTCTCTAAACCCAAGTCATGAATCAGTGCACCAACCCATGCAACACATATGGTTCCTACATTATTGCATCCATCTACACTAACTGTACATATTTATATAGTGTGGAATGTTGAGAATTTAGTGTGGGGCAACCTAATTTCACTATTTAGTGTACCTTTAGTTACTGGTATCGCACAGTAGAAATGGTACGTACGTAAGTTAATGCAGGCAGGCAAGCCAATTTTTGTTTTCGAATTTAGTGTGATATGGAAATAGATTTGACAGCTGTTTTAGGAAGTGTATTTGGTGCCCATGATTTGTCAATGATATTTCTTGATACAGGAACAGCAGTGCAAGAAACTACTTCATCAGCCCCCCCCCCCCTTAACTTGGGTCACACTTATTTATTGTTTAACACATAAAGGTCCAAACATCGTTTTTGGGCATCATAGCAGTTTTAGGCAACTCACTTAAATGAAATTTTTATTTTTTTCCTTTGAAAATTTCACAAAACATGTACTTGAGAAGTAGCTTTAAGGCGCAACAATTTTCATAACTTTTGACTACATGGTTAAAAAGTTATTGCATGATAATGTAATTTTCAACATTTGGCGGGCAACTTGGGCAGCCCAAAATACTTCTCTAAATTTTTTTTTAAAATAAAAAATTGAAATTGGTTCTATAGACTTATACGTAAGTGGGAAGCTTTGAATCATTTCATTTTGATAAATGAGATGAAAGTTATGAGGAGTTTTTATTTGTGGGTAGCTATGGCATCTACATATTCCATACCTATCCACAAACAAAAACTCCTCATAACTTTCATCTCGTTAATCAAAATGAAATGATTCAAAGCTTTCTACAAATATATAGGTCTAAAGAACCAATTTCAAATTTTTATTTTTTTTAAAAGTGATTTTTAAAGAAGTTTTTTGGTCTGCCCAAGTTGCCCACCAAATGTTGAAAATTACATATCATGCAATAACTTTTTAACCATGAAGTCAAAATTATGAAAATTGTTGCACCTTAGAGCTACTCCATGGGCACATGTTTTGAGAAATTTTCAAAGAAAAAAATAAAAATTTCATTTACAGTGAGCTACCCAAAATCGCTATGATGCCAAAAACCAGTATTTGGACCTTTAGGAGTTAACCCCTCACCGCCCAAGGCCTAACCATGTCAAAAAACAACCTTGCTTTTCAAGTGTTATAAGTCTAAATGTGAGTAAGTTATAAAAATCTCAACCGTACAATCTTGTAGTGTGTATATTGTAGATGGTGTAAATCAAATTTGGGGTTATTTGACCATATAGATTGAAAGATTATAATGTTTAGTGTTGACAAAAGATGCTGAAATTTTCCTAAAAACACATTTGGAGGTGAAATTTGATTTCTAAATCTACTCAAATGAAAAAACTTTAAACTACAAAGTGATTTAAAATCAAAATACAAACACTTTGGTGGAAAAAAAAATCATTCAATTGACTCATTGCATTTGCAAAATGGATTTGAAATGTCAAAAAACAGTGAAAAAAGTAGCAAGAAAACACATCTATGGCTGAACCTACCTCTACTAAAATGCTTCTCAGTCAATCATAACTTCTTTTATTGATATGAAATTTTTACCACAAGAACTAGACTAGTATGCGCAACTTCTTCAACAAAAATTATTGAAAACAAACCCTGTCTCAAGAAGTTATAAGCCGCTGAAGTTCATTGTAATGCAAAAATGTTTGGATTTTGAACTTCGAATTGCTCCCAAGCATTCAAAACAGCTTGGATTGACATGAAAAATTTATCACAATAAGTAGACTTTATGGGAAACAAAACCCAACATATTTTATTGAAAACTAACATTTGATGAAAAAGATACAAGCCCCCGAAGTTGCAGCCATCTCATTGCAGTGTGGTGAACTCAAATTGAACCTGCGAACTTTGAATGGCTTTCAAATACTCATTACATCTTGGATAGATCTAAACATTTTACCACAAAAAATAGACTATTATGTGCAACTTTCCCAACAAGTTTTATTGGATTTGGACATTGGATGCAAAAGTTACAGCACTTTGAAGTTGACTGCTAGACTGTGTGAGGACACTTTTGGTCCCCTTGGGCGGTGAGGGGTTAAGGTAGACAAGCCTATTACCACCTTGATTTGGAATTGGATATTTTAGGGTCAATTCCAAGAGGGGCACATATTTTAAAAAAGGTGTGCACTTGTTTCATGGATCAAACCTAAGTGGAATTATAGTTTTTTTGATTAAAATTATAATTTTTGTGACTTTATGAAGTGGATTGCCATGAAATTACAAAACTTCCCAAAGAGTGGAGTCATGAACATCCTATAACCACCCTTTCATGTATCTATTGGCATTTAAGTTATGACCAATCAAGGATTGACATAAAATCAATTCTGGCATTAATTTACTAATTTTGTTAGAATCTTGAAGGAATTTGTATATTTGTTGGGCAAATTTGGATGAAGTTATGAACAAAATTGGGGACAAATCTAGCTTACCAAATTAGGCAACAGACAAAATTGGATTGGTCTACCTTTGACAGGATGCTAAAATCATCTTACAAAGTAGGACCAATGCAATGAAAATGTAAGAATTTTTTTATTTTTCATACATAAATTTTTTTATAAATTTTGAATTCATAATTGCAATCAAAGACCCCACATTCGTTTATAGAGATCAAGAAAATATCTTAAATATGATACAAAATAGGGGACAAAATTTTACTTTTATCTTAGAGAACTTGCATTCTTACCTTGTTGGTCCCACTCTGTGAAACAAACTTAGTGTCCAACCTTGTTTAGAGGATGAGTTCATGGGCTACTTGGGATTTTTTTTCACTTGTACAAGTGGCTATCTAACTTATAGTTAATTGTAAGTTTTTAGTGTGCAAACATAGAAGTATTTTCATCACATGTCCTTTGGAAGGGCATTTATTGCATAAGGAACATGTTAGGTTTTTATATGGTCTACATTCCAATATAGGCATTTGCTATTTAGGTCCATGAGGCTTAGATAGTTGAGACATTTTCAATAGATGCTTCATTCACAAAAAAATTAGACAAGAATTATTCTTCATCTCATTTTGCTTGTCAATGCAACTCAATAGAATCAAATCTTGTTAAATAAATAATAACTATGTTTAATTGCAATTTGAGGCAATTATAGGTGTGCATACTTTCTTATTGACATCCTTTCTTGATTGAAGGAGTTGCCTTTTTTTTGTTCTATGTTGTTTTCTTTGTTCTACCTCAATGGTTCACTTGTAGTTATTGCTTATATGAAAATTGAGGTTTCTATGCAATGTTGTTTTGGGTGTATTCTATCCTATCGAGTATATTCTTAGAACAAAGAAATCAATTTATTTAGTGATTGATAAGTAATGCAAGCAATCAAGTGTGGTCCTTTACACTACAATACAATAGTGCAATTTTATTTTTGTCTAATAATATGTATATAATAAATGTAATAAAATAGCATACATAAAAGAAATATTGAAGCATTTGAAATAAAAAATTGTAGACACGGTCCCTTGTATTATACCTAAAATTTTGTTATAGCAATGTATTACCCCCTAAATGCTCAATTCTATAAAGTGGATGATGAATGTTTTGAAAAGAGTATATCATTCAATCATTACTTGTGGAGAAAAGTGTATGAAACATTATATTCTATATCAATAAAGAGGAGAAAGAATTTTTTGAACTATATAAATTAATCATATAGATACTTTAAAGGAGTTCCAATTATTTATTATGAGGTTTTAATGTTCATTCTAAGATAACATAGAAATTACCTATTCGATAATAACAAAGGGCTAAACTTAAAACTCCACTTATTTTTTATTTATTTTTCACTTTCATGCAAATTTATTGGATATCGACCACAAAGTTCTTCTCATTTTATAAAATAAACTTCAAAAATAATTTTCATGGAATTGCTTTGAAGTTAAAAACGAGTATATTATTTTTTTAGCAAATCAAGAAGTTTTTTTTTGATAAAAAGCTAAAAGTAGAAACATTTAATAGATATTGACTTTTGAAAATTCAACAAACAATTCAAGTAGACAAAATACCCTATCATCGTGCAATCAAGGAGCATGTCACCAAAGTCTCTATATGAAAAGAATGCACAACACCTATTGCAAGTAGTTTCTTCACAAATGTTTGTGCATCAACTTCAAAAACTTCATTCTACCATTGCTAGCAATGAACATTGTTACAATTGTGGTCAATTTCATGTCTTAAATTCATTATCATAAGTGAATAGTTGAATAAAAATGTTTTTCCAAACTATTTTTTAAAACTCAAGCTATAAATTTCAAATATTAATGCTAAGGGGTGGGAAAAAAATTCCATATAAAGGAGATGTATCCATTGTCAACCTTGACCCATACCCAACCTATAAGGGGCATTGTTTTCAACCAGGGCTAGATCATATTTCCAACCAAAGCTAGGAATGTGTTTTTATCTCTTTTTTGGTGTTGGAACTAATAATATGTCTCAAAGGAGTGAGCAACAAAGTAGAAAGTAGTGAACAGAAAGTAGTCCTTGAATGATTGGAATTGGAAGATTCTAGACTTTGGCTATAGACTCCAAGCAGTTTTTGGCTCTCGAACTTTACAATTATTTCAATTTTAGCAATAAAATTAGAGAGAATGGCAATCCCCATATTTCCTATTTCTCATCATGGGACAAATTCGCTGCGCCTCAAATTGTTCATGATCTGCTCCAAATTCCCTTAAGTGATTGGATATGGGTACATCTCACTTAGAAAACCTCCCCCAAATTCCATAAAATTCCATAAATTTTTTCTTTCCCAAGTAGCAAGAGAGATGAAGAGGTGACAACCATTGGGCCATGAAGAGACGGCCCCCGTTTCCGATCCCCGTCCTCTCTCACTCCCAGAAATTCGAGAGTGCACGCAGTGAACCCTTTTGGAATATGTTTGCTCACCAGCAAGAAATTGCACAATCTACAAATTCTTTGCAAATTTTGCCGTCATTTGCCCTAATTTTTCCTCCAACACTGATGGAGCTTTGATTATAGAATCCCTCTTCTCCATGGAACCGATGTTTTAGGTTGAAGCAGAAGCATCCGCAATGGTGGAGAAGCTTCCACTTCTGTAATGCGGGAGCTGTATTATTATCTCTGAGAGTTTCCTCCAGGTATTGCTCCTGTATGTTGAGAGTGACTGAACCCTGTCTACTGCATTCTTTTCGAGTAATCCGTTAAGTGTGGATGCAATTTTCGTATGAGATTTTCATATTTTCAAAGAACGACAGTTTTTGACAATTTGAGACAATAGTGTAAATTGTTGCGTTAAAGGATTTGAAGGAAGTAGTTTGGTTTTGTAATTGTAAGCAATTGAGAGGGGTCGTATGTTCTGAGTGTCATGAGAGACTCTATCTGAAGCCTTCTCTTTATCTCAATACCTTTCATAACATTCTGATTGAGAAAGCGGTTTGGCAGTATTGAATTATCCTTGTCAAGAAATGTAATGGTATTGTTTTGAAACGTGTGTGTGGCGAGGATAGTTGGATTTTAAACTTACGTTATTTCTCTTAAAGTTACTCGTCTGAGATTTTTCTTATTTGAGACACAGGTGTATTTGCTTCGACTTGAGAAAACGATGCAGATAGTTCGCTTAGATATTTTGAAAGCAATTTAGCTGTAATAGGTTTTGTAATTTCAAGCAATTTAGAGAGAAGGGGATGTTTTTAGGATCATCAGAGGCTCTATTTCAAGCCTATGTCTACATGCCATTCATTCTTGTATGATTCAGAGAAATGTTTTGGCAGAATTGACGTAATTTTACCAATTGGGGTTTGTATCATTTGAAATGTGTCAGTACAGAAGACACTTGGAAATTGCATTGCTCTCGAAGTTACACTTCTGAGCGGGAGAAAAGAGAAGCTTACTTCCTGTATAAGGTAGAGTGACTTTAAGCATTTAGCATATGTAGGAATTGTCTTTCACTTGCAGATGTATAGCTCTGGGGAGATCTTTGGGTACAAGAGTAAGAATTTCTTTATTTCCAAGTGAGAGGCTGTAGACTCACTGTAAGTGACAGTACACGACCCCATTTCCATTGAACGATCAGAGACCATACCCATTTTGCCTTGAATTTATGCTTATCCCACTTGCTAGTACGTCCAACCAACTGTACGATGAGTTGGTTTTGGTAACAGGCGTCAGTATAGGAGACAGGACCAGGTCTCTTAACAACCTTAGTATCCTTCACCTTACTGACTAAGTTTTGTTCAATTTGTTCAATTTTTGTTTCTTTCAATGGAATCAAAGTCCAGCTGTTCCAAAAAACATGAATTTCGTTTTCTTAGTTCTCCTAATTGGCTGCAGTCGAAGCGATCACCTCCGATGGGGCACATGGAAGGAGTCGCCCTGGAACAAGAGTGTGAATCGTCAAGGGATCCGTAATCAATTTGCAAAACAAAGCATCTAAAAGCAGCATAATATTTTCGGCATGGAGATTCCGAAGCCCCTGACCGTCTTACTCAATGAGCTGGAAGCCCATCTCAAGGAGAAGGGCTTGATGATGTGTGCAGCTGCTTTTGCTTGGTCGTTTGCACTTGTCCGAAACTTTGGTTACAAACTTGTGTAAGACGAGACTTGCTGCACTTGTGAGTTGTATTGGTTACCTATGCTAAGTGTGGGAACATATTGCTTCTTAAAGCATGAAGTCAAGCATATGAAAGCCAACTTCGCTGAGACGGAGGACGTTGTTGCTATTTATGGAGAGGCATCGACTGTCCTGGTGGTTACCTCTGCATGTGGCAGCAACTCCTTTGGCTATGAGCTTGCTCCACTTGCCCACATGATTCGGAGACTCTTGGTGGGTTTCATCTTGATGTGTTGGAAATTCGAAAGGCAGGATGGTACTGATCCTGAGGCTAATGGCGCTGAACGTTGCTGCTGAAGTGTCAGCATTGACATGGAGAGCTTGCAATTGTAATAAGTCATTTGATCTTGTTTTTTTATGGAAGTTCGCACCAAATGAAATAGAAATTAGATTCAAAATTTGAATAAACAGATATGGTGACTTCCACTCTCACTGGTGCAGAATTGATTGATAATGCTCCAGATTACTTCATTTATGACAGGACTTTGATATTGATAAATTTTGCTCAAATTTGTCGTGACTAATGGGCAACTGTCATGAATTAGCTTTTCTTTTGAGAAGAAAGTGACTCTTCACTTTCAGGAAACTTCACCGAGCAACACCTGACTCCAGCAAAACAACAAATGGAAAGAAATTCGCACTACAATCCTGCTCAGATAACGTCTGTCAATTTAGCAACAGGATTCATAATTTGCAATTTGTAAACTAAGTTAGGTTCCTAATATACTGGTAGATTAAAAGGTTGGCTCTGAGGACCAATACATGATTGCATACAAATGCGAACCTCATATAATGAAGGTAAAGATTTGTGAATGTTGGAACCATAAATAGTGAACATTTGTCTCAATGCCATCCACCTTGAAAAGCAAGTGCAGATATTTGAACACATTTGAACACAGTTGTTTTTACATGTACTAAGCTTTAATAATGCAAAGTACAATTGAAATGTAGGCATCAAGGTTGAACTTGAATTGACATTTTTGTTTTGTGGATACAACCTTCTTGCATAGCCACATTTATTCATTTAAATCAAATGGAAACCCACACAATGGTCTTTTACTATGAGCTTGTATTGTTCAAAGTAAAAACACTACATTAAATGAACACCAACACATAATTCAAGGCAATCTTAAAAATAGGTTGTAGTTGTTTCTCTCTATACACACTTGCATCCATTCACATATGTATTTTCAATATAATTTTAGGTAAGTACACTTGTAATTGTCATCAACAATAAGCTTTGTATTATTCATTGGATGAACACCGACTCATAATCTAAGAAAATCTTGAAAGGAGGTAGAGTTGTTTCCCTCTATACACACTTGCATCCATTCACACATATATTTTGAATATAATTTTAGGTAAGTACACCCATAATTGTCACCAATAGCAATTAAGTGTAGCTACTATTGATCATAAATTATTTTTATTAGATCTTAATTAGAATTGGAAGAAGACTCCAATGCACTTTCGTATGCATTAAGGTATGTTCACACTTAATATTAAAGAGTGTTGTTATTGAAGGTCTTAGCAATAAATTCATACCTACATCTAAACTAGATTCACATTACAAACGTCACCTCTAACACCAAGTGTGAACATACCTTTATTTGGACATTATTTGAAAAATGCAATGAATTTTCAGGATATTATTTTATATATGTATAAAAAATTCAACACTATTATAAACTCTTAGTGACTCTCATTTTTTATTTGTGAACATCTTGTGCAATCAATGTTTAGATTTTAGTGTTGATTTTGGGTCCAAATGAAGGTGTCACATTTTGATTATGGGTGCGCATGTATCCCCACCAACCTTGATTCCTAGATGTGTAAGAGCCAGTCCCAAATCTATGATTTCGAGAAGAAATCAAACCCCAGAACAAGATCTGCAACAGAATAGGGATGTACAGTACAGTAGTTCTCGGCGGTACTAGGTCTCAGACAAGCTTAACCCTAATTTTGTGATTTTGAGTACCATTTTCGATTTCTTTCACAGTCAGGGTTTTTGTTGCACCTCGGAGCGGATTGCTTCATCTGGGAGCTCCAGCGGCGACGCCAGTCGTACAGGTGAGAAAAGTCTGATCTTCAGAGTAGTCCCCTTTTTTTTCAGTATTGGAAACAGTGGAGATTTCAGCTCACGGCGCTGTCTCAAATAGATTTTACTTCTCCAAATACTTCGTCTCTCGTGCTCTCGGTTTAGACGATGAGTAAGTAGGAAGATTCTTCTCTTGATTAATACATCTCCCAAGCAGGTGAAGAATGCTTTTTCGGATTAGAAACTGCTGAACGGATTTGATTGCGTTTGTGCAGGTGGTTATGTGGTTTGTGATTGGGATCTTTCTCTGGTTGTTTTTCTCTGTGGTCTATCGGAAATACCTGCGAGCAGGTTGTGGTGTGTCATGGTGTTATGAATTTTTTAAATGTCCGTTTTCTAGGGTTTCAAGGATTGTGGTAGATTTAGGGTTCGTTGTGCACGCGAGGAGTTGCGCTGTAAGTCTCACATCTGTGAATAGATAGCTTCCTTCTATTATGTGGAGCTACCAAGGCTCTTTACAAACTTGAACTCGTTGAGATATGGTGGTTAGGATTTATCAGAATTTTTTTGGTAGTCTGGATGGGACGTGTGAGAATTGACGATCTGTGTTAAAACTCTGCAGAAAAAATGACGCGCATAGAAGTGGAGAGTGTCTTCGATGTTTCTGATGGAACGAGAGGCTTTCTTACGAAAGAGAAAGCTGAGGAGTTGTTGAAGGCGTTGCTTGATTCTGAGAATGCGTACACGAAAATTCGTTTAGGCAACTGGAGCTTCGGTATTGACGCCGCCGATGTGGCAGCTCGTGCTCTTTCCTCCATGAAGTCTAGGTTAGTCGACGTAGATCTCGCTGATATAGTGGCAGGGCGACCTGAGGCCGAGGCTCTGAAAGTGATGTCAACATTCTCAGCCGCTTTAGAAGGGAGTCAGCTGCGGTCTTTGAATCTCTCGGACAATGCATTAGGAGAAAAGGGCGTTCGCGCGTTTTCCTCTCTTCTCAAATCACAAAACTCGCTGGAGAGTCTGTACTTCATGAATAATGGCATTTCGGAGGAAGCAGCGCAAGCCATTTGTGAGTTGGTCCCTTGCAATGGAAATCTACGAGTGCTTCACTTCCACAACAACATGAGTGGGGATGGCGGAGCTCAAGCGCTGTCTGGTTTTGTGAGAACTGCCACAAAGATTGAGGACTTCCAATTTTCTTCCACTCGTGTTGGGACTGAAGGAGCCGTTGCTCTTGTGGAAGCCTTGAGAGCTGGGAAGTCTCTCAAGAGACTCGACTTGCGTGATAATATGTATGGCCCGGAGGGTGGACTTGCATTGGCTGAGACTCTGAAGTTGCACCCTGAGCTCAGGGAAGTCTACTTGAGTGATTTGGGCTTGGAGGACGAAGGAGCTACTGCTGTGCTCAAGGCTCTTGCGGAGGTTGGTTCAAATGTAGAAGTCTTAGAGCTTGGTGGGAATGAAATCACGGAGAAAACTGCTCCTGCTTTAGTGTCTTGCATCCGGGCATTGAAGTCTTTGAGGAGGTTGTTACTTTCTGAGAACGAGTTAAAAGACAAAGGTGCAGTGGCCGTTTCCCAAGCATTGTTGGAAGGTCACGAGTCTCTGGAGGTTCTGGACCTTAGTGAGAACATGTTGGGTAGAATAGGTGCCGTAGCAGCTGCGCAATCAGTTGCCAAGAAGAAAGCGTTCAAATCCTTGAATTTGAACTGTAATTATATTTCAGAAGGTGGACTGGAAGCGTTAAAAGAGACCCTTTCTAAGGGCTTAGCAGGACTCAAAGTACTGGGTCCCTTGGACGAGAACGACGAGGAAAGGGAAGGGGAAGGAGAGTCCGACGTTGAGGAAGAAGAAGATGATGAAGAGGAGAGGGAGTGCCCTTGTTGCATAGGCAAAGCTCGTTTTGAAGATTTAGCGCTTTGATGACACGTTTAGACGCAGAGCTTCAACTATATTACCTACCGTGTGTTTGTGCGTGAACGGATCATATGGTATTGGAACCAGAGTACCTGACCCAGCTATGGAGCCGTGGGGCAACCCAGACCGGCGAGGGTGGATTGAACGAGGTTAGTGAATTATCTGACTTCCATGTTAGTGTTTAGGTCAAATTGGACGCATATTGTGTCCTCCATTAGAGACATTACAAATTGTTCTTATCTCGTAGTATCTTTTCATCTGCGAGTTATAAAGTATTTGTGAGCGGAGGGAAAATGTCACTCCTCCGACAGAGCTTTGTGAAGGACCCTCGATTTATGTTCGCATTGAGGTCTAGAATGATTTTTTTTATGTTTCATTTTTTAGCACTTCTAATATCAAATTGTTTTGTATGGTACTACTATTCATTTGTAATGAGGCGAGAACCATGTTTGCATCGGGGTTTGCATTTGAGATATTTTATGTCTTATGTTTGAATGTTCTGCTGTGATTGGCATATGTCTGCATATTCCGTTTAGTCCTTGAATTTGATAGCCACAAACAGATTGCTGTAATTCGGTTTTCTCTCTTTCAATAGGTTTTGATTGTCGAAAATGGCATTTTTTTTGTCGTTTGGTCGAGAACTTGATCAGATCATAAGACAGTTTCCTGGAAACGTTTATGGCCTTTGACAATGTTGGCACTGTTGCCGACCGTTTTTTTGAGTTTATGAGAGCGTTAGACATGTAAGTGATTGGTACCCAACAGTTTGTCCTTACAGTGCGTGCATGTACCTACCACCCAAGTGGATTCTGCGTAGTACACTTATAATAATATTTTGTGTTAGTAACGCCAACCATGAACACTCACACAAAATGTCCGCAAGGCTACTAATGTCACCAATGCTAGACGTCAACTATTCTAGACTCTGGATTAGAAGTTCATGAATGGTATCACATAGAAGTTTTTCAGCAGTATGGTGTGACTGACTCTAGACATCATTTATTAGTGTTCAGGTATAGTGACAAAGTCATCATGCTCAGTTCTAATGTGTTCAACTAAGCAAACTCAGGTGAAGTGTGACAGTGTGGCAGTGATAATATGGATGACGACTAACCGTCAGCGTTGAGAAGGTTCAATCGATTGCTGGCCGATACAGTATGCGTATTTGTTATCATTTGTTTGGCGTGTTCGGTGTCTAATCATGATACTTTGATATCTAGTTATGTTTGGTGAGCGACGTAACGAGTTGTACGAGATCTGGAGGACTACTGTACCAGCCTTCTATCTCCAGTATTCGAGTGGTTATCAAATTCGCTCATATAGTATTTATCGATTGATTATTGCAAATCTACCATACCTCAGAGGGACTGTCCCCTGGTCGATCTCAGTACCCTTTGAGGATTTCATGTACGAACTCACTGGCGTCAGTTTATGTAACCGCACTTGGACAGCGAGCCAGATGTTCGGCGCCAATGCTAATGCGCTGTTGGAAAGTTCAAGAGCCAACGTACTGTACGTCCTCAACAAAAAAAAATCTGCACAACGTCCGGGCAAAACTGATTTCGACCAACACTGTACAGTCAGGTCCAGTTCATTTACAAACTGCATGTTTGAGCCATTCAAAGATTTGTATATAATATATAACTAAAATTGTCATTTTTTGTGAGCCATTCAAAGATTTGTATACAATATATAACTAAAATTGTCATTTTTTGTGTTGCATAATTAATACTCAATTCTTACCCACTCTCAGTAAAGCATACCAAATTTCAACTTTTAAAAAAGCGAAAATTCGTTTTTGGTGAATTTTTAAAGTTGATTTTCATAATTTTACACAATATTTTTTGATGATGAGTTGATGAATTTTTTAAATTCAATTGGGTAGATATGTAGGGAACATTCACACGCACATCTTTCATATTAAAAACAGTCCCTTAAGTAACAAACCAATGAGCAATGAAGAGTTCAATGAAAAGTGTTGTATGACCAAACTTTGAAAAAATGGATATCTCTATATTTTAATTATGACAAAGTAATTGTATCATCATGTTTAAATGTTATAAAATTAGTTACCATGTGAAGAGAAAACAAAAAAATCACATTACAATAAAAGAGATACTTATTCTTCCAAATTAGAACATTGTCACACCAACATTTAAATCTCTATAGAAGGAATTGTGAAACTTTTTTGTAGATATTCATGAAAAAAAAAGATGTGTGTATGGATGTTTCTTACATATCTATGCAATCAAATTGAAATATTTCATCACCAATGTTTGTTAATGAGTTATTTTATATTATCATGAAAATTAAATTAATAAATTCACCATAAATGGAGTTTTTTTGGGGGGGAAGTGAAATTTGGTATGTTTGATTGGGATTGTGTAAGGATGCAATGATAATTATGTTTACCAAAATAAAACAATTTAAATCCACATTGTACAAAATTTTCTAAATGGCTTAAATAGGCAGTTTGTAAATGAATTCGACCCAATTGTATTGGTAGGTATATTTGGGTGGCTTCATTGGCTCTCTTATGCCCATTTACATATGCTCATGAGCAAGTCAATTGATTTGGTCATTGATCCCTTTGTCTCTTTCTTCATAAACTCATTCTTTCAGAGTTAACTTGTAAAGCCCAATGCATTTTCTGGCTCAAAAACCACTTAAAACTACCATTTCATTTTTATTGGTTTGATTGAAGAAGTTTACAAAATGGATTCTTTGAAAATATAACCATAGAATCTTGTACTTAAGGAGATAATGTGGTAAAAGTGAGGTTTGATAATATGGATTGAAAGATATTTGCATTCAAAGTCAAAGTTTCTTTTTTCCATTGTGCCCAAGAATTTCAGATGGCTTTGATTGTTGTTTGCTGAAATTTTTTGCACTATAGACCTTGATGTTAAAATGTTACAAGTTAATCATGTTAGTCATATGCATATCAATTTTCAAGGCAATCCAAGACATAGAATGCATCCAAAAAAATCTTACAATGTTGTAATGTCCCAAGAATTGGCAATACATTGGGCCATTTTTTAATCATTTTTTCCACCGCATATTTTTAGATACAAAAATCCAAAATATGGATTGAAAGATGTACTCATACTTCAAGACTTGGTTTTAGTGCTAGAACAATCTCACCATTGGGATTAGTGCATTTTAATTCCATCTTAGAGATATTAATAATTTAGATTTTCCTTTTATTTCATACCTAATTCTATTTAACAAATTGTTTAAGAATGAAAATTAAGTTTTCTTGAATTTTTTTTCTCTCCTAAACTCTCAATTCAATTCCCCACCATAAGGATTTAAACCTCAAAATTCTATAGTACAAAAAATTTAAGCTAAGAAGGTTCAAAGTCAAATAATTTAGTTCCACAATGTGCAAAAAAACTTGTTTTCTTCACTTTAAACATAGATATCTTGCAATCTATGCCATCAATAATTTTGAAATTTATTCTATATTATCATACTCATTAGGTATAAGATCTTATGGTTAGATGTTAAAACAAAAATTTAATTTAATTTTTGAAATAAAAATGGCAATATTTCTTGAAAAAAAGTCTTTGGTCCTACAGGGGTTAAATTAACCAATGTTATCACCAATATTTAATTTAAACTTTAAAAGAAAATTTTCAAAATTCCTTCTAAATTTGATTATAAATAAAATGTTATCATTTTTTGAGTAAAATTGGTTGGAAAGGATTCAAAATGAGGTTCTCTTGATATGGTGATTTTATGAAATTTTTGTGTTTAAAATATGGTCTTGAAATTTATAACCTCATTTTTACAAATCCAATTTTGAACCAGAGTCAATGCAATTTTGGCTTCGTGAACCACTTGATATATTTCCACATTTGTAGTTTAAAAAATAATTTTAGAAAATATGTATTTTAATAGTATGTATTCTAGTAGCACCAAGTTGAACCATTAGATAAGACAACAACTTCATAAATTATCTCTACAAATTAGGATGACTTTCATCTAAGCAGTAATGGAAAAGAAACTAAGTATGAATCTGTTCATTGATTATGAATTGGACGTGGGGATGTTTAGGAGATAAACTAGATTTTCTACCCTAGTATAGCTACTCAATTTATACATGAGTCTCTTACATAGCTTCAAGAGTCACTTAATGTGATTAAAGAAATGAGAAGACAAACCCTATACACAATTGGGGTAGTAGTAGGTAAAGCAACCTATGTAAGTAGTGTTTTTTGGGGGCAATTTAATGCCCTATTGCCTCAACAAATGGGCAACTTCAAGCCTATAGAAAAAAGAAGATAAATGTGTTTAAAAATGCTAGACTATAATCTCGGCCTTGCATACCATTGCTACAATGTTTCCAAAATTGCATTTCATTTATTATGTAGAGCTGACACATACAAAAATTACATATTCAAAATTGCATACTTATAATTGACCTTCTTCAATTCAAGCCTCTAAAACGAAGAAGCTAAGGAACTAAGAACCTTCTTGAAAAAAAGGCCACACATTCATTAGTTTGACCCCCCCCAAATACTCTACATATAGAATATGTAAATTAGGTGATTAATAAGAGCTCAACTGGCATTAGTCAAGTCAAAAACAAGAATTTTGTTCAAAATAGAATTTCAAATTTCATTTTGTCCTAGTAGAATAGCTTTTTTCAAAAATCTTTGAAATAAAAATATTAAATCAAGTTAAATTTCATTTATGAAAATCTGTTTCAAATTTCAAGCCTTGAATCAAAAGTTATGGACAAAATTCAAAGAGAGGTTAGAAGGGACATTTCTTTGATATTTTCAAACATCCACTTTGAATTAAGTCTGTAACTTTTGATAGGAGGCTTGAAATTAGAAACAGATATTTGAAGATGAAATTCAGGTTGTTTTTTCAACTTCTCTTAGTTCAATTTTTTTGAAAAAAGGTATTCTTCTATGCCAAAATGAGGTTTAAAATTCTAATTTGAACACAATTCCTATGTTTTGACAAAGAGTGGTCATGCTCTCATCTTCAAATTATCCCATACCCTTTGAGGATTGTGATGGACAATATATTTCACTATAAAAACAACCTCTCCACCCACCATGCTTTCAAAATGTGAATGAAGCAAATCCACCACCAAGAATCTCTTGATAGTGGATTGTCAAATGATGGATTGCCATTGACTCAATTGATTGTTGATGGGTTTTTGGCAAACCATCTTTACAATTATTTGTTACATGGCTATTTGGTCCCCAAATTAGCAAAAAAAATTGAAATATTTATTTATTAAACATAAGCTTCTATCCAAATACTATATCCCCATATACTCATTGTCTCCTATTTACATTGGTCCTTGTCCATTCCGACAACCTTGGTGAAAGTCAATGAGATTCAACATGCCCATACATTATTGCCCGCTCTCCTCCATTTCCCAAGAAATAGTTGTAGCTTGTCAATTGTGAGTCGGATTTGAAAATAAATTATATAGCTACGATTATTACACCTCTCCTAGCTAATTTGGGGCCTTCGATTGCAAATATGAATTCAAAATTTCCAAATTTTATCATGGATGGCAAATAAAAATTTCCTTCATTTTCCCTAAGGGGTAAAATCGGGGATGAGTGGGCCGGGTATATACCTTTAGAATACAGAATCCTACTGTACTTGTGTGTATGATGTGAGCAATTTGGTCAAGGAGAGGCAACAAAATTTTCTGTCGGAGAGACCTCTACAGTAGATGATTGAGAACAAGACACTCAATCTCAATAATACTCTATTTTTATACGTAAAGGAAACTTGACTTTGTATACGCAAGGAAGCTTCCTTGCAACTCCCCACCCCATCTTTCGTTCGTCGAACAGTCCAACGAAAAAACTGCCGTCGTATCCATAGGTCAGGCAGTTCAGCTAAGCATTTGTCGACAAGGCTTTGTTGGAGGAGTCAAGGGATCATCTCTTGTGGTGCATGAATCTCTTACACTCGCAGACGCGCTGGAAGGAATTCAGGTGCGTGAGGAAATCTGGATCGATTTTGTCCAGATTGTTGTGAGCACCTGTTTTGGTTGCGGAGTCGATGCGATCGGACGAGCATCGCGGTTTGTGGAATTTGCTGGAGTGTGATGTATTGTCAGTTGCGTGGAATGTGAGGCTTGTGGTTTGGTGTAACGATTTTAGAGAAGAATTTTCAGAGTTTTGTTGTGACACGCATTTTGGATGTTTTGGCGTCGTTTGTATGCGAGTTTGTTTGTTTCTTGAGATTTGAGACTTTGTAGTTTATCTTGTTTTTAAGCCTTGTGTAGTTTGATCTTTTGATGTTGAGGAAGCGATGGAAAATCACTCTCTGTAGCATCTGAATTGTTGAGATGGCAGTGGTTGAGGGAGAAGTTTTTTTTTCTTCTTGTTGTCTTATAGGTGATTGCTCTTGTTCGCATTTCTGTTTAAGGTTTTGGTTTTTATTTCCACCGAATCAATGTTGCGCAGTTTGGAGTCGGGAGTTGATAGAAGGAGCGCTGGTTTTTTTAAATTTGAATTGACCGTTTGATGTGCTTTTGTTTGGACAGAATACGCAGGGTCGACTTGAGGTGTTCGATCTTGGATTGAAGCATAAGAGTTTTGCTTGTTTGTAAGCAGAGTGATGGGAATTCACTCTGTGCAGCATCTGGCTCCTGTAGCAGGGATGGAGTCTGCAACAGGAGCTGCTACAGGCGGAACGAATCATGCAAACAGTGCGTTTTTATTTCTCATCGAAATTGTTGCAGACATTCTAATTAGAAAGTGCTTCCTCTATTGAGTATCAGTGTATAATATTGGAGTGATCTATGCAATTCTTTCTGCGTGAATGCACGGGTTCCAATATGTATGTCCAGATGGCATTGCTTTGTTGATGCGCCGTAACTCTTTTCAAAAAATCTAAAGCCATGGGGAATTTTCGTACAAGCGAAGAGTGTGTGAAGAAGAACATCAGAAATTGGAGAGAATAAGTCCACAACGTGGATATTGGGATCAATTTGTTTGAAACGATGGACATTGATTCGCTTTTAGGTCAGCTTTCTTATTATTTGTAGCCGAATGGATTGCTGATAGGGACGGATTGCAATAGCGCTGTATGAGCATTGCCATTGTTGACATTGTACACCATTTAGAGTTCTCCTTGCCTGCCCTAATAGAACCAGCAAGTGGATTTTGCTTCTAAAATTTATACGAAATAGGATCATAGGCTACTTGTGACCTGATTTCAACTTTTTAATCGCTCCTGTAATGGAAGCCAGACATGTAGGTTGAACTCTGGATGGCCTCTCTAATGTACCAGATTTCTCTTAAGAGACATTAAGGCACTTCGAAGAGTTGAAAGCGCACGCATCGTTGAGTTCGTTCCTATTGAGTCTAGCCATCGACTGGCTGTGATTTGTTGAAAATTCAACCAAATGTGAGGGTTTACACACGGTATAGTGCACACACCGTTTTCTGCCACCTTGCATTTTTGGTAGCATCCGTAATGCTTTCACGAGAGTAAGCAATCCACAGGAATTTGTGTTATAGAGAAAACCTTTTTCTTTGTTTCTCTCAAAGATCACGTGTCGATATTCCTTTTCATTTATATTCGTGTCCATGTGGAATCAAATGAGTTGGATTCGCCAGTTCTGCAGATTCGACTGGATAGGGAAGAGTAGATTTATCGACGAAGAAATCGTGTCATCATGCATGTGAGTGTGAGTGCAAAAAATGAGGCAGAAAAGAAATCGAAGAAGCAGAAAAAGAAAAGGAAAAAGAGAGAGAATGGTTCCATTGCGCAGATCTCATTCAGGCATCTTAAATGGATCGGGTATGAGATGCTGCAAATAGGGAGTACTGTATGGATCATTATTAATTTCATGCTAAAGAATTTTTGTATTTTCATCATCGTGGCTGCCTTGTGTCTTTGGACTTATGCATTTCTACAGTTAATTTCAGCTCATTGTATGGAGCTAGTTGTGATGCATTGCTAGATCACATTCTTAATTGAAGTCTTTTTAGATGTACGTCAATTAGGTTATGTTTCAGTGTGGAAGTTTTTGTCTGTCGGAAGCGCTTTTCATGTTTTTCTACTATTTCTTAACATTTGGGAGGATCAATGACATATTTCCCATCTGTGTCACTACTTCTTGTTTTGTTTTAAAATTGTGAACTTGTTTCTCTTTTGGATTATACTTGTTCCTCTAAGAAACACTTGGAGTCCACGCACCATCCTACTTCGATGCTGAATTTTGGCTCATGTTTGTTCAGTACAAGGAGCAGAGAATGGGTATCAGATTCCATCAGAAGACATCAGGGTAATTGTTGATGCACCTCCAACTCCAAGCCTCTCTTTTTCTCCGACCAAAAAGCACATTCTGTACTTGCAGCGGCGGTCGTTACCACCGCTGTCGGATATTGCAAGGCCAGAGTTAAAACTGGCTGGGATGCGCATCGATCCCGAGTACAATATGAGGAGCCGGATGTAAGTGTATTTCTTCATTTTATTTTGGCAAAGCTGTCAGCATCGATATTGCCCTTTCCATACGTTCCCAGACCTATGATTTTAGCTGAAAATAGTTTCTTTATGAGCTTGAATTTCGTCGTTGTCTCGTTTCTTGATGTCTGTGGGACAAAGCTCTTATACAGGTCATTCTATACAGGCATCAACATACACAAGGTTCTTGATAGCAATACCCTAGGCGAGGAGCTTGTCATGACTGGAGTTCCAGAAGGATCCAGAATCAACTACTGTTGCTGGTGAGGTTACCGGAAATGCTCTGCTAGTGCAGTTCCATCTCATCATATAGTTTCTGCTTAGAAGTGGGTATCTTATCCACTCACAAGTTTATTTCTGCTCTTCTTGAATCACCTTTTAATGATGATCTGTGGTTGCTGAAGGTCACCAGATGGCTACCATTTTGCGTTCAGTGTCCGAGAGCCGGATCAGGTACGAAATGTTGTCTTGGAATCTACTGTTACTCGCATATCTTAAGGTCCTTTAGCCACGTAGGCTGCATCAAGAGGGTAGAATCGCCGAATATCTGCAATTGGAATGCAGGATTGGATTTCCAGAATTGAGCATTTATTTCGTAGTTCCAAAGATTTTTGCGATGAAAATATGTAGAATTTGAAATCCACAATAGAAACTTTTGGTCAGAAACTTTTGGTTTTGAGATTTGAACTTATATTAAGTCCGATTCTACCATCCTCTTAGGTTGTTGTCCTCAGCACTAGATATGACAGTCTCAGTTAGAATTTCTTATGTGGTGTTTAGCTGCGACCCATGTATGGGTTTGATTCACACTTAATGAGCTCTGCTTGACTCTCAAGGAACGCTCATGAACTGAACGTCCCTCCCTTGCACTGGCTACTTACAGGGCGACGGTCCTTCGACGTTGCCTAGTCTATGGGTTGCGGACGTTGAAACCGGAAAGGCGAGGCAGCTCCTTGGTGCCCCAGAATATGCGCTCAACACCATCCTTGAACAGTTAGAATCCTTTGACATCTTTGTGTTCTCTTTCTCCATCTTTTTCTTCTTCCGCCAGAATTTAATTTAATTGCTGATCACGAATAATTGAAATTGCTAAGAACTATTCTACATTTGCCTTACTTGCAGGTTTTCCTGGATAGACGATACGAGTCTTGTGGCATGCACAGTCCCTCCAGCTCGTGGTGCGCCTCCGAAGAAGCCCTTAACCCCGGCGGGCCCGAAGATTCAATCAAATGAAGCTAAGGCAGTAATGCAGAATCGAACATACCAGGATTTGCTGAAGGATTCTCATGACGAGAATTTGTTTGAGTATTATGCAACATCGCATGTAGTAATCGTCTCCCTGGACGGACAAGCACATCGAATTGGACCACCAGCTTTGTATGTAGATGTCGACGCCTCTCCTGATGGTCATTTTCTTATCGTTCGATATCTACACCGGCCATATTCTTTCATTGTAACCAGCGGTAGATTTCCTAAAAAGGTTCAGGTGTGGCGTCCCAATGGGGAGATTGTAAAAGAAATATGTGACTTGCCACTTGCTGAGGACATTCCAATCTCTTTCGACAGTGCAAGGAAGGGCCGTCGCTCAGTGAATTGGCGAAGTGATAAGCCAGCCTCTCTATATTGGTAAGGCGATAATCACTCCGTCACATAATTATACCCTGCATTGTCCAGTGGCTAATAATGTAGATGTCATTGACATTATAATCCCTCTTTCAAGTTGTGATGGGAATTGAGGATCCTATGCTTATGGAATATCTGGGACAAATGCTGCATATAGGCATTTCTGGATGCATGTTTTCTATAACATAAATGATCTTGTAACCAGGGTGGAAGCACAAGACGGTGGTGACCCCAAAAATGAAGTGTCACCTCGAGATATTGTATACACTGAACCGGCTGAAGGTGGTTCACCTCAAGTGGTTGCAGGAACAGATCTTCGTTATCAGTACGTTTCCTCGACACAGTAACAATATCTTACACGATTGTATATCCTCATGTGCTGCATTCACTCGATTGTTGTGTCACTTGTTAAGCAATATATAGAAGGGTAAAGACTTTGATTTGTGATAGATTGTTTGAATTGTTGGATATTATTGTAGTTCAAGATCTCTCAGGTGATACATGTTTTCGTGAGGAATTCGTCGTTAGGGTCAATATTCTCTATAACGGGGAATTTCTGCGATTTGAAAGAAATGTTTTCATGTTCAATCTTCGGTGTTACGAGATTAATCGGTGGTATGCAGGCTTTTGCCCTGTTTATGTATGCATTTACTACTCTTTTTCGGGTGTGTTTCATCTCTGTATAGGATTCATGGTCTTTGAGATATGTTTTTTACTGATTCATGTGTATGAGATGATCCCTCATTCTAACTGTTATACCTTATGGCGAGGTTCACCTGTACAGAGGCATTTTTTGGGGTGATGAAAATCTTGCATTGCTCTATGATTATTGGTACAAGACTCGAAAGACTCGCACTTGGATTGTGAGCCCTGGCAACCCAGAGCAGGAAAAACGTATATTGTTTGAAAGATCTTCTGAGGATGTTTATGGAGACCCTGGCTCGCCAGTCAAACGCCAGTCAAGTTTAGGAACATACGTGGTAGCTCAATTTAGGAACTCGGCTGGCAAGAAGTGTTTACTACTGGATGGCTATGGTGCAACTCCTGCTGGAAACATTCCATTCTTGGACCTCCTTGACATGTAAGGGTCTTCTTATTGATTTCCATTCACGTTATCATATTCATAACTATGCTTGATAGCTCTGTGTTACTCTTCTTAGTGAGCCCAAGAATTGCATTTTTAAATAAATCTTGAATACACTATCAATGTTCATTTTTTAAAGCTCAAACCAATTGCTATTTAGAATTAGTTATTTGCAATATGAAATCAGCTACTGCTTTTGTGTCGGCGGCGCTTTGTGCTTCAATATCGGCGCCTATACTGAAAATCTAACATTCATTCAATGCAGAGAGACGGGAGAGAAGGAGCGTGTCTGGCAGAGCGTGAAAGAGAAGTATTATGAAAACATGGCTGTTTTGATGGCCCCGAAAGGGGACCAAGATTTGACACTTGACAGTCTTAAAATTGTTATCTCAAGAGAGTCTCAAACGGAGCCCCCGCAGTACTACGTTGTATGTTGGCCCGAGAAAAGGGAGACACAAATCACCAATTTTCCTCACCCTTATCCCCAGTTAAAGGATCTAAAGAAGGAGATAATACGGTATGCAAGATCGGATGGTGTCCAGCTGACTGCAACTTTGTACACACCACCCGGTTATGATCCGGCTAAAAATGGACCAGTTCCGACTTTAATGTGGGCCTATCCTCGAGAGTTCAAAAGCAAAGATAATGCGAGCCAAATGAGGGGTTCTCCATTCGCTTTTGCCGGCATAGGGTCCACTTCTCCGCTTTTATGGTTGGCTAGAGGGTGAGGAATCGTCGAATATAATCGAGAGGTTATGGTTATGTGTGTTTGAAGTATCATATTCAATTATACATTCAAGTAGTACTTTTGCGATCAATAGCAAGGGTTAGGTGTTTGCTCAGCTTTGCACTCTCGTATCTTGATATTCGAATCCTAATTAGTCCAAGAACCGACTCTTAATGCAATTTGTTCTCAAAAGAGATAATTAAAGCTGATATAGTATTTCAATGGTAACTGAGAATATATCTGTTGTGCAGATTTGCAATTCTTGATGGGCCAACAATGCCAATTATTGGTGAAGGTGACGAGGAACCCAATGAAAGGTTTGATCAACACACTTTCAGGCCCATTTTGTTGCGTAGTATGTCATTATCTCGGGACTGCTATATCTTGTATCTAAAGTGAGATGTTTTTTCCAACAAAGGGGTTTAGTAGCTCCTGGATTATTCAGTTCAGGATATTCGTACCAAAGCTGAATGTTTGCATGGATGAAATCATCTAATGTTTACATTCTTGCTCAGGTATGTTGAGCAACTGGTAGCAAGTGCACAAGCTGCTGTGGATGAAGTAGTCAAGCGAGGGGTATGTTCCGACTACTCGTGAAAAGTCTGCTTATTCGTTCGAAGGCAAAGATATCGCGTCTAAAACGACTGATTTTTGCAATGCTAACACTACTTTTGTCCTCAATATCTTTATATAGATACTCCTTTCCCCGACGGTTATTTATTTCTTGCTATATGTTGGGTAGGTTGCAGACCGAAGCAAAATAGCGGTGGGAGGACATTCTTATGGAGCCTTCATGACTGCCAATCTCCTGATTCATGCCTCAGACTTATTTTCATGTGGAATAGCTCGATCTGGAGCTTACAACCGAACTCTGACACCTTTCGGTTTTCAGGTTTGTTAGTACACTCTTCGTCCGTGTGGTTGCTTTATAGATCCGGGTTCGTCCCACGTGATTTGTTGAATCTTTTGGATTCGTCGGTGAGGCCTGAGTCGAACTCATATTCTGTCTTATTTTGACAGGCAGAAGAGAGGACACTCTGGGAAGCGCAGAAGACCTACATAGACATGAGCCCATATATGTATGCAGATCGCGTTAAAAAACCAATCCTTCTAATACATGGCGACGAAGACAATAACGCTGGAACGATGACTATGCAGGTACACTTCAGAACTCTCGCCATTTAATTGTTAATATTTCATAGCTTGTGTAGAGAGGGACTGCACGTATAAGTTGGAAAATGGGCGAGAAAGATATCGGATGGATGCTGAGCTGACACTCCTTTTTGTCACTTCCAGTCGGAGCGGTTCTTCAGCGCTTTGAAAGGGCATGGGGCGCTCACGAGGCTTGTTCTTCTGCCATTGGAGAGCCACGGTTATCAGGGCCGGGAGAGTGTGATGCACTGCTTGTGGGAAATGGACCGCTGGCTACAAACGCATTGTGTGAACGCTGTTGGAAGCACCCCAGGTCCAAGCTCTCCAACAGAGGCCGAACCAGTGGTTAGCTCTTCAGGTGCTTCAGGAGGAGGGAGTGCACCTGAATGCGCTCCGACTGCGAGAACTTTTACATGTGCATTCGGACCTTTGACTTCATCTCTATAACAAATTGCTCTGGAGTGTCCATAAATGTTAGAAGCATTCTGAGTTTGGGTTTCTCTGATCCTAGTCTCTCCTTGTGTTCCTCTCACTTCCATCGATGTTGCAGCATAGTATGCGCTTGAGGATTTGGGATTCTAAATTGGTAAGTCGCGTTGTTGTAGACCTGCAGATTAACCTGTCATTTGGTGGTTTGGTCGTAACTGCAGTCATTCTATACGACCTGGGATTGCCCATCTCGCATATATGTATATGAACCTCAGCGGTTAATTTGTGCTAAATTTCTTCTCGTACGTGGTTTCCATGATTTGTGATGATTACGAAGTCTGGAGTTCAATGAATCCCTTTGAACCCTGATGGGCAGCCACCTTCCATTTGTGATTTCGTCCCTCATCCAACATAGCTATTGAGAGACCTCGTGGTTTCTTGCTGGCTTTAGTTCTGTTTTATTTTTCTGCTCAATTCAAGATACTTTCCGAGAGTCATCATTTGTGTAAGTATCCTTAGTTTTTTTAGATTTCTTACCCTATTCTCTTGCGACATACTTATGTCTGTAAAGCATCCCTCTCAGTGATACTGCAGATTTCTAAGGGGTTTAGTTACATACTGCAAAACATTGTCTAATCAATTATCCTTGAAAAAATTGTAAAAATTGAGACGAGGTCCCTTTCATATTTTTAGACTCCTAATGAATGTTTGAAGTTGGAATGGGACGGTGCTCTACTAAGTGCCCCTTTCGTGACATGTTCACTATCTGTACATGAAAACTCCAATATATATTACTCCCTCCATCCCAAAATAAATCCAGGGTTTTCTAGAAATGGTTAAATTAGTACATGAAGTAGCTCCTATTTTCAAAAGATTGTGTAGTTATTGTAGCTCCTACTAAACTTCATTAGGTGTGAAAAAATGAAAGTCAACAAAAAAAATGGAAGTCAACAATTAAGTGGTGCATGTTGGAAACAAGCAGTGAAATTGATGATTTTTTTCTGTTTATGAAATTGTTTTAATGATATTAATTTTGATCATTCTTTGAACAATGTTGGTGCAATGATGTTCATTGATGTTTTCTATATTCAATTCTGACAATGACCTATGATTTAAGTCTAGGAAATTCTCAACAAGAGATTTATTAGTCATAGTTTCTGTATAGTTGTGGATTGAATTCTTTGTCTTTGGTTGGTTAAAGGTTGTGTTTCAATTCCTTGGAGTGTAGTGTCTATAGATTCTTTTGCTTCATGTTGTTCAAATGAACTTTAGTTTTTGGAGTGTAGTGTCTACAGATTCTTTTACTTCATGTTGTTCAAATGAGCTTTAGTTGTTGGGGTGTAGTATCTATAGATTCTTTTGCTTCTTGTTGTTCAAATGAGCTTCAGTTGTTGTCCATCAAGTTGTGGAGAGCCACTTTTGAATTTAAATTGGGACAAGTACATTTGAAAAACCCAGATTTATTTCCTAATAGAGGGAGTACTTACCTTTGCTTAAAGAGAACAAAGTTGAAAGGGACCTATATAAAATAGTGAAATTAGGTTGCCTTACTTAGGAAAGTTACCTCATGACCCACCACTTGTCCAGATGGAGGCACAAGCAATTTTCTACACCCGAGCCATGAATCAATGCACCAACCCATGCACACATGGTTCCTATTAACTGCATCCTTCTACAGTAACTGTACATATTCATATAGTGTGGAATGTCAAGAAATTAATGAGGAGCAACCTAATTTCACTATTTTGTGTAGCATTAGTATTAGTAACATGGTGGGTTGAAGAATGTTTATCCAATCCCTCCATTGTATCAACCAAAAGTGGAAAAACTAAAAACTAAAAACTGGAAACTAAAAAATAAAAATAACGCGATATGGTATCAGACTTTCATCTGAAATAATTTTTATCCTGCCCATTCTTCATTTATGTGCACTGTAGAGCATCCGACATTCTTCGCATACCTGCACGCAATCGGAGCATTTTCAGCGTCAGTTACCCAAAAAAAATGAAAGAAAAAATATGCCGAGGAGAAATCACTGGTCCTTATCAATTTCCCCAGCATCAATGAGAAACAAGGAGCTACGCTACAAGAGGCTTTGTCACTATAAAATTAGCAATGTCTTTTCTTTTGCTTAACCCTGTGGATCCTTTGCTTAAAAAAACTCAAGAGCACTCATTGGAGGTCAAACTACTACGCAAGACTATTCCCTATTCATAGAATATGTGCACTTTTGTCTTACATAGAAGGATTCTCTATCATCCATCGAATCACTTTGGTTCATAGTTTGAGTTTTACTAGTTAATTTCCTTCAATTCTCATATTGAACCGGTTTTTGAAAAATTGAGTCCGGTTATTTTTTCTATTTTTTACTCAAAATAGAAATTTTATAGATTTTTGCACTGTTTTTTTTGCCAATGTTTTCAAATTGCAACTGGTTTTTTTCCCAATTCCTCTAGCTAACTTTGAACTAGCTGCTGGTTTTTTCCAAACAATGCCCTATTCCATGTCATATTTACATGGTTAATCCCTAAATGCTTGAGGCACCAAATTTTGGTGCTGACAATACTTTGAAGTTATATAAAACCTGATCCAGTTGCTATTTTCAATAGTTTGTATTTTTGAAAAGTTCTTTTTCAAGTCTAGTTTTAGCTTCAAAAATCCGATTGTGAAAATGATTGATTATGATTTTTCTATTCAAGATTTTGTGCAAGGTTTTCCATTGCAATCTTGACTTTCCACAATGTTGAGGGCTTTTGGAAATGAGCCTCAAATACACTAGATTTTGAAGAAAAAATCACATCAGAAATTCATTTAAAAAAAATTGTAGAATAGATTTCAAGAAGCCATAAATTTTGAAGCTAAAGTTTCATGTGACCTTCAAAGCCAATTAAAGCACAATTTTAATTATGTCAAAACATTGATTTCCTTCACTTTTATATTATAATCTTCCAATCCATAATTTGGATAGAAACCAAACCTTGCAAAGATATTAAGGACTTGGCTTTCTATAAGATCTAATGGTTAATTTTGCTCAAAAATGATTCTTTGTACTATGAGCTTTAATTCTTTATAACTTACAAAATCACAATTCAAACACCCCGAAAATGGCTTAAAAATTTTAAGGGTTAAAAAAAGGAAAGGCATATAAAATAATAGAAAGCTAATAAATCTAACTTGGAATTGAAAAAAGCCAATTCCAATGGTAAAAATATTGTAGAAAACAATCTAAATTCCATGTATATTTTTTATTTTCAAAAAATTTAAAAATTGAATTAAAAAACAAACCTCAAAATTAGAGGGTGTTGAGACCCTAGTAACACTTTACAACTTTAAACAGGTTCTAGAGGCCTTTCACAATTTAATGGGATCTCTATGCTTCACTTCTAATATCACTTGAATCAAACTTCACATGTCACACATCCACATCATTAGTTCTCATTTTCAACTCATGTTGTCAAGTGCCAATCCCCGAGACTTCTAATATACACTTACCATATGATACGAGGCATACTTAGTGATATATGGCAGAATTTCCATTGATGTTCAAGTATTTGGTAGAGGCACCACTTCCCACTGGTCCTAACAACCCTTGAATATCATCCCACTCCATAATAGGCCCATTATGCATTTGCTACTTTCACATCGTGACTAATTGTGATTCATAATTCAAGAGACATCTGGAATTACTTAGCAAAGAATAGGACTCCATGCAACCGGTGTCACAAGACACCCATACAAATGTTCCCTAGTGCTTTGGACTTAGTGGTGAAGTCGCATTACCAACTTTGAATCACTGGGACTCACTAAGGATCAAAAAAGAAGTGAGGGGGGAGACCAATCCCTCCTATAGTATTTTATGTGGGATTTAGCAAACCTCCCCTTACAAATTGAAGGAACTTCCAAAATCCATGTTGATTTGGAGAGACCACCTATTTTCAACCGAAATCACTAAATTATGACCCCTTTTGGACTCTCGAACTTTCAAATGGCATAACTCTACGTCTAAAGCTCTGAATCTTATATGCAAGTCCATTTAGGATATCTACGTGACAAGTAAATGTTGATGAACTACTCACTTGTCTCATTGGGCCAAGTTTTTACAAAGTTATGGCCCTCCAAAGATTCGGATTTACTAGGAGAGGCTCTTTTCTTGGCCATAACTTTGAGCTCATAGCTTAAAACCTTGTAATGCTTATCATTCTAACTTCCTTGTGTTATTGAATTTTCAATAATATGCTACATGTCATATTTTCATGAAGGATTCATTGGAAACCTTTCACTCCTAGCCTTTATATGTCTAGGTGCCACTGAGACACTATTAACTTTGAAAGGTTATAACTTATAGCCAACTAGTTTAAATCATGAGTTCTTTGAACAATTAAAAGATTTTTCTTAAGAGCTTTTTAAGCATATAAGATACTCTACCATGCTTTTCTAATTCAAGGCACTATCATGCCCTATTTACTTGGGGATCATTCATTTCTCCCTTTTTAGACTTTAGCAAGGCTTAGAACGTCACTTTTAAGGTCCCGCTTGATCACTAAGGTACTTCAACACCCTAAAGAGATAGGGTTGTAATAGGGGGGGGGGGAAACATGTTTTGATTGCATGAAAAAAATTTCATATTAATTATTTACTTCATTAATTAGAATAGAATGAATAAAAGTTTTGCTTGTAGAAATGTCTCTCTATTTTTTTCAATTTTTAAAAAATGATTGTTTTTACTTGCCCTAGAAAGTTAAAAGCTAATTTAGAATCTCTAACCACAATTTTTTTTTTTTTCAATGTGATTATCAAAAAAGATAGCTAGAAGAACTCTACACAAAGTTTTAAAAAATATCATCAAAGTTTGCATTCATAGAAAGTTGTTTAGAAATGCAAAACTACATTTTGGTCAATTGATGAAAGACTCTAGCGGGTTAAAGTGAGGATATTGTTGATTATGTTAAGATTTCTTGGTAGAAAACTAGAAATGCTAGCAAGTTAATTCCAATGGTTATAGAGTTGTACAAAAAAGTTTGAATAAAATTTGACTCTCTTTGTGCATTGCCAACATCTATGAATGAAACCTCTTACAAATGCTTGTGTAAATTTTAGGCAATACTATGTGCACGCTCAAATCCAAAAATCAGCTTGGGCCTGCTCAAAATCAAGCTCTAGACACCATCCTACTATGCTTGGTAATATGCATTATCTTCTTGTCACTCTATTTTGTTGTCAAAGAGTCCAAATTTGGAAGAGTGGTTGGTGAATACTGACTCCAGAGCTTTAGAAAATGAATAGTGCTTCCCTTGAATCAAACAACAAAATAAATTCAGCTTTTGTCAAGTCATCTCACAAAGCAAAAGTGGAGGTTCTACCCAACCCATTCCACATTTTCAAATTATGAGCTCAAGCAAGTTATATTGGCATGACATTTTAACAAGGAAATGTTGGCAATGCCTTTAGAAGCTACTACATTTAGATTTGTAATTGTAAAAATATAATCATTTTTTGGTCATGACGAACTTCACCTTAACTCTACATCAATTTGTCGTATTAATAGAGGGAAGATTAATATCACTTAAAAAATTACTGTCACCATAAATTTCTTATTTTTTTGTCTAAATTGATACAATACAATAATATTACAACTCACACTAATCCAAACTAGTATGACCCTTGAGATTTTGCCACAACCAAAATAAAAATAATTTTTTTTTGTAATTTTTTAATTCATAAAAAACTTTGAAATTCAATAACTTTTACACCGTAGGTCCAAATGTCATGAGACAAAGTCTATGCACCCCTCTCCATAGAGAGCTTTTTGATAGTATTAAAAATGTCACTAGTGGTCACATGGTTCCAAAGTTCTCACTATAAAAAACAAAACAAACAACCTCATTTAACTCTAAAGGAGCATTGTGTTTAGAGTCTTTATATTATTTGATTCCAAAGCAAGGTCAAAATCTTTATCAATACTTATTTTTTAACAAAACCAACCATAAGATCTTTTGGTTAACTTGTTCAAGTACATTGTCCCAAAATTTTAGAATGAGTACTCCTACCAATTGCAAGTTCAATGTGCCTAAACTTCAAAATGTAGGCTTTTTTAGTCCTTCTCTAAACTGAAGTTGTTATCTTTCAACATTTTTAGGAAAAACATGTATGTCCTACAACTTGTACATTTTATTCAATAAGTTGGAAAAATGAGTTGAAAATATATGTTAAAAAATTTAAACAAAAAAATTTGACATTCATTTTAAAAATTGTGAAGTGGAAAGTGTTCTTGAATGAAAGATATAACTAATATGCTAATAGATCTCTAAAAAAATTTAGAATTATTAATCCCAATGATATGAATGTTCTAATGAACAATTAGTATCCTTTATTTTTGTTTTTATTTTAAAATTTTCAAAATTGAGAGCATAAGACAAATTCATTTTTTTTCTACCTTTATTGCCTGCAAATTAAAACTCCTCATAACTTTTACCTCATTATTTGGAATTCAACGGTTTAATTTTTTTTGAATAGGTATCAATATATACAATTATAAAAAAAAATAATATAATTCTTATAACCCTTAAATAAAAAAATCGTCATCATTTTTGCAATATTTATAAAAATAATGTGAAACAAAGCTTCACATGTAGATTACAATTACTGACATCCTTCCTAAGAAAATCATGAAAAAATTCCAAATTATGAAGTCAATAGAACCTACCCAAATTATCAAAAAACCTAAAGTGGGCTACTTGGTTCTTCCTTTAGGGATTAAGGTGTAGATAAATAGTGTGACTTTGGAAAGTTAATATGACACTCATTATTAGGACAAATGAATGATAGTACTCCATACAAATTATTTTGATGTCTCCTTGATCTTTGATTTCCTCCTCTACTTTAGGATTCACCTCAAGGTTGTATTTTGAGTTTTCTTTGAATATAAATGAGTCACCTCATTTAGTAACCCCCAAATATATACATGTACATATACTTGTACATATTAACCACTATTTTTGCACATGGTCTTCATATATTTGCCCCATGAGGAGAAAAGGACTACATGAGCACGTCATTCCAATATCCAATGAGTTGAAATTCTCATGCCAACCTTTCATTGAAATTCTACAACAAACAGACAACAAAATTACAAAATTCACATTTTTCACACCAGTCCAGAAAAAACCCTCTTCCACCGAGGAAAAAAAAAGGTTGTCTTGGGAATATCAAAAATATGATCATCTACCCATATTTTTTTTTCCAGAAAAGTAAAAAAATAAAAATAATCCATACTTTAAATTTGGCTATTTATTATTTTGTTTTGTTTTGTTTGTTACATTGAGATCTCTTGGACCGTGCATCCCTTGGTCATGTGCTTGGTACCGTCAGAAAGTCCTTGGTGAGGAAGGAGGGGTGCACTACCTTGGTTTTGTGACGTTCCGACTCATGGTGAGAAAATTATTGAATTTCAAGGTTTTTATTAACTAGAAAATTAAAAAATGACTTTTACTTTAATTTTGAATGTGGCATTTGCACAGGGCACACTAATCACTTTGAAAATATAAACATATTAACCCAGAAACAACAACGAGGCCATTTTGTGGCTTTTGGATGAATGTTTCTTGAACTGTAGAGAGCCGGGAAGCAGTTTTTCATCCACTTCTTTCTTGTTGACCTTCCATGTTGGGTTATGAAGATAATCTAGTTGAGTTTGGAGTTATGCTATTGTTTGTCTTCACATAAATGAGAAGTTACTAAAACAACAGATCACAAACAGATTTATTGCAGTTTGAACTTTGGATGTATTTTCAATGTCTACTACGTTCTAATTATAGAATGGCACAGAAAATGAGTTTACACCATGTTGTTCATCACTATAATATGTACACATCGTGAAATTTTCAGATTTTTTGAAATAATTTTCTATTTGATATGATTTTTCTTCGTTATATCTACAGAAATTCACAAAAAAATCAGTTATTTACAAAAAAATATCTAAAATTTTGGTGCAACAAAGAAGACATTTTGTTTCATCTCTGAAAAATAAATTGAAATTTTTTTTCATACATATCTTGTTGCAAAATGGCAACAAGCTGAGTGATGACAGTGAAGCTTGAAATCAGCGGTCATAGGTCCGTCATTTAGGGGTTAAAGGAAGCCCACCTCTCCAACTTTCCAACTTTCCAACTTTCCAAGCAATGACTTCTTTTACGCAGAAGGAACAGAATGCCACGTAGGTGAGATGTTAATATGGGCCGAACAATAAATTAAATTGGATGCATACTACTAAAGCACACCCGTCCAGTTTTCAGAAAGTCAAGTGGCCTTGAGTATTAAAATTCCATTTAAAAAAAATCAAAGTTGGGAATTTTTATGTTCCAATTGTAGTGTCTACTTTGCTTGCAACCTTTTAAGAAAATCCTATAAAAGAATGTTTTTACAGCTATTTGAAGTGGAAAGCATATACTGTAGTTATTTGTGCAAATATAGAATAACGTCAATAATTTGGTTTACATAATGGATTCTGAGTAGTGTATGCTATTAGATAAAAGGAATACATAATTTGAGGTGAAAATTTTAGTTCATGGTTTATGGGCAATTTCGATAAAATGGCGAAATTTAGCTACTTTGGTAGTTTTTATAGTTAAGAGTGGGCGGTCTGCAGTGTGTGAAATCTACATTAGTGCTAGATGTTACTTTTATAATTCAGATCATACGATCTAAAGTCTATAGTTGTCCTAGATTTCTTAAATCTATAAAAGTTTAAGATTCTTGAAAACTATACCTATCCTAAATGTCACTTTTACAATTCAGAGTGGGTTGTCTAAAAATGGCACATGGAATACCACTATTTCCATATTTTAGTTTGACTATCTATGCACATCAACTTAAGTGAAGGATTATAAGCATTTATACTTTAAACTACTCACCTACAACAAATTCTAAATGAGTTTGTATTGGTACATTAGTTTCATCCAATGTTTTTCCAAAGTGTGTGCAATGCAAGACTAGGTGTTGGAGTTTGGGAAAAACATTGGATGAAACTCTTTAGAGCACAAAAATTGAGGTCAGATGGAGTTTATAGTAGTAGGCTCTTATTGCAACACTTTTCTTTAGACAATCCCTATAAGAAGCTCTGTAGGGTCCGTTTAAATTTATAAATGGTCACATTTAGGAACCTTGCGTATTACTTTCTACATGCCATAGTGCTTGTTTTTGGTCAAGCCATATCTTTTTCCAAACTGCACGTGTGGGTTTTGCAAGGCCTATGATCAAGAATAGGTGCCTACAACATAATTCTTTGAAAACTCATAAGTAATTCATAAATGCTCCAAAAAATATGAAACAACTTGTGTTAGATTCCACATCAGTTTCTCTTCAAGTAAAAAATGAAGGAAAATACTTTCTAGCATTTGAAACCCATCATAAAGGCCAACCAACCCCTTAAATGGTCGCTTCATGAGCACAATACCTTACTACCTTAATGTTGTGTTTCTTTTGTAGTTAAACCTTTGACACCCGTTAACAATCACAAGATGAACTTTAAGATTAATTCTAATACTAGACTTAATGGTAAAGTGTGTACAATGCAAGACCAGTAGGCGGAGATTGGGAAACATACAAAACTAAAATCCTTAGAGCACCAAAACTGAGGTTTGATGAAGTTTGGTACTGTATTTTTTTTGTGCTATTCCTAGTTAAAACCTTCCTCTGACACCGTTTACAAACACAAGGACAAGCTTTTTAATGAACTCCAATGCTGTAGTGAAAATGTAAACATTTTTTCTATTTTAGGAAATTACTTCAACCCAGTTGCCATGGGAGAAATTCAGCCGTCCATTCCACTCCAGCTTTCACAAAACCACAGAGAGAGAGACAGACAGACAGACAAACACGCAGTCAGAAGCGCACGAGAAAAGGGGTGCCAGCATGATGAGCGCTTCTGAGCAATACGCGCCTCCCCTTCTGTTCCAAAAGAAAACAAACAAACAACCAAACGAAAAATGTGAGCTTTCAGATAGCTGAAACGTTTGGCAGGTCGTAGCTAGCCTGGCGATGGATCCACCGTGCGCCTGCTTCAGTAGAATCAGTTTAGCATCTGGAAAGGTAGGTTGGTTGCTTGGTTTACACTTCTGGCTTCCCATTTTTAGACACCTTAGTAAAAGCTTTGGCGACTCGTGGGGTGCGTGGTCTAGCTTTCAGAGTGTGTGCTTGGTTCCATCGAAATAAAAAGTTATGTGGAGAGAAGCTAAGGCCGGGCGGTGCAATGCTTGTAGAAAGATATACTTAGCAGGTGCCCCAGATTCGAAATAGAATCAAGTTAAAGGAGATCGGAAGAAACTGGAGAGAATTGCTTGCTACGTACTAGGCTTTCTGCAACTGATCCAGATCGACTTTCTGCAACTGATCCAGACTTTCTGCAATCGATCCAGAAGTTGTACACACTTGCAGTACGTAAGCACGTGATCTATCAGCACCTTGCCGGAAGTTTGACGATCTGTGTCTCTCTTCTGTAGTTTGTGTTTCTTCTTTAGCTCGTTGCTTTAGTTTCTTTGCAGATGTCTTGGATTTGGAGTGCTTCAAGCCTGCTCCTGTCTCCCAATGTAATGCTACGTAGCTAGTTCTTTTATTATCTTCGGGGGTATCTTTGTTACTGTTAACAAGATTTGTGGAGTCTGGGGTATTGGGATTACAATGTCGAAGGTGTTGGGGGAATCTACTGGAGTCTGGAGGAGTGCTGTTTGTCTGTTTGTCTGTCTGTCTGTCTGACTGTCTGTTTGGGTGATAGGATTGTGAGTGTGGTTCTGCGTGGAATGTGAGGCGTGGGGTTCCTTTGATATTCATTTTTCTTTTTGTGTATGAAAGTGCACCATCACTTGCATTGTTTCTGTTAATGAGAATTGTGGCGTCCGAGAATTGTGGCGTCAGGGGTGTCGGGGGATTCTACTGGAGTCTGGAGGACGGTGTTGTTGTTCGCTTGCCTGCCGGTCTGTTTGCGTGATTGGGCAGTGAGGGTGGTTGTGGAACGTGAAGCTTGCCGTTCCTTTTACGTTCCTTTCCCTTGTTTTATTTTACATGAAAGGAAACCATCACTTCCATTCCGTTTCCTTTCTTGTACATATAATGCGGTCTTCTAATTTTCTTTAGCTTTCAACTCCGTCACGGTTGTTGTCATGTCGAAGCTAATCCTAGCTTGAGGGTGGTGCTGCATAGAATGCATAATTTTGAGTCCCTTGTACTTTCATTTTGAAGAGTTTAATAAAATCAAACCATCACTTTCATTTGCATATATAAATGGTAGGGTCTTCTGCACGGAAGCTCTTTCATCGTACGACTTCTAAGTTGGTGTCTGGTAGGAGCCAAGTTCGTTACTAAGTCCTTTCACGCAATGAGTACCGTTCTTGTTTGCCAGCTCTTGTTCGTTATTCTCTACCAACCATTCTTGGTGCTTCCAAAACCAATTGCAAATTAAATTGCAAAATAATTGCAAACTGGTTCACTTTACTTTCTTGGTGCAGGTCGAGATGGCCATTGCAATTGGTGAAGTAGAACGACCACAGTGTTCCTACTCAGGGACACCATACATTCCCATTTTCGTTATGCTTCCGGTACGTACGCGCGACACAATTATTGACTCCATATTCTGCCACAGTGACGTATATAGATCCTTCTTTTTCTCTTTTACATTTAAAAAAAATTTAAGATTCTTTTTTATGTGGGGAAGGAGTGGGCGTGTTGTGTGCTAATAAATCATTTTTTTGTTTTTTGAGAGGATGCAGTTGGGGACGATAAGCATGGAGAATCAGGTGGCAGAGCCCGAGAGGATGAAATCAGAACTGGAAGCATTGAAGAGAGTGGGTGTGGATGGCGTGATGGTGGATTGCTGGTGGGGCATTGTGGAAGGGACGTCTCCCCAAATCTACGACTGGTCTGGATATCGCCAGTTGTTCAGTATGGTCCGTGATTGTAAGCTGAAATTGCAAGTACGTACTTTTCTTTTTCTTTTTCTTGTCATTCTTTTCTTTGTCAAATCATCATTTTGAATGTTTATTTTGTTAAATTGGTGCAACTCCATTAAAAATGGTGTGGTGGATCCTTGAGCAAGGAAGGAAATGAAATGATTTGGAGAGGGGGACAGGGTTGGAACTCTTTTCTTAGTAGCAGTGGCATACAATGTTGTGGATGAAATCCAATTTGTACACCGGTATTAATTTGCACAGCAAGTTAATGTAAATGTCAATGTGGTGAATGGGACAACTCCCATTTAATAAAATAGACGTTGTCATTTCTTGTGTGGCATCACCAATTTCATTCAATTGGGTGATTTTGGATGCTAGTGATTGTGACATTCATCTACATAAAGCTCTCAAAAGTAAGACAGGATTAAATTTACATTTCAAGTTGCATGCCTTGAAGAGTCTTGAAGTCATGGAATTGTGCCATTTTAACAAAATTGATGTTTGGCATAACATTCTTGTCACCATCCTTTTTGAAGAACCTCATTCATTCAAAGATACCCTTATTGACTCTTGACAAATTCTCTTGATTTTCTCCTACCTATTTTTATGGTCTTCCAACTAGCTCAAAGGATGTTAAGAATGGTGATGCAAAAATTTTCAAGTTTTTTTTTTTATCTATCATTGTTTTATTCAGATTTAAACTTTGTATATTAAACCTCAATTCCTTGGTTTACAAATTCTCTCTTCAAACCTCAAGATTATTTTTCACATTGAATTGCTTTTGCTCATAGGTGGTGATGTCGTTCCATCAATGCGGAGGCAATGTTGGAGATGACGTGTACATTCCACTTCCAAAGTGGGTGTTAACCGTAGGCCAAGAAAATCCTGACATTTTCTTCACAAACCGAGCACGAGTCAGAAACCCCGAAAGCTTAACATTTGGCATTGACGACGAGCCGGCATTGCATGGCCGAACAGCTCTTGAGGTTTGTGGAACTTCTCTTCCTACTAAATCAATTTCATTGAACCGACTCGATTCTGATGTCAAAAGCTGAGACATTAATCTACACAAAGCTTTAAGAACTAGGGTTGATACAAATTTATGTATCTTTAAAAACTAGGATTGGTACAAATGTATAGCTAATGCAGGTGGTGGAAATATCTGGATGAATTAAAATGAGATTGAACTTCCTAAATCTGGTCTGCTTTGGTTGGTTTAGTTGCATGGGAAGTGTCACTACTTATGATTCCTGCTCTACAAACATCTCAGATTCTTGAGCTTTGAGGTTTCACATTCTAGTTTGGCAACCCCAAACCAACCTCAGTACTTGAAAGTTGGTGCAACTATTGAATGATCGGCTTTCTTATTTGATCCTGAGCTTGAATTCTTAGCTGTACGCCGTGGCTTCCCATGACAGGTGTACTATGATTATATGCAAAGCTTTAGGACGAATTTCCAGGAGTTTTTGGATGACGGCACCATAACAGAAATTGAAGTCGGTATGGGCCCTTGCGGGGAGCTTCGTTACCCATCTTACCCAGAAACCCAAGGCTGGAAGTATCCAGGCACAGGTGAATTTCAGGTGCATCTGCTCAAAACCAATAACCATGTCACATCATTTTCAAAATTAATACTAACTACATTAGATTGGTTTTAACACAGATAGAAAAAGAAAAAAGACTAACAAAACTACATAGTTTCAGTTACTAAGATGGGGAATTTCATTAAAATGACAATATTCTACATGCCATTTATGCGAGTCAAGAGCACATACAACAGTGCTTCTCAGCATGTCAACCTCAAAGATGTGCCAATTTTGTCCCCGACAAGTTTAAATTGCAATGCAACTCCCATGTTTCTTCACCCCGTGCCATCTTTCTATGAATTTCTTCCATTTTGCAATCCCCCTTTGTGCCATTTTCACGGAATAATCGCCATTTCAATGAAATTCCCCATTAAGGTAAACTACTCCATTCCAGACCAAATGGGAGCAAGCCCATTGTGAGCTAAATTATATTAGTGATGTACATGTTAGAACTTGAATGTACTGTACACCACTAACATAATTTAGCCCACAATGGGCTTGCTCCCATTTGGTCTAGAATGGGGTACATTACTATTCACTGCATTAGTTTACCTTAGGTGTTCAAATTTAGAGCCTAGTTGTGCAAAACATTACATCGTTTGCTGATCAGTTGTGAAAGGTTGGTGTTCTAACACTCTTTGTTTGTCTTCGTTCTCAGTGTTGGGATAAGTATCTACTTAAGAGTTTGAAGAATGCGGCGGAAATGCAAGGTCAACCCACTTGGGCTGAAGGACCCTCAGATGCTGGTGATTACAATTGTACGCCGCACGACTCTGAATTTTTCCGAGACGGATACAAGTCGTCGTACGGGGAGTTTTTCCTGACTTGGTATTCCCAAACTCTCATCGAGCATGGTGACAGTGTGCTCACAGTGGCAAAACATGCGCTCGGGAGCACGAAATTGGCTGCGAAGGTGATGCCTTTAAATCCGTTCAATTGCATTGACAATTTAGCAGAGGTGGTTCACCTAAAATTTGTGTCCTTCGGTACTTGTGATTTTTTTGATTTTAGGTATTTTTCCTTTCATTATCTTGGTCTAACATGAGAACGCAGTTTTAGACAGTTTTGAAACTACCTTCCTTGCTGATAGGATCCCAAACTCTGCTCAAATGATTGCAACGCTTGTTGTTAGTTTGGAAGGTCCTTATTTAAGATTTTTCCTCAAATATGCTTTTCTACTGATTTGAAATAGATGGAGGGTTCATGGTCTAGGCAAGGTGTTTTCTACAATGTGATCAAGAGTGTTCCGTGTAGCTGGTTTTTTTAGCTTTCTTTTTTAACCGGATTTTGTTTTGTTTTGTTTTGTCGTACAGGTTTCAGGAATTCATTGGTGGTACAAAACAGGGAGCCACGCCGCGGAACTTGCAGCTGGATTTTACAATCAAGCTTCAAGGTGTGGATACACTCCCATAGCCAGCATGCTTGCTACACACAATGCCACCTTCAACTTCACTTGCATCGAGATGCGCACGGCTGAGCAGACTGCAAGCTATCCTGAAGCTCAGGCGGATCCTGAAGCTCTTGTATCTCAAGTATGTAACTTCCTGACTACACTGACCTGTGTTAATGATAAGTTTTGTTTGTTTGTTTTTCTTTTGGCGACCAAGAGCAGGTGTCGCTGGCTTGCTTACTAAGTAGGTGACACCCATTTTTAGTAGCCCGAAGGAAACACAGCAAATGATTTTCCTTCCTTGATCGATTTGTTGACTTTGGACCAAAGAGGAAGAAGCCAATTCCATTAATACAAGCTCCATCTCGAGAAACTTTGACTGGATTCTAATGTTCAACAGTTATCGCAACCCAAAACCTGAGTCCTTGTCACTTAACATGATTCTCGGAGACTCAGACGCTACATTTGCAATGCAATGACAGCGTGACATAAGCCAGAGTCAGAGCGTTTTATAGCTTTGTAGTTGCACTTCAAAATAGCAAAGACACGTCTAGCTTAAGCGATTCCATCAACGCACGCTACATTTGTATCAAAGTGAGAAAAGCCTTAGTCTAGAACACGACCTCAGCTCAATCTGCAGGCGCAACTACATTCAGAAATAAGCCTCAATCTGTAGCTTTGCAGCTGCGCTTCAAAGGAATAGCTAGAGGCTACTGGATTCTCGTGTAGCCACTTGTTTGTTTATGGCTTTAATTTCCTTGTGTCCTTGTTTCATTTTGTGGCAGGTTTTGCAAGCTGCTTGGGCGCAGGGCGCTGAGGTTGCTTGTGAAAATGCACTGTCTTGCTACAGTCGATCCGGCTATGAGCAGATTCTTGCTCAAGCAAAACCCAAGAGCCACACTGATCACGCCTTAGCGGGCTTCACCTACTTGAGACTCGACCCTGAGCTGATGAAGGAAGAAAACTTCCGTGAGTTTACGCTCTTTGTGCATCAATTGCATGGTGCAGTAGAGCTTCTACTATAAAGTGGACTTTTGTAAGCCAATAACCTTATTCTTTTGGTCCCTGCTTGGATGTATTGAAGATGTACAAAATAAGTAAAAAAAGAAAAGCAACTTTCATTGAATTTGGAATCTAGATGTTGATCTAAAGTAAACATGACTTCAATCTAGAAGCACCGTGAAATGTAGCCCACTGAAAAAATCTTCAAACGTCATTAATGTCGCAGCCCCTCTCTAAATTGATAACCTCTCTAATATAATATTCTCCTCTAATCCCAAGACTATTGCTTTCTGAAAGTTTTACTGTATATGACATTCAACTCCGCCATACGTTTAGCTTAGCTTCTACATTCTGACCTTCTAATTTGATTGACTTGATGCTAGTCATGTTAACTATAAAATAGTTTGAATGTGTGACAAGTGTGAATTAGTGTGGGAAGTGCATAGGATAATCCAATTTTTTTTTTTATTTGAGAGGCTTTAGTGTATTTAGATGATAATATACTCCTACTTATTAGAATTTACATAGAAAGGCCTCTCTTTACAAGGACATCAATCTATTCAACTTCATTTTTTTTCAAGAAAAATTCTCAAAAAAGTCTGTCAATTTTTGGTACATTGATCAAATTTTATTTGTTTATTTATTTATTTTTGAATTTCAATTGTATAAATGTTTAAAAGACCATCATTCAAATGTGTGTAAAAATATTTCAAACTATTTGAGTGAATGGATTGTAAGTTTATAACATTTAAAATTTGAAGAAAAAGTTGTTTTTATCCTACAAGTCAAGGACAACAAACTTTGAGCCCACTTGGATTAAAAAATTTCCTCTTCTCAAAAATGAAGATTTACATCATTTGTTAGTATTTCTTACTAGGTACATTCACGCAAAATTTTAAAAGTAAATAAGGTTTCTACTTTACTCTAAATCACCCTAAAGTACAAGGAGGTCAAGAAATGCACTAGCCATTTTTTGATGATTTCTTGTGCATTGAGGATTTTTTTTAAAATTTTAAAATCCAAATATTGAAAACATAGAGTAAAAAATTTAGAATATGTGGAAAATTTTCAAAGTCTTTGACTACACAAATTGCAAGATTATAATGTTAGAAGTTTGAACAAAATATTTTATTTCAAAATTACTCAATATAGAACAAAGTGAGTTTAATATTTTATTTTAACAATTGCAAACCATATTGTGTAAGTTACATACATGCCAAATTTTTAATAGTAGATGCAAAGTTTAGCAAAAGATTTCTAAACTGTCCAAATTGCCTAAAACTTTTTGAGGCAACATAATTTTTCATTCAAAATTTTTTACCCAAGCATCTAATGGGATGCATTCACTTGTGTCAAAATTTCAAAAATATCCATTCAAAATTGACCTATTAGAACTGATTCAATTGTCTCTTCAACAAACAATTGTTCTTTAGGGATTAATTGATTTGATTGACTTGATGGCATTCATATAAGCTGTCAAATAGTTTGAATGTATAACAAGTGTTGTTTGGATCAAAGATTATATGGTAAATAGGACATTCTAAAATTTTAAAGGAAAGAGCAATAATACATTCAAGGTCAATGTATCTTCACTAGTTGAACTATCCCAACAAATACATTCATGTTAGTCCAACCTCATAAAACTGTCACATAATCAATCCACCCCCCTTGGACTAGGGCGGTAAATTTATCATTCATCATTAACATGGGCATGGTGAATTTTTAATCCACTTCTATAGGATATAATATAAGTATTTTTATTAGAACAAGTCTTTGCAAAACAACATTGGAATTATATTTTTCAATTGAAGAAATGCCACTATAAGACTTTTATTGCCTTGATGAAAATATTTGCAAATGTCAAGCCATATTTGGCATTTCATTTTTGATAGAATGAATGCATGTTTTTACTTAAATGCTTGATTTCAACTATGAGTTTGTCTTCCTTCTTTCCATTTGCAGTTGCAATGTTAAAACTCAAATTCTCATGAAAAATTCTAGCCTTCACATTGAATTCCAAATTGTCGCTTGATTGCAAAAGACAATCTTGAAATCAAATACTAACTTAAACTAAAGTAAAAACAATCAAAATCAATCATGATTCCTATCATTAATCTATCAAAATTTCTAATTGATAAAATCTTATTGGAAGTCAAAAAGAATCATTTTTTGGAAGGCATGCATTTTTGGATATAGTATTAATAAACTATGAATTTTCAAATTCATAAAAATGGTATACCCAAAATCAACACTTGGTTCTCATGAACATAGGCTTTACATTTTAGGCAAGACTCAATCTCTAGGTGTTGGTTTTAGCCCTTTGAAGACAAATGATTCATGATTTTAAGTGACTATTGGATTGACTATATTGAAGGAAGTAAAATTCAAATAGAAAGAATCTTTATATGACTAGATAGAACAAAGAACATGGCATGTGTTAATTCATTTATTAATATTTATTTGAATAAATAATAATCCTCAATTTAAGCTTTTTGTAATTGTCAAAAAGAATATGATGATCAAGATTGGGCCTTATCATCTTATAACTTCCAAGCCCCAAATGCTTTGACATCTATATTCTAGATAATGAATTTGAATGGTAGGCTTCTAACCAATGATTTGTCCAAATATTTTTTCATTCATTCAAAGCAATACTTGAATCTTTACAAGATAACTTTTCTTTACAACTAATTTAACCCCTAAAGGACCGTTTGTCCCCTTAGAGGATAATTTGGGTTTGGGTAGGTTCCTATTGTCTCAATTTGTAGTGAATATTTTTGAGGTTGTGGAGTTTGCCAAGAGTTTTGTGAATATATAATTTTTGTTTCAATCGGTGCATAGGAGAAAAAGTTATGGCACAATACGCCAAAAACAAAAGTCAATAAACAACACAAAAAATCAAAAATGGTCAAAATTTTTTTCCTAAAATCTTATATTTTTGTCTACATTTGAAGCTTTGATTCATTCCATTTGGATTAGTTATGAGAAAGTTATGGACAATCTTAGTTTTTTGGACAATCTAAGCATCTTCTTGAAAAAATAACTTATAAGATTCATTTGTGAATGCAATCTTTACAATTAAAAAAAAAAATTTAGACAAGGTTAGGTTTGCTTTTTAGAACAATCTTACCATTGGGATTATTGTATGTCAATTCCATCTTTAAGCTATTAATGATTTAGTTCTTCCTTCAATCTTTAACCTACTTCTACTTAACAATTTTTTAATAAATGAAAATTAAATGTTTTTTTGTTGAATTTTTTTCCTTAGATTCTCAACTCAACTATTCAACATAAAATCTTAGAAAATCAAAATTAACAATACAAAAATTATTAGTTAAAAATATTCAAAACCAAAAAATCTAATTAAGCAAGTTACAAAAAAACTTGTTTTCTTCACTTTGAATGCAAATATCTTGCAATCTATGCGATCAAATTTGATAAAAATTTTACCACATGTTTTCAAACAAGTACAAGACCCTACATTTGAATTTTGAAAAAACATATTTTTTTGGTTTTCTTAGGTGAAAGCAGCAGAAGTGGTAGTTGTAAGTGTGTTTTTTTGACAGAAAACACCCTTGGGGCTTTAGGGGTTAAGTTAATGAAAGTAAAGTAAATAATTCATCGTACACAAAATACAAATAAGGATAGGGCGTCACAGGGTAAGGTTAGAAATAGGTCATAATGAGAGGCAGATATTCATTAGACCTTCACCTACCAAGACGACCAAAACGACGGAAGAAGGCAGGCTTTCATCTGCCTTGTGCCGCCTTGGTTGAAAGCCTCCCTTAACAAATCCCTACATTCACCTTCTCCTAAGCATCTAAGTTTCAGTACATGGCAATGATGACACGTGGAGGCGAATTTTGAACTTCCAGATCATCTTCGGCTAAACAACACTTTCTATAATGACTACAACAAGCCAATTTCAACCAAGTACTGGAGATTCCGAAGCAGTAATCCACAAGGCTACGTGAGGTTTGCCTTTGATATCAAACTCTCCAACAAGCTGTGCAAACACATAAACCGAACTAATAACAGAGTTGAGGGTGGTAGGTGCAACAAAAGGGTCATACGATCATTCGGCTACATTCTAAGTTCTAACCACTTCAAATCTAGTCACTGCAATCAATAGCACAGAGGAATTTTCAAGTGATTAAATCAAATAGAAAACGATAGCATGTATCTCAGATTGAACCTTGTAAATTTACCGATAAAATGGCAAGTGTCTGCAAATTTAGCTGATGCCCATTCTGAACATCATCACTCTAACTTATCTACGACTCTGCATAACCTCTAAACCACATTTCCGATCATCATAAGCTTAGATTGAAAAGGCGAATTGGCAAAAACCTGGCTAAACTCAGTCTCAATTCATTGAAGAATTTCAACCCCCGGCAATCCAAAAGCTCTGAACCTGTTTGCTAGTTCAAGGGTAATCAGATCTATCTAGAAAGCCCCGGGGATAGCTTCCCATTAATGGCATTGACAGTGAGGTATCTCAAACCCTAATTCACATTCAGCAAAATTGACCAAGGAGCCAGACGACCATCGCACGTAATCCTAAAACATAATCCTGGCATGAAGCAATCGGGACACAATGCAAGCATCCACAGTAGTACCACTAAACCAAGCACCTATCCCATCCGAATAGTGTGCCCTAATAAACCTAGACGATAAATAGATATTCACTGTAGAATGTACAACTCCAGGACAGAAAAATTAGGTCACGGATTTAGAAACTCTATCAATTGAACTTTGAACTCTTCTCCTTCTGAATCCCGTGCTTAAGACTTCACTCACGTCTGCTTGCCACCCTCAATTTGCCTACATGTGACCAGAAACTCAGGCCTCCCTCGCATAAACTCATAGCTGGAAGTGAAATTTGTCTGATTCTACCTTCAGAGGACAAAAGATGGAGTTACGAAGTTGCTGCTGCTGCCGCCGACGAAGTGCGCGAGCCCATGACTTTACAAACTGGAAGAGAGCTATCCTTTTTCACAAGACTGATTCCCATGGGAGCTTTAAGATCGCGAAGCAGAATCTTCTCCCCCATATCCAGCGTGCTGAGGTCCACCTCAATAAACCTCGGAATGGCATCTCCTGGGCACCGATACTTCACAGTTCTCATCATGGTGTACATGTAGCCCCCTTTCCGAATGCCAGGACACGCATCCTCTCCGATGAACACTAACGGCACGTCCACTTTCAGAAGCGCCGTCGGGGGCGCCCTAATGAACGTCACATTCATCACTTTGTCTGTCCCCGCATGCAAATGTAGCGACCGCGGCAACACGTGCTCCTTCGACTGGACGTTTCCTTCCTCGTCGCAAATCTCGAGATCGAATGTGGTGGACAAGAAGAAACTCCGCCCATATCGCTTGATCAGGCGCTCGATCTGCTTGGTTTCCACGGAGAGCAGCAGCTTGTCGCCCCCGAGGTGGCCATTCTCTTGGGAGAACACAATGCTCGGGGAACGACCTGCACGACGAGCCTTCTTGCACACGATCTTCCCGGAGCCTTGGCGTGGAAACCCCTTGATCACCTCCTCGGGTTTCGTCTCCGCCTTGGGTAACAAAGACTCACTCTCCTCGCTATACTCACTCTGATCACTCGCGTTCCCTTCCAATTGAGCTAGAGAGTAATGGCGCAAGAATGATACTCCGAAACCAGGGTTTGCCACGGGTTGCAGAGCGGAAGCTGGCTTGAAAGAACACGCGCTTCGAGGTTCTGCGAGAGAGGACAAGGAACGAAACGACGATGGATAGGAAGCTCCCGGTTGTGGTGAGAGGGATCCGCGGCGAAGCTTGTCGAGGTTGCGCCACAGGCGCGCTCCCCTGGCGCCCCACATCACAGCGTGACGAGAATGTGATGCAATGGCTGGGAAGGAGGGAAGGGTCACGCCATAGCCAGACGTCGAAGGAGGTTTTAGGGGTTTAGGGTTTGGAGCCCTCCAGGAGGACTCCAGGTGCCAATCCAGGTGCCAATCCAGGTGCCAATCCAAACCTCGGGTCCCAGCCTAGTGCCTTTGTTAGCTTTTTTTTGCACCTAAGCTATAGTAGACTTGCCAATCACCGCATAGACAAAATTCAAATCCTTCTCCAAATATAGGAATTTTCATGTTTTGAAATTTGGTGCAATTTATTAAATGTCATGTTAAGTTTCACTTTGGAAAACAAAATGCATAAAGATTTCTTCCTACAAATTTTATTGCAAATTAAAGGCGATATACTTGAAATCTAATTAAAAATTCTTTACAATTCTTCATTGCACAGTGTGAGATCATTGGGCAGTGATATAAAGTTTCATTCCTATTGCAATTGAATTTATAAATGAATCGTATGTTTACTATGCGGTAATTGGCAATAATTGTTGTTTAATTTTTAGATGCATGTGGTAAATGGCCAGTTTACTCTATGACCTTTAACTACACTGAATAGTGAAATTAGGTTGCCCCTCACTAATTTCTCGACATTCCACACTATTTAAATATTTATTGTTTCTATTCAAGAAAATACTACTTTTGAATTAGTTTTTTAATGTAGTTGCAACTCAAGAACCTCCATGTGTACAAATGGAAGTACTTGTAGAGATATTTTTGACTTTGATGGCTTACACAATAACTTTGGGGGGGTAAGGCAACCTAATTGTAAAGGCAACCTAATTTCACTATTTAGTGTAGTTGAATGATTTGTAATTTTGAAGAGTTCAACTTCTTGAAAAATAAATTTTCCTTGAAAAGAAAAGAAATTGGCATCTAGTCCAAGTCGTTTCATATTTTTTGAACCTTCATAAAATAGTTATGAATTTTGAAATGGGAATCATAAAACGCTCTAAAAGTGTCCACCTCTTACTAAGTTCACTATTGGTACATTGATGAATACAATTGATACATTGAAGAAAGCAATATGCACCTCCGCATTAAATAAGACTTTAGAGTTGGAATTGTATGAGATTAGGATTCATCTCATCTCTAAAGAAGATGGAAGTCTTCTTAGTAAGAGTAGCTACATTAGTACTTGCTAAAAGTTTGACATGTGCCAAACTTAGATGACATGTGCTTCAAACCCCTCTCATGGCACTCAATTTTAGCATGTCAAGCAATGGCCCTTGAAATTATTGTTTATCTTTAAGTTAAGTGAGCTTTATTCTATATTTGACTTGGTGATTGATCAATTAATTATTTATAGGGCACATTTGTGGAATAAGAATGGAAGAGAAGAATTTTGAGGGCTTTTCAAAAATAAATAGCTTTTAGTGCATCAAATTTGGTGAATGTTGGTATAGATGCTTTAAAGGAAACTTTCAACTAAAGGAGTGCAAAGTAGATGAATGTCTGGTACTTTCTTTTATCTTCTTAGTAGGTATAATGAATGTTTGGAATGTACCCTTAGTGCACATAAAATTAGCTTTTAAAGACATTGTTTCTAAACATGTGTTCCTTGGGTACATAGAATTTTTGTATTCTTAAGTATTTAAATAAGAAGGGTCTTTGTACAAGTTCTTGTGCTTGTATGGTATATATTTTTACAATTTTTTTTCAAATTACAAGATTGTTAAAGGGATTTGATTCTATCAATTACCAACAAATAAATAAAAAGCTTAAAATAAAGTACAATTACAACTTCATATTTTTAAATTACAAATCAAAAATCAAAAATGAAAAATATTCAATTTAAAGTTAATTTCAAAATGATTTTGTAGATGTTTGGATTAGTTTGTAGAATAACCAATGTTTTCAAAATAAATCTAAGACTAGAAATAGAAAATCTTTCCAAAGCGATCTCTCATGTACTTTGACAAACCAATTTTTTCCATATTATTTCTTTTAATCCCTTTGATTTTGATGTAAGGATCACAATATTGAAGAATACTTGTATAATCATTTGTCTTTGAATACTAAGATTCATGTACTTCATTGCTCATTTTTTTAAAATTTAAAAATAAAATAATGATATTTCATTTATTTTTAATTCCAAGTCATACATCAGAAGGTTGTTACTAAATCCTCAACCTTTAAAGGTCTTTGGGTGGATTTTTTTAAAAGAAATTGTCAAAAATTGCCTACTTTTTTTTAAAAGAAACCAAAATAAATTATATCTCTAAAAATCACAAAAAACAAGAAGAATAAATAACAATGGTAATGGAAGGAACAAAAGATAAAGAGTAGCAAGTACTAAGAGGTAAGAAGAGGCAAGAACTAAAAAGCAACAAGAGGCAAGAGTTCAATGCAATAAGAAGCAATAAGAAGCAAAAACTAAGAAGTAATATAAAGAAATGAGAAATAATAACTAATAAATAACAAGAAGCAAGAACTAAAAAGTAACATTAATAAGAATTAAGAAGCAACAAGAAACAAAAGCTAAGAGGCAACAAGAAACAAGGAAGAAGATGCAAAAGTAGCAAAGCATTACACTTGGAGATGGCAGTTGCAAAGAAACAACAACTAGGGTCCTAAAACCCAAAATCTATGACTTGCCCACATTTTCCTTGGACTATCCAGAAAGGTGACTATGGAATATGATTGTAGCAAAAATGTAATTGACAAATATGATTAAGCATTCCCCTAATATATTTTCTATCGTTCTTCATGAAGCACTTTGACATTCTTGTAGAGTTTATTCCTTAAATGTCCAAGGCACCAAATTTTGGTGTCAACAATACTTTGAAGTTAAATAAAACCTAACCAAGTTGCTATTTTTAGTAGTTTATATTTTTGAATTTTTTTTGAAGTCTAGTTTTAGCATCAAAATCCAATTGTGAAAATGATTGATTATGATTTTTCTTTTCAAGATTTTGTGCAAGGGTGCCATTGCAATCTTGACTTTCTGTAGTGTTGGAAATGAGCCCCAAATACACTAGATCTTAGAGAAAAAATTATATTAGAAATCCATTTGAAAAATTGCAGAATAGATTTTGGAAAGTCATAAATTGATTGGGGTTATGCATAAGAAACATGTGTTTCATGTGACATTTTCATGATTTTAGGAGACAAATTTTAGTGAACATTCAATAAAACAACTTGTATTTTTATGTCAAATAATAATGTCCAATGTAACATTTGGATGTTATGATGAATGTTATTATTGACATAAAAACACAAGTTGTTTTATTGGACATCCACTAAAATTAATCTCCTAAAATTATGAAAATGCCATATAAAACATGGGTTTCTTATAGTGACATTTGCTTTGTAGAACGTACTCCATTGGCACATGAGGACGGCATTGCAGGGGGTAAAGGTTAGAATGGATCTGTCTACCTTATTACAGTATACCTCAATTCATGCACCTTCCATCCTTTTACAAAATCCTCCCTCAAGTATTAGTAGTGCACTTTTGTTAAAAAATCCTCCCTCAAATACTAGTAGTACACATTTGTTTTCTAGACTATAAGGATGACATTGGATCTCAAGTACTAATGGTGGACATTTGTTTACTAGACTATACTCCTTAGGCATATCAAAATGGCATTAGATATAAGGATGAGAATGGGTCTGTTTACCTTATTACAATATACTTCAATTCATACTCCATAGGCACATGAGGATGGTGTTGAATGTAAGGGTGAGAATTGATTTGTCTACCTTATTACAATATACCTCAATTCATGAACCTTCCATATTAGATATTTAAAAAGCACCACAATATACTTCAATTCATGAACCTCCCATATTAGATATTTAAAAAGCACCATGTTGCAACCAAAATTGGACTTTCCAAATCTTGAAGGATTAGTATGTGAAAGCAACCAAAATTGGACTTTCCAAACCTTGAAAGATTAGTATATGACAACAACCAAAATTGGACTTTCCAAACCTTGAAGGATTAGTATGTGATAGATAACACCATATTGCAACCTTGAAGGATATTGGAACCAAAATTGGACTTTTGAAACTTTGGAGGATTAATGTTTGACAAATTTATAACCTCTTGAGAGTGATGTTGTGTTTGGCAAATTTGTAAAGTCTTGCATTCATATGCGGATGTTCTTGCTTCCAATCATCTATCATACCATGAAGTTGCTTATTTGGCACCTCCTCGACACAAATGAGTAATGTAATTAGAAGCACTGGAAGCATTGAAAGTAAAGCACTCATATTAGTACAACCACCATTCCTACACATTAAATTGCTTCAAAGCCAATCCATCTAAGTGTTGAGAATTCATACAAGAAGCTGTTGTGCAATCAAGAATGCCAATCAAACAATTTGGACGGTGGATCTTCACGAAGGAATTTGAGTGTAACAAAAGGATTTCTGTTGTCATTTGAACTTAGCATTGTAACAACGTTGACTGCAGCTATAGCCAAACATGAATGCCAAACTAACCCCAATCATAGCACAGGAACATTTCTTTTAGAAATTTTAGCTTCATGTTGCGTTCTAATCAAAGAGTTTCCTGGATTTCGTTGCTTCGACTGCCTCAGTGTCATTCGGAGATTGACTTCATTCTCTGGACGTAACGTTATCATGGCTTTGGGTGACGGTACAGGATCGCCCGATGGCAATGAAACTCGGAAACGGCTCATGATGACAGCGAGAACCTGTTCAGGATTGCTCATTAGAAAAAAGTTCCGTAGTCATTTGGACCCCAAGACAACATTCTTAGTTTCCTGTAATTCTTGTTATTGCAAAATCCTTGGAGAATTTTTTGTTACGCATGATGATTGACGCACTACGTAGTAAAAGCTACCTTGCTCACTCACATACTAAATTTTAACACTGGGTACTCATTACAAGTAGAAACGTTTTCTTCCAATCGATAAGCTATAGAGCAAAGTACTCAAGCTAGAAAGGCAAAAGCAGACACCCATCAAACTGAGCCACGAGAATGCAGTTACATCACTCACCAAGGAGACCTCCATCATTGCAAAGCCCATGCCTATGCAGTTTCGAGGGCCGCCTCCATACGGCCAGTAGCTGTCATTTTCCATATGCGGCGTTGCATCCCCACCAGGCATCCACCTTGAGGGATCGAATTCTAATGCTCTGGAAATAGATTGCAAAACAAGCCGAGTCACATAAGGGGCTATAATCAAGCACCAGAGCAACTATAAGCAGCCGTTTCACCAGACAGCACCAATTAACTAACTGGGGTGTTGAGGCCCATTAGCAGTGGTTTTTTTTCATTTTTGAGAAGGAGCCAATTGGTTCTTCATTACTCATGTAATACTTGGGTGATACTTGGTGATATCTATATGAAAACTAGGTGATACCTAGGTAAAATTTGGCTATTAATCATTAAATGCAGCAGCTGGCTATTCCCCCCCCCCAAAAAAAATTAAAATTTCAATTACAAAAAATAGCCAAGATCATTTGGTTGTAGCCAAGTGGCGAAAAATTGTGCATAAAAAAAACCTCTGTTCATTACCTACTTGGAAATTAACTAACCTATCGTGTGCCTGCAGTTGCAATCTAACTAATAATGGGGAGTTAGGCTTTCAAGCTAGCTAAATGCTGCTACGTAGTTGGTGTTGCCAGATTGGGTAGAGTGCTGCTCAGGAGACCCCATGTATGGAGAGGATGTGTCGGGTAAACATTTGAGGGCGTGGGGTCGAATGAGCAGCAATTGTCCCGGCAGGTTTAGCACTTCAAACCATTAATATATGCATGACTAATTCACTTGTCCAAAATCATGTAGTAGTGAAAATGAATATAAATTCATTTCAAGTTTGTTAGTGGGAATTAGCATCAATTTGCTAACCAACACTGACAGGTTGGGCAGTGCAAGTATTAGTATCTAATTCCAGTTAGCTAAAGCGCTACTTGGCTGATGCAGGCGGGGCCTTGAAAGGATACAAATGAGAATTATGCAAGAAGTAGTTGGAGCTATAATTCCATACCTTGGCCAGAAAGCTGGATCTCGATGCAACAGGTACGGGCTCACCAACACAGTTGTACCCTGAGGAATGTGGTACTCCCCAAGTTGAGTTGGTTGGCAAGCACATCTGCCGACAACGTACGCTGGAGGCATCAACCGCAATGTCTCCCAAATGAAAGATTCCAGGTACCTGTAACATCATGTTCCCAGCGAATTCAGAGACCATATGCTGACGAACACTCTAGCAAATATTTTACGAAGAAACTATCTTAGGCTTTGGTGAAGCACTAGAGGGTTGTGATGCAAGAGGTGGGATACTGACCTTAGCTTTGGAACGTCAGACTGCTTGGGTGCTTGGCCACCAAGTACCTCACTAATTTCTTGAAAGACAAGCTCTTGTGTGTGTGGATGGAGAGCAAACATGAGCAGCGCCCACGTTAGCAAGATTGACGACGTTTCTTGTCCCTGCAGATTTCCATTAGGTAAATCAGTTACACCACGAATTTCTGAGAGCATATCCACTCTTTCGAAGTTAATCCAATAGTGAAGTCTTGACAGACCAAATAATACAGTTTTTGGAAACTGAATTCTGCAAAGCGTACCTCATTTCTGTTACCAAAAGGTTTTATATTTCAGAGAATCAACCACTTTTGCAGACACAGAAATTGAGATTACGCACCGCAACAAGGAGAGTCATGAGCTCATCGCGCAATGATAGATCATCCATTCCCGATCCATCTTCATCTGTTGCCTGCCAGTTTGATATCAATGATAACATGGTCATGTCGACAGTGCTCAGATGAACTCTACAGCAGCAACAGATGGCAGCAATATCATCTTTTCTGAACTCAACCTAAGAGCCCAAATGCCCCAAAGTGGCCGCATCCATGCATATAAGAGTTGAAGTAAGTCATTTAGTTAAGCTTCAAGAAAGGTGGCAAAATATAATATTAAAAAGAAGAAACCATGTCCTAAATTATTCAAAAAACAAAATATGTTTTGGAAATTACTAGTATGATCATTCAAACTCAAAGTTCAATTTTTTCATGGACTAAGAAATGAATTATTAGAGGCAGAGGTTCGAAAGTGTCCGTAACAGAATCAGAAAACAAAGTCGATAAAGCATTTACCTGCAGCAATCTCGTCAAGAGATCATTTTTGTGAGGAGCCGATGAAGAAGCCAATTGACGTCTCCTTTCATCAATAAGGCGGAATACTACCTTATCTAAACCGGTTACAGCACTATTGTATTGAATGTTATCGAAAGTAGGTACCCACTCCGGCACTGCAACAGAAAAGCACATCAAAAACATGGAAAATCAACAAACGATACAGGAGCACAGATTGGTCAGGATAATTGCATAAAGTAACCACTTACAAAAGGTAACCACACTTACGCTTTAAGTCACTAAGTGTAGTTTCTGTTGTTCCAATGGCCAAATTTTTATTGATTCTTGTTAGCAATTGCATTGCACCAAAACATACAATTGGATAATGCATGCAAAAGTTAGAAGGGTTCAAACTTTGATTGAAAGATTATCTAAAATCGATACAAGATGTGACGTTAAGGTGGTATACATTCTCCAAAAAAAATTGATTTACTCATCATGCACAATTAAATACCTATACCTTACTATGTCTTAACACGAGAGCACCAAAGGGTTAGCTTGTGAAGAAATCACACACCAATAAACATAGAGGTTGCCCGGCGGGTGAAGAACTTGAATGCTTGAGTGATAGCAGGACCGACCTGGGCCATGTCGTCCGAGCCCTCAGCAGCTCCAAAAAGGGCGGATGCCACGATCTGCATAGTCAGCTCATTGAAGTCTGCAAATACATCACGCATCCCACCTGTTCGCCACTGCTTCTCTATCATCTTTTCGGATATGTTCACCATTGCCTACGCATACAACAAATGTCAATATATCATTGAGACTACACTCTTCTGTCTTCTAAGTGCGGTTTCAAAACAAGGTGGGCATCCTACTTGCCATTGAAGCACAGGAGTGAGAATAGTGTTGCCATCAAATGATTAAATTTCGAATAGGTGAACCCAAGATGATAGGTGCAGAAAAAAAGATGAATTGAAAAAACATGACCCACTCTAGATAGACTTCATAGTATAATCTATAGAAGTGAAAAGGATTGAAAATAAGAACTAATGATCCATGTTAAGAGCATTACCTTTGCATAGGTTTGAATAGCAGCTTTCCGGAAGGCTGGATTGGAAAGACGACGTTGGCGTTTCCAAATGTCGCCATCACTAACTAGCAAGCCGTTTCCAGCAAGACTGCTTCCTGGGAAAAAGGCCGTTCCTGCCTATCACAACAAGCACATATATCAATCCCAATCTGGTCAATTGAAATCAATTAGAAAGAGTAAAAGTAGAGCCTTGATATTGGAAATTACACGTCAAGTCACAATAATGGCAAGAAATGAGATTGTCATAATGAGGTTGTAATTTCACATTACTAGACATAACCTCAACGGTTGAATCCTTTTTATCATGTACAATCAAGGGTAAAAAAAGAAAACAACATAAAACTAAAGACGGACATAATTATGAGATATATCCATGCTCTCCATATCCAATGTTTGGTTGCTACCACTATAGAAATGGGTTCCATTGTGATTATGCAAGGATGTATCTCTGATAGATAGTCATTGATGACCAATGCGAGGGAAAACAACAAAGCATTAAACTAGAACTAATTCAATCCTTCCAAGGTCGTGCCCACTCGACCAAGAAGCACCAATTCGCTCAGTGTGTTGTATTATGCCCATCATCAAGATGGAAGTTAACTAACCGATTGTGTCATGCACTTGCAAGGTGACCAACGGAGAGTTAAGCTTTCAAGGTAGCTAACTATTGCTACTTGGTTGGTATAGGCAGATTCAAACCATTGGAATAGGCACAATTGATTTACTTGTCCAAATCAGGGAGTAAAGTTGAACATGCATGGAAATCCATTACAAGTTAGTTAGCAGGAGTTAGCACCAATTTGCTAACCGACACAACTTGGGCAATATGGACACTTAGTGACTAATCTTGTTAGTTAATTGGAGCTCCTTGGTTGCTGGAGACGAGGCCTAACCTTCTCAATTCTGAAAATGCATGTCAGGGAGGAGGCTGACCTTAATGAAGGTGCTACTTTGGGTGAAAAACACTTCCCTGGCATGAACCCTATTTCAAAATAACAAAAAAATCCATTCAAATTTTTTATTCTACTCAAAACCAAAATTGCAGACACTGACACACAACCTGCTGCTTGATACTGCTACAGCACAAGAAATCATGCATAACCTACCTCTTTCCAATTTTCTAGCAACATGCGGTATCTCTAAGAAGCGCGAAACCGAATGTGAAGATACCAGAGAAGCAAGATTAAACAAAAATTAGGCTCTCCAACAACAGACACCACGCTCAAATTCTTACATACATCACCGCAGCTCCTCAAAACAGCTCCTCCGCCTAAACTACTCCGTCCACCTCTCTTGCAACTTTCCAAGAAATCTAAAACCGAGTAATTGTGAAACAAAAAGAGACAATTCGCATAAACTACTACATCCACTTCTCTTGCAACTTTCCCAGAATCAAAAAACCAAAGAATGTGAAACAAACAGACAAAAGTTCGCATAAACTACTCCATCCACTTCTCTTGCAACTTTCCAAGAATCTTAAAACCTGAGAATGTAAATCAAACAGAGGAAAACGAAGCGAAAAGACTCACGGGGAGCTGACGAGAATTATCGGCCGAGACGCCAGCTTGAATCCCACGAGGCTCCCGTAGCGCGACTTGAGCGACTCCAGGCACCGGAGCGGGTCTTGGGCGAGCTCCAGAGCGACGTCGCCATTAGGGCCAGGCGGGAATCCCTGCGGCAAAGGCTGCATCACTTGCTGCATTGCTGTTTGCGTGCGTGACAGAGACTCCGTCGCGCGTTGCAAGCAATACGAGACCAGGGTGGTCATCAGCTCCAAATTCACAATCGACCCCATTGTGCAACGATTTGAACGTATGCTTTGATTTCACCCCCGATTGGTGAGAGAGAAAGACTGGTCGTATCGGTGGAAACCTATCCACGGCGCATGATGCTGGGCAGTACTAGAAGCTGAGGAATTGACGCCGCAGAAATGCTTGAAATTTTTGCAATCCTTGAAATGTCTGGGATGCTTGAGATGCTTGAAATGCTTGAAATGCTTGAAATGTTGGCGGTGCAAGAGAATTAAAATTTTTGTAAGGAAAACTAGCCCGCCTGCACGACCTCACGACGAACATTGAAGACGTCCTTGGGACGGAGGCCCCGACGCCACGTTCCTGTGGTCGAGTTTTCAAAGGGATGATGATCTTCCTTTTTGAACTTTTTTGAAAAACAAACGAATTGATAATTAATTTTTTCTTGAAAGAAAATTTGAAGATAATCCATTTTGGTTTCTCATTTTTGTTGGAGTCTTGTAGAATTTGTTACGAATTTTTTAATTTGAAATTTTTTGGTTTAGAAAATTCCCATCATTTGTGTAGTATGCTAGTTTAAAAAGATGTGGAAAAATTTCAAAAATTTTCATTGTGTAAATTGCAAGATATTAGCATTTGAAGTGACAAAAATCCTTTTTTGGGTTTTGCAAAAACTAGGTAGCTACACCTCACAAGGTTAGATCATTATGAAAAAACGTCCAATATGGTGGTGCTTCTTCGGGTTCATTCTTCAAAAGAAGTTGGCTACATACTTAAAAAAAATTTAGGTCATTTGAAATTCTACAACATATAGGAAAAAAATAGTAAGTAGAAAGATGTAGAGAGTGATTTAAAATACTAGATTGTTAAAAATTTATTTACAAACATCTAAATTGCCAATTCCAATGGTTTTAATTTTTTAATAAGAAAACCTAAATCTAATGTTCTTATTTTTCTCTAAAAATATTAAAAATTGAGTTTAATAAAAATATTCAAAGTTTGTCTTAGAGTAGAGATTCCATAACTAGCCGCAAATAAAAATTCCTCATAACTTTCATCTTATCAATCAAAACGGAATGATTAAAAGCTTTCCATGTATATATAAATCTAGAGAACAAATTTCAAAATTTTATTTCTTAAAGAAGTTTTTTTAGCTGCCCAAACTACCCACTAAGCAATGAAAACTACATATCATACAATAACCTTTTAACCATATAGTCAAAAGATATGAAAATTTTTGGGCCTTAAAGAAACTCTTTGGGCACATATTGTGTGAAAATTTCAAAGAAAAAAAATAAAAATTCCATTTTTAGTGAGCTACCTAAAATCACTATATTGCCAAAAAAGCACTTTAGGACTTTAGAGGTTAATACTTAGAATTTGGTAAAACCATAAAACTTTCTTCTTCAAACCTTTTTTGCAAAGAATGTCTCAACTTAGTCATGTAAAGGTAGTCTACTCTTAAAAGCAACCATTTAACAATTGATTGCCTTTGGAAGAAAGCTAAACTCTTTGAAACAATTTTTAATAAATTTTCATAGGAAGAAAAATAGAAATGGCATCGAATCTAAGCCATTTCATATTTTTTGAACCTTCATGGAATTAGTTATAAATTTTTGAAGTTGAAACATAGTAGTCACTAAAAGTGACCTCTACAATGTATACGTGAATGTATACTATTGGTATATTGAAGAAAGCAAAATGTACCTATGTATCATGATCACTTTTAGAGTGTGGTAGCTTTTAGAACATACTACCATATGCATTTGAATTTGTGCCATTTGGATGTGATAGTTTCAAAGTGGAAGATTGGTTCTATTTTTGGTTTTCTAATCCTTGAGGGTAAGTTGTTCTATTTCAAGAACTTTTAATTTGATATTAAACTTTGAATTTCTAAACCCAAATGGCCCCTAAACACACAATTCATAATTTTTGCACTTGGCCATATAAAATTGCACTTATAAAGCTTATAAGCAAAATGTAGCTCTTTACCAATGGATGGGGGGCAATTTTTGTACATTGTTTCTTTTATCATACAAAATCATATAATGAAACATAAATTCCTATCTATGCTAGGGTTGCAATTTTGTGCCAATTTTTTTTCTATTCATGATTGAAAATGTAAAGTATTTATTTTAAAATCACAACTTTACAACTTTGCTAAATTAATGCATTTCAATAGAAAATTGAGCATTGTTGACCAATATGACAATTTCTCTTTGCAAGTACAAATTACTTAATTAAAATTTCATATATTCTATTGGACCAAGTTGAAGTGCATTACTTCAATGGTTTTGTACTACATATATCATTCTTCTAAGTCCTCATAAATGTAATACTCCACTTCAATACACATTTACATCATTCCATGATTGTTCACTATCCGATTCTTCAACTTGCATTGCAATGTACTCTAGCAAACGAGGTTTTACTAGTGCTAGAATATCAACTTCCTTCTCTTACTATTACTTCTTCATGAATAAGTACATTATTCTCTTGCACAAACCCACTTTTTGCTCTTTTAGATATGTTGTCCCATGAGAATATAGCTTCTTCTTTCACTACCCATCCATGCCTTTCACTACAAGACTCATATGATACTTCTATATAATTTATATAGTAGTCATTGTTTGAGCTTTCCCCTCTTCCAACTCCTACCCTCATAATTAGCCAATACCATATAACCTTCATCATTGTTGCCCACTTCCATTCACCAAACTCCAAGATCTTTTCCATTTCCATATAAAATAGCATACCTGCTCTCACTTCAATTGGTTCCATGTAAGTACCACAAAGTATTCAACTCAAAGGTCTTTTTTTGGTTAAAACACTAGAAATGTATATTGCCCTTCTTCCATGGTTTTTGTCGCAATTGACTTTGACCTTTTATTTATCCTTCTTTTTTGGAGAGCCCTTGTTCTAAAAACTTGTATTGGCTTGTTCCTATAAGGACCAAAATAGCTTTCTACTTTTGGATTAAGCTTGTCACCATAATTGATTGCATTGTTGTTACTTTAGTAGATTTACTATGAGGAGCCACAAAATGTCCAACTCGAATTTTCTATGATTTCCTATTGTATTTCCAAAATTTCAAAATTGAATTCAAGTATGGACTTCATTTGATTTAACATTTTTACTACCTTCATTGCCTACAAAATAAAAATCTAGTGACTTAATATCATTATTTGGAATTGAATAGTTCAACTATTTTATTGTATGTAGTAATGTATACAATCAAAATCAAATCAATATTCTTTAGAATATATTTCTATTTTTCCAATTTGATATGGAATTAAATAAAAGAATTATTATTTTTGCAATATTTATTGGAATGACGTGGAACGAAGCTTCAAATGCATATTTGAAGCTTCCAACACAAATAAAGCCTATCAAACTTTATAAGTATAATCTATATGCACTTAGGGATTGCAAAATTTTATTACATTTATATTAAAACAAGGTACAAAAGAGGAAGGATCATAGGCCTAGTTGAAAACTTGAAGATTTAAAACTTTGAGTGAAGGTTTTCAAATTCAAAGCTACTCCCTTTGTCCCACTAAAAAACTCCAAAAATCTTCTCTATAAGATATTAACTATATTTGAAGTCCTTGTGCCAATGAAACATACATTCAAGAACTAATGATCCATCTTCTAAATCTATGCAAAATCTCTAGCTACGGTGTCATCATTCAGGCATCCAAAATCTCTATGGAAAGTATCATATTTGAGCATGGTTTGTAAATGCTACCAACTTGTCATTTTTGATGACTTAAAGGTTGGTGACAACAATGGGATGAAAAAAATATATGCTCCCAACCTAAATACCACAAAAGGAAACTTAGTTGTCTTTATAAATAAATCTAAAAAGTACCCAAGTAGTCACCAAATCCATCATCAACACAATTGTTTAAAGAAGCAATAAGTACAAGGAACCTCATATGGGCAAGGCCAAGCTTACTAGGAGAGGAATGCTCTTAAATTGCTTGCCACTTACTCCCACAAGGTCATTGAATACAACCAATGCTTATTGAACAATAAAATCAATAAATGGAGCTTATTAGTGCGGCACAAATTGTGCTTGATTTAGAGGTTTCTAGTGAGACAAAAGAAGTACATCTTAAACTCCTCAATTATTATCTTCAAATGAATTACATTTTGAAATTTAGTTAACTCCAAGAGGATAATATATTATATACTATGAAGGGAAACCTCCATTATCGTAACACTAGACAATTCAGTAGCTCTAGGAATTATTCCTTGAATAAGCAATTACTCCAATTAGAGTCTTCAAAATCATAGCATTTCCAACACTAACCCCATTCCATTGTCAATGCTTCTTTTCATGTCGTCACAAGAATTCTTAAAACTGGTGTGTCTGGCTCAATCACAAACATAAAGCACTAGGTCTTCTACAAAAATTCCTTTGCAAAAATCACTGTTGTCACACAAAACTTAGCCCCATCACATGGACAAAAGATATCTACATTTCCCGTGGAAGCTCATTGACTTGTAGTCAACGTCGCCACCAGTGCTACAGTTGCAGATCATCCTCTGGCTTTTGCAAAAGTTGTAAAAGTGCTCTAGTTGGTTGCTTGGAGGAGAGAGGATGCTGGGCAAAATGGGTCAAAGGCTCAATGACATTGGATTCTTTAGCTTCCTTGATGAATCGAGGATCATGTAAGCACAGCTTACGCAAGATTAGAACTGCACTGTCCTTGTTCCTACAAATCCTGTGTGACTCCGATGCAATGAATTTCACCAATATGGGTGTAGGTTCAACCACAGCAATAGCAATGAGGCCCTCTTGGACATTTGTCAAAGTGACCAAGATCTCGAAGGCATCGTCAAGCATCGTGCCATCTGAGTGATGTGCAATCAAATTCATGAGAGGGGGGACGATCATTGCGTAGACTACACTCGGTACTTCCAAAAGAGAGTGATACGTCCAAAAGATCCCGATCGCGGCATATTCTTTTCCTTCTGTAGACCCTTCCTGTAGCAATGTCACTAGAGCCGGCATAGCCCCCGAGTTTCTAATCTTCTCTCTAATCTTGTCTTTCAAATCAGTAGAGATTTTCATGAGTGCATGTGCAGCATTCTCACGAGCCTTCATGCGACCAAACTTCAAGACCTCAATGATGGGTCCAACTGCATCTGAACATTCCAGTCAAGCTTGAGAATATGAAATAAAAAAACACTGCATTCCAAAAAAGGCCTCACAATCATCAAAGTATTCTACAAAATGTATATCAAGAGGGAATCTTCAAGACTTACTGCTAAGAAAGGACCCTCTGCTGAAAAAGCCAACAAAGCTAGGGTTCCACCGTGGAAGTGGCTCTTTCAAATTATCTATTCTAAAGAATTTGTCTTGGTTCAGGTCCTGGTCATCAACTAATAAAGCTTGAAGTGCAGTAGCTGCTTGATTCTCACTCGTAAAATAATTTGTTGAATAACACAACAAAACTAAAAGAGGCATAGCTTCTTGCTCTTTGATGTAGATTCGGTGATCAAAACTCTTTCCTGCTAGGAGATAGATGTCATCAGTAGCACTTTGTTGCACTTTTGCTATTGGACTAAATAATTTTGCAACAAGCTCATCCATAGTCACTATCTCTTCTAATGGACATCGGTAGATTGAGGCCTTCCAATCTGCAAAAAAGTTGCATTAAACATAAGTATTGGATTCCATAGAAAAAAGCAATAGACAAATGATGAATTTCAAATTGTCAAAAAAACTACTTACATATCCGCAAGTTTGCATACTTCAAATCCCTCAACTCTTCACAAATAGTGCCAAAACTTGGTCGCATGCTAGCCTCAGCACTCCAACAAGACTCGATCAAAGTCTTCAACCTGTATGGACATTCTCTTGGTAATGGAGGACGATCACCACTCAATATTGCCTCCTTCACTTCACCATGGCTCAAGCTTGAAAATGGCACCTCTCCAGTCAAAATTTCATAACACACCATCCCAAAACTGTAAATGTCAGTTTTGAATGGATAATTCAAGGCCGCTTCGCTTTCTTCATCAACATCATTACTTTGAACATTACCAACTCTCATCACCTCCGGAGCCATCCATCTTGTGGTACCCACATTTATAATTAGGTCAGAATATGTTGCACTACGTTCCTTTGTTTTTGACAATCCAAAATCTACCACCTTCACATACAAATGTTTAACATTTCCTTTAGCCACCTTGCTACACCTAATCAAGATATTGTGTGACTTCAAATCTCTATGCACAATTCTCTTCTCATGGAGGTAAAGCATTCCTTCTCCAATTTGGAGAATCAAGTCCAAAGCTTCTTGAATGTTGAACGGGGACCCTTGATTTCCATTTCCCTCCATTCTTTGATGCATCAAAGAGAACAAATTTCCATCCATCAACTCCATCACAAGATGACATCTCTTCCCATAAGTCATGGACCAAAGTAAGGAAACAATATTTGGGTGGTTTAGACCATCTAAAATTGACACCTCCCGAAAAAAATCATCACTTGTTGGTCCGTAAAAGGTCTTCTTGGCTACTTCAACTCCAAACCAAGTGGCCTTCTGTACAATTGCAAAGGTACCTTTTCCCAAGCAATCTGACATTTGGTGCAAATTGGTAATTACATGAGGAAGAATCCTTTCATGAGATCTTGGTGAACTCATGTGTGGAGACAACATTGTAGATTCCAATCTTCCAAGTAGAAATGTGGCCAATTGCCATTCTGCACTACTTGATGCATTGGATTCAATGACCTTTTTCAAATCCATAATGAGTTGCATGCCATCAAGATCAACCTTCTCTTTTACAATTTGAACTTCAACTCCGCGAACTCTTGTAGCATCAAAATGTGACAAGGCCATACTCTTTTGTGATTGCCTTGCAAAAAAGATGTTCATGCAAAATTCCAAATTCAAACCAATAGTTGTAACTTTCTCCAACGTATTTGTTAACATAATAGCGAATTGAATCCATGCTTTTTTGCAACAATTTTGAATGAGGTTCTCCACTTCCATTCCCATAGAATTGAGCAACTTGAAAATCTCTAGAAGTTGGTCCATTTCTTTCGAGTGAGGTAGAGAAAGGAACTCTTTGTTGACATCTTTTATGATGGAGTTTGCACTTTGAATAGCCAATTGCAATTTGTTTGCAAGATATTTGCATTGTTCAAGGTTGAACTTTGGCAAAGGAGAACCATGAGTTGAACACAACCTATTCACTTGCTCCATACATCTTGTTGTACGCTTTAGATATAGCTTTGGGGTCTCCACTGGCAAGGGTACAAAGTCCACAACCTCATGCATGTCAATTCATTGTGTCAACATTGCTTGTAAAGATGTTTTGTTGACAAATGCAAATGGAGTTCAAATGTTCAATAAGATTGAAACTTTGCAAAAATAGAAAGTAGAAGGAGGATTACCAACTTCAATGGCCTTTCCCTTCAACAACCTTGTCCAAGGTTTCTTCCAAATATGGGGGTCCATGGTTTATAAAAGCTCTAGAATTTGCAACCAAAATTCAAAGGCTCCTCTTATACTTCAGAAGTGTCCATTTTCTAGCAATGACAAGAAAATTAAAACAAGTAATGAGATTTAGATGAGAAGAAAGAAAAAGAAAAGAATTTAACTACATCACCAACAATCAAAGCGCAAGAATACTCAATGTCATTTGGCAAATTTGTGCTTCTCCATCAATGCTTAACCTTTATAGCCCCCATCAATCCATGAATTCTCATTCTCATGCCTACCACCACCCAAACACAGGACTTGCTTATCCCCAACAAAAAAGTCATTCAATCCATTATTTGACAACAAATGAATAATATTCTTTGCAACACAAGTGTGGCTCAATTGATACATGACCCTAATATCCATTATTGGTGATCAACACATACAAACTCTTAAAAAAACTTGGAAGTGATCCTCTTTCCATTTGGGGGTCAAAATTCTCTACTTCCACTTACCTAACCTTCACTTCTATTTGCAAAAAAATACATATTACTCCTTTATCCAAATTCAAGTTAATTGTAGCTTCCTTGTAATAAGTGGCAATTACAAGGCTCATATTTTAGTGTAAAATTGATCAATTTCCTCAAGAATCAACAAATCAAGAGCCAATGATCAAATTTCATCCCTAGCAACTACACAAATCCAATTACAATTAATGGGATATGGAATGATTCCAATCCTTATACCAATCACTTCTTATTGACCTTACAATCATGTCACAAAGGTCAAATAAGAGAGTCCTACAACCACCAAACTAGCAAACAATGAAGACATAAAATTTCCTCTTAAAAATCTCAAGATTAGGTTATAAATGTTACATGAATTGCTTTATCCGTGCTTTGAAGTCCATATTCACAACAATAGATGTGGGCTTTAGGACAATGTTTGCTCCAAATAACTTCTCATTCATACAAAGTCATGCTTGAATCTTGGTTTAAAAGACAACCTTCCTTTGGAATGTTTATGACCAATTTGATGAAATTGAGAGAAAAAATATGTATGTATGGAGATACAAATAAAATTATGTAAAAATTCAAAAAAGATCCACACATTAACCCCTAAAGGAAAATTCTCCTTTGAAATAAACATTAGATGTTTGAACAGGTTCCTACAAAGTCAATTTTGAACGGATGTTTCTACAAATTTTGACACAAAGTGTATACAGTAACCACTTGTGAGGAGGAGAAAGAGTCCATCCTTTAACGGTCAACATGTTAGCATGATCTCTTCGCTCATTTTTTCAAGGGAGTTCAACGTACACCAGCTTGGAATGAAACACCAATGAGGTTCCAAAATATACGACAACACAAAAGGCCAGAACTGGGCACATCTTTGAAACAGGGTCTCACCTGATACTAAACGCCAGTAGGGTTCTGCGTGACTACGCCTTCACAGGCCCTGCATCGCGAGCTCATCCGCACCAAAGCCGATTTCTCATGTCCAGATTGGCCACTCATACTCCACCCCCAGCCAGTCCAAGGAACAGGACAAACTGTCGGTAAACAAACCCGGAATTCTTGAGTGCAGGAGCCCAGTCTCTTGCTTTGTTCGCATAAGTGTGGCAGAAAACAGGCTGTAACAATCAGATTGGGCGTCTCCAGATTCACGGCCGCAGGAGCCTGGCTTCTCGACGAAAATCACACGGAGAATGAGAAACAGGCTACGAAAATGAGATCGAGTGAAGGGTAGAAGTAGGATTCAGCAACACAAGAAGTCAACACCGACACTCGTTTGTTGCAGGGGCTCACCTGAAAACACCAGGAGAATTTCAGGCGCTTAACCCTGTAAAAGTCCTCAATAGCACGCTAATCCACATCGAAGCCACCTCCCCACGTCCAGATTGACCATTCACACTCCACGCCCAGCCTGCCGAAGAAACAGGACGAAAAGTCGGTACACAAACCCAGAATTCACGGGCTGAGGTGCCGGACCTCTCGCTTTCTTCGCATAAGTGTGACGGTAATCACAAATCAAAAAACAAAAATGGCAATAACATGAGATCGACTGAAGAGTAGCAGGACATTTCTAGGGAGAGGATTCCATGCCGACATTCATTGGTTGCAAGAGCCCACCTGAAGACACCAGTAGGGATTCATGCCGTCACCGTTCAAAGGCCCTTGATCGCAAGCTGATCCACAACTCTCCCCAGGTCGAGATTTACCATTCTTGCTCACCTCCCAATCTGAGGAAGAAACAGGACTAATTGTCGGTAACCAAACTCGGAATGCCATGGCCTCTCACTCTCTCCGCATCCAGAGTGACTTGGGTAAAACACGAAATAAAACATCAGTTACGAAGCAAGCCCGAAGGGAGAGCAGTAACAGAATTCTGCACCAAAACAAGTCAAAGTCGGCAGTCGTTTATTATTCCAAGGACTCACCTCAAGCGCCGGGAGGGTTCGTGCGGCTAGCCCTTCAGAAGCTCTGCATTGCGAATGGATCCACACCAAAGCACCCTCCCCCAAGTGGAGATTTTAACACTCAAGCTCGTGTGGGCCGACAAACCCCAACTCTCTTCTGTCGGTAAACCAACCCTGGCCCTCTGCCTTGCGCAGGTGGCTCCTCGCTACAATTCACACCAACTGCAACGCAAATTCAACACACAAAACACGAAACCGTATGATGATGATGAGGCGTAAGTAGTGGATAGCTGAGCTTCGCGAAAGCTGATAACCAAAACAGAGAAAACCGAAGTCCCGGCCTGAACACGGGAGCTTCGTCTCGCAAGCGACTGTGCAGACTAGGAATAGTCGTCGGAGAAGGCGCAAGGAAGATATCTATCCAGCAATAAAACAAAACAGAGCCTCACGAAAGCTTAAACAAAATAGAGAAAGGCAAACCTGGCATTTACAAATGCTTGCTCTTGGAGAGAGTGCGGTGCGGGTACAGAAGGCAAGATTCCAGTAGCGGCCCAAAGATTCGTCGGAGAAGAGTGAAGCACCGGTAACCGCAACCCTTAAAAGGACGGGCCCATAACCACTGATTTCGAGCCCTCAACTGTCATCACTCTGTTTGCTATTCGTTAAGCACTTGGGTTTCTAGTCTCATTCTAAATAATTGATGTAATATTGCATTACAACACTTGGAAAAGTGCAACGGTGCACTGCACCATTGCACCAGTGTAACGGTGCAATGCACTGTTGCATATCTTAAAGAAACCCAGCGCGCTTAACGCCGGGTTACGACCCTCCCTTCGTGCATATCGGGAAATTGCTCTCCTCGGGCTACTGCCCTCGGGCAGCAATTTCCCGATATGCACTCAGGGAGGGTAGTAACCCCTTACATTGCAACTAGGTATGAATAAAAACAATTTCACTTATTTTTCAAAGATGAATTCATATGTCTACTATAAGTTAAAAAGTTTCAAATTTTTTGGGGAAAATTTGAAGTTAATATGAATTTTTTAAGAATAAAATGAAAAAAATTCATATCACATACAAAATATTCTTAAAAAAATATGAAAATATTACCATAGATGTATATTATAGTGTATAATATCATCATACTACTAAAATCATAAGTCCTTCTATAATATCACAAATATTACCATTAATACTAAGGGCTCATGCTTGCTATGCTACGCATCCATTATATCACATATTAGTAAAAATTTGATATATTTGAACAAAATGCATGATAATAAGTCTTTAACATAATTATTTTAATTATTCTATAAAAATATTTCCAATCATGCATACATAGAAATCATATTTTCACACAATGTGATATTACTAAAGTAGAGTAGCAATTCACAATCACCTCTATAATATCACTTTTTACAAAGGGTGACATTATAGAAATAATGTAGTCGTTGCAATTGACACTAGAAGAAACCCGCGTTTAACTTGACGGATTTTTTTGCGCATCATGTTACAATTTCATGTTTTTATGTCAAAAATTACGTCCAATGTAACATCTTGATGGAATCTAAAATTCTAATGAAATTCTAATGGTGAATGCGTAGCATAGCAAGCACCAACTGCTAGGCATACTACTAAAATCATAACTCCCTCTGTAATATCACAAATGCTACCATTAATACTAGGGGCTCGTGCTTGCTATGCTACGCATTCATTGTATCACATATTAGTAAAATTTTGATATATTTGAATAGAATGCATGATAATGATTTTGATAAGTCTTTAAAATAATTATTTTTAATATTTTGTAAAAATATTTTCAATCATGCATACATAGAAATCGTATTTTCACACAATGCGATATTACAAAAATAGAGCAACAATTTGCAATCACCTCTGTAATATCACTTTTACAAAGGATGATATTATAGAAATAATATAGTTGTTGCAATTAAGGTGATATTAAAGAGGATCCATAAGATGATATTATAGAGGCAACAAATCCATTGCTTCTCTTGACTTTACACTTCTTTGCACTTGTAGATAGGCTAGTAGGGTTAATTTGTTTGTTTGTTTTTGTACAAATCGGAGTGTAAATATGCAGTAAATGACAAACAATTGGTTGATTTGGAGTTCTATTTGGCTGATTTGGTAGTATTAAAGTGTGTCCGATTTGGATAGAATGGGTCATTAGGTGTGGTCTGATGTCCAAGTCGAAAGTTTAGTCGTGGTTGGTAAATGTTTGTAGTTGATTGGTAGGTTGCTGTCCAATTAGGATGTTGTTTTGTGATGTCCGAGTTGGCAGGCCGAGATATGTGAGTCGCCAAGTAGGAATGTCTGGTGATTTAGTTGAAGTTGCCGAGTCAGTTGGGGTGGTTGAGCTTCGTCTTCCCTGGCTCCTATTTGGGTTGGAATTCTATTCATTTTTTTTTACCCACTGTTGAGCGTAACCCAGTGTGAGTCCCAGTCGGAGAAGGCTGTATAATTTTCGTTTTCTTGTGTTCGTGTGTGCTTGTGTTGTGTGTGTGATTTGCTAGTTGGCAAATGTGTCGAAGTCAGTCCTAATGTCTTGAGTGTGCAGTGTTTGAGTAATGTCCGAGTCGGAGTGTTTGGTTTGCCAGTGAATGGCGATGTGTTCAGTTAAGATGAAGTGATGGAAATTACCAAATTGTGGGATGATTTGGTGTGAGTGTTATTGGGGATTTATGAGAGTTTGTGATGGAAGTGTAATTGATGCAATGAATGTTTATGAATCCAAGTTGGTGCAGAAATTGTAATTAGTTGAACTTGGAGGAGTAAGTGTGCTATGTTGATATATCCAATGCGGAAGAATACATGTCGTAGTGTTGAATCTAGCAAATAAGTGTTTTGTGAGTTATAGTTGAAAGAATCAAATTGTGAAATCTAATTGAAATGTGCTGAGCCAAGTCGGAGATATCTTGTAGTTGAGAAGTAGCAGTGGAATATATTTTGTGAAAAATGATAGATCTGACGATTAAGAAAGACTTTTTGAATTCCTACTTGTAACGGTGATCACAATCACCGTATTGAGAATAAATTGAAATACTTTGAGAAACTATTTGGAGTTGTCTTTGGTTTTGTTTGAATGTCATTGTAGTATGATCATGGAGAATTCAAATTGTAAATCAGCCAAGTTGTTGCATTATATGTGAGCGTGTGATGTCGGCATGTGTATGAAGTTGAATGTGTGCTGAGGAAATCCAATTTGGTTGATGATCTGTGAACGATTGAGCATGTACAATTGAATGGAATTGAATTGTTAAGTGGATGCAAGTTGTGTGAGAGAGTATGAATGAAGTTTACTGAGTTGAAGTGCAAACTAAATGTGCGTTCCAAGTTGGGTTGGTGAAGAAGCTTGATGGTAGGTTGGGCTGGTTTGGTTCCCAAGTGGGAGACAAAGATTTAAGCAATCAAATTCATGCCAATTGGGTAATGCAAGCGTGGTCTGTGAAGTTCATTGTAAATCCAATTGGAATGTGAACAACCTGGTTGGTGAGCTGTGATAAAATATCAGCAGATGGTTGATTTCCAAGTCGGAAAGAAAAAAAAAGCCAAGTTGATGAAAGATAAAGGAAGATAAAAGAGTATAAAGAAAAAGATAAAGCTCGAAGAATTTAAAGACAAGTAAATAATTAATAAAAAGAATAAAGATCCTATTGGGAGCATTTTTTACCCTTGTGGCCATTAAGAGTGGAGTGACAAATTGTGTAATTAGTTTACCACGTAAGGAAAACATAGATATAGTTGGTTTAAGGAACTTTATTTTTCTTAAAATACCATGTTGCAATGACTCATTAGAAATTAATTTCGATTTATTTAGTGACAATCCTATTAGAAAAGCCTCCCTAGGAACGAACTTAACTATCACCCGGATAAATCCTATAAGGTCCTGGATTAATCTATAGCACTTCTATGATTTTGTGCTTTTGTGAGCTTTGAGCTTTCATGATTTCAATTTTCTATTGCTACTACCAAATGATTTTGAGAAATTTATTCAATTGAAGCAATTTTGGATTCCACAACAATTAAGTTGTTTCACAAAGTTTGAGATTTATAAGTTTTTCTTTTCAATTCTTTAATTTGGGTTGCCATTTTTTGTAACAATGGAGTCAAATATCTAATGCATTCTAATGTATGTGTATCTTTTACCATATTCATCATTGCATGTATTTTATTCATCATTCATTAAATTTCTATTGTTTATTTCAGTATATGCTTATTTATTAAAAAAATTATATGAAGATTTTAGTAATTTTTATCTGAAGATTTTTTGAAATTCTTGCTTTGCATTCTATCAAATACATGAAAATTCTTATGAAATGCTAATGGTGAATGTGTAGCATAGCAAGCACCAATCACTAGTGGTATTAACAAAAGTTACCGTGTCACTCCAAAATTAAAAAATCAATGAACCATGTTTATAGGCCTAAAGTTCCTATTGCTATAAAGTATTGAAATTTATGAATTTTTCAAAATTTCCAATTAGAGTAGAAACTAAACTTGCTAATCCTCATTCCATTAGTTGGAATCAAATTCAAAAAACTACACTATTATAGCATAAATTCACATTGAGGAAAAATAGCAAGAAATGGTTAAAATACACTACAAGAGTGATTTGTGGATTGAGCATCTTGTTCTTTAGAAAAGTCAATAAGACCATAATGAGGGACTTTGCAATACTATTCATTGAAATGTACTCACTTACCCTCCAAATAAATAAATTGATGAAAAAATATTTTTTCCATCCTACAATACCAAACAAAGCCATTCAGTAAACACTTAGTGTTTGTTATACTCCATGGTTAACCATAGAAGAAGTAGTCCTCAAAATTCTTTACTTGTATAATCCATTCTGCCATAGTACTATATATAGGTGGAATTTTTAATGCTTTTCCAAGGGGTGAAATATCACATGCCTTGGGTAAGAAATAAAAATTTTAGAGTTTTTTTTTTAAGATTTGAAATAATTATAGCTTCTTGAGGATGTGAATGATGAAAATCCATTTCAGAAGACAAAAGATCTATCCAAGGAATCAAACCACTGGAACATATGAGTTTATTATACCTATAGTGTAAATTGATTTATGTGTTATTGTATATTTAGAAACATGATTATAGACTCAAAATTTTAAGCGACAATGATATATTTCTATTATGAAATTTTGCAAAGTTTTCAAGTGGAGTAGAATTAGAATTGGAAAACATCCTTTTGTTAGTTTTAATGTGACAAAAATAAAAGCCATTTGGATTTGTTAAGAACAAGGATTTTTTTTTTAAAAGTCAAAAATACAAAATACACTACAAATATATGTCATTTTTTAATATCAATAATGTATGTGTGGAATCAAAAAATTAACCAATATGACCTAAATTTTATCTAGTGACATGGACCTATTGTTTCCAACATGATTGTATACAAAAGATTAGATGATCATCGTCCATTTATCAATATGTAGAAACATAATTTGACTATGTATAGGTTATTTTTAGACTTCTCAGTCCTTATAGGTTTAAGTTTATGGATAAAATCTTGACATTTAAAGTAGTATTATAGAGGCATCTAAACTCATTCTTATGGTTGTTGAATAGATTACTTGAATTTGTCAAAATTTATTAATGTTAATCTTGGTAATGAAGGTTTTGTTTGTAATGGAAAATTTACTAATCAATTTGGAATTAATAATTGAGGGAGTAATTGATGATGCATTGTCATATTTTTATTCGATAAAATTTCTATATTGCTAAAATATTTTTGGATAATATCTCGCTCTTTTGGATGAATGGACACAATTTTGAGCACAAAATTGAATTATCATCTATATTTTGTACATTTTATTGAAGGAGATGCATATGAATAGCACATAATTGTATAGTATATTTAGTGTTTTGATGCCAGATAGTATGCATACTATGTGAATAGTGCATATTTGTGTAGTAGATCTTAACAAAGTTTTTTAGTTGGTAGGGTTTTGGTTTTGTAGAACCAAATGGAAGGTCTTTGTATCAAGTATAGGACGTTATGCACTAATTATTGTTTAACAATTTTCACTTCAAGAAATTTGTTCACCTACCATGTGGAAATCTCTTTAAAGGTCACTACTTATAATCTTATGTCTAGGACTATACTTAAAAACTCACTTAAGACACCCTTTTCTTTTGTATTGTTTGCTATGAAGAAGAAAACAGTGTTGTATACTTTGGCAACTTTTAGGTCCACATTCTTCATTGGAGTTTTAGCAATAAAAATTGTTTCTTTTAAAAATTAGGAACAAAACAAACTAATAAAATGGATTTTATTAAATCCATCTTGTATTCCAGAAAATTTGAAAATTTTCCAAAAACTGAATATTCTATTGCAATTTGAGGATTGAGTTTATAATCATGGCTCAAAATATTTTTAGTCATAGAATGACTTGGAATTTTGGCCTCACCATCATGTTTTATACTATAATATTCACCTATGGTGAAATTTTTAGATTTTTTAATGGTACTTTGTATTTGACATGAGTTTTTTTTTCAGTTTTTTCTTCAAATTTTTTATGGAAAGTTCAAATTACAACCCCCCGTCAAAAAAATCTTGATAATTTAAAGGAGGCAAATGGTATCATGTCTAAAAAATAAAATTCAAAAAGTTTCTTTTAAGAACTAATTTTTTTTTTAACAAAATGGAATATATATAAAGCAAAGAAATCAAATGTTTCATTTTGTGCTTATAGGCCCGTCCTTCAGAGGTTAAACACTTATTAAAGGTTTAGAATTAATAGTATAAGATTTCAAATTTGTGGTTATATTTTACACTCTAAAATAATTATCTTCACAGTAATTGCATTTTAATCCCAAAAGGGTGCGTGTCTTGGTCGACCTTATTTGTAACTTTCAAAATATCCACCATTGATATATGTGTTTTAAGGGACGAGCACCCAATGGCATAAGTGTATCCAATGGTATTACTTTCTAGGTAAGGTAATGATTTTAGAATGTAAATGTAGGTAGGCTATAGATAATTTATGACTTTGGTCAATAAAAAGAAGCTGTCTACAATTTATCTACATTTAAGTTTTGAAATGACTATCATGTGTAGAAAGTGACACCATTGGGTACACTCACGCCATTAGGTGCTCCTACCTTAAACTAAAAAAATGAAGCATGACAAGTTTTACCTTGGAAAGACCAAATTCATTAGAAAAATGGGAAGAAGCATGAAAAGTGGATAAATTTGCACGAACGACGTAGGGCAATTGTCAATTTGTCACTACACTTGCTTGAAGTAACTGTAGGATAAGTAGAGTTAGTTATGAAATTGTTAGTATACGAAGTCTAATTCCAAAAACTTCTAATTCTTGTGAAGATCCACAACTTTGATTATAAGGAGGTGTGCGTTGACTACGCAGGTAGGTCCACAATTCTTTGTAATTGATGTCAATACAAATAGGAAGAAGATCAAAATATTACGACAAAATTGCAATGTCTAGGGCATGATGGCAAAAAAGAAAGTGTGAATTTCTATGATAGCATATTCCAAGGTAATAGGCAATGTAGAGCTTGCAAGGTCAATGTCTTTGAGAAAAAAGAGAAGAAGCTGCCTTTTTAGTGAATAGACTATTTGTAGTAGGTAGTGCCTAGAAATGAATATGTGAGTGCTTTGGAAGCGTGTCCACATTACTCACTTCTTTACAAGGAGACAACTTCAAGTTATTTCTATTCAACATTTAAGTAGTGACTTTCAATTTGTTAAAAGCACTTCAAATGTATTCTTGCCTTTCGCAAAGGCATATTAAATTGGTATTAGAAGCAATTTTAGAATGCAGAATCATCCCTTTTTACCAATCTTGCATTCTAGGGCCAATTCTTTCAATTTAGTATGCACTACAACAATGGCAGTGTTTTATGACTGCAAAATTATGACTGAGGACGACTGGCGACTGCTTGCAGTCATATTCTTTGAGGTCAAAACCTTCTGTAGAATTATGACTGCAAAATGTGACTGCCAGTCATATATTCACTGTGTACTTTATATATGTATACTATACGCCCGTGGGGAACACCAAAGTATTTCATAGGGAACAAGTGGGAACATGTCCAAGGAACGCATAGTCATATTACCAGTCATATTTTTCCTTTAGTCATATTTTGCAGTCATATTTCCTTGAATTTTTTTTTTTTTTTTTTCAGGTAGCATGATGAAAATGTGGGTAGTTTTAGTGGTAGGTGAGTGCGTAGTCGCAATTTTGCATCAGTCATATTTTCCAGTCATATTTTCCTGTTAGTCATATTTTCCAGTCATATTTTTCTGTTAGTCATATTTTCCAGTTATATTTTTCTGTTAGTCATATTTTTCAGTCATATTTTCAAATCAGTCATATTTCAAAGTCATATTTTTTGTTAGTAATGTTTTTTTGCCAGCCATACTTTTCAGTCATATTTTTTTGTTAGTCATGTTTTTTAGGTAGTCGTATTTTGTAGTCACATTTTTTGTTGGTAATATTTTTTTGTCAAACATACTTTGCAATCATGTTTTTTTAAATTGTTATAACTTTTAACTAGTTACTGACCTTTTTTTTAATGAGTACCATGATGAAAATTTGGGAAGCTCTAGTGGTACGTGAGTTCTTAGTCATAATTTTGCTTGTCATATTCTCAATATTTTGCACTCATATTTATTTTATATTCTTACTATGCACTCTTGTTTTTCTATTATTATTCTTTTTTCTTCTACTGTAGTTACAAAAAACCGTTATGCAATCTCATTTTGCAGTGCTGTATGTAGGCTATACGGTCATTCTTTGGGACGTTTGCATGACTTTGCTGAATGCCTTTTAAAAAAGGTTATGTGTTATTGGGTCCTGTTTCTACTATTACAGAAACCTCCAAAAATTTGAGGTTTCACCTAATTATATTTTCATAAATGGATTTCACTTCTTCAGATGATTTATCACGGAAGTACAAACACATAAAGTAGTTCGCAACATGAAACTACAGTAAAGGAGATATTTTCTATCAACTACATTGAAAGGGTAAAGGGAAGGATTTCAATACACATTCTTCACTTCCTGTACTACCTTACGATAGTTTCATCTTTACCTTCAAATGTACTTCATGCAACACAAGCATTCTCAGACTGTGACGATATTGAACGTACAGGTTCTTGAATTTTTGCAAGCACAAGTGACGTTTATAGTTTGAAAATTGAATTTGATCAATAAGACATGATCTCCTATCCAACTTTTACATTGCCACAGTCACTATCCAATCTACTGTATAGTGTACACTATTCCTTATATGGCATCTTCTTCTGATGACTACCATGTTTTTGTACTACATTTCTGTATTATGTATTGAATGCTATGCTCTTCAAAATACTCACTTTGGAATATGACTACAATTCTTCATTTATTATACTTCTGGGCATGTCGTGCAACTCAATCACAATCTCCATCACAATACTGTAGGTCATCAACATGTACATCGTCCTGTTGTAGACGTTGCAATGCAATTGCGACCACATCAGCTTCTACTTCCACTACATCACTTAAGATGGGTGTCTTCAGTATGAGGTCTTCATACAAGTCTGTGGCTTCAAGTCCGGGAAACTCTGTTGTCTTCCCTAAGGATATGCACTCTACTTCAATTGATGCTTCATGCTTAGAGAACGACCGGACACCTCTTGGTTCCCTACGGAGTACAACTTCCCATCCATCTCTGGCGTTGTCTGTTGCAAAAAATACTTGTTCAATGTGGAGAGGGAAGGCAAATGACTGCGCTGAGTACGGAATCAATCTATCAAAGTTCACACTGGTGAATCCATACTCATCACGCTTCATGGTGGCCCCATCACCCTTGGTGTTTGCAACCACCCAATTGCAATAAAGTACCACTACGTCAAACTACCCATAATCTACAGATAGAATTTCCTCCACCCACCCCACGTACTCCAACTCTGAGTCCTTCATGTTTCTATCTTTTATGCCTGTTCGGCAGAGTTGTCGAAAGGTTGCCGCTATTCCCGAATCCATTGTTGTCAATTGCTTCTCAACGCTTCGAACACGAATGTGGTTTCCAAATGCATACATTGAACGATATGACTTGGCTCGATCTGATGGAGGTAACATTAATGTCCTCACATCTTCGTCCACTTCTTCTGTACCTTCTTCTATAGCTCGTAGCACTGCCTTGGGAAACCAAATATGGAACGTTTCGTCGCACATTTCAGTTGGGTACTTTACTCGTTTATGATGTTTTTTACGCCTATATTGCTGTCGCTCTCTTTCGTGATAGCACATGTCATCCTCATGCCTCCTACATAATCATTAATTAAACATATGAGTTCATTTTCATACACAAAACCTATACTACGTAAACTTATAGAGGCACTCACAATACTTGTTGTAGTCATAAATGCAATTACATCACTAGGTCGAGTCACAAATGCAATCACATCACTCATTGTTGTCCAAAATACAATTACAGTAATGGTGAATATCATAAATGTTACAACATCACTATGTACAGTTAGAATTGCATATACAAGTACTTGAATTGCATACATTCGATTTTTCATGTGCTCATGTAGTACGGGAATTATTTTTTTCACAGGACCTTACCTCCTCCATTCCTCTAACGGTGCCGCATTGTTCAGTATGAACTCATGAATCCATTGCCGTAGTTCATTTGATAGGTATCGTGTTCGTCCGCTACCTTCTAAGATTTCATCATACATTGACGGATCTTCTTTGTCATCCCACACTCTTCGGGCGGTCACCGTATACTCTTGCATGTATTCAGTACAAAAACCCAATGCTTCCACCACTGCGTAGCCTTCAGCCATGCTACCCTCTAGTCGAGCTCGATTTCGGACATATCCTTTTAATGTCTTCAAATACCTTTCAATGGGATACATCCAACGTGTATGAACAGGACCACAAATTTCTACCTCTTCTACAAGGTGGACCACTAAGTGGCTCATGATGTCAAAAAAAGATGGTGGAAACTCTTTCTCTATCATGCATAATGCTATCACCATATCTGACCTCAACTCTTCAAGACCACTAGTATCAATGGTCTTAGCACATATCCTTCTGAATACACGGCTCAGCATGATTATAGCCGTGTGGACCTCCTTTGTTAGCACTAAACGAACATAGAGTGGTAGCAGTTGCTGCATGAGGACATGGTAGTCATGAGATTTCAAGCCCTTTATGGTCCCATTCATGTGCACACGCTTTTTCAGTTGGCCCACGTATTGGGTGGGTGTTCGCAATGAACGGATTCCATCTACAAAGACTTGACGTTCCTGTTTCGTGAATGTGTAAGATGAACGAGGTAATATGACGCTCCCTGGTTTCTTTCCAGGTATGGGCCACAGATGCTTTCGGACACCTGCCTCTTTCATGTCCAAACGGACCTCTAACGAGTCTTTCTCTCCATATAAGGTTTTCAACATATTGTCGGTGATGTTCTTCTCACAATGCATGACGTCCAATGTGTGACGAATCAAAAGATCTTGCAAAATGATTTCAAAGTGTTACAAATTGCATCCACTACGACTACATTCAACCATTTCATTCATATGACTACCTCTAGTTATGATACTTTGGTTTCCAATTCAACAAATGTAATTAGAGTGCTCCACTTCTTTGCAGTTGAACAAACTATCTTCTAACTTACATAAGACATCAAATCCCCCCCAAAACTTACTTTCCAATACGGCAAGTTATACAGACATGTCCTCCTCTTCACTCCATGCTTGTGTACTGGATCTAACAATTCTTCCATTCCATTTTCACAAGACTTTGTCAACCATTCCTCTCGCTCTTCTGCATAATGAAGTTGTTCTTGACCCATCCTCCTCCTTGGTGGAGGTCTTACATCCACCTCACCATCAAATCTACCCCTTTGTTGTCTCCATTGATGAGTCATTGGCAAGTATCGTCTGTGCCCCATATACAAGGTTTTCCTCAAGGCTTTAGAATGCCTAGTCACTATATTCGGCCCACATACAGGGCATGCCCTATATCCTTTTGTTACTTGACCAGAGATTAATCCATATGCTGGAAAGTCATTCACCGTCCACATCAGAATGCCATGTAACTTGAATGATTTTACTTCTGAGTTCTTGGAAGATCCGTCCAAGCAATCAACACCTCTCCATAGTTCTTGAAGTTCCTCAATCAATGGTGCAAGGTAAACATCTATGTTTTTTTCTGTCACACTCTCTTTCTCTGGGATGATTAATATGAGCATCATAAAGAAATTTTTGGTCACCAACCAAGGAGGAAGATTGTAGTTGAGCATGATCACAGGCCAAGTTGAATGGCTAAGGCTTTGGTTCTGAAATGAATTCACACCATCCAATGCAAGGCCAAGCCTGACATTGCGCTCTTTTTCGGCAAACCATTGCCACTTGTTGTTCACGTGATCCCAAGCCTTGGAATCCACTACAGATCTCATAACCTTGTCTTTGCTTTTCCCACCTACATGCCACTTCATGAGCTCTGCTAATTGCGTATTGCTATACATTCTTCTTAATCGAGGAATCAGAGGGAAATGTCTCAATACTTTCACTGGTACTGTGTTGGAGTTCTCTACATATCGAGATTTGTGGCAAATAGGGCACTCTGTTGCATCATGTAGTTCATTTCGGAACAAACAACATCCATCTCTACACGCATGTATGGAATTGTAGGACAATCCCAACTTCATCAGAAGACTTTTGGCTTCATAATAAGATTTGGGAAGTGAATTGTCCTTTGGTAAAATTGTCTCTGTTAACAACTTCAACAACTCATCAACAAAACTATTAGGGACACCATGAGTAGTGCAACTCACTAGCAACATGAGTGTGAACATCAAACGGTTGGAATTGCTTCCTACATAAAGTGGAGTCTGTGCTTCTCGCAAGAGGACATTCATGTCTACGCCAGCAACATCCTCCGTGTTCGTTGAAGTCCCTTCTATTTCCATCCGGTCATTGCTGGCATCCATTCCGTCATCAATATTGTTAGTATATGCATCTAGTAAACCATTCATCCCCATACCATCTTCGGTTGTTGAATCTTCAACTAGATCAGTTATAATATTCTCTGTTCCTTCTCCATTGACATGTATGTCGTCATATTTGTTGAAACACTCTGTCACCATACGAAGCACATTCACTTCTCCTGCATTTGGAGAGGGGTCTCGTTGAAAATGCTCTCGTCGAAAATTTCTTCGTTTACGCAATCGGAGGTCCACGGGAGCATAGTCATCCTGCATTGGTATATGTGCATCATATGCACATATAAGTTTTTTGTCTAATTCATCATTGAATCACGTAAACTCGTGGGACGTGATCATATAAACATGTAGGGCTCCATACTAATGGATATTCATCATCAACATTTCAATGACATCTCCAAAATATAATTTCTTAATTTAAAGAAATGATTTGCAATTTCACTTTTCATTAATTGACAAGAATTTCAATTTTGTTACTCAATTCTATGCTTGAAATTCAGTGAAAATAATTATCATTTCAACCTGTTATACCATGAATACACAATTACATCCTCATGTTGTCTTTTGTCAAAACACATACCTATAATTGACTTTTGCTAACACTATACCATGATATTCTACAAATGAAAACTGTCCTAAATAATATTTCTAACTACAAAATATGACTGACCACCACCTGTGATTAATCACAGTTTCTTGGAAAAATTGATTATTTGTAGTCATTTCAAAGTAAGCTTTTCAATTGACATAGTAATGTGCATAGAGTTCTTCTCCAGCCACTATGTCCCTTGATGCTAACGTCATTACATATCCCCACTCCAAGTTGTTCCATGGTTTGGGCAGCATGCGAAACTCCCACATGACATTTCCTAACTCCTCTCGACCTACAGAACTATTAATAAACCCAGCTACATTTCCCTTCACTACATCTCCATCTACATACAAGTTTGGCTCAACTTGCATCACATATGACTTCATGCGAGGCCGTCTCTTCTTCAAAGTTTTATACTTTGCTAGAGTGTATTGTGGTCCTACAAAGGGAAGTAATTCTTCCCCTTTCTTGGCAGGTTGGAGTGCAAAATGACCCCAACCCATGAAAGGAAACATTGATACCTTCACGTCCCAATTTCTTTTCCAATAGGAAAATCTTGTTAGTTTTGGTATGGGTCCATCACACCATTGTCCATCATACACGTTTGACCTCCACTTCTCTAAAGCTATTACTCTTGTAGATGTTTCTTTGAACGAGCCATTTGCTGAAGTACGTTTCTCTCTTAGAAAGGTTTGTAAAGATACCAAAGTGGAAGCTTCTACATAGGGTCTCCACAAGGCCTACACAAGTCACTAATAGTTTAACAAAGCAAGAAAGCCAGAACGTTGGTAAATGCATAAAATTTTTCTAATGAACAATTGGTTTTCTTCAAAGTCCTTACCAAGATTGACGTTGTAAACGCTGGATTCCTTTTCCTGCTTCGAAGATGTTTTCGAATTGTACGTCTATCAAGCACTTTCCCGCCTGCACACTTCATGCATGGGCATGGGTATTTCGTTAGACGCATGGTATCTGCTTGAATTTCTTCTTCTTGCCATAATCGTAGATCTCGCAAGCTCTGAAGCTCCACTTCAGACATGGTGCGTACTTCCTCCATATGCACTACAAAGAAAATTCCATTGTCAAAAATTCAAATCAATTTTCGGATTTGGCATAATTGAATCTTTAAATGACCATTGCAAATGGCTATGACTACTCCAAAGTCATAGAAATTATTTAGAATGACTACATTCAATCATTTAAATGCCTATAGATGACTCACAACAGTCATATAACTTCATATATAACTCAGTCTACTTGATATGACTCAGTATAGTCATATAACTCGAAATATGACTCAAGTTACATGACATGACTTGGTACAGTCATGTGAATCGAGATATAACTCAAGTTACATGACATGACTCGGTACAGTCACATAACTCAAAATATAATTCAGGTTACATGACATGGTTCGGTACAGTCAGATAACTCAAGATATAACTCAGGTTACATAACATGGCTCGGTAGACAACTCAAGCATTTTTTGTGATACTATATAAGATGTCTACTTTCCAAAATACACAATATGTACTTTCCACAAATGTGCAGTAATGAAACCTCCATTTCATTTTTCTGAATGAGAACCATAAAAAAGTTGTCCTTCTAAAATTCAAATCCAATGATAGAAATGAAGGATACTCGAAATTGAAAAATGATAAAATATCCTACATTTTCTATAGAATTTTTGAATTTCGACCTACAACAATTTACACTATCACATTCTCCACTATAATACATACCTAGAATTAAATTTCCAAATTCATATCAAAAAATCACATTTGATTTGATTTTTTTTTTAAATTATTTAGAAATTAAAAAAAAATTCAAACTTCCTATATAAACATTAAGTTGTTATGACTAATAAAATATATATGATTTAATTTTTTGAAAAAAATTAATAAAAACAATTCGCCTACATGTAATAGTGAAATATGAAATGCACAACAGAAGATAGCATAAGAGGTACCAGAACTAATTGTTTTGAAATTTCAAACATCAACCTTGAAGCCTCAAATGGCCATCTACTTTGACAAAAGTACATCAAAAGGTTTTCTAAGCATCCAATGGTAGTTCAAAATTATTCTAAAGTATCCATTGGCTATGGGGTAATTGCAAGAAACACTTTTACTATTTTGTGTCACACCTTGCGGGCTGAATTGTTTTCTAGCCATACAGATTCACAAGGAAGGTACTCATGACTATCCTAAAACTTCCTTGCTTTTTTGGTAAATTTTGAAAATAATTTACTATCCAATGATAGGCCTGAAATGAATGTCACACTTGCCAATTTGAAGGTTTTGAGTACTACTGAGTACCTTTTCCGTGAACCCTACATCAAGAAAATTATGTGGAGTTGTTCCTCACATATAAGTAGAACTTTTCATCGAAAGGTTTTTAAAAATAATTAATTATGTGTGGTGTGGAAGTCTATGAAGAGAGCTTCTTTGTACTTGCATTTTGAAACATATAAAACATTATTTTTTTCAGTTTTTCAGTACGTCACCATCTTCACAAAGTTTTTTAAAATAGACACTTTTTATTTTTTGTATTTACTTTTTTTTACTATTTCTAACTAATTTTTGAATCAAAGGTCCTATTTTCTTCAAATTTGGCACTTTTCAAGTTCTCCTACTTAGAGAATTTTCCTACACATTTCCTTTGGTGAAAACCTTAATTTTAGAGGGACACACATAAGTCATATTTTTAAAATTTAAAAAAAAAAATTATAATTTTAAAATACTCCTACACATTTCATGAGTACTATTGAAAAACGCAACAAATAGTACAAGTGTTTCTTGCAAGCACCCAATGACGTATTTCATGGTTCAAGTGTCTATATTTGAACTTTGTTCAATGGACAATATTAGGTTCACAAATCACTTTCAACCTAAAAAACTCATAGAATGTTGTTTAAGCATTCGGAAATTGTAGTTTAAATTACGTGGATTTTGAATTGGGGTAGGCTTAAATTGTTTAATCTCTATGACATTCCAATTAACAAATTACAATTATCAACAAATTTTCATCTCTATACCATATACCAACTTGGTTCCTATAGTTCAAATCTACATGACTCTGGAATGCAGAAAAAAATTGCAATAGAATTATGAGGCCTCACAAATGACCATAGCAGTGCACGCAATGCTACCACTGAGATTTTGACAAGTTTGACACCTTTGGCACGAGTTTCTTATATAATTATTATGGGATCTAGGATCAACTTTAGCAAATCGTACTACTTTCATTCGATGACATACATATAACGCATTTGAATATTACTCTTCTTCATGTGCTAGTGCGTCCTCTCCTACCCTTTCCAATATACAATAATACTCACAGAGAAGGACGTCAATGCGTCGAACGATTACATGGAATCAATTCCGCAAACATGAATGACACCTGCAGAACAACACGACAGATCAGAAACAACACAACTGATAAAGCTATCATAAAAAACAAACTAGCATGCTGCTGTCATGTTCCACTAACTAACAAATATTGCATGCTTCATGAAGTCAGAAGCATTGACAGCATTTGACAATTCTAATTTTGCCATAAAATAATTGTTATTGAGGATTTGGGTTTATCCTTTCACCCTGCCACAATGCCTAATTCGTCCTCCACAACTTCATGAATTGCGTAACTGCTCTACAGTGTTTCAGCATTGACATACGTTACGAAAACCAACAGCTCTTGAATTTCAAAAAGTGCAGAACAAAAATCCTTGAGTTTGCTGTCGGCATGTTGTGTACCCCAAAAGTGTAGAACTGAAATCCTTGAGTTCGCTGTCGGTCCTTCAGTTTGCTGTCGGTACATCCTTCCCAAGACGACCTACTGCAAACTTAATTTTAGATTCCATGACTAGTTGCACTTCTGTCTAAAAATCAACTCGTAGTTGCATAACTTGAAGACAGAGAACTCGGAGTACCTAGCTTGCATCCCAACAATAAATTCATGACTCACTCCGAAGTAGAAGATCGTGAGGCTGTGTCTGCACGAGAAGATCGGCAGTCAAGATCTTTGTTGAAATCTGTCATCCACCCTGTCCTGCTTTGCACTCAAATATCACAACACATGGCTGTGAGAAGGTGGGGACTTCGGGATCGAACTGAAGAATCCGCCCAAAAGAAGTGGTACAGGGCTGTAAGAAGATGTGGACTTCGGGATCGAACTGAAAAATCCGCCCAGAAGAAGTGGTTGAAACATGCATGTCACTGCGGCGCAATAGACCTTGGAATAGAATTTTCTATTCATAGATGACTTTCTAGCGTTCAGAATTCATAAATGCAGATGGGCAAAAGTGGGCCCAGTGAACATGGCTAGACCTTGGGCTAGGCCACGATGGCCCGTGGAGCCCGACCCGGCACTTGACGCCCGCTCTCATCGCGAACTAACACCGATGGAGAAGCAGCGACAGAGACGGGAGATAGCGGTTGCGGGTTGCGTGACAAATATTGCTTTTCAAACTGCGTAACTAGTCCATCTTTTCAGGTCTGAATTTCTTACCGTAATATTTTTGAATTTCGTTGCTATGAATGTGACTGTGTAGCACAAAAAACTATTGAATGGAGGAACTCAGAGCGTCAAACTATATTTGTCGATTAGTATTTTGCATACCGTCAGCAGCAGGTGTTTGATTGCTTTTGACCGGTTTAAGTATGGTAGAGGATTGCTTAAATCTCCCGAGTTTTCATCCTCTGACATGCTTATCTGTGAGAGGCTTCCAGCCATGAGAGGAATGTGATGCATGTGTGTCGATGCCGTGAGTGAGTTGGATTCTACGGGCATTTGTCTTATGTTAGAAGGATGGGAAGAGGAACAAGATTACTACAGTAATGTGAAGCACAAGGGAAAACTTATGGTACCCTTGAATGAGAAGATCGTGCACCTTTTAGTGCAGTTTCTTTACTTTGTTTGCTCAATATGTATCAACGGTTGCAAATTCATGCGATTCCTGACGAATTTTTATGAATTGATCGAAGAAGTTGAACAATGCAGACGGAATGCTCATTATCCTGGATTGTAAGACCCTCATATTATGAATACTGTACTGGTAGTCTCTAAGAGATGCTCGACGGCCCGGAAACAATGATGTCAAGATGCAGTAAGCTTACCTATGCATTATTTCATTGTCCAGAGGACATCTTCTACACGGTTCCTACTGTATCACGGAGATCTAGTTGAACGACGAATTTTCAAAGAACAGGATTGACTCCCATCAATGTCCACTTACAGTGTAGTCTAATGCAAGAGATTAATAAATTACGAAGCACTGAATCTCAAGGCGAGCGAGCATGTTTTTGGGTTGTAGAACGTGGTTGTGGTCGTTCTTTTCCAAAGGAATGCATACTCTTTGAGCACGGCCTTGCTTCTCAAAATCATGGCTTTCTCTGTTGCTGGATTTCCTGTCCTCTATGTACTGTTCACTTCTCTCTCTCTCTCCTCTCTCCTCACCCGTTAGTACTGCTACGCGCACGTTGCCTATCTGGTTCAAAAATTTGAGAAGGGAAATTTTCTTGTTTCATTTTTTCTTTGGAGAATTCTAACAACAAACGACCATCTTGCAGGTCTTGGCAACGATGGTGTTGGTGATCATTCTGGTTAGTATAGTGGTGAGAAGACTCAGAAATTTACCTCCGGGACCAATTGGGTTGCCTCTACTTGGGTCTCTGCACTTGCTCAGCCCATTGCCTCACCGGAGCTTAGTAGAGCTTGCGAAGAAGTATGGCCCTCTCATGTCACTGCGCCTGGGGCAAGCACATTGCATCGTTGCATCGTCGCCTGCTACCGCCATGGAGTTTCTCAAGAAACAGAATGCCAATTTCTCCGGAAGACCCCCCATTAGAGCTGGCCAAGTTTTGCTTGGACCAGGTAAGTAATTAAGTAATGCATTGGCTCAAAGATTAATGGTTTAATTCTGGTTCGTAATGACTAAAGTTGAAAAGAATTGTATTGACTTTTTTAAAGACTGCTACTTTCTCAGTTTCGTTGGCAATCGTAATTTCTTCTTCATGATGGCCTTTGGTTGTAGTCAATGTGCATGGAGTTAATAGACACCCGCATTGGAAGTCAACAATTAATTTGATCAATTGCGAATTTGCGATCTCCGCAAGTCGTGAAATCTTGGCGTGTTAAAGCAGACGCGGACTTCAACGAATTAATTCAACACACACAAAGAAATCAAAGGAGTTTTTGTTCAATCCTGGAAGACGTTCACATACAATTCTACATCACATACCACCAACTGAAAGTGCACTCACATTCCTGGTGAACTACGCACTAGATTAACCCCAAATATCTCAATTTTTTGGCGACGCTGGATGTACTTAAAAAACGAATCTAGTCCTCTATAATTTGACCGGCATTTTCGACAAGTCCAGTTGCACATGAACTGAACCAATCAAGTGCTCATATGGAGCTAACTAACTGATCTCCGCAAGTCTTCAAATCTTGTCGTGTTAAAGCAAGCGCGGACGAGGCGTACAAAAGGCGCGCGACCTGTCGCATTCCCCAAACCGGAACAAAGTGAGGAAAAGCAACAACGGCATGGGCGCAAACGGCGACGCAGTACAAGCAAAGGAAGTTGAAAAAAAAAAAATCTACGCATGGACTCCGCCTTCTGCGGCAAGCGATCCGTCTCCGTCATGCTGCTATCTCCTAGGGTCCGGGTCGTTAAAGGAGCGGGCGGCAAGTTGCGGATCGCGATCTGCCAACCAAGCTGCGGGGTCATGGCTGGGCCCAAAGTCCAGCCGACGCGCCAGGTAATCTGGGCCCACTTTCGGAGGCACGATTGAAGGTTCGTCTTCATGAAGTGCCACACCTGGAGCGTAAGTGAGGGTTAGGTGACGGTGCTATATTTGCACCTCATCGAGTCCCGCTTTCCTTAAAAACCTTGCAGGTCCTCATGGCAGGGCTGGTCCGGCTGCAAATGCGGGACCGTCATCTTCCAGTACGCGCTGCTTTCTCCACCGTGCACCGTGGATCTCGCCCGTCTTCTTCATGCCCTGCGCAGCGCGTATGAGTTTGTGTACACGGGTCCTGGACAGTTCTTTTCTACTGCAGCATGGTCTGACATATTAGTGCTAGAACTCAAATTAATTGAGGTCATGTTTGGCAGGTTGCAGGAGGTACAACATCAAAATTCGATTCTGCTACCCTCTAAGCATCGCCTCCAAATCGTTGGACCTGCCGAGGTTGTGCAAAGAAAACTATTCCAATATTACAACTTCTCTGCAACTGGCTGCCGAAAGCAACGAAACAAAGGCCTGCACTAGCACGGGTACTAGTTCTCAGGGACTCCTCAGTTCCACCATCAACGTGAGGTAAGTTGTTTTGCTTGAACGAGGATTCTAAATTGTTGGATTCTAAGTTTCTTGGGGTTTGTGCATGTGCTTCGACTGACTGGGAGACATTGGTGGTGTTCGTGCAGGTCCTTCATCAAATCATTTGGGTCCATTATCAAATCAGTTGGGTCCGTTGCGGACTCATCCAGTTACCATGCTTGTGTAGGTCTTTGTGTATCACGATCTATGTTGTGTTGACTTCAGTGCGTAGTTCAATAATGAGATTATGGGTTTCATTTGTAGAGGGATTTCTCTACTTGGGACCTACTGTACATCATTAGAATTTGCAGCTTTTTTTCCCACCAAGTACTTCAAGAACTTTGATTTTGTTTTTTAGCCTGGGGTTGAAGTACACTTGTACCTATTTAACTTATGTAGTCATTTTAGAGAAGGTAAACTGTAGTTCGGTACCTCTGGTCTCTGTACGCCTCATGAAGTTTGTCTTGGCAGTTCAATTTAGGCTGGGAGGGAAATCGTGTCCAACCAAGAAGTATTCTCCTTTACCATAGCCCGCACGTGTCGCCTTCCAAAGAACCCAAAAGCTCACTATAATCGTAGTCACCAAACAAAGGCACAGGTAGTGTAACACATGAAACGGAAGTTATGTTTGCATTGTTTGTTGGAGTGTTCTCTTGTTGGAAAATGAGGTCACGATGTAGTTTCTAATTGGAAGTCCTCCGTGCGCAGGTGCTCAATTTTACTTGAACGACATGAGGAGTGCATCATAGAGTCGTGAAGCCACGAGATTTGACAATTGTATCAATTTCCGGTACGTCATTGGTGGAACTCCTTGAATGACATTGAATGCACTGCAGTATTTTACTCTCATTTTGTGCACATTTTGAGGACATTGGTAATATTTTTTAATTCTAAAAAAAACTAAGTTTCTATAGCTTCAATGAAGAGAAATTCTACGAAGTTTCAGAATTAGGTTGAAATTTAGGCATAACATTGTCCTACTTTGACATTTCACTCAAAAAATCAATGACTCCTAAAGAAAGGCAATTCACAGAGAAAAGCTTATATGTAAGCACCCTTGAATGTGATGGTGAAAAGATTTCGACAATAATATATTTAATTGTTCATTGAATGACTTTAATTCAAATGGAACATTCTTCTTATCTCAAGCAATAGAGAAATATGAGCCCTTTTCTAATCTTATTCATCTAAAACTTGATTTTGATTTTGAGGAAATGAAAACAATTGTCTAGAATGGGATTTTTTTTTCCCCTACTACCAATTTTCTAGAATATAATGATGTCTACGAAGGTGGACACATTTCACTGTACAAAGGGACTTCATGAATAAAATTAGGTATATGTTTTTATGTTAGCATTATCACATGTGGCCTTCAAAGAATAGTGTAGCGTAATAAGAGTACAGTGGCTTGAAGATAGTCATAAAAGTTTAAAACATTATGCGTGTATTCAATTGTGATTGAATTAAAATGTAATGGATGACTATTTAGAACAACGGTATTCATTTTTTTGCATAGTTGTAGTTTCTAATTGTAATATGTGTTATATAATGGTATCTTGCTGTTTCCTACTCTATACCATATAAAAATGAAGAAGATGTTAGCACTTAGCATTAATGCTTGAGATGTCACTATTGTACTAAGATGCAATTTTTTCCTTTCCAAGTAGGACTCGTCCATGTAAACTCCCACAATAGCATGGCTTCTGAGATCAATGAGTACGAGAGGTTGAGAAAAGAAAAAATTCAGAGGAACTCACAGAAATTGAGTGATTTAGGCTTGTTGGACATTGCGGCACAATTGGCAAACCTTAGAGAAGTGAGGTAAGATACTGAGCTCTACTAAATATTCGAAACATAAATGGAGTTGTCTGTAAGAGTTCATTGAAGCCAAAATTGTTGTCCCTTATCATGATTAAGGATAGTACAGATTCAAGTTAATTATAGGGAAGTGTCATTAGTTTGAAACATAATGGAGAGGTTTGACCCATGTGTTCTTTGATCTAAATCAATCACATCAGGGCTCTAGGATTCAGAACTATGGACAATATCTTGGCGAAATTGACAAGACAGATAGCTAATCTGTCAAATGATGTGCAAGTGGAATTGTTTCGCACAATTGCTAGTTTTCCAGCAATTACATTTCCAATATTGGAAATGACTTCTAATCAGCTTGCGGGGATTTTTGAGAGCAGCCGCGACGTGCCCCTTGAGAAGCCACAAGCAATAAAACTAGGAAAAGGAGGGGAGAGTTCTGACATTGTGTTCCCAGCATTTGAGAGGCAGACACGAGCTACAACGAAGAAGGCTGTGGAGGGGGGGAGTTTTGGCATCAACTCAGGAGATAGTGACAAAGAAGTAGAGGAAGAGGCGTCAAAGGGAGAGTACCATACATTGAAGGTTAGATGAATTCCTTCCCAAATGCAAGTAATAGTTATATTGAAATGCATATAATTAATGGAATATTGGGAAAATTTCCCATCATTGTTGACTCCAAGTTTTATTGCAATTGCCATGCATATGTGGATTATTGCAAAGGACATTTTTTATAGAAGACTGCAACCATGTTTAGGACTCATGATTTGTCTTTAGAAATGTGGTCTTCATCATTTCTAAGGTCTTCAAGTTCTGCAAGTGGATTTATAGGATTTATTTTCTAAAAAAAGAAGAAGTTTTAAGTCATTTGAGTGTCACGTGAGCACATGTGATTGATCAAGTTTAGAGAAAATCAATTCTTAATCAGTACTTTCATAATGACCGAGTAAAATATATTGTAGTCTCAAATGACCATTCGTGAGTGATTATTGTCATGAATGACAACAGTATGTAGACTTCTGACTATAAAATCATGTTTTATGACTGTTTTTAGTCATTATTGTTGTTAATTGACTTTGTGGCAGTCAATATTCATCCATAGTGATTGTTTGTAGTGAAGTATTGTCCATTGTGACAATTGGCAGTTGCAACTGTTATTTTGTGACTGAAAGTCAAGTCCTGCATTGTCTTCTGTGACTATTTGCAGTCGCAAATGATGTTTTGTGACTGGAAGCCAAGTAACAAATGATTTTTTGTGACTGCTTGTAGTCACAAAAAATATTTTGAGAATTCAAGTTCAGTCGGATATGTTGTTTTGTGCCTGTTTGTAGTTAGAAATGATTTTCTATGACTCTTGGTAGTTAGAAATGATTTTTTGTGACTATTTGTAGTTAAAAATGGGTTTTCGTGACTGTTTGTAGTTAAAAATGATTATCCGTGACTTGTTGGTAGTTAGAAATGATTTTTGGTGACTTTTTATAGTTACAAATGATATTCTGTGATTGGTTGCAGTCACAAGTAATAGTTACTACGATATAATCAATTATTTTTATTTGCCTTCACAGGTGCTTGAACAGCAACAACATCACCCTAGGCCGTGGCCTAAGAAAGTTACAAAGAAGAAGACGATGACATCATCAAAGGACGTGGTGGTCACGACACAAGCAGAAGAGGATAATTTGTTATTTGATGACACTGAGGACACAATGATGGGGGAGGAATCTGAAGAAGACATGGACAAACACTTCAGTGCGGAGGATGATGGAGATGGCCCAAATGACGAGCTCTCTACTGATGTAGTAGATGAGCTGGAGTTACGAGAAGTCAGTATATTGAAGCGCATGGCAAAGAGTGGAGCTAACCCAAATGAATTACGTGAGAAGATGCGGAAGCTGAGTGCAATTGAAGGCGAGGAATTTCGGAATGTGGACAGAAGCACAAGTCTTCAACGACAATCCAATCTCAAGCAGTTGAGAAGAAATCTACAGAAGGTTGATGACAGAGATTGGGTTGAAGTTGATCTTATGGGTTGTCCTACGGAAGTGCATAGAGCGGATTGGTTGACAAAGCTTCATGGGTATTCTCGTGATTTGGATTGGAGTGTGGATGACTTCAATTCGCATCCCCGACCTCTACTTTTAGCAATCAAGGAGAAAATGGCGTCAAAGTTTGAGTATCGTGGTGGAAAAGGCGATGTACCTGAAAATGTCTTCTTCCGCATTTTGAGGTCACAAATGAAGACAAAGAGGGCAAACATGAAGAAATTGATAGAAGCTGAGGCTCCCATTCCAAAAACTGTGAAGGCACACCACGTTGAGAACTTCAAGAAGCTCATCAAGAGGACAGACAAAGTAGCATATTCTGAACGTATGAAGGTAGCACGGCAGACCGTGCAAAATGTGTCCTACAGTGGACGATCTGAGGGAGAAGTTAAATCACGCCTTGTAAGTAAAAGAGACGTTTACCTTCTTGTCATTGCAAATATTGCATGTTATTGTGTATGTAGTATTATTTTCACAATCATTGATTCTTTAAGTGAGCATCTATACAAGGCAAAGGTTTTTGGGGATATGACAATGTTTAGCCAGGAATTAGAAATGTTTAATACAACATAGAATGATGAATAAGATGGTGCTATGAGTACATTCAATCATAATGAATAGACATTGATGTACATGAAATTATATTTTGATTGTACTGTGACTACCTACACTTGTATGTAGCATTGCATGTGGCTACATGTACTCATATTAGGATACAGTGGTAACAATGTATAGTCATATGTAGGTAGTCCTATAATTACATGAAGTCGTACGTGGTTACAATATGACAATTTACATTTCTAAATAGTAAGTTATGTTAGTATTTTCACTTGCAATTGGACACATGCGTGAGGAGGTGAAATAGTGTATTTATTGTCAATGATTCTTAGTGTTTTAAGTACGTTTGATTGTGTTGGTCATGAAATTAATACATGTAGGACTGCCTTCCTTGCAGGCTGCACATTTGGGTAGACCCCCTACTCAAATGGAAGTGGAAGCAGAGCTTGCTTCACCGGACAAATCATTGCACATCTGCTCGTCAAGTTCAGGAAGGGCATTGAGTAATTCAAGGTTGGCTGGTAAAGGCATAGAAGAAGTGCGAAATGAATTGTATACGTTTAAAGAGACTATCAAAGGGGAGCTGAGTGAAATGGGTGCCCTAGTGAAGCAGCTTCTATTCGAGGTCCGGAAGCAGAGTGGACGGAATACACACCCTTCAAGTTCTGAAATAGACACCACAGTGCCTGAAGGTGACGATGGTGAAGAGATGATGGAAGGATTGGTAAATGTCAGCACCCCTGCCCCTCTAAAGACACTAGGAGAAGCAACCACAGAACCCCATGTAGTGAATGTGTGGAAAGAGGTTGAGTTTGTGGATGCGGTAATAGAGGTTTGTGCAAAGATCATAAGCCCTTCAATGTCATTCAACGTACTTGAATAGGCTTTGTTGCCATTGTATTTGTTCAGAGTTGTATGTCATTTGAGGAAGTTAGACATGATATCCCACCAACTGAATTATGAATGTGATTGTGACTTTAAAGGAGGAAGACGCTATTGATGAGGTGGAAAATGTAAAGAAAAATGGGAACACTTTGCCAACGGTTCAAGCAAGTGCAAAACCAGTCGGTGTTACAAAAGGAAAAAAGGATCATGTAAGTGTAAAGAAGAGGAAGGGCGAGGTTGAGAAATTGGGCACAAACAGAAGTCTTCAATCCAGCCGTGGAGCATTGACTGGAGGGAATGCTGGTGACAAGACGAAGGAGGTGCAACATGATTCAAAGGTGAGATGGACTGGCATGAGTGTATTCACTGCTTCATTTGTTGAGTTTATTGTTTATTAAAAAGAGTTTTATGGAAAGTGTAATTGTTTTAGGTGAACAAATAAATAATGTTTGAATGATAGTGAAATGCAAGATGGTACAGTATTCTACACAGGGTTGGTTTTGTCATGTTAATGAATATGTTGTGTATGTGTATGAGTTGTGCATGACGTGCATGTGGAATAGGAAGCATTAGTATGTCTTAGAATGCAAGTGTTGGCGATCATAATTTCTGTTTTGTGAGTAGGGACGATAATTAATTGTAGTGTTTGCATATACTATGACTAGTGGCAGTCATAATTTTTAATGTATGACTGCCTTCAATCAAAATTTGTAGTATATGCATGGTGGCAGTCGCAATTTTCAATATATGACTGTTTTCAAGCAGAATTTGTAAAATATGACTAGTACCAGTCATATTTTATAGAATATAACTAGTGCCAGTCATATTTTATAGAATATAACTAGTAATAGTCATATTTAGTAGTATATAGTAGACTGCAGTAATATTTTTTAATATATAACTAATGAAAGTTGAATGTTTTAATATATAAATAATGGAAGTTGTATTTCATATTGTGTAACTATAGGGAGTCATATTAACTTATATGTAAGTTGTATTAGCCATATCTCTTTGTATATAATATTGCGAAGTTACTTTTATTTCTCTGTTTTACGAGGTGCTAATTTTCTTGTGTTCAAGAAGGTCCTTATGTATTACACTACGTATGAGTATGAGTATTCTTGTTTATCATTATGTGACTGTGGTGAAGTATATTTTGTTGCATGCTATGGTGGCTAATAATTTTTCACCATTTATGAAGAGGGCCACTAATATTTTAATATATATAAGCACGGGTGATTAGAGTAGTTATTGTGTGAGTAGACATAGGTGCTCCTAAGTCACATGTATGTATAATTTGTAATTGATATTCTGTTCTTGTATTTGTTGAATTCATGTTTTGTAGAATGTAAATGACGGTGAATGCTAAATTATTGATGTGCATGTAGACTGGGGCAGGAGGGTCTCGGCAAGAATGTTCAGAATTTAGTTCGGAATTCACAAAAAAGAAGCCCCCCATAAGGAGGGGGGCAATGAGGGCTGCAAAGGTTGGCAAACCTCCAAAGAAGAAGAATATGTCAAGGAAGCTGAAGTTTCCACCGGTGAGAGTTTCGGATGATTCACGTAGAAAGATACTTGTGTTAAATGTCCTAGGTTTTCTGTGTGACATCCGACCACTGCACAATGGAAAAGAGTGGGGGCCCGATGGTACAATTCATTATGATAGAGAGTTTAAAGTAAAAATTAAAAAAAGGGCTGATTGTGCAACGTTTGTGACAATGCTCCATTCTCAATTTGATGTCGGGATATGGGCTCCGATTGGAGAGGCGCTTCTACAGGAAGTGGCTGGATTCCTAGCTCGTGGGACACCCATGAAGTGGTGTTTTCTTTGGGGAAGGGAAGTTGGTGGTGGAAAGAGAGACTTGCATGATTTATTTGACATGATTCCAGATCCAACCCATGGCTCGGCTAGGGTCCTTCAAGTGGATTGGGATTCCACAGCTACATCTAAGTCACCTGGTACAAATGTATTACCCATTGCTGCATGGGATCCTTTAGCTTCAGAAGACAACTTCCTAAAGAACCTGAAAGGACCCTTTGAAGTTTTTAGTCAAAATCCTTCCGACATTGAATATTGTGTGATGTTCTTGGACAAGGCGATCAGTCAGTTACAAAATCCATTGCCCCAGGTATGTATTTTTGAATATATTGTTTGCCTTCCAATGGAACTAGTGAAAGTGAAGCTCTATTGTTTGTATACTTAAAGTGTACATGTATTGTCAATGCAAATACAGGATGCACAAGGTGGAAAGACATCGCTTGAAGGTTCTCGGAGCTCAAAGAATCAAAGCCTTGTCTCCTGGGCTGTAGGGTCAAAGGTAAAATTGTTCGATGTGGACGATGACAAGAAGGCCGAAGAAAATGTAATTGCACACGGAGTCATAGTTAATGTTGCAAGAGGTTCACTTCATGGACGGCTCATTGAAGAGGGTAATGTGTCTATTAGCATTACATCTGTGGTTCCTGGATCGGAAATGGTTCTTTTGTATGAAGCAAACAACAACGACGACCCTCCTATGGTGCATGTAGGCGATGCTGTGAAGTCTGTGACAAAGTGGCCCATTGAAGCTTTGGCTCCTTCAGCTGAAGGAATGAAGATATGAAGTAGTGGATTGCACACTACAGTATAAAGTGAGGTGTGTGTGTACCTTTGGTGTTTACAGTGCGAATGTTTATCGTATGTGTTTTGAATTTGAGTAATAAATGTCTTTGATGTGCATCTTTGAATTTATATCCAGGTTTGGTGATTGAAGGAGTTGCAAATTCATGTTTAGGACTTGATATTAGAATGTCATGTTGGTTTCTTTTACATGGAAGAGGATATGAATTTTTTTTAGAAAAAATAGTAGTGGACCTTACTCATAGCAGTAACCAAAAAAACTCAATAATCGTATTGTACATAAAATATGACTAGGAGGAGTCATATGTCATGTCACTGGGAAATATGACTCGTGGTAGTCGTATTTCACGTCACTGAAAATATGACTAACCGCAGTCACATATTTTGTCACTACAAAATGTGACTCCCCGTAGTCATATTCCACGTGACTGCAAAATATGACTCAATATAATCATATTACAAGTCACTGCCGAATATGACTCACCGTAGTCATATTCCACCTCACTGGAAAATATGACTCACCATAGTCATATTCCACGTCACTGTGAAAAATGACTCACCATAGTCATATTCCATCTCATTGCAAATTATGACTCACCGCAGTCATATTTCATGTCATAGCAAAATATGACTCACCATAGTCATATTCCATGTCACTCAAAAATATGACTCACCGTAGTCGTATTCCATGTCATTAAAAAATATGACTCATGACAGTCACATTCCACGTCACTGCAAAATATGACTCACCGCAGTCATATTCCATGTCATCCGAAAATATGACTCAATTCAGTCATATTCCATGTCATCAAAAAATACGACTCACTCCAGTCATATTCCATGTCATCAAAAAATATAACTCACTTCAGTCATATTCCACGTCATCAAAAAATATGACTCGCCACAGTCATATTCCACGTAGGATTTTTTTGTTTGCCCGGGCAACTCTACAAAAAGTCAAGACTCCCCTAGGAGAGTCAAAGTATACGCCTAGTTGGCATACTATGGCTAAATATGGGCATTTATACCCTTCAACCAATATGACTGATGTCTGAAGCGACTGCTTCTAAACTACTAAAGTCAGTCATATCCCGAGTCATCTACAGTGATTTCTGCGTGAGTCATATTTTTCGATTTTACGACTCACTGCAGTCATATTTTGCAGTCATAAAACACTGCCATTGTTGTAGTGATGCCTTGTCTAAAGTGTTTTAAATGCTAGGAAATGGATTGTGCAGGACAGATTCCGCCCTATGCATGATCATAGGCCTTGCTACATGACCACTTACAAGGCCTATGAAAGCTCAATCTCTAATATAGTAATATAATATCATTGCCATCAACATTACAAAAACAAATAATGCTTTATTGAAGCATGAAGCATTCTAATTTGGTGGTCTGTGCTCTACTACCATTTAAGAGCTGGACTGTCCAATTGCCATTTCAAGTGCTCTAGGTAGGAGGTCCATAAATCACCCATTCAAGAGGTTCTATAGGTAGCTTTGAGGTAAACATTTTTTTTCTTCCAATTCCTCTTACTAAAGTACTCATAATCATCACTAACCAATGCAGAACTTATCTCTCATCTCCTAGAAAAATGAATGAATGAATTTTTGCCTTCCTCTATCCACTATAAGCAATTAACTCTATTCATCATTCAATTTTGGACATCTTTGGACATCAAAGCCCTTAGGGGTGAAGTTCTATCCCATTTTGAAATTTTGAAAGAAAAAAATAAAAGAAGGATTTATTTCAAGTGAAGCTCCAAGTGCCAAAATCCATATTATACTATATTGCGAAATTTTCATTCAAATTTTCTTCTTTTAAAATGTTGTTTTAGTTTTAATTATAAAATAATGTTTTTCATTCTAACCTTCATTTATGATAAAAGTCACAGATTATTCTAATATATATTCTAAATAATTGATAAATTTTTATTTTCACCTTTTATTTTAGAAAATTATAATTTTTCAACTTTTTCCTCAAATTTTATTACAAAAAATGAATGTCAATAAAAAATTCATTTTTTCACAAATGAAAATGTCAACATTCTATATATAAAGTATATAAGAAGATAAATACAGCTTGATATTAAAATTTGACTTGAAGGTTAGTTGCCAAGGATGTTTTGGTTGTAAAAAACAAAACAACTACTTGAGAATTTTTCATGCTAATGTCGATTGCTACTTGTACTTCTTGAAATTATTTATATATATATATATATATATATATATATATATATATATATATATATATTCTACCTTACTTTCACCCCTTCACCTCCGATGTGAATGGCCCTTTGGTAGTAAAGCACATACATGTACACTCAACCATTTTATCACAATTACAATAATTATATAGTAATAATTCTTGTAACTCTTAAGAAATAAAGCCCATAATTGCTATAATCATCCATTTATTTTTTCACTATTTTATTTTTCAAAAATGAAAACACATTTCTTCTATAAGTTGTAAAACTTTAGATAACATCAATTGGAAATATTCTTGAGAGGAATGATAGAGGTAAAAAAATTTGAAAATATTATGGATTTTTTAAGAAAAAGTGAAATTTCACATCAAATCCAAGAGATTCTTATAAAATCTAAAAATTTAATCATACATGTACAAGATTGACTACCTTAGTTTCTTATTGCCTCTCATTACCCCTACAATTTATCCTTGGTAAAAGCATTGGAATTATTTGCCACCCATGATAAAATTTAAAAATTTTGAACTCAAAATTGCAAACGAAAGCCCTCAATTAGATAAAAGAGGTGAAGAAATACAAAATCAACATGACACAAAATTGGGAGAAATGTTTTTACATTTACCCTTGGTAGGGACACAAAGGGGGGCAATCCCCTTTGATCAGGTGTACAATATAGTATAGTTCATCATGTCTTGGTGCAAATCAAATTTATGTGTCATTCTATAATTAAGAAATTAATAGACCATGGTTATAGGCCAAAAGTTAAAATTGCAACAAAATATTCAATTTTAAAAATTATTCAAATTTACAAATTGAAGTACAAACAACACTTTATAAGCTAGCTTCAATACATTATTTGGGTTCAAATCCAAAAATATTAATGTTTATGACTAAAATTTAGATCAAGAACAAGGAAGAATAATTTGGTAGACTACACTTAAAAAAAACATCTTTTGTGATCCATTTTTTAGCATCGGCTTCTCTAAACTAGCCAAAAATACCTCAATAAGATTATTTCGATTATTTACTCCAACATTCAAATATACATTCAATGTGTATTCAAAGAGCTCTTGGAAAATAATTGGATGAAAAAACATTGTGCTTCATCACCTATAGTACTCTTGATAGTACTACTCATTTGAAATCATCTAGTGCTACAAAGTGTAAAGTGGCACCTAGGGTGTTCTAGGTTTAATACTACAAAATATACTCTAAATAGAAACCTTGATTATTGAAACACAAAACAATTTAGTGGCTACAAAAATCATTTTTGGATACGCAATTACCACAATCAAAGTTTTGTCAATCCTGAAGGTAATTACACCTAATTTCAACTACTTTCTAAAACCAATCACTACAAATTCTTGCCTACAATATACTCCTACTATTTATGAGAGTCTAAGGTTAGTTTTAGAAACACCTATTTTTCAAGCACTATAAAAATTCATGGTCTATTCATACGGTGTTCCAAAACTTGCATTCCAAGAGAATATAGAATCTCCTTTTGATGACCAACATGACCCTATAAAAAGTTTTTCAATATAAGAATGGAAACTATGCTAAATTACTTATTTGTGCGATTTTAGGTGTGGTTACCTTGACACATCATGTTAACATCACCAAAGTTGTCAATCTTCAAACTAGTCATTGTCAGTGCGCACTCAAGTGTGCTTCAATCCTCAAGTCATTCCATAAATCCACAAAACTCATATGTGTTAGTTTGCTTGAAAATTGCCCATCTCCTTCAAATCACCCTATTTTAAGTTGGAAAATGGAGATGAGGTGATCCTTAGATGGACCACTTTAGCAATTGAATGACCTGTTTGTTTTTTTTAAAATTTATTGCAAGAGCCAGTCACTGTCTTTGATTTCCTTACATCTCTTACAAGTTGCAAGTGGACGGATTTTGGAGACCTATGGTCACAAATAGGTGCCTATGCCCCAAATCTTTGAAAATTTATAAGTAATTCAGAAATTCTTGGAAAAATACAAAACCACTTGTGTTAAGTTCCACATCTATTTTTCTTTCTCTGAAAAATGACCTAAATTTTTCTCTATCCACGGAAACCTATGAAAAAGGCGGACCAGCCCTTGAATGGTCACTTTCAGAGCATAGTACCTTAGCTCAGTCACCAATTGATAGAAAGCAGACGGTCTTCTTCTAAAATTCCTATTCAATGACTACGGGTGTTGGTGGGCACACGAGAACATTGATAGCCCAATCGTATGGACAAGAGTAAGCTTCACATCCGCCCAAAGTTTCTTGATTCCTGATCTGTGTAGCCACCACTAGTTACTACAGTTTCAGATCACCCACTTGGGGCTCCTGCACAAGATGCAACACCTGCTCCGACCTCCGAAGTGTAATCATAAGAGAACTTGCATTGAGGCCTCCAAATCCTGGGCGAGAACGGCTCAACGCTCAACGACATTGGATTCTCTGGCTTCCTTGTGATCATGTTAAGTCTTCCTCTCAGGGAGACTTAGCAAGTGCAGTCGAAGCTGGAATCAAATGAATCTGACTGCAAGGCAACGTAGCTTGCCTTCATGCTGAACAGAGCCTTGGCGATCCTGGACAACTAGTTGATCGGTCGGAGTCCACGACGGACGCCTTGCCATTGGTGAGGTTGGACCGGTGAAAATCATTACTTCTAAGTCACAGCAGAATTGAAACAGGGAACGCCGCTGCAATCTTGCATAATTACGCTGTGTTTGCACAATCCTTTGCTCGTCAAGCAAGACAGAGAGTGCAATGCCATTGAGCTCCTGACCGTTTTAGCCCAATCTCGGCACCCCGCTCGGCACTGTTTGCCATGTGCTATGTTGAATTGCACAGCACATTTGGAGCTTTTGCGGAAGCCCGTGCGGAAGCCAAAGGTGGAGGGTCGGCAACTGTGGCATTATTTCTTAGAGTGGATTTCTGTCTTGTTAGTGTGGGTTCAAGTTGCAATTCGGTGAAGGGCGTACAGTAGCTTGAATAATGTGGCTATAAAACCAGTACACTCAAAATAGGTGATTAATGTAGTTCGCAAATCGTTTGAAACAAGCATCTACTCTATCGTAACCAGTTGCAAAGGAACCAAGACCAGGAGTCAGAACCATCCAATGTACGTGTACAGTACAGGAGACTCAAATTCACGACCGGCGGGTTGGGAAGCAACTAGAATTGCAGTTCAAGGCTGTGTGGATCACCATACCACAATAAAAGAGAAGAGAGTGGCAGCAAGATGAGCACGAAGAAGAGGCTAATGCTGCAACGGCTGATCTTCACATGGTAACTAGTTTTGTAACATTTGAGCATGATGGTACAATTACTTTGCCAAAATCTAGTTAAAATATAGAGATATCCATTTCTTCATAGTTTGGTCATATGACACTTTTCATATAACACTACAACAATGGCAGTGTTTTATGACTGCAAAATTATGACTGAGGACGATTGACGACTGTTTGCAGTCATATTTTTTGAGGCCAAAACCTTCTGTAGAATTATGACTGCAAAATGTGACTGCCAGTCATATATTCACTGTGTACTTTATATATGTATACTATACGCCCGTGGGGAACACCAAAGTATTTCATAGGGAAGAAGTGGGAACATGTTTAGGGAACGTACAGTCATATTACCAGTCATATTTTGCCTTGAGTCATATTTTGTAGTCATATTTCCTTGAATTTTTTTTTTCGGGTAGTATGATGAAAATTAGGGCAGTTTTAGTGGTAGGTGAGTGCCTAGTCACAATTTTGCATCAGTCGTATTTTCCAGTCATATTTTTCTGTCACTCATATTTTTCAGTCATATTTGTAAGCCAGTCATATTTTTCTGTCAATCATATTTTTTAGTCATATTTTTCTGCCAGTCATATTTTATAGTCATATTTTTTGTCAGTCATGTTTTTTTGACAGTCATATTTTGCAGTCAAATTTTTTTGTTAATCATATTTTCCAGTCATATTTTTTAGCTAGTCATATTTTGTAGTCATATTTTTGGTTAGTAATATTTTTTTGTCAAACATACTTTGCAATCATATTTTTTCGAATTGTTTTAAGTAGTTAGTGACCTTTTTTTAAGAGTACCATGATGAAAATTTGGGAAGCTCTAGTGGTAGGTCAGTGCTTAGTCATAGCTTTGCTTGTCATATTCTCATTATTTTGCACTCATATTTATTTGATAGTCAGACTATGTACTCTTGTTTTTATATTATTATTCTTTTTTTTTTCTAGTGTAGTTAAAGAAAAAATTATGCAATCTAATTTTTTGGTGCTGTATGTAGGCCATACGGTCATTCTTCGGGGCGTATGCATGACTTCACTAAATGCCTTTTCGAAAAAGGTTATGTGTTACTGTGTCTTCTTCCTATTATTAAAGAAACATCAAAAAATTTGACGTAGCACATAATTATATTTTCATAAATGGATTTCAATTTTTCATATGGTTCATGACGAAAGTACAAACAAATAAAGTAGTTCACTACATGAAACTATAGTACAGGAAATATTTTCTATCAATTACATTGAAAGGGTAAAAGGAAAGGTCTCAGTATGCATTTTTCACTTTCTCTACTTCCTTACTATAGTTTCTAATTCACCTTCAAATTTACTTCATGCAACACAAGCATTATGAGACTGTGACCATATTGAACATACAAGTTCTTGAATTTCTGCAAACACAAGTGACATTTATAGTTTGAAAATTGAATTTGATCGATAAGACATGATTTCCAATCGATCTTTTGCATTGGCACACTCACTATCGACTGTACTGTACACTATATAGTATCCCTTGTATAGCATGTTCCTCTGATGACAAGCATGCTACTGTATTATATTTGTGTATTATATATTGAATGCAATGCTCTTCAAAATACTCACTTTGGAATACGAAATAGAACTATATGTATTATACTTCTGCGCTTAGTTTGCAACTCAATCGCAATTTCCATCACAATACTGTAGGTCATCTACATGTACATCGTCCTATTCTAGACGTTGCAATGCAATTGCAACCACATCAGTTTCTACTTCCACTACATCACTTAAGATGGGTGTCTTCGGTATGAGGTCTTCATACAAGTCTGTGGCTTCAAGTCCGTGAAACTCTGTTGTCTTCCCCAAGGATATGCACTCTACTTCAATTGCTACTTCATGCTTAGAGAATGACCGGACACCTCTAGGTTCCCTACGGAGTACAACTTCCCATCCATCTCTGGCCTTGTCTAATGCAAAAAATACTTGTTCAATGTGGAGAGGGAAGGCAAATGACTGCGCTGAGTATAGAATCAATCTATCAAAGTTCACACTAGTGAATCCATACTCATCACGCTTCATAGTGGCCCCATCACCTTTGGTATTTGCAACCACCCAATTGCAATAAAGTACTACTACGTCAAACTGCCAAGGTATAGCAGCCTATGACGGTCAAAATTAGGAGTTTGGTCTCACGGTGTTACTGGATTTTTTTCAATTTTTCTCCCACATGAAGAAAAGTGTGACAAAATGGATTTTGGGCAAGCTCCTATGAATTCAATTTTTACTGAAACTTTTTAAAACTTTCTCATAAGATAAAAAAAACTTAAGAATGTTTTGGGAATATAATTTTTATTTTAATCGGTGCTTGGGAGAAAAAGTTTTGCCACAATAACCTCAAAATGGAGGAGACTAGGCAGCAAAGAAATCCACAAAAAATTAAAATAAAATTTTAATATCTTTTTTAGATTATATCTTTTTTTAAATGGGAAGCTTTGACTCATTCCATTTGGATTAGAGATGTGAAAGTTATGGAGCTTCTTATTTTGTGGGCAATCATAGCAACTTCTTGAAAGAAATTTTTTCGTTCACTTTGAATGCTATATCTTTCAATCTATACGGTCAAAAATCACAAAAACAAGTCAAAATCCAATACACAAATATAGCAAGGTTCCAAGAACATTTCATTTGATTACTATATTCAAAATTATCTAGTATAAAAAGTTGTATCAAATCTTTTAAGCAATTCCTATACAAATCTAATATGACACAATAAAATAAAAGTTAAAGGATATCATTTTCTTATCAAATATTTGGCAATATTGAAAAAACAATTTTATGATGAGTATTATCCCTTCAAGGAACTATTGAGGATCCTTTACATTTTGCAAATTAACAAGTCCCGGGTGGTTGCACATTGAGGCCATGGAATTGTAGCCCTTCTAGCAATTGCATTGGAGCACAAATTCAATTAGAAATCAATGTGCACTCAATACAGTGGCGCTAAGGTAGTGCGTTGTAAAACTACCTCTCTTCTTCAAAATGCCCCTATTTTAAGGGGGAGAATGGAAATAAGGTGATCCTTTTAATGAAACATTTTAGCTAATCCATCTCTTTGATTTCTGCACATCTCTTTACAAGTTATTACAAGTGGACGGATTTTGAGAGACCCATGGTCACAAGTAGGTACCTATGCCCCAAATCTTTGAAAATTTATAAGTAATTCAAAGATGCTTGGAGATATACAAAACCAGTTGTGTTAGGTTCCATGTCTATTTTTCTTTTTCTGAAAAATGATATAAAAATATTTTTGTCCACAGAAATCTATGGAAAAGGCGGACCAGCCCTTAAATGGTCGCTCTTAGAGCATACTCCCTTTCTCTCTGCTACCAGAGGCATTGCAGATGCTGTAAGCAGACGCTCTGTGCACTTCGAATGGTGCATACCTCCCGCACCTGGTGACAATTATGGTACCTTGGACAAAGAAGAGTAATGAGGTTCTCTGTGACAATGAATTGTCCTCTTCCCTGCGGATTTCTGCGGATTTTCTGATAGCTGTTCACAGTGTTCATAGTGACCACTGCATGCTCACCATCAAGGGCTGTCTTGACTCGTGTTAGTGTACCGACTACAAAATTTAAATCTCAAACCTCGATGGATGACACATAATCTCTCCATCTAGGATAGAAGTGCAACTATTCAATTTGAAGGGGAGATCTTCTACAATACTTCGACTTCCAATAAGTGTTTTTGCAATATTTTAATACACTATTTCACACAGTGATGAAAATTGTTGATTTCCAAGGTCACCTCATCATTCTTTAAGGGTTAAACTTGACAACTGAAGGTATGTTCACATTTGGTGAAAGTAGTACCCAAATTCACCCCTAAGATCATCTCTAATACCAACCTTGACACCAAGTGCGAACATACCTTAATCAAATCAGGAGTTGTTGCAGTGTCTAACAGATATGAAAAAATAATAATGAAATAAAAAGTTGGTTGCAACAAAAAGCATCACTTGACATTCACAGACCATAATCACATTACAATCCATCATATATTTATAACTAGAGAGATTAATGAAAAGGATAAAAAGGTTCAAGTTGATTATCTCATTTAGCCCAAGTAAGCTTATCACCTGTATCACTTTGCTTGAAAATACGTTGACAGCTCTCAGATTCTTCGAGCAAGCAAATGTGTCCAGGAATCTCTACTAAATGACATTTTCCAGTCTCACAATTTATTAATTCAGAAGATTTATAGTTCACGAAGAGCGAAAGGGGTTACAATCAAAATACCTTTGCTTTTCGGATGTTCTTCAGATGTGTTCAGTTTATTACATGCTTGGTTGCTTACAAATCTGACCTACAATTCAAGTGCAGTAGTGCACCTCTACAATGTGACTCTCATGGGATCCAAATTTAGTCACAACCAGTTATTCAGGCAGTGATTGCGTCATGGCTACACTATAACAACATAAGCTTGAAGCAGGTGTCCATCTTCAAAACCATAATCTATGAATGGTGTCGCAATATAAATCTAGCTTGCAAACAGTTGAGGACTCGCTGGACCTCAGGACATTGACAATCTGCTCAACAAAGAAAGCGGAGTCATAACAATTTGGAGGTGGTACAGAATGAATAGCTACGAGTATGGAAGGAGATCCTTGAGTCCTCCTTCAAGCAGGGGACGAACTCCACAAATGGACGCCCCCAAAAACTCTTCACGAATGCAAAAAATTGAATTTACTCTCCATCGACTTCGTATACGATCTTGCAATGGGTGATTCTCGTTGTCCACTGGTAGCTACCAAAGCTTCACAGTGATCCACCCTTAATCCTACACTTGTTAAGCCACTTCAAAGCTACCCTGAGAAGCAGGTTTTTACGGCTATCTGTGCGCGACGCTTCTACTACTTTCAGATTTATTCTCGTTGCACTGACCAACTTCATTGCATCTACCTGTATATTCAAAACCGAATGGTTTGATGACAACTCTGTTCACGCTGCTATCGATAATTCAATGCCACGGAGGATGCTCACCTTCTTTCGTTAGAAGTACACAAAAGAGCAAAGCTCTCAAACAAAGCTCTAGTTGATCCTCAGATTGCCGACATTCCTGTGTCACTGGAATGTACAAGGAAGAAGCAGGGTTGTTTGCTGGAGTAAAATTGCAGGCAGTGACATGGTTCTGGATTGAAGGAGCTTCATCTGAAACCTTCTTGGAGAAGCTACTTGCATTAGGTTTAGTAATGGCCATTACTATTAGGTCATGGCTAGTGTCCCTAACGTAGGCACCCCAAAAACACCAAAACGCCAATTCTTGCTATTGTGTCTAGTTAACTACTATTCTTAGATTGGTCAAAATTTCATATTTTCTACTCCACAGTTGGCAAGTGAAAGGGGGTTCCAATGCACCAAAATTGCAACATTTGGATACAATATGCAAAAGCTATAAAGAGTCAAACTTTTAGAATGTCTACCAAAAAATTTACCAATCAATCTAGAAAAATCTTGATTTTAAAAGTGTACAAAGAGTGATGATGGCAGTTTTCAACAAGATGTGGTTCTAGGGGTTTCCACCTTGAGAGTCCTTGACAATAGGAAGAACATTGATTTAGCATTTTGGGGGCAAAATAAATTATGGCCTAAGAAGAAGTTAAATATAACAACTTCATCTTCATGTAGATTTATAAGTTTTTCTTTCTTTTCATCCCCGGGGAGGACACTCCCCACGTTTTAGCAACCCACGTGCGGTGGAAAAAGTAATACATGTAATACATCTTAAAATTTAATTTAAAAAAAAAATAATGGATAGATTTTACTACTTTAAAAGTTTGTATTTTGAATTATTGGTATTTTTTTATGCTAATAGTAATTAGTTATAAATTTTTTAAGAAAAAAGATACACCATAAAGCTGAAAATAACTTTCACACCTCTATATTATATAAGAGAAAAAATTTGAAAAATGAAAAAAAAATTCTATAGAATAGCTTTCTATTAAAAGTTTATTTTGGTTGAATATTGATGCAATAGTCATCTTCATGTGAGCTCTATAAATATTTTAGTTGGAGAACATGCCATTTTAGTTCATTTTTCAACCCTTTCTAGACAATATATCTTATGTTATTTGGAATTGAAATTTTTGTCAATAGAATCCTTTAGTCATTATTAAACAAAGCTCAAAATTTTAGGATGAAATTATAGTTTATTCAAAAGTAAATAGGGGGTCAAAAAATCACTCCTCCACACGTGGGTATCCCAAATGTAGTGACAATGTCCTCCCCGTGTTTTCATCCCTACTTGAAGGGTTTTAGAACCTCGTACCAAAAATGTGAATTTCCAAGTAACTACCTAGTTACATCATAGAAGAATAGACACAAATTGCTTTTTAAACATATTTGGACGTACTTCACTAGTTTCATGCGGTTTGTATAATAAGCTCTTGAATACATCTATAATCCACCCATGTAAGGAGTCTCTTCACAATGCGAACTCACTATTTTGGTTCTTTAGAAAGGGTTCATCATAGCCGCAAAATGTACCTTGTTTGAATAAATAAAACAAAGGCATTAGGAAGTGTCATAGTGGCACTAATGGTAGGTGCAAGTAACAAGTCTTAGAGCATCTTCAATGCACATGACAAAACACCCCTACAAAGTAACACTAACTTTTGATTGATGTGGAATTAGAACTTAAATTACTTTCATTGGAAGGAAAAAAAGAATCCTCAAGGATAGCCCAAGTAAAATTTGAATTGGACAGAAGACAAAAGATATATAGGCCATGGTAAATCATATCTAGGAAAAGAATGTTGTGCAAATGGCTTGACACTTGATCTTTCTAACATGTTTGCTTCTTATAAAAAAAAGATTTTTATGCAACTCTCAAAGTTTAAATATCCTTGAAACATCACTCTTTCATAAATTTAAAAAAAATACTATTTTGGATTTTATTGGGTTCATTCATGCCACATGAAGTTGACTATTTTTGTTCCATACAACATTGCATTTTCTCCAAAGTCTTCATTGAAATAAAAAAATATTTTTATCTCTAGAAAGTTAGTTCAATCCTATAGTTCCAAAAACATAAAGTAAATATTTACAAAAGTTAAAAATTAATATTAAAGAAATTGAGATTTAAAGTTATAGTAGTCGCGAATGATTTGTTGCAGAACTAGACAACCGAGCAAACAATGAAATTGTTCCTCGTACAAACAAACTGAAAGTGAAAGTAATAGTGAAAGTGTAGCACCGGCATTTGCCTTGGTCTGGAGAAGAAGATAGTCAAGTCTTGGAAATGTGTAGATCTTGGATGGTTGTTCTATGAATTATTTTTCATAGATTTTAGATGGAATATATTTCCAACCCTATAATAAAAGGAGCACCTTGATCAGAACCTATAATTCAGGGAGTTGCTTTAAGTTATGTAAATTAGTACAAACTTTCATGCTCTTTGGAATTGAACAAAAAATATTGAGTTTTGGAGAATTGCCTTCATTGGCTTTCATGCTGCTTCTATTTGTGTGCGAATAGAGAAAAATTAGATTTTAGGAGTGCTTGGTCTTGTTGACAAACTAAAAGTAATCATTTTTAGGTTTTTTTTGCCCAAGCCACTTATGGTTGGGTGCTTGTATTTTGTCTTTCGTGCAATAAAGATCTCCTTATTTGTGGTGAAAAAATAAATAAAAAATAAAAATAATCTAAAAGTTTGAGTTCATAGTTAAAATTATTTTTTGGAAAGTTTGGATCCTTTGCTTTTCACAAGCATCTCCCAAAAATTTTGTAGGCCTACAATTCTGATTCTTCTCTTGCATTTTTTGTACACTTAGTTTCAACTTTTTTTGGTATATTATACAAGGTTTGATTAGTTCTTGGTGTATAGAAGTCCGCCTTTATTAGTCAAAATGGCAACAATACATTTGCAAAATTTGTGGGGTCATTTGAATGATTTTTTTTCTTAAAAGTGATTTGTCATGGTTGTCTATGATATGTGTTCTTTAATTTGATTCCAATAGGGTGTTTCAATCATCCAAACTTCAAAATCAAATTTACTATAGTCTATCTATGCAAATTTGTTTAAAAACTTCTTTAATAATAATATTCTCAAGTTTTAATTCTATATCAATTATTCAATAGTTATTTAATTTGATGGGCCGTTTCACCACGTGTATTTGTGTTGCTCTTATTTGGCTTTTGTCAAAGGAAATGAAAGCCATCTTTTGAAGTTGAAAGGTGAGAAAGAATGAATGACATAGCTCAGTAAGTAACTAGAGGTTTGATTGGTATGCTTAATTCACCACTACATCATGTTGGCTTGTCCATCCACCTATGGCAAATATTTGGTGCAATAATATGTTTTAATCCTTAATGATTACAAGCACAAGATAGTGCTCCTACTTACAACTACCATCCCTTAGCTTCCCAAAATCTCATTTTGACTCTTTGTTTTGATATGCCTTCATTGTGGCTATCATAATTGTAGGTATGATTGATACAAATTATAATTCTTGAGGTTGATTCAAATTTTGAAAGTCTAGGAAAGGAAAATTTATTTCAAAAACCGTAAGATTTGGTAATTCATCTCTTGAACATGCATTCATTATGTTGAGGAAAGATGTTACAATTTTGTTATTGATGTCAAAGGATGAAGAATATGTCTTGCCACTAAAACTCACATGATTCAAATTTAACCTCTAAAGGTCCTTTTTATTTTGAATCTCCAAAATGTAGAAAATGAGCATTTTCATATAAAGATTTTGGGATGGAAAAATTGTAAGAAATGAAAATTGTAACAACAATATCTTTGTTTTACCTTCATATAGAAAACATACCAAAAAAAAATTCAACCTTCAATACTTTATCATTTGTATGATCTATGTAATCATACAATATAAGGTATCAGTATTTTTTTTAGTACAAGCATATGGGTGTATCTCAACTTCAATGTAGAATATGCCACATTTAATTGCTTCTAAATTATTCTTTGAATTTTGCACAAAACATTAGGAGGTTTCTTGATGTTATGCATTTTCTTCTAATGACTATTTTTTTCTCTCGATGATCATTATTAATTTTAAACTTTCCAAAGTTCCAAAGTAATTAAATGTGACAATAATTTAGTTTCCATAATTTAGTATAATATATATGCTTGGTTCAAAAATTACCTCACCCTAAAACAAGCCTTGAATCCACTTTTTAAAAGACCTATGCACCTTGCATTACCTTACCATGATCCTATAGTGATGAGCAAAACACCAAGAAAATATACATTAACTCACCAAGAAAGAATTATTCTAAAATCCAAATGGTGTTTTGTTGCATTAACATAACTAAAAGGGGGGACAAACAATGTTATAAAACATCATTTTTATTGCCTAGGAACAATCAAAGCGCCATGGCCTTGAAGTGCCAAAAATATTACCAAGTACCTACTCTTCACTAATTTTTCAAAAATGACTAAAATTGAATATGGGGTCAAAACACTCAATAATTAATGGAAAATGCATCTAAACTCAAACTTGCACATGTATTAAATTTATAGATTTGCAACAAAAATGTGCTTCTAATATTTAATTTGTACTCTTGAAAAGGTCAATAGTCTAATTGCAACAATTCTCTAAAACCTCATAACGTTAATCTACAACTTGTTTTTAAGAATTTTTAGGAAATAATAAGATTATGCCTATTGAAACATGGTGATCAATTATTTGAAATTGAAATTGAAACATAGATACCCAATTTATAATTCTATTGTTTAATTTATTTGAAAGGTACTTTATAACAATATAAATGATAGCATTGGTGCCACAATTGTTAGTATGTGAGCCTAAGATCTTGAGACCATGAGCCTAACAACTTAGGCTCCTATATTATAAATATCTTTCATATATATAGAATATTTATATTATAAGTGCCTATTTATATTACAAGTGTATATAATATATATATCCTCCACGGTTATAAAATATTTATATTATAAGTGACTAATTATATTATAAGTGTATATGTTATATGTATCCTCTATGGTTATTGGATATTTATATTATAGGCGCCTAATTATATAATAGGTGCATATGTTATATGTATCCTCTATGGTTATAAAATATTGATATTATAGGTATCTATATTTATAGGTACCTATGTTATAAGCACCTTTAAAGGTTATTTGATACTTATATTATAGACACCTTCAATATTTATATTACAAGTGTATATGTTATATGTATCTTTTATGGTTAGAAGATACTTATATTATAGGTGCCTAATTATATTACATGTGTTTATGTTATATGTATCTTCTATGACTATAGGATATTTATATTATAGGTATCTATATTTACAGTTACCTATGTTATAAGCACCTTCAAAGGTTATTGGATATTTATATTATAAGTATGTATGTTATAGATAGCTTCAATAATTGTAGATGACCTATTTACACCTAAGCTCAAGGTTTGTAGGCTCACATTTCTAAGCTTACATGCTGCCATTAGCGCAAAGATCATTATGAATGACAATATATTGTGAATAATTTGACTAGTCAAACCTCATGGACATATCACTAGAAGTGGTGGCATTTTCCACAAGCTACCATGTGCCCAACTTGACCCACTAGAGGATCAAGTTGAAAAAATCTTTATGGTTTAAGGGACCATTTCTACTAGTGACGTGAATAGTGATTAGTGAGGCTTTGTTTTAGTACCTCCTTTTAGAAGTGATATGTATCAACACTAATATTAAAATTTTATAACAATTTTTTTAGAAAAATATTTTTCAATAGAAGTGTTTTTGTTTTTGTAGAAAAGATTGTAGATTTTTGTAGAAAAACTTATAAATTTGGCATGTAACAAGAATTAATTTTCTAAGACAATTAACCATTTGATAGTTGTTCTTCGTATCTATGAGTATCAAAAGTATATTGCAATGTAATACTTGAAGATGTGTAATATGAAGGTACTAAAGAGGTTCACTATTTAAGTCTACAATGAACTTTATGTATAGGGCAATTTACGTGAGGTGCTAGTTGTGGAACATTAGCCAAAAGCGTTGTAGCAAGGAGGGCATTGCTATGTGCAATAACTACAAATCACGAAAAGCCCTTGCATAGAAAATCAAGTGATTCTTTGCATTCTCATGGCCTCCATAATATATTTCCTTGCGCAATGCTCGTTCCTATAATCATTTGATTTGAACTATATAATTTATACTCTAGGATTGTATTTGTTGAGTGCAAAACAAATGAGATTATGTCATGAGTGTCCATGAAAAAACGAAGATGACCATGTGGTGAATCACAACACTATTAACTGTTACTACAAAAGATCCAACCATATTTTATACAGTTGGTGAAAATCAAGAGTCTATTCATTCTAAGTCCCACAAATAATTCCAAAGAATGAAAACTAGGAAATGGATGAAAATTTGTCAGAAATGAAAAGACAAACCTGAATTGTGTTGCTCATTTAGCGCTCGCCAAGAAGGATGATAATCAGGTCAAGTCGTACTTAGACAGGAAAAGAGACCAGCGGATGGAAATCCAAACAGATGACACTTGATGCACCGAAAACCCTGAATCCAGTCTTGCTCGGAGATTTGTGTTCGCCAATTGCTGCCGTCAGTGGCTATTGAAATTTGGAGCAATTTTCGGACCTTCATTGACACATTTTGGAGATGTTTTTCTTGTTGATAGGAACGGCAAGGATTCTGCCCCTGGGGTTTGTCTTGGAAGCTTATGGTACTAATTTCCGTTGTGATGTTTTTCAATTTGGAATGTGGGAACAGTCTTTCTGAAGGAGTGATGGAGTCGGTGATCTGCCTGCCTGCCCAACTCAGTAATGTTTGTTATTGAGCTTTGATATTAATTAGGGTTTCCAAACCAGCTCCATGAACTTTCTTAACGTATGTAGAAGAGCCATTGCCTGCACGCGCCAACTTTGAACGAACACTAACACCAAGTTTTCTGTGGGAGATACTTCATTGTGATTGTTCCATTTATATGGAATCAACTTTTTAAAGATTTGGTATACGTCAAAATTTCTGGTAGAGAGACACGTGTGATCCTTGACCATAAGTTGTGTGGTTGGTGTGCTGCTCTGTTGGGCAAACATTCTCAATGCATTCCTAATGTGAATAAGAATATTTTAGTCGTCGTTGAATATGTGGAATGTGTGCAGTCCTTGGGGTGGGGTGGGGTGATTGGCATACTTACCATATTGGATTTCTACCTGCTGTGATGGTTTTTGAGCAGAATTGATCGCTGTTAACGATCCAGATGTTCCCTTGCTTTTTTTTGGTTGGTGGTGTCCCAAAATTCGACTCGAACTTCGATCTTTTGTGTGCACAAGAGGATAAGAGGCAGTGCCATTTTCTTTCAATTAGATAGGAGATCGTTGAATTTACTTCAGCAATTTCTGTAGTTGAGGATGGTAATAAGAGCTTTCCCATGCTCATATCAACTGCTTCAAGAAACTTTCGTCCCGTCAAATCCTGTGCTGTTCGTGAAATTTAAACTAACTAGAAAATAACTTATTGGCACGATGTGCTTCTTAACCGCAAAACTTACTTTAGTACGTTCTGCCAAACATGACCGCGTTCTAGGAACAGACTATTTCCTTGACTTTGGACCTTCGATGGCTTTAATAGCACGTACTGAATCATGAATTTGTGGAAGCGGAGATCAAACTCGAGTAGTGCACGAGGAAGAAGAGCGTAATTTTCTGATTGCTGATATTTGTTTTGAGCACCTGGATGTCTTTCATCATGTTGTCCCAGATGTTTTTGGAGGATGCTCAAGACAGTCAAGGTGGATCAGAGTCGCATAGATCTTGCATGTGCGTCTTGATGGACATCATCAATCTGGTCACACATTTGAGGGTGCATAGAAGAAGTCTTTCTAGCTGCTAAGATGGACAGAGTGCCAACAATCCATCAAGGTAGGGGTGCTGCACATCATGTATTTATTAGTATTTATCCACTTCATGAAAAATGCTCGTGATGAAAATTGGTAGGAAGTTTATTAGAAACTACTTCAGTTGCTTTACAATTGGGAGGGTTTATCAAGGCTAGGTTTTTAGCAAGCAGGATTCCATCAAGAGTAATCTCACAGCAATCATATGCGTTTCTACATTTAGATGTTCTTCCAGGAGGATGTTGAGCTTAAAGGCCAAAGTTGGAGATTGAAGTGCCTGCGTTGATTTTACCATGTTGCCAAATTGGAAATTATTTACAAATTCAATAGCGTACTAAGAGTTTGTCTGTTCAGAGGTTATACATCTTTCCTACCTCACATTTGGGTGTATGCTACTCTTCAATTGTTCAGTAACCCGCTGACGTGCGGTGGAATGATTTCATTCAGAGATTGCAGTCTAGCTACTAAACGCTCTCTTTGCAACTGCTGAGTGTTGACCATAAGCGATGGTGAATTAACTTATTCATGGACTTCAAGTTGTCTTGCCTCCGTCGGATTTTGCAGTGCACCAGGAATTAGAATTTACTGTTTATAGGAATGTCATTAGAGTTGAGTTGTTCATGATTGCATCAGGATGCGCCAATAGTAGTACTTTAGCATTCTTTCTAAGTATTCTCCACCTCTGCTCTGATGTGATTGCAGGTACATTTCCATTGTTGAAACTTGCTGGCGAGCACTACAATGAGTCCACTTGTATGGCCGTATCATTGCGTTTCAGTAGGTATGTAACAAATCCACATATACCTTCAATCGAGTGTTCTTCTCAAATTATTATGGTTTACTGTGAGTCTGGATAGGTACAGTATCACCTTGTTCGTTTACCTGACTTGAATGAAAACCCTCGCACTGACTTCTGAGGCCGCTACCAATTTCTCTGTCGATTGCAAAAATTCTGAAGTAACTGGCCACATTCTGCGACTGTAAGACAGTTCGTTTACAACAGTCTGACTTCCATTTCCAGTGGAAAAGTGTTCTCCCACCTGCACACTTCATATTGCAGACTGAGTTCTTATTCAGTACACTACGAAAGGGTCAAATGCGTTGCGTTTCCTGTAAGCGATGAAGGAACCAGAGCACTGATTTCAAAAGGAACTCCACATTGAGTGAGGTACTTTATACTCCACCCCATTTTATGGATCGTTGTACTTCCAATTTCCAGTTGGCACAGCCTCTGAAGCACCGAGGGCTGCGTATTCATGCAACCGTTCGAATACAGAGCCCAGCTCCAAATTTCAAAGACTATTCATAAGAGGATCACTGGACTCAGTTTTGCAGCAGAATATGCTTGAACTACTGTTGAACAGGTCCTACTAGACTAGACAATGTCGACAAAGTCATTGCGAAGTATACTATGCGGGCATTGTGAGAACTGAGATCCATTGTGAGAACTGAGATCCATTGTACTGTGCCGAGGATAACTCCCAGCGTCCCAGCGTTCCAGGCCAGTGCTTTTTGCAAGGACCCACTGGATCTGATCTCCTCCATTTCTGTGCAGCGGATGAGACGACTCGGAAGAATTTGGGGCGCATTGTTGTAGGGTTTCGTTGTCCTCTGGAGTTCTAGATCTGCGGCTGTCTGTCCAACTTTGTCCAAATTTGCCCAAATTTGCTCAAACATTATAAACTTATAATAACTCGTGAATGGGACTTGGGTGGCTCCATGAATCGCTGCCCAAATAGTGGGTGGGTGATGGATGGAAGTGTACAGTAGCAACAATCCTTTGCCCACTGAATCATCAAATGTCAATTTTTCCTTTTTCTATTTCAAAAATATTTCTGGAAAATGTTGGTGTTCATTCGTGAACGTTGTGACTTCGAGGAAACTGATATTTCCTATCCGTTCACTTCGTCACTTAACCCCTCACCGCCCAAGGCCTATCCATGTCAAAAAACAACCTTGCTTTTCAAGTGCTATAAGTCTAAATGTGAGTAAGTTATGAAAATCTCAACCGTACAATATTGTAGTGTGCATGTTTTCGATGGTGTAAATCAAATTTGGGGTCATTTGACCGTATAGATTGAAAGATTATAATGTTTTAGTGTTGACAAAAGATGCTGAAATTTTCCTAAAAACACATTTGGAGGTGAAATTCGATTTCTAAATCTACTCAAATGAAAAAACTTTAAACTACAAAGTGATTTAAAATCAAAAGACAAACACTTTGGTGGGAAAAAAAATCATTCAATTGACTCATTGCGTTTGCAAAATGGATTTGAAATGTCAAAAACAGTGAAAAAAGTAGCAAAAAAACACATCTATGGCTGAACCTACCTCTACTAAAATGATTCTCAGTCAATCATAACTTCTTGGATTGATATGAAATTTTTACCACAAGAACTAGACTAGTATGCGCAACTTTTCCAACAAAAATTATTGAAAACAAACCCTGTCTGAAGAAGTTATAAGCCGCCGAAGTTCACTGTAATGCAAAAATGTCTGGATTTTCAACTTCGAATTGCTCCCAAGCATTCAAAACAACTTGGATTGACATGAAAATTTTATCACAATAAGTAGACTTTATGGGGAACAAAACCCAACAAATTTTATTGAAAAATAACATTTGATGAAAAAGATACAAGCCCCCGAAGTTGCAGCCATCTCATTGCAGTGTGGTGAACTCAAATTGAACCTGCGAACTTTGAATGGCTTTCAAAAACTCATTACATCTTGGATAGATCTGAAAATTTTACCCCAAAAAACAGACTATTATGCGCAACTTTTCCAACAAGTTTTATTGAATTTGGACATTGGATGCAAAAGTTACAGCGCTTTAAAGTTGACTGCTAGACTGTGTGAGGACACTTTTGGTCCCCTTGGGCGGTGAGGGGTTAATTCAAGAATGGAACACTTTGCTAGAGTTTGAAGTTTCACTGTAACTTTCCTTTGTGACTCATTTGTGACTCATGTTCACAAAACGACTCCGGAGCAGATCTCAAGATTAAGGATTAAAGGAGCACTTGAAGAAGGTTTGTAGAACTGTAGAAGTACAGTTAACTCCTGAAGTTCTTTTGTGTTTTGTGGTCCAAAACTCCTTCAAAATATTAGGCTTGGAAGCAAGGCAAAAATTTTCATCTCTATTTATTTTTTTAACAAATTCAAGTATAGGATCCTTTATTTAACTTGTTAGAGTACACCCTCCTAGAATTTCAAAATAAGAAACCTTACTAATTGAATTCTTTCAATTGATGCATAGATTTCATTTTTTCAAATTTTCAATCCAAAGATGTGTAAATCCTACAACTTGCAACTCTTCAAAATATATTGAAGAAATAAGTTGGGAATAAGTATGAAAATCTCAACAAAAAATATTTCATATTCAAACTTGAAAAAACAATAGTAAATAGAAAGAAGTAGAGAATGATTCAAAATACTAAATTGTCAAGAGTTTAGTTATGGAATTAAAAAATGACAATTCCAATGGTTATAATGTTGTAATCAACAATTTACATCATTTGATTTGATTTGATTCCAAAAATATTGAAAATTGAGTTAAATAAAGAACTTCAAAGTTTATTTTAGAATAGAGATTCCATAATTGCCTGCAAACTAAAACACCTCATAATATTCATCTCATTAATTAAAATCAAATGATGTGATGTTTTTTATGTCGATAGGTAGGTAGGTAGGTGGATAGATAGGTAGATAAACAATCTCAAATTTTTATTTAAAATAAAATATATTTTCTAATCTATCCAAATTGCCCAATCTAGGAAATTAACCACATATCATGCAATAATTTTTTTTTAATCATGTAGTTCAAAGTTTTGAAAATTATTGGGCCTTAAAAGAAACTTGTTCACATGCTATGTGAAAATTTCAGTAAAAAAAAATGAATTCATAAATGCATGACCAAGATTGTTATGTTGCCAAAAAATGCTACTTGATCATTTAGGGATTAATTTACAGTACTATGGATCATTCCATTGAACTATCAATTACATTCATTTCATGAGGTGCATGTGAAATTTCAATCAAATATTCAATTTCATCTTTGAACCTCCACATTAATATGGCCTCTCATAATTTACGTGGTTTACAATATATTCTATATATGGCAAGGATATCATATCATTAGTCTATTAGTAGAATCATATCATTAGTCTATTAGAACTAGAGGCTACCACATTAATGTCATTTTTGTATTTTTGATGCTTTGAACAAATGTTGTATAATAGATGACCTATGATCGTTTAGGCTCTATAATTACGATAACTTGACCTCGAAAGTCCAAAAGTCCCTACAAGGAATCTTGGGATTTTGGGTAGGCTTATGTGATCTCAATGCTTTTTGACATTATTTTTTGAAACTTTTTTTGAAGATAGGAAATCAAATTTGCTTTCCAAGAATGTAATCTTTTTAACTTCAATTGAAGCTTGTAAACAAAAGATATGGCACCATGAGTCCAAAAAGTAGCTCGAGCAACAATCCAAATAGTAGCTTGAACAACAATCACAAAAAATCACAAAAAGTTGAATTCAATCAAGTGGCAATCCAAAAAATCACAAAAAGTTGAATTTTTAAAATTTTAATTTTTCTTCTCAAAGATTGTATTTTTGTATACATCTAAAGTTTTGATTCATTCTATTTGGACTAGTGATGAGAAAGTTCTAGACAATCTTATTTTTTGGGCAATCTAAGCATCATCTTGAAAAAATAACTTATAGAATCCCTTTTTGATTGCAATTTTTATAATTTAAAAAAATGTATGTTGGGTAGGATTAAAATTGTTTGCTAGAACAATCTCACTGTTGGGATTATTGTGTTTCAATTCCATCTCATAGCTATTAATGGATTAGTTATCAATTCAATCTTGAACCTACTTCTACTTAATAATATTTCAATAAGTAAAAATTAAGTGTTTTTTGTTGATTTTTTTTCTAGATTCTCAATTCAATTCTTCAATATAATAAATTAGAAAATCAAAATCAATAGTGCAAAAATTTTAAGTTAAGAAGATTCAAAGCCAAAAAACCTAGTCAATCAAGTTGTAAAAAAACTTGTTTTCTTAACTTTAAATACAAATATCTTGCAATCTGCGTGTTCAAAGTTTCTGAAATTTTTTCCACACATTCTTACACTAGTGTAGTACAAGCTTCTACAATTAGATATGTAAGAAAAATTTAAAGTTTTTGCTCTTTGCAATACAAATAGCAATTTTGAGTGGATTTTAGGACTTTAGGGATTAAAACTCAACAAAATAGAAAAAAAATTATTGTTATTATTCATATCTTATAGAGTAGTTTAGTCAAATTATTAATAAATAATTAGGATGTAAGTTTATGTGAGTAGGTTTTTATTTCTTATTAAAAAATAAATTCCTAAGGGTAGAGTTCAAACTCTAGGAGGTAATCTATTTCAATAGGTTATGCTATTTACTCCCGAAAACGTCAATTGCATGATTTTGACTTACGCTTTTATTCCTTATCACATCAATAGGTTATGATTTGAGATCACTTATCCAAAATTCAATGGCAAATCTTTCTTTAGCTTTATTCCAATTGCTCCTTGTCCTAAGCTTTAATCACTAATTCGCATTTATCTCCAATTGATCTCCAGCTACAACAACAATAATCGCCAACTTTTCCAATTGAAATCTTCCATAGCATATTTTCCATCATCTTTTACATCAATCCAATTCTCTCTAATTGGAATTTTATGAATCCCAAACCAATGCTTACAGATTGAGATTCTATAATTCTCCAAATTAATTTTCAATCGACTATTTTAAATTAATCTTTCATTTACAATCACAATTTACACATCATGGATTCCTCTCAATTGCTACTATTTGCATTTTAATCCAATTCCAATATTTGGTAAACACCACTGTTCAACATCCAATCGGTTCAACTAATCGTTCTAATTTACACTAAGTCATTACATCAATTTTCCAATCCTGTCTCCAATTGATTTGCAATCAATAAATTTCATTCATACACCACAATTAACATTCCAATTCCACAATCTTAATTTCTTAAATCTCCAATTCTCATATACGTCCAACAACTCACTCCAATCGGTCATATTCAATTCTCATAGTTCCAGTATTCTACATTTACTCAATTAATACACTTCAATTGACACTCAGTCTATTAAATCATAATCAACTTATCCAATTGATCTCACAATTCACCACTTATACACAAAATAGTCAAAACATACAAACAATCACACAATTGGATACAAACTCATACACAATGAGCATCTCAATCACACACATCACACAAAACTCACAATTGCAAACAAACACTAAGTTTGTATTCAAAAACACAAAAATTATAACAAATTTGTTTTACTTCCAACTACGGAAGGAGTCCCTACTGCACTGAGGTCAACTGAACTACCAATTGGGAGTTCACAAGCTATATATCTATCAGCCAGCATAACTACCAATTGGCAAAAAGTCCCTTGCAATCCCTATTGACCTAAACTAACTACAATAGGTAAATAATGATAGTAAACCACCCTAACAAGCTATTGATTAGTAAAAACTACAAATGAACACCCAAAATATCCAATCGACTAAAATCAAAACTTAAAGTCAGACTACAGTTTCCTATTGTAAATATCTAAATGAATTTTTTTTGTGCTTATCACACTCATCCGACCAACCAACCAATTGTACTTGTTTTAACGACATTGTTCATTAAAGACAATACACTTATACGGGTTGGAATTGTTTTCAAGTACAATAGAACTTCTATGAGGTAATAGCCCCAAGAGCAAAGGAGAATATTACATTAGAGAGATTATTGTCATAGAGAGAAGCTAGGGAATTAATGATGTTTGAAGATTTTTTTTAATAGGCTGCAATTCCATTACGCTCTTGGACTAAAGTAACGTTCACCAAAGTGACATTTGAATTCCAAATTTAGTAAAAATTGCTTTTTCATTTTTTATTTAACTTGTGCATCTTCAATGTATTTAGGATGAGACCAAAGGATTAATATCACTTTAGAGAGGTTATTGGCTTATAGAAGTTCACTTTAAAGAAATTATACTATAATTGCAACTAATTGTGCCCTTTTTTCCAAAACCGACTTCTACATATTTTTCAAAGGGAGTTTATATTGAGTTCTTTGTGTTAATTCCCAAGTAATCTCAATTTTTTTATGTATGTGTAGTTGTGACATGTGTCCAAAATACTTGTAAATAGAAAAGGTTTTACGAGTGTCCAATTTTAAAGTTCAATAGGACATTTGAAACTTGCCGAGAATCACAACAAAGAACTTGATAAGAGCTCTCTTTGTTTATTCTTTCTGAAAATATACAACCTCTACTCATGATCAAGACCCTAGGATTGATATTAGGATACTTGGTTTCAATACTTCCAAAATTTCATTTCAAAAAAACCTATAATTCTCTTTAGATTGTCAATGAGATCCAACAAAAGACTTTAAAGTTCAATAATAAGAGCCATGCTCAAACCCTTATTTGGATCATTTGAGGTGTTACCTTAGTGAAAGTAATGGTTCTTTCCATTTCTATCAACAACATGGTGACACCCTTATTAACCCCTAAATGCCCAAGGAATTTTTTGAGCTTCTAGGAATTTGCTTTAAATTGAACAAAAAGCCAATATTTTGATAAGTTGTATCAGGGTTTTTTCCATTGTAACCATACAAATTCAAACTAAACATGTTAGAAATCACATAGGGAAAGAAAACACAACAATATCACTTATGGAATAAAGGACTATAATGTTTGATCATGAAGGTGTTAAAACTATGAAAGTGATTTGAAGTCTTTCAATCCTCTTTTCACATGTCAACTCTAAAAAGTTGGTCACCAAAAAAATATGAAGATAAAGAGCCTAAAATGTATAACCCCAATCAATTGATGGCTTCTCAAATTCTACTCTAAAATTTTTTGAAATGAATTTCTAATGAAATTATTTCTCCAAGATCTAGTATAACTGAGACTCATTTCCAAGAGCCCTCACCACTACTAAAAGTCAAGATTGTAGTGAATACCTTTGTACAAAATCTTGAAAAGAAAAATCATAATCAATAATTTTCAAAATTGGATTTTTGATGCTAAAACTAGATTTCAAAAAGATTTTTTCAAAAATATAAACTTCTAAAAATAACAATTTGGTTACGTTTTATATAACTTCAAAATATTGTCAACACCAAAATTGGTGTCTTGCATATTTAGGGGTTAAAAATTGCCTTGAAAGCCCCATCTATCTCCTTTCTTTTCTTCTTCTCATTCCAGAAAAGCCACCTTCTCCTAGAAAGCCATTGTGGCTTTAGGGTAAAATAATTGGAAAGACTTCATTTTAGTGTGGGCTTTATAAGCCGAATTCTAATTGTTAGAAAGGTTCACAAGAGGATGGCTACATTAGTACAGATCTAAATCATCCAATGAAACACAAAAGGCAAATATCTCAAAATATTTTTCCACTTGCCCTGAATTTCCATTTTGTGCCCCCCATCACTTTATTGAATTAAAAAAATTGTACAGTAACTAAGGTAAACTACCCCATTATGGACAGAATGGGAGCAATCCTATTGTGGACAAAATTGTAACGGTGGTACACATTCAAGTTCTAAAATGTATATTGCTATCTTAATTCAAGCAAAAGGTACCAAAACAACTTGTTTATTTTGGGGTCATGAAAAGTAATGGTGAGCAGGGAGGTTGGGACAGAATTTCGCTAGATTGTCAGAAATCTGACCTCTTTGCCTTCATCTCTCCAAAACTCGCCTACGTAGTGAGGCCAACAAGGGGGTCACTAGTCCAAAAAAAGGCTTGATGGTGAGGCTATCTCTTTGTTTGTTGTGTTTAAATCCAAACATGGATTTTCATTTTTCATAAGGTAAATTGTGCACCTAGAATTCTCTAAATTGAAATGAATGTTCCAAGTACATAATCTCTATGGACACATTGCTTTGTGTGGGAAGTTTAGGTTGTGGTCCCCTTCATTTTTCCCCCCAAAGCATTAAATTTCTTTTTTTTGGCAATATAGCAATTTTGGGCAGTTCACTACAAATGGGAATTTTATTTTTTTGTCTTTGAAATTTTCACATAACATGTGTCCTAGGAGTAGCTTTAACCCCTAAAGTCCCATTGTCCCTACGGGGGACGAAATGGATTTTGGGCAGGCTTCTATGATCTCAATTTTCACTGAAACTTTTTGAAACTTTCCCATCAGATAGAAAAACTTATGAGCTTTCTGGGAATATAATGTTTATTTCAATCGGTGCCTGAGAGCAAAAGTTATGCTATAATAACCTTAAAATCGAGGAGACCGTCCAGCAAAAAAACTCTACAAAAAATTGAAATGAAAATTTTAATATTTTTTTTCTTATAGATTATATTTTTTTTGTAAATGGGAATCATCGATTCATTCCATTTGGATTAGAAATGTGAAAGTTATGGAGCTTCTTGTTTTGTGGGTAATCATAGCAACTTCTTGAAAGAAATTTATTTCTTTCACTTTGAATGCTAATATCTTTCAATATATACAGTCAAAAATCACAAAAAAATTTCATGTGATTTAAGACAAGTGTAGAACAAGATTCTATAGTCAAATTCTTAAAAACATTTTTAAAATTTTATTTTGTAGGTTAACGTAGTAGAAGTGGAAGTTTAAAGTGGTTTTGACCCAAAAATGGCCTTGGGACTTTAGAGGTTAAGGCCCAATATTTTTCATAACTTTTGGCTACAAGGTTCAAAAGCTATTGCATGATATGTAATTTTCATTGCTCAACAGGCAGCTTGGGCAACTAAATAAACTTTTTTTTAAATCATTTTTTAAGTAAATAAAATTTTGTCACCTGTTAGTAGTCCATTTTAGGTGCACGTACCTTATTATGCATTTGGATTTGAGCAGAAGAAGAATTAATCTATGAACTTAAGGTATGTTTGCACTTGGTATTAGGGGATGTTTGCAATGGGAATCCAATCTAGAAATAGTTCTAAATTTGTTTCCAAGATCTTCAATAACAACACTCTTTTAACACCAAGTGTGACTATTTATTCTCCAAGTGCGAATAACACAAATTTCTGTAAAACTCTTCTCCAGTTCTGTATCCAGAGGCTCATATGGAGAACTTGCGAGGTCTTATCCCTATTTGATGTCCCAAGCTCTGTAAACAGATAGAGAAACGGAAGAGCTGGTGGGGATGCTCTAAATTAGTTCAATTACTGATTTACAACTTTTTTTTTCTTGTCTGTAGATTTTGCTTTTTTATAATCTGGGTCATTGTTGGGCAGGGGGCACAGTTACTATCCATTGAAAAGATGCAACCATCTCTGTTGTGCCCACCCACCCCTCCAAAAAAACAGAAGCCGTTAGATTAAATCCTGAAAAAACAAACTAACCCCCTCCATGTCGTTGATCTCATTTTCAATATAAATACAAAATACAAATACATACATTTAATTTATACATATTATGTATGAAAATACACAAGAATATATATATTCAAAAGTTTTTTTATATAACCCATATTGTTTGCTGGTGGAATACCTTCTGTAAAATAAAAGAACTTGGGGGAGGTGTCACACCTGATGAGATATACTGCCCAAAATTTGTTCAGTTTCTATCTAGGTTAAAATGTCATACCTATGGGAAATTAGTATAGAGATTCAAATCAGAAGATAAATCAGAAAAAATCTTGTATGTCAATATCTACCCAAAAGACAGGATGATTTTATAGTATGGTATAAACACTCCCTTTATCAGACAAATGATTCACAGTTTTGGATTCAAGTTAGTGTGAAAATCAAGTGTGGATTCAATTTATTCAAGTTAGTGTGAAAATCACAAGAGATTCTCATTCATGAACCCTTAACTGCTTCCTTCATTTACGCTTCCACTAAATAGTGAAATAGTGAAATAAGGTTGCTTTAGTAATTAAAGTAGTATGGCCTTAAAGCGCCCTTCTTTTTCAGACCATCTTGTAGGTAGTTGTAGAGTGGATACAAGGTGATCCTTGAATGGACCTCTTTGGTCCGGTAATGAATTCAAGAAAAATAATTTCTTTATTGTCTTTGGTTTCTACACATTTCTTTAAAAGTCACAAGGGGATGGATTTTGGGACACCTATGGTCACAAATTGGTGCCTATGACCCGAATCTTTGAAAATTCATAAATAATTCAAAAATGCTTGGAAAAATATGAAACTATTTGTGTTGTGTTTTGCATCTATTTTTCTTTCTCTGAAACATGAGCTAAAAATCATTTTGTCCATGGAAACCTATGAAAAAGGCAAATCAGCCCTTAAAAGGTCACTTTAAGGCCATACTACCTTAGGTTGCCTTCACTGGAGAAGTTCCCTCATGCCTTATTGCTTGTCTAGATGGAGGCACATGCCATTTTCTAAACCCAAGCTATGAATCACTGGACCCACCCATGCAACACAGATTGTGCCATGTCTAGGGTATGATCTTTACCTCTCCCAACTATTTTGGGGTGAGTCTCTAATTGCAAATATGAATTCAAAATTTGTAAATCTTTTCATGTTAGAAATTTTCAAAGAATTCTTGCATTTTCACCCTTTTGGTTCCACTTCATGGAACGGGTTTATCGTCCTGCCTGTAAACAACTTGCAGTCTTGTGGAATTTCAACATGAGGTGAGGTAATTGTCTGGTCAGTTGGCACAATTTCAACCTGACCACACCGACATATTATAACGACATATTATAACAGTTGTTTTGTTGGTGGTGTGGTGTGGTGTGGGCGGCTCCCGAGGCCCAATGCCCGCCATTACCTTTCTCCGCACAACATACACGACTTGGGACCAGCTGCTCCCTCCCCATGGAAAGTCCAGGGGCCATCTCCACCTTCCAAACAATTGCACCAACGGTGGGATCCACTTCCAATTTAATTTTTCTTTCTTTTTTCCCTTCCATTTCAATCTATTGGGCAATATGAAATTATGAAAATCTCAACTTTTGGATGGAGCCTGTGCAGCAGGTAAGGTAGAACTACCCATTACCATACAGATTTGCTATCTAGGAACTTTGGAGATGCTATTTATGAGCTCTCATATTTTCCAGAGATTGAATTGTTTGAGAGAAGTCAATTGCAAAAAAAATGAAGACATTTCGACAAGAATTGAATTTTTTGTGATTTTTCAAAGCTGAAATGTAAAACTGTGAGTAGACCCTTGGTAAAGCATGACCAGACCATTGTTGAAGCGTGGGCTGATGTGTCCGCTCCGAGTGCATTGCCATCATGATCATGGATGAGTAAGATTGTGGTAATAAGATGGGCCAGTGACGGAAATGGGGGGAACCTGTAGGTGGGGGAATTGGGTAAATGGTGGTAATGGGTAGTTCTACCTTATAACTTAATTTTGAATCTGGTTGAAATCCAAGCGCCTCTTTTTCATTCTCTGATTGCTTTTCTCCATATGTAGGATAGGGTAGGATAGTCAGTGTTGGGGCTACTTGGCTCCTCCACATTTTGAGAGCTCATGGAAAGATGCTTTGGACACTAGCAATTCAATATCAAGGTCTATGGCATATAGGATGCACTTCCTTTCTCTCCTCTTTGGAAATTATGCCCCTTTTTTTTGGATGTTCACATCCAAAGAAACTTGGATACACATGGCATGCTAGATTCCTTCTCAGAAATTCAGATGTCTAGTGTTTGGTTCATATGATTTTTTGGATTTCAAAATAATATATTTATATATCTCCATCACATAAAAATCAGTTTTATTGTGTTCTATTACTTCACTGATTAAAAGAAAAAAGAATAGGTTTTGGAACCCTTTGTTTGTGAGGTCCTATGTTCCTATCTCCAACTTACTTTTGTAGGTAGATGATGTGATTAAATATAAAATATAAAATGAAACAAAATATTGTAGCCTCCCAAGTGGATTTTAATTTGCAGTACCTCATTGAAGGGGGGCAGAGGGCAAATAGATTTCTGTATTGTTTTATAATTTTGAATTTTTTTTCATCACTTTATACTACTACTACTATTTCCAAAAATTCCATAACAGTAGAGTTAATCATAAAATTCGTCCAATGTTTGTAAATGGGGTTCAAAGGAAGGTTTATCTAAGAATAGTACAAAAGAAACATGGCAACAAATTCCATTGGACTTTAGTTCTGTTGCTCCAAGGAGTTTCATACTGTGTTTTTTTCTAAATTTTGGCTCGTGGTCTAGCATTGTATACACTTTATGATTAACTCTAGTATTCAACACAAAAACATCACAAGATTCTCTTTGGGGGGACAAAAAAATTCATTTTTATTTTTATTTTATTTTGCATTTTGAACCATAGGACCTTGTTTTAAACTAATATGACAATGTATGGAAGAAGTATGGCAAAAATGAATTCCAAGATATTATTGTTTAAAGTGAAGAAATTACACTTTTCTACACCTTTCCATATTACATCACCTAGCATTGAATCCTCTTCACTCCAAGAAGATTGGGACACATTGTGGGCACACATCTTCAAAAAGTGTCACTTTCAAGGCAGTAAGAAAAAACATGAAAAAGATTAAAAAATATTCAACCATGATGCAAATTTATAATAGACTACTAACTATGGAAATGAGTGGAATTTTTTTCGAAATCTTTAACCACACAATATGAAAAATTATAGTGTTTGAGTTGGAATTTTTTTTCTCAACATTGTCCAACAAGGTCAATAGACTTATGATAGGCCAAGCCTTTTGAGCTTGATTTTGAGAGAATCATTGTTAAAAAATAGTTTTTGTATTTTTGGGGAATACTTCAACCTACTATATTTCTTCAATAATAAATATGGTTTGCCATGCAACACATACTGAGCAAAGTCAAAGTCCTATATAGTATCCACTTTAGCAAGTCCTGACCATACAAACTTTGGGCAAACAAAAAGGTCTATACCCTGCTTCAAGGAGATTTTTATTCTCCTTTGGCCTACCTTCTAAGCCAATGAATGTAGTTTATAGGTTAACTGCTAGAGTGAGGTTTTCGCACTACAAATGAATTTTTTTAACGATTGCATCTTGTATAATGTTGTTAGTTATATACCAATCTATCTAAATTCAAAGGTGGAAGAGGAATTTTCTACATGTTGTCTGAAATTACCTCCCTTGTCCAAAAAACATCACACAACATAATTTTTGATCCATGCATCTAATCATACAAAGATTAAATTTCTACCAAGGGTATATTTATATATCTTGTGTCAAAATTTCAAAAAGATCTTTTCAAAATTGACTTTACAAAAACTGATCTAAATTTTCAATTGGTCATTCAACAACCACTTGGTCTTTAGGGATTAATTTAAGTTTTCTTTGCTATTACTTTTGATTTTAAGAAAATTATTTTGAAAAATTGTGTTAGAGGACATGAAGGGGATAAAAAAATGACATTAAAAAGATAGATGTTCATACTTTAAAAATTTGTGAAGTAGAAGCAAGTAGGAGGTGGAAGGAAAAAACTAAATTGATAAAAGGCATGCTAATCCAAAAGCACCGCCCCACATTTTGTACCACCTCTATTTGGATCTCAAATGATCACATTCAAAATTGGTTGCTATAACTACAATAATTTATCCTATTACTAAGTAGGAAAAATGAGCATCACTAGAAGATTAGTGTTACCACAATGTTTATTTTTATAGAAATTAGTACGTAACAATAATATTTCAATATGCACCAATTTATAACTATGTAACTTTGGTAAATTAGTATCACAAAAGGTGTCCTATTTGCTAGTATAAAGTGAACTTGGTTTGGCCCCTATGCAATTGCCCCAAATCGGGACGCCTTTTGCTTTTTACACCAAAACCTACATTCTTCACCTCAAGAAAGTGGAATCTTAGTCTTAAATGTTGTTTATTACTAGAAAGGTTAATTTACTATTATAAGTTCAATTTTACTACCTGAATTTTTTATTTATTTTTGGATTGTTGTTTTATTATAGATAATGTATTATTTTTGCAATAATTGTAGCTTCACTACAATAACTAAAATTTTATTGAAGTATTTATTGTAATGAATGAATTTTATTTTTTTCATGTAACATTTTTTGAAATTGCTAATCCCATTTTAAAATCACACTAAAATAGTTGCATTGTCATTTATGTATATTTTGTACTATATACTATTGACTCAAACTTTATGAATAAATTTTGTACTCATTGGTTACAAGTTTTGTCCTCTATTTCTTGGCATCTTAATTGTTGAAATTTTACTAGAAGGTGAAAATTAAAGAAAAAGGGGGAGGAGAAGATGAATAAACAAGAGGAACAAGAAGATATGTACACTATGATAGGCTCTATCCTTGTAGCACTTTCATTTTTATTCTATAAAGTGGTATAGTTTTCAGGTAAGATACTATTCAAACTTCCTCACACTAACTTAAAAACATTGCCATTAGCCTCGCCATTGCCACTCCAAGCTTGCCATGCCTATCTAGACAAAAATGGCTCCACCCCAGTAAACTGTCGTGGAACAAGTTGTGTTGTTCTTCTCATCACAACAATGCTAACATGTGAGTCTAGAAATGCGAGCCTACAAGCCTTGATCTTAAATGTAAGTAGATACTCTACAACTATTGAAGGAGTCTATAACATACATACTTATAATATAATTACTCAATAATCATTATTTGTGCAAAATATAGGAGCCTAGGCTCTTAGGCTCATATACTAGCAACTATGCTTCCATCACTCCCACATTTGCTTGACAATGGAAGACCTTTGTAGTAGATATTTTTACGCCCACGCTAATTTGGTCAACTTCGACTATGGCCTCAGTAGAAGATGTGGATGCTAGTAAGAAATGTGAAAAGAAAGGGAAGAACTTTAGCAAGGACTTTAACCCTTTAAGGACCGTGGTCGTTTTGGGGGGCGGGCAAAGCAATTTTGGGCTGAAAGGCACCTATGGCAAAAACAAAAGAATGAGGATAGCATTCACTGATCTAACCGTACCAATTGAATGAGCAAGGAAGAATGTATTTTTGAGAAAAATTTGGAGGCAAATCCATAGTCAGATGATTGTTTTTATAATGGATCTTTACTTCCATATGTGATGGGGGGTAGTTATACGCAGTACCGTCGACTGCTGAGCGTATTTCTTTTTGACGCCTTCTTTTTCAAGCTCAAAGGGGCCACGTGGTGTTCCCTTCTATGTGATGATGGAAGAATGCTGACGACGGCCTGTGCAAGGAACGCCAAGGTAGAGTTCGAGTACTGTCTGCCATCGCGAATGCGAACAAATTAGTAGTCCATTTTAGGTGCACATACCTTATTATGCATTTGGATTTGAGCAGAAGAAGAATTAATCTATGAACTTAAGGTATGTTTGCACTTGGTATTAGGGGATGTTTGCAATGGGAATCCAATCTAGAAATAGGTCTAAATTTATTTCCAAGATCTTCAATAACAACACTCTTTTAACACCAAGTGTGCCTATTTATTCTCCAAGTGCGACTCTTTATTCGGTTATGAGGGTTGAGTTGGTGAGACTTCCATGTCCAATGGGAACTGCAAGTCAAGACCCCCACAATTTGATTGAAGAAGAACAGTTCAAAACCCTTCTGATTCAAAGACCAGCTAGCAGGGAGGAACTGAAGCTAGCTTTTAGGTGGGATAAGAGCATCCCCACCAGTGAGTTCCATATCCTTAAAGCTTTAGGGAGAGGGACCTCATATGCAGATAGAGATACAGAAATTTTACCGCACCAACCTTTATTCAAAACCCATAATCTACAGATAGAATTTCCTCCACCCACCCCACGTACTCTAGCTCTGAGTCCTTCATGTTCCTATCTTTTATGCCTATTCGGCAAAGTTGTCGAAAGGTTGCCGCTATTCCCGAGTCCATTGTTGTCAATTGCTTCTCAACGCTTCGAACACGAATGTGGTTTCCAAATGCATACATGGAATGGTATGACTTGGCTCGATCTGATGGAGGTAACATTAGTGTCCTCACATCTTCGTCCACTACTTCTGTACCTTCTTCTATAGCTCGTAGCACGGCCTTGGGAAACCAAATGTGGAACTTTTCGTTGCACATTTCAATCAGGTACTTTACTCGTCTCTGATGTTTTTTACGCCTATATTGCTGTCGCTCTCTTTCGCGATAGTACATGCCATCCTTATGCCTCCTACATCATTCAATAATTAAACATATGAGTTCATTTTCATATACAAAACCTATACTATGTAAAGTTAAAGAAACACTTACAATACTTGTTGCAATCATAAATGCAATTACATCACTAGGTGAAGTCACAAATGCAATCACATCACTCATTGTTGTCCAAAATACAATTACAGTAATGGTGAATACCATAAATGTTACGTCATCACTAGGTATAGTCAGAATTGCATATACAAGTATTTGAATTGCATACATTCGATTTTTCATGTGTTCATGTAGTACAAGAATTATTTCTTCCACGAGACCTTACCTCCAACGGTGCCGCATTATTCAGTATGAACTCGTGAATCCATTGCCGTAGTTCATTTGATAGGTGTCGTGTTCGTCCGCTACCTTCTAAGATTTCATCATACATTGACGGATCTTCTTTGTCATCCCACACTTTTCGGACGGTCACAGTATACTCTTGCATGTATTCAGTACAAAAACCCAATGCTTCCACCACAGCGTAGCCTTCAGCCATGCTACCCTCTGGTCGAGCCCGATTTCGGACATATCCTTTTAATGTCTTCAAATACCTTTCAATGGGATACATCCAACGTGTATGAACGGGACCACAAATTTCAATCTCTTCTACAAGGTGAACCACTAAGTGGCTCATGATGTCAAAAAAAGATGGTGGAAACTCTTTCTCTAGCATGCATAATGCTATGACCATATCTGACCTCAACTCTTCAATACCACTAGTATCAATGGTTTTAGCACATATCCTCCTGAATACACGGCTTAGCATGATTATAGCCGTGCGGACCTCCTTTGTTAGCACTGAACGCACATATAGTGGTAGTAGTTGCTACATGAGGACATGGTAGTCATGAGATTTCAAGTTCTTTATGGTCCCATTCATGTGCACATGCTTTTTCAGTTGGCCCACGTATTGGGTGGGTGTTCGCAATGAACGGATTCCATCTACAAAGACTTGACGTTCCTGTTTTGTAAATGTGTAAGATGAATGAGGTAATATGACGCTCCCTAGTTTCTTTCCAGGTATGGGCCACAGATGCTTTCGGACACCTGCCTCTTTCATGTCCAAATGGACCTCTCACGAGTCTTTCTCTCTATATAAGGTTTTCAACATATTGTCGGTGATGTTCTTCTCACAATGCATGACGTCCAATGTGTGACGAATCAAAAGATCTTGCAAAATGACTTCAAAGTGTTACAAATTGCATCCACTACGACTACATTCAACCATTTCATTCATATGACTACCTCTAGTTATGATACTTTGGTTTCCAATTCAACAAATGTAATTAGAGTGCTCTACTTCTTTGCAGTTGAACAAACTATCTTCTAACTTACATAAGACGTCAAATCCCCCCCAAAACTTACTTTCCAATACGGCAAGTTATACAGACATGTCCTCCTCTTCACTCCGTGCTTGTGTACTAGATCTTGCAATTCTTCCATTCCATTTTCACAAGACTTTGTCAACCATTCCTCTCGCTCTTCTGCATAATGAAGTTGTTCTCGACCCATCCTCCTCCTTGGTGGAGGTCTTACATCCACCTCACCATCAAATCTACCCCTTTGTTGTCTCCATTGATGAGTCATTGGCAAGTATCGTCTGTGCCCCATATACACATTTTTCTTTAAGGCTTTAGAACGCCTAGTCACTATATTCGGCCCACATACAAGGCATACCCTGTATCCTTTTGTTACTTGACCGGAGATTAATCCATATGCTGGAAAGTCATTCACCGTCCACAACAAAATGCCATGTAACTTGAATGGTTTCACTTTTGAGTTCTTTGAAGATCCGTCCAAACAATCAACCCCTCTCCATAGTTCTTGAAGTTCTTCAATCAATGGTGCAAAGTAAACATCTATGTTCTTTTTTGTCACACTCTCTTTCCCTGGGATGATTAATGTGAACATCATAAAGAAATTTTTGGTCACCAACCAAGGAGGAAGATTGTAGTTGAGTATGATCACAGGCCAAGTTGAATGACTAAGGCTTTGGTTCTGAAATGGATTCATACCATCCAATGCAAGGCCAAGCCTTACATTGCGCTCTTCTTCGGCAAACCACTGCCACTTGTTGTTCACGTGATCCCAAGCCTTGGAATCCACTACAGATCTCATAACCTTGTCTTTGCTTTTCCCACCTACATACCATTTCATGAGCTCTGCCAATTGCGTATTGCTATACATTCTTCTTAATCAGGGAATCAGAGGGAAATGTCTCAATCTCGGGTAGGCAACTATTGTCATAATAAAACTTATTTATGAAAACTTCAAATGCATAATAAGCTATTTTAAGTGTTTATGATTTTAAAATAAAAACTTTGATGTGAAAGTGCTTTAAAAGACAAATTCAATGATGTAACATTTAATAAATATAAAAATATATAATATAAGTTATAAAGAATCATAAGCAAATAATAAGTCAAATCATAAATATAGGTGTGCTCATCCAGAGGCTAGGTCATAATTTTAAAATAATTAATAATTATAAAATAAAATAAAACAAAATAATATTTATTTTATTATTTTGATGGATGTGGATGTTTTAATGTATGAGATGATAGTAAGTAGACTAACTGGTCTGTAGCCAGTTCTGAAAAGTTGCGTCAGAAGGCATTTATAGTGTAGGGTTGCCAATGTATGAAGTTTGAGAAGGTATAATGATTTATTAAAGAGTCATTTGTTTTGCCGCTTGAAGTTTTGTCGCGCAGTGAAGTTTTGAAACCCTATACTTGATTCGCCGCCTGCCCGCCTCCTCTCTTACCGCATGTTTGTTGAGTTTGTCTGTTGAGTTCCTGGCATTGCTTTGCTCCGCCCAGTTTCATCTCCTTTGGAGGCGTGTTCGTGGTGCGTTGATTTGCCGTGGTGGCCACCGTCAACATTTCCACTATTTCCATTTCCTTGCTTCCAAGCCTTCCTTTAATTACAGCATACTTGATCGCCAAGGAAAACATCTCTTGCTCCATCGCTGCGCTTTTCTGGACCAGAGAAGGCCTAAAGAGAATACATTCGACACGAGGCGCTAGCTTCCTTTCCCCACCGCCGTTTCTCCGTCGAATTTTAATTGGAGGTTAGTTTTTCATCTTCTTCGCTTTCTCTACGGATGCATATGGTTTCGGATCTTTTAATGACTTAGTTTTCCGGTTACGTACTTCTCTGCGTCTACAGCTAGCTAGCCCGCCCGTCCGCCTATACTTTCAGTACGATCGATTGCACTTCATCTGTCTGAATTAGTGGGTTCCTCCCTTTTTGAAGCCCAGTCAGGCTACGTAAGTTGGTTCGTCGAGTGATTGCAAGTACTACATTGAATATATACTTCGTATATGCCTGTCTTTTCTGGCAATTTCGGTTTCAGTGATTTGCGGTAGTCTGTTGCAAACTAGTCCACTACGGTGTGAACTATGCATGCTAGCTGAAACTTCGCTCTGACTGAACTGGTTTCGTTAGTTGGACCTTCGATCGTGAATGAACAAGTTGTCGTCGAGGTCAGTTGCAGGTTCGGGAGTGAAAAAGTGAGGAAGATTCATTTCAGCAGTCAGTGTCTGCACTAGGTGAAGATTGTCTGCAGATTTGGTCTACTCGTGGCCCTCCATGTAGCTTGTCCGTGCTCCTTGGCATCGTCATCAAATTAGTTTATTTGCGTCAAATTCAGCGATCGACACTAAACGCTAGCTGCCTGTTTCACGCATGGGTTGTCCACTTGCATACTCAGTCACGTTACCCGGGGTCCCATTGAAACTGGTCTGTATGCAGGATTCGCGGTGAATCTCCGAGAACGAGTTGGACGTTACCGCATTAGAGTGAAATTACGGTGCACGAGGGGGTTCCAATAATACCACTCCCGTAAGCTGGCTGGTTGCAGGGCGTCTAAGTTCTGCATAGTAAAGGTAATGAATCCCGTCTCAGACGGACATCCACCATAATATTACCGTGGTTGTTTGTCATCCGGCAGTACTCGGCCAAGGTGAACTGACCCCCTCATTGCCCCGTTTTACCCCTGGGGAAAACGCTGTGCAATTTTTTATTTGCAATCGGATGATTTTTTTTTCAAATTTTGATTTCAGATTTGCAATTAGCGGTCCCAAATAAGCTTCGGGTTGGCAGAATACATTGGCAAACTTTCAGGATAGCCATGAATTGAATGCGATGCACCTGTAGGCGGGATTTCCTTCACTAACTTGGATAGAGATCTATATATAAAAGCTTGTAGAACTGTATAAAACTTTGCCAATTAAACTGGAATCTGTGCACAGATTTTATGGAACTATCTTTGTTCCACACGTCAGGAAGAGCTTCCTGAAGCACTTCTTGTTGATTTGGACATCTCCCTTGGCTTCACGCATGAGGAGGTTCAGAGGGGTGCTCATCCTCACAGATTCGGTGATTACCTGCAAGTCACAAAACTATCCATTAGATAGTGCTCTCGCCTTCCAACTGTCAAGAAAACTCACAAACATGTTTAATTCTAGTTGGCTAGTTGAGACAGAAACCATTACACATCGTTCGATTCGACTTCTTTATTTCTCTTACATGCTGAGTGAAGACCATGCGTTTGTGCTCCTCCCATGTGAGCTTTTCACCAGGTTTCACCAGTATAGAAATATAAAAAAAATCATGGCAAGAAAATAGGGGGCTTTTTTCACAATTAACCCTGGCCGGGGCAATGAGGGGGTCAGTTCTCCCTGGCCCATAGTACAGTAGCTGGGGCGAGTGAAGTACAGCCTCGGGTTTGGAGTAAGTACCCAATGCCGAGAGCCTCTGGGTGGAAGGCGAGTGCTATATTTCAAGAGCGCGTCCATAGAGCTTGTGTGTCCCTTAGCTGCAGCTGATGTATTATTTAGAGCAGAGTTTGTGAGTGTCTCAATTCAGTTACTCAGGATGGGTCTTTCCACAGACTGTCCTTGAGCTGGAATTATTCAGATGAGCTTCTGTTCTTATGAGCTTGAATAACGTATAGATCAGTACTATGTAAAGCTTCAAGAAAATACGTACTACTTTAATATGTGTCATCGTTTTTGAGTTCAAGAGACTGTACTCAATTGATATGTAGGTATTATATGAATCATCTTTTTTTTGTCGACCTAATCTGAAGAAGGATCTAGGGTTCAGTGGACATTTTTGGACTTTGTATGATTAAATCAGAACTTTTCAATGTGTTGAGCGTCTAAATTTTTTTAAAAGGCATTTTTTGGACTTTGTATGACTAAATCAGAACCTTTCAAAGTGTTGAACACCAAAATTCTCTTAAAAGGCATTTTTTGGACTTTGTATGATTAAATCAGAACTTTTCATAGTATTGAAAATAGGTGTATCCATAACCAACCTTACTCTCTCATGAACAAATGGTCTGTTTTGTGTGGAGTTTAATTTCAGAGCCTTCTGTGATTACTTGTGAAGGGGTGCAGTCATCTAGGCAGGAGTTCAAGAATCTTTGGGATCAAATTTCAGTTGCAAGCTATGGAGCTTACTTGGACAAAGTGTGCACACATGGACGGAGGCATTTCTTGTGGCTGTCAAGAATTTGAACCCTCTGAATCTGATCCTATGCTTTGTGACTATTGTGAATGCCATCGTCATTTCTATATGGTTGTTGGAACATTGCCTTATGAATGTGGCTGCTATAAAAGTAATGTCCTTGATTTTTGTCAATGTTTCTTACCATCTGCAGAAAATGCCAAAAAATGTGATTGTTGTGGTTGTCATAAAAATTTTCATGATAAAACTAGTGAGAACAAAATTCCAGCAGAGAGTATTGGAAAGAAGTGTGAAGTAGTTGGTGAGAGAAGATCACTTCCTCCTCTTGGAAGTGAGGATCAAATTTTAGATCCTTCTCCTAAAAGAACCAAATTTGATGAGGGAGGAGTGAAATCTGATTCTTTTGGGTCAAAATCTCTAGACTCTATGTGTATTAGATCTTCTACTGATGTTTCTACTGGTCAAAAATGTGTCATTCCTCCAAGATTGCAAAAAAATTGGGAGAAATTGCAAGTTTCATGTCCATTTGATCAATTTGGGGAGTATTATCCAACATTGAGTCAGAAAGGGAAGAAAAAGGGTTTGTGGGTGATTTATTGTGTTCCTTGTGATAATCTTCAAAATTTTTCTAACCATTTGAAACCCAAAGGTGGATTAGAAAAGAGTGTACATGAGATTGCTCTTCTTTCAAAAAGTAAAGCCCAAAAGGCTGCTGAAGATCAAGCTTTAAAGGAGGCTGCAACAATTGAAAAGAGGAAGTTTTGGATACAAAAGCATAGCCAAGAAGGTATATTCTTTGAATTTTGTCATTTTGTGTAGGAGTCTGATTGATTTATTAATGTAAATTATGTATTCAATATCTCATTTTGAATTAACGAATATGTTTGTATATACATTAATTAATTATTCCATATTTCAAGGCACTAAACTCTTTTTTACTACAGGAGTTGAGATGTTGGACAATTTTTCTTGGAAGTGCAAGCTCTATGATTATGAAGGAAAATTTGAAATTGTGGATACCATTGGGCAGCACATTAATGGTGAACAGCATTCTCGAGCCAAGAGAACAAGCAGCTCAAGTCGATCAAATCAATCCAACATTGAATCATGGATGTCAATGGGACTTGCAGCTGGTAAGGCACAATATCCCCCATCTTATGTACCTTGTATTATTGATGTTTCTAAATCAGATGTGGTTGCTTATTGTAAGAAAATTATGTGTCATGGTTTTTATGAGAATGACATTAAAATTGGAGATATTAATTATGATATTTCATCCTTAAAATATGATTTGCATAATGGAAAGGAATGGTACATTGATTCAAATTATAAAAACTGTTTTATGAATAAGAATAAAGAAGTAATTGAAATAAAAGGAACCTTTAGGCATGTGAATTGTACATTTTTTTCATGCAACAAATGTTCCTTAATTCCTAATATTCCAGACTTTCGAAAACGAGTGATGAGGCTGAAATCAACACAAATCCGTGGAGAGAGGAGTTGCACTCAAGTGAATCTTGAATACTTGCAAAGGAATGAATTAATAAATTCATGTAGAGAATGGAAAAACAGATATGATTTACAACTTGATCAAATTTTCTTTTTAAAAATTGCTCTTACTAGAACACTCATGAGTAAAAATTACTTGTCTACAAAATTGAGCTCTATTATTAAAGAAGGAGAATTACCTGAGATAGCTGAATTGTTTCTTCGTGTATCAAATATAGGTGTCTTTGAAGAAAGAATAACCTTGTACTATTTTCTAATTGATATTGCCAAGAATTTTTTGAGCATTCACAAAAGTAATGGAAGAGGAAATGGAAAGAAATACCACCCTAGTACTTTGCAAATGTATGAAGTCTTAGCTAATATTGGAGGTTCTTCAATCCATTCTTTCATGAGTAAAAATTTGTGTGGACCAGTTATAAATACTACAACTACTGATTTCAGAAAACATGGTTTTATTTATGTTATAGGCATTCATGAAAAAACTTTTGAATACATAGCTTCTATTCTTGAAACTTGTAAAAAAGAATTAAATGTAGTTGGTCCAATACCAATAGAATGTAGTGAAGATGAAACTAAAACAATCCCATTGGCAACATGGAATCAAAAATTAGATCATATAGATGGATTTTGTGGTCTGAAATCTACCTCTACAAATTTAAAACATGTATGTGAATTTGATCCTAAACCATCAGCAGCCACATTTGATTCAATAAAAACAACTTTTGAAAATTATGAAATTGGGACTATGTGTCGTGTTCTTATTTGTAATTCACTTTTAAAAGGCATGCCTAGATTAGCTTATAGTATTTTAACAACATGTAATAAATTTGATTCTCAAGCTATAGAAACACAATGGAATAGAATTAGGATCCTTCATAAAAAATACATTGAACCTGTCATTGGTCCATTGATTGGACATGGGTCTGATGGAGACAGTAGACGACGCAAACTGATGTTAGAGAGTGTATCAAGGGGAATCTACGGAATTCAGTCTCCTTCTTTTCTTATGAAATCTGAAATGATTAATAACCACCCTATGATTATGACTCAAGATCCACCTCATGTAGGAAAAAAGTTAAGAAATCCTCTTCTATCTAGTACACGAAATCTCTTTTGGGGTAAATACTTGGCTCACAAAAATCATTTGTTGTTAGTATTTGAAGTTTTTTCTAAAGAAGAGCATGGCTTGTTGGAAGAAGACATTAATGTAAAAGACAAACAAAACTTTTCAGCTGTACAACGTTTAGCTTTTCCTAAGGTGAGGGCATGTTTGAAACGCCTTGATAAAGGGATAATGTATTCTGGTAAGTATTTGCAAGAGGATGTTAGAGGTACTATTCTTCATTTAGAAGTAATTTGGTCTTTTCTTGAAATTTTTTATGGCAAACAATCTTTGCTTGAAAAGATTAAATTGGCATCATTTGTTGTTCACATTTTGTATTTAGGTAGTGCTTACATTTGTTATAATGGATTTGGACACTACTTGAAAAATAATTGGATGAGTAAAGAATGTATGATAGATTGTATTATAGCATGCCATGCAAGTGTGTGTTACATCATGATGATGAGAGATTTTTTTCCACATCTTCCTGTTCAATTAAATAGAGTTGGATCTAATTGTTGTGAAGATTATTTTTCACTTTTAGGTCAGCAAGTTCTAAACAAACACAATTTTTCTGTTGGTGAAGCTGCTGAACGTACTTCACATATTGCTAGGGTAGAAAAGATTAAATATGAAAAAAATGGTCCTTTATTTGTTAATCCACGACGTCGAAAAAACTTGTGGTTAGAAGGAAATTCATGTATTACTAATTCAGTTGTTGATTTTTTTGATTATAGTTCTGTGACAAATGCTAACCTTGAAGAAGCATGGAAAGATGGATTTTTATTGGCAAAGGACAAGGCAAAGCATGTTGAAATGGAAGAGGTGTTGCAATCTAGAAAATGTTATAGTAGATCATAATGTGTCTTTGATAAATGAAATTGAAAACAATGTTAGGTCTACAATGCTTGATGTGGAACAAGAATTCAGAATTGATGAATGTGATGTTGATAGGAATAAAATCAATTCATTTATAGATGTCCCAAATAAAGGATTAGTATATAAAATGAGAGTTATTTCAGAAATGAATCTTCATGGACCTAATAAACTTCCTCTTAATAGACTAAGACGTATCCAACATGTCCATATTAAGAATAATTTTTCTTTAGGATCTAAAAATGATAATGATAATATTGGTTTGTTTGATGATATTGCAATCAAAATGGTAGATGATAAAAACAACATTACATGGTATTTGGCTAGAGTTCAAAAATTGGTCAAAATGGTTGAAAAGAAGAAAATTGATTATGTTCGTGCTATTCCTTTTGATGAACCTGATATTAGTGTCTTGCCTAGATACTACAAGCATGTAGTTGGTTATCGTTATGAGAATGGAGGTTTTGGTGGTGAAGAGGCTGATTTGGTGGAATTAGAGCATGTTATTAGTTTGGTTTCTCTAACATTTGATGAAGGTACTGGATTCTACATCTTATCAAAAGATGATAAGAGAATACTTGACAATTTTATCAAGGATTGTACTAGTAGTTCAAAGAAGAAAATTACAAGTGTTGATTCATCAAGGACAAATGAAGATATTGGTGTTATGGAAGTAGCAACACTAAAGAAGAATGGAGCTGATAAGATGGTGGCAAGCATACAGAAGAATGGAACTAATAGGATGGTGATGAAGACTAGATCAGGGCAGATTGCAACAAAATTTCAATTTGTACAATCATAATCATTTTTACTTATACACATAGTGCTTTGTAAATTTGTCTACAAACTTTGGAAGCAAATTTATGTTAATTATATAATATAGGTGGTTTGAAATGGTAGTTTTAACTACCAACTAAATGTATATTTTTTTCTTTTAAATATAATATTTTATTTCAAAATTTTATTTATTATATTATGTCAGCCAAGGTGTTTTTAAAAAATTATTATTAATAATTTTTTTTCACTTATTATAATTACATAATTAGCTTAAAAATGGATTTATGATCCGAGCACCCCTGCAGATTATTTTAGAGTTGCCTACCCAGGGTCTCAATACTTTCACTGGTACTGTGTTGGAGTTCTCTACATATCGGGATTTGTGGCAAATAGGGTACTCTGTTGCATCATGTAGTTCGTTTCGGAACAAATAACATCCATCTCTACACGCATGTATGGAATTGTAGGACAATCCCAACTTCATCAGAAGACTTTTGGCTTCATAATAAGATTTGGGAAGTGAATTGTCATTTGGTAATATTGTCTCTGTTAACAACTTCAACAACTCATCAACAAAGCTATTAGGGACACCATGAGTAGTACAACTCACTAGCAACATGAGTGTGGACATCAAACGGTTGGAATTGCTTCCTACATAAAGTGGAGTCTGTGCTTCTCGCAAGAGGACATTCATGTCTACGCCAGCAACATCCTCCGTGTTCGTTGAAATCCCCTCTGTTTCCATCCGATCATTGTTGGCATCCATTCCGTCATCAATATTGTTAGTATATGCATCTAGTAAACCATTCATCCCCATACCATCTTCGGTTGCTGAATCTTCAACTGGGTCAGTTATAATATTCTCTGTTCCTTCTCCATTGACATGTATGTCGTCATATTTGTTGAAACACTCTGTCACCATACGAAGCACATCCACTTCTCCTGCATTTAGAAAGGGGTCTCGTCGAAAACTTCTTCGTTTACGCGATCGGAGGTCCACGAGAGCATAGTCATCCTGCATTGGTATATGTGCATCATATGCACATATAAATTTTTTGTCTAATTCATCATTGAATCATGTAAACTCGTGGGACGTGATCATACAAACATGTAGGGCTCTATACTAGTGGATATTCATCATCAACATTTCAATGACATCTCCAAAATATAATTTTTTAATTGAAAGAAATGATTTGTAATTTCACTTTTCATTAATTGACAGCAATTTCAATTTTGTTTACTCAACTGTATGCTTGAAATTCAGTGAAAATAATTATCATTTTGATATACTATGCCATGAATACAGAAAAACATCCTCATACTGTCTTTTGTCGAAATACGTGCCAATGATTAAATTTTCTTGGCTCTATACTATAATATTCTACAAATGACAAATGGCCTCAATAATATTTCTAACTACAAAATATGATTAACTACTACTTGTGAGTGATCACAATTTCTTAGAAAAATTGATTATTCCTAGTCATTTGAACGTACGTTTTTCAATTCAAATAGTAATGTGCATATAGTTCTTCTCCAGCCATAATGTCCCTTGACGCTAACGTCATTACATATCCCCACTCCAAGTTGTTCTATGGTTTGGGTAGCATGCAAAACTCCCACATGACATTTCCTAACTCTTCTCGGCCTACTGAACTATTAATAAAGCCAGCTACATTTCCCTTTAGTACATCTCCCTCTACATACAAGTCTGGCTCAACTTGCATCACATACGACTTCATGCGAAGCCGTCCCTTCTTCAAAGTTTTATACTCTGCTAGAGTGTACTGCGTTCCTACAAAGGAAAGTAATTCTTTCCCTTTCTTGGCAGGTTGGAGTGCAAAAAGACCCCAACCCATGAAAGGAAACATTGATACCTTCACGTCCCAATTTCTTTTCCAATAGGAAAATGTTGTTAGTTTTGGTATGGGTCCATCACACCATTGTCCATCATACACGTTTAACCTCCACTTCTCTAGAGCCATTACTCTTGTAGATGTTCTTTTGAACGATCCATTTGCTGAAGTACGTTTTTTCTCTTAGAAAGGTTTGTAAAGATACGAAAGAGGAAGCTTCTACATAGGGTCTCCACAAGGCCTACACAAGTCACTAAAAGTTTAACAATGCAAAAAAGCCAGATCGTTGGTAACTGCATAAAATTTCTCAAGTGAACAATCGGTTTTCTTCAAAGTCCTTACCAAGATAGACGCTGTAAACGTTGGATCCCTCTTCTTGCTTCGAAGATGTTTTCGAATTGTACGTCTATCAAGCACTTCCCCGCTGGCACACTTCATGCATGGGCATGGGTATTTCGTTAGACGCATGGTATCTGCTTGAATTTCTTCTTCTTGCCGTAACCGTAGATCTCGCAAGCTTTGAAGCTCCACCTCAAACATGGTGCGCACTTCCCCCCTATACGTACAAAGAAAATTCCACTGTCAAAAATACAAATCAACTTCTAGATTACTCGTAATTGAATAATTAAATGACCATTGCAAAATGGCTATGACTACTCCAAAGTCGTAGAAATTATTTAGAATGACTACATTCAATCATTTCAATGCCTACAAATGACTCAAAACAGTCACATAACTTCAGATATAACTCAAGTTCTCGGGGGGTGCTGTGCCTTAAAAAAATAAGGATATATGAGCGACCAACCACTATTTTATAGGGGGCTATTACTTTTTTTTTTTTTTTTTTTCACATGCTACAATTATGTAATTTTCTAATTTGGGTTAATAGAGAAGGGGCTTGCATTACTTACAATTCCAATTTTCTATGAATAAATGATATGGTAAATTAGATTGAAAAATTATTCTACTATAATTTTGGCCCAAAATTGAATGGGGTGGTTTGGTTTAGGGAATGTTCTCGACATATATAATGCAGTATGGACCCAAAAAATGTTGAGAAAATTTCAGGCCAACGACAATTTAAGTTACAACGAAATTTGACAGAAGAAAGCTTTTACTCCAAAAAAAACTTTGGTGTCACCCTTTACTTGATATCTCACAAGATTTAGTCTTATGTGGGAGCTGTATTAGGACACACATCAAACATAGTTTTTGTACACAATGATGGAGTAAGAAAAATAATGCTCATTGTGTTTACAAATACAGTGAATGGGACCAAAGTTAGCATATTATGTATCCATGAACATAATAGAAGTTAAGAAAAACAATGTTCTCATTGTATTTACAAACATAGTGAATAGGACCAGAATTTGCACATTATGGGTCCATGAACAAAACTAAGGCTAACCTACACTACTGTAACCGGTGCTCAAAATCCCCTGCACCTACATTGCAACAAACACACTTGCATCAATGGAAATGTACACCAACTATGCTAAAATGAAATGCATTCCAAGTTCCAGCATGGCGACAGGTTGTAAACAAAATAATGTGTACATACCTGATACTCTTCAAAGTCCGGCGAAATATTTCCAAGTACCGCTCCAGCTTGGACGTAGTTCTTCTCGGCGAACAGGTTGACGAACAAGAGGCCCAGGCGCCGTAGCCGCCATGGACCTGCGTGGCTTCCAGAGGGTCGCTTTGGCCTGCAACTTAGCTGCAAAACGGAGAATGGAAAGGTTAGCTCATGTAAAAGCTCTCTTACACTCCCCGCAATATATCTTCACAACAGCCAAGCCACAGTGATCGTAAGTTTTTAGGTCCCACTTGTGATCTGCAAAATCAAGTGACTCTAGCTCCCTTCTCAGCTTTTCTGCACCCTGCTTGTAATTCTCAAGCACACCAGTGGCTAACAACGTGGATTGTAGTAGGATCTCCTCGAGCACATCAGTAGGTGACAGTGTCGGCTGTGGCTCAGCCTCGTCGTCTTCAGGAAATTCTGGAACTTCAGTGGGATGCCCTAAACCGGCAACTCCTGCCTCCTCCAACGTCCGTGCAGCACCGGCGTGCAAGACATCCGTGCCACACGGTTGGACACCTCCCAAACTCGTAAGTTGCCCTGGCTGCTCCGCTGCCAAGTCGCTGCTCCTCGTGTCGACCTGGTCCCCAACACGACACCGCTTGCGACGTCCGGCGTCGCCCTCCACCGACGGAATTACATAAACGCGTTCTTTAACCGGGTTCATGGCCTCGAACCGCTTTGGTATTCAGCATGCATCATCTAAGTCCCAAAAAAGGAAAGGCCACTCCACGCATTCCCCGTTTTCCAAGCGCATGCGCAAATCCGCATAACTATCGCTGGAGTTGCAAAAAAACGGACTGAGTAGCTCCGGCCGCCCCACATCATCCTCCACAGAGTACAATCTGATCTTGTAATTGAGCGCCATCATCCACGCCCCTAAACCTTGCGTTCAACAAATCGAATCTGTCATTACACCACGCAGCACATCTGGATCCAGAACGCAAGAGCAACGCACCCTAAACCCTGAAAGGTAAACCACAAATTAACAAGAGCCTGAAGACTACAAGACAACCGCAATACAAAACCCTACGTTGCCCAATTCAGAGACTAGTAATACCTCAAAGCAGCAGGTGCCAAGATGATCGCAGCGACCCCAGGCACCATGTGACGCTGTCACGCAAGAAAAAGACACAGAAAAAACAATTCCCCAAACTCTGAAGTCGTAAAGCCTAAAACCAAAACACAGATCTGCACCAAACCGTGACGGATTTGCAACAAAACGTAACGAGGGCTGCTTGGGGATGCTCCCAACGAACCAACCGTAGCCAAACAACAAAATTGATTGCACAAACCGTAGCCAAACAAAAAAATTGATTGCACAAACCGTAGCCAAACAACAAAATTGATTGCACAAACCGTAAACCCTACACGCACAACACAGATCCGCCCCAAACCGTAACGAGGGTTGCTGTGGGACACCCGAAACTGAACGGGCGCACAAACCGTAAACCCCGTATCCAGCAAACTGAGGTCCTTGCACAAACCCTCCACCTCGTCAACAGCAAACTCAGGTCCTTGCACACGCCACGGCCGGATTCTTGCACACGTCGAGAGATTGCACCCAGTCCCGACCAATTGAACAAACCCTAAAACTCTTCCTTGCAAACTCAGACGCAACGGTCGGCTTCAAGTGAACTGACCCCTAAGCCGAGTTGAGCCAGATTGCCCTGACCCCTAAGCCGAAAACCCCATCACTGAGCCAGATTGAACTGACCCCTAAGCGCAGTAAACCATCACTGAGTACCCTAAACGAGATCTGCACAATCTTGTATTCTGTAATATTAAATCATACTCCGTATTAACTTACAGTAGTCAGACCCTAAATTATGTATCCATGTACAATGTATAACACTTAGTTGTAAGAGTAGTTAAGTCACTGTAGGAATCTGAGAGTCTTACATGAACTAAGATGTATATTTCCTATAGTACAATAAGCAATTTTAGACATTTGGCCAAAGAATTTAATATAAAGGGGGCTATTTTAGTACTACTGCATTTTCTAATGGGGCCTATTATTCCATACCCTATAGTACTTTAAAGACATCCAATGCCATATTCTATACCCTATAGTACTCTAAACTCTTTTATAATTTTTAGCCCAAATGAATAAAAAATACCCTATCATTTTTTTGCTCATAGTTTGCTAATCCGCCCGATGATTACACCCCCCGAGCTCAAGTTACTTGACATGGTTCAATACAGTCATATAAGTCAAGTTACATGACATGACTTGGTACAGTCATGTAACTCGAAATATAAGTCAACTTACATAACATGACTTTGTATAGTCATATAACTCAAGACATAACTCAAGTTACAGGAAATGATTTGGTACAATCAGATAACTCAATGTATAACTCAGGTTACAGGAAATGACTCGGTATAGTCACATAACTCGAAATATAACTCAGATTCCATGACATGACTTGATACAGTCACATACATCAATGTATAACTCATGTTATATGACATAGCTCGGTAGACAACTCAAGCATTTTTTGTGATACTATATAAGATTCCTACTTTCCAAACAACACAATATGTACTTTCAACAAATGTTCACTAATGAAACCTCCATTTCATTTTTCTAAATTAAAACTATAAAAAAATTGTTCTTCTAAAAATCAAATGCAACTATAGAAATGAAGGCTACTCGAATTTGGAAAATGATAAAATATCCTACATTTTTTTATAGAATTTTTAAATTTCAACCTACAAAAATTTACACTATCACATTCTCCACTATAATGTATACATACAATGAAACTTCCAAATTCATATGGATAAATTACATTTAATTTCATTTTCAAAAAAAAATTATTTAAAATTTTTAAATAATTTTAAAATTCCTACATAAACGTCAAGTTCTTATGACTAATAAAGTACATATGATTTCATTTTTTTGAAAAACACAATAATAACAATTCACCTACATATAATACTGAAATATGGAATGCACAACAAAAAATATCATAAGAGGTACCAAAACTAATTGTTTTGAAACTTTCAAGATTAACCTTGAAGCCTCAAATGGCCATCTACATTGACCGAATTCCATCAAAAGGTTCTTAGACCATCCAATGGCAATTCAAGATTATTCTAAAATATCCATTGGCTATGACGTATTTCATGGTTGAAGTGTCTGTATTTGAACTTTGTTCACTAGACAATATTAGGTTTACAAATAACTTCCAACTTAAAAAAATCATAGAATATTGTTTAAACTTTTGGAAATTGTAGCTTAAATAACATTGATTTTCAATTGGAGTAGGCTAACATTGTTTAAATCTCTATGACATTTCAATTAACAAATTACAATGACCATGAAATCACCTTGGATTTATTTACAAAACAATTTCAAGGATGCTCATAAGCCCTCTAGAGAACTCTGATGTGTAGAGTAATTTGCTCAACCTAGAATTAAGCATTCTGCACTTTCCAAATAGAGAAGGTACTTGGTTAATACTAGTATCCACCGGAAGACACAAATAAACTTGTAAGAAATTGTGGTAATGTGACTCTTTCTCTATCTTTGTAGTACTTTGTCCACCATTATAGGTCAACCAGAAGTTTAAAATAGTGAATCAGAAAACCAATCTCCACTCCAATCGTGAGGACAAAACACAGGTTTGTTCTATTAGTGGTGTCACGAAGTAAACTTACATATGCTTATAACTTTTTGCAGTAGAGGTTTTTTTTTACCAATGATTTTGAAGACTTTTTTTCCACCTCAAATAGCACTAGTACATCAACAATGGCTAAAAGCATTTATGCTTCCATTGTAAAAAATATATGATCACATGTAAGTTCATTTAGTAGAACCAATAGGACTAATCAATTTTGACCTTATTTTGATTGTAGGTTCATTTCCAATCCCAATAAAAATTTGAACCCTCCTAACTTTGCATACAGTGTTCAAATCTGAATTCATCCTTAAGTGCATTCGATTCCTCTAACAATACCATAATCCATAAGAATTCAACCATTCCCATATCCACGCTCCATGCACAACATTTGAAATTAGCATTCCTCTCCCATACAACAACAGAATAATACACCTTAATTCACAATCACCAATACCCCAACCACACAAGAAATCACGCATGACGAGAAGGAACTCCTCACCGAAAAATTTCGATGAAGTTGTCCTCCTCGATGAAGCTATTCTCCTCCTGATTGAATTTGTCCTCTGACAACGGAAGCTCCAACGCCTGCGAAATCAACAGTTTAAATGTCAGAATGGAATGCGCAGCCATAAAGCTCACGACAACCACCCTCCGGCTAAAATTCAAGAAAGCGCTCACCAGCACCTACTGAAAAATCCTTCCATGCCAATGTACTGAGCTTCGGTGTTGCTTCAAATTCTAACGACATGAATGTGAACTGTGGAGCAACATGTTCAAGAATTTGAGACATACAGAGCTTCTAGAATTCTACATCACTAGAGCCATGACCGATTGACCGTGGCCAGAAACTGAAGGGAAAAGGAATTTGCGAAGTCACAATGAAATTCGACATGACAGTTGAATTGTGGGCGGGAAACGGAAAGTGGTGCACATTGATGAAATGTTGGCCGAAATGCAGAATTCTCATGGGAAGGGGAGAGAAGAAGCAGACAGGGAAGGGAGGCTTCGCAGGGCATCCAAAAACGTTACGAAAACCAGTAGTTACTGAAGTCCAAAAAGTGCAAAACTAAAATTCTTGAAGATCAAAAGTCAAAAAATAATGACAACGTATCCAAATTTGAATTCCTAGGATGACCTACTGCAAACTTCATTTTACATTCCGTGACTTGTTGCACTTCAGTGTACAAAACAACTTGTACCTCCATAACTTGAAAACACTTATAGGTGCATAACTGGACGACAGAACGTACCTTCGATCGCAACTGCAGTTTCGTGACTCGGGGGGTCAATTAGAATATCAACAAACTTACTCTACATGAGAAGACTGGTAGTCCGGCTCTTTCTTGAAATCCGTCGTCCACCTTGTCCTGCTTTGCACTAAAACCTCGAAACACATGTCTGTGACAACGTCGGTACTTCGGGAATGAATTTAAGAATCCGCCCGGAAAAAGTGGTTGACGTGCATGTAATTGCGGCGCAACAGACCTAGGAATAGAATTATCTATTCATAGATTATTTTCTAGCGTGGACATTTCATTAAGTGGCACACTACGAGTTTCAGTGAAGGTTAGGTGACGGCACACTATTTTGGCACCTCATCGGGGCCCACTGGAAGTTCCGGTTTCAACGCCGCTTGCCTTCAACAACTTCCAGGTTGTCGTGGCAGGGCTTCTAGGTCGTCGTGGTTAGGCTTGAAATGCGGGGCACTCGTTCTCCATCACGCATCGTGCATTGTCAACCGTGCAAGGTGGAACTGTGGGTCCCGATGAGAATTTCATCGACAGTTCGGTCGACGCGGATGTATGCGCTGGACACGAAGCTCCCGCAGCCACACAGCGGCAACATGCAAACAACAAACAGAATTACACGAACTTCGTAGGGAGTCAAGGCGATATGCCCGATTGTCATGCCAGCAGGCGGGAATAGCTGTGGCGAATTCACAAATAGTTGTCTTCATTACGTCGCATCGTCGCTCCATTGCTTCGACTCCGTGTCCATCAAGAACTGCAGGAGATCCCCTACTGACCCTTCATCAGACGCGTATTAGTCGAAGGTCCTTGCATGCGCAAGAGAAACGCTGAGGGAACTTGATCTCGCTCATCTTCTACACGCCCACCGCCAGCTCGTTGTCGTCCATCTTCTTCACGCCCTACGGAGTCACTAGCAGCAGCAAGTATGAGTTATTGTACACACGCTTTTGCACAGTTCTTTCCAACCGCGGCATGGTCTGACCTGTAAGTGTTGACACTCAAATTCATGTAGGTCCTGCTTAACAGATTGCAGGACGTAGAAGTTCAAATTTTTATTTTGATGACATTAGGTTTGCCTCGAAATTGCCACCGATCTTGTGTAGAGAACACTGTCTCGAGATTCCGACTTCTGTGGAGCTGGCTGTGGAAAGGAGCGCAACGAAGGCCTTCGCTAGCACGGGTAGTAGTCCTTAGGGACTACTCAGTTCCACCTGCAGCCTGAGGTAACTTGTTTTTTCTGAAGAGGGATTCGACATTGTTGGATTCTAAGTTTGTTGTGGTTTGCGCCTATGCTTCAACTGACCGGAAGATGTAGGTGGCATTCGCGCAAGTACTTCATAAAATCAGTTGGATTCTAAGTTTGTTGGTGTTCAGTAATTTGATTATGAGTTTCATCTCTACAGGGATTTCTATACTTGGGACGTATTGTACAGTATTAGAATTTGCATGTATTTGTCCCACCAAGTACTTCAAGAGGCCATGTGCAAATCAGATTCTCTGATTCTCTATGCAAGTCAGATTACCCAAGTCTGTCACTTGTGTTTGGTTGTTAGAATACTGTAGTACAGGTCTTGGTATGTCATTGATATGTTGCATAAGTTGCTAAGGTTGAGGCTCAGATTGATGCTGCCGGAACGGCATATGTGATCACGCCACTAACTGGGACACCATTTGTTTTGATGTCGTTTCCTAGCCTGTGGTTGGATTACACTTGTACCTATTTTATTTATGTAGTCATCTTAGATAAGCTAAGGTGCTGTTGGATACCAGCTAGTCTTTGTAAGCCTCATGAACTTTCTCTTGCCATTCAATGTAGGCTGTGAAATCGTGTCCAACCAAGAAATAGTCTCCTTTACCATAGCCTGTGTCTGCTTACGGATGTTTGTCCCGAATTGGATGAGCATGCAGGACACCATGAAGGATTATTTTTTTGAAAATATGTGTTTTTTTGGGAAAATTAGGGCACAATGCATTTCGTAATTGGAAGTTCTCCGTGTGCAAGTGCTCAATTTACCTCGAACAACATGAGGACTGCATCATAGAGTTGTGAAGCCACGAGAATTGACAATTGTATGAATTTCTGGTACATCATTGGTGGAACTCTTGGAATGACGTTGAATGCACTTCAATATTTTACTCTAATTTTTTGAACTTTTTGAGGACATTGGAAATTTCTTTTAATTCTAAAAACAAATGAACTTTCTGTAGCTTCAATGACGAGAAATCTTGCGATGTTTCATAATTAGGTTGAAATTTAGGCATAACATTGTCCTATTGTGACATTTCACTCAAAAAATCTATGACTCCTAAATAAAGGAGACATTGCAATTAATAGAAAAAAACTTATATATTATGAATCATGAATGTGATGGTGAACATATTTTTACAATAATATATTTAATTGTTCATTGAATGACTTTCATTCAAATGGAACATTCTTCTTATCTCAAGCAATAGAGAAATATGGGCCCTCTTCTAATCTTCTTCATCTGAAACTTGTTTTTGATTTTGACAAAATGAAAACAATTGTCTACCAAGGAATGTTTATTTTCCCCTATTACCAATTTTCTAGAATATAATGGTGTCTACGAAGGTGGACACATTTCACTGTGGAATGGGACTTTATGAATGAAATTAGCTATATGTTTCTGTGTTAGCATTATCACATGTGGCCTTCAAAGAATAGGGTAGCGTAATAAGAGTACAATGACTTGAAGATAGTCATAAAAGTTTAAAACATTATCCGTGTATTCAATTGTGATTGAAGTAAAATGTAATGGATGATTATTTAGTACAGCGGTATTCATTTTCTTGCATAGTTGTAGTTTCTAATTGTAATATGTGTTATATAATGTTATCTTGCTGTTTCCTACTTTATACCATATATGAATGAAGAAGATGTTAACACTTAGCATTAATGCTTGAGATGTCACTATTGTACTAAGATGCAATTTTTTCCTTTCCAAGTAGGACTCGTCCATGTAAACTCCCACAATAGCATGGCTTCTGAGATCAATGAGTACGAGAGGTTGAGAAAAGAAAAAATTCAGAGGAACTCACAGAAATTGAGTGATTTAGGCTTGTTGGACATTGCGGCACAATTGGCAAACCTTAGAGAAGTGAAGTAAGATACTGAGCTCTACTAAATATTCAAAACATAAATGGAGTTGTCTGTAGGAATTCATTGAAGCCAAAATTGTTGTCCCTTATCATGATTAAGGATAGTACAGATTCAAGTTAATTATAGGGAAGTGTCATTAGTTTGAAACATAACGGAGAGGTCTGACCCATGTGATCTTTGACCTAAATCAATCACATCAGGGCTCTAGGATTCAGAACTATGGAGAATATCTTGGCGAAATTGACAAGACAGATAGCTAATCTATCAGATGATGTGCAAGTGGAATTGTTTCGCACAATTGCTAGTTTTCCAGCAATTACGTTTCCTATATTGGAAATGACTTCTAATCAGCTTGCGGGGATTTTTGAGAGCAGCCGCGACATGCCCCTTGAGAAGACACAAGCAATAAAGCTAGGAAAAAGAGGGGAGAGCTCTGGCACTGTGTTCCCAACATTTGAAAGGCATACACGGGCAGCAATGAAGAAGGCTGTGGAGGAGGGGAGTTTTAGCATCAACTCAGAAGATAGTGACAAAGAAGTAGAAGAAGAGGCATCAAAGGGAGAGTACCATACATTGAAGGTTAGATGAATTCCTTCCCAAATGCAAGTAATAGTTATATTGAAATGCATATAATTAATGGAATATTGGGAAAATTTCCCATCATTGTTGAAGCGTTGTTTTATTGCAATTGGTATGTATATGTGGATTATTGCAAAGGACATTTTTTATAGAAGACTGCAACCATTTATAGGACTCATGATTTGTCTTTAGAAATTTGGTCTTCGTCATTTCTAAGTTCTTCAAGTTTTGCAAGTGGATTTCAAGTTTTTTTAAAAAAAAAAAGAAGTTTTAAGTCATTTGAGTGTCACGTGAGCACATGTGATTGATCAAGGTTAGAGAAAATCAATTTTTAATCAGTACTTTAGTAATGACCGAATAAGATATATTGTAGTCTCAAATGACCATTCGTGAGTGATTATTGTCATGAATGACAACAGTATGTAGACTTCTGACTAGAAAATCATGTTTTATGACTGTTTTTAGTCATTATTGTTGTTTATTGACTTTGTAGCAGTCAATATTGATCCACTGTGTTTGTTTGTAGTGAAGTATTGTCTATTGTGACTGTTTGCAGTTGCAAATGATATTTTGTGACTGAAAGTCAAGTCCTGCATTGTCTTTGGTGACTATTTACAGTCGCAAATGATGTTTTGTGACTGCAAGCCAAGTAATAAATGATTTTTTGTGACTACTTGTAGTCACAAATAATATTTTGAGAATTCAAGGGAAGTCAGAAGTGTTGTTTTGTGACTGTTTGTAGTTCACTATAAGAAACTTAGAAACCAATGTCTGAATTGACGTGGTTTTTTTGGACACCTAATGTTGCAAGTGATGTTTTTATGTTAACAATGATGTCCAATACAATATGAAGATTTTACAGTGGACATCATTGTTGACATAAAAACATCAGTTGCGACATGGATGTCCAAAAAAACCACGTCAACTTAGACGCAGTTTTCTTATAGTGGTTAGAAATGATTTCCTATGACTGTTGGTAGTTAGAAATGATTTCTGGTGACTGTTTGTAGTTACAAATGATTTTCTGTGACTGGTTGAAGTCACAAGTAATAGTTACTACGATATAATCAATTATTTTTATTTGCCTTCACAGGTGCTTGAACAGCAACAACATCACCCTAGGTTGTGGCCCAAGAAAGTTACAAAGAAGAAGACGATGATGTCATCAAAGGACGTGATGGTCACGACACAAGCAGAAGAGGAGAATTTGTTATTTGATGACACTGAGGACACAATGATGGGGGAGGAATCTGAAGAAGACATGGACAAGCACTTCAGTGCGGAGGATGATGGAGATGGCCCAAATGACGAGCTCTCTACCGATGTAGTAGATGAGCTGGAGTTACGAGAAGTCAGTATATTGAAGCGCATGGCAAAGAGTGGAGCTAACCCAAATGAATTACGTGAGAAGATGCGGAAGCTGAGTGCAATTGAAGGCGAGGAATTTCGGAATGTGGACAGAAGCACAAGTCTTCAACAACAATCCAATCTCAAGCAATTGAGAAGGAATCTACAGAAGATTGATGACAGAGATTGGGTTGAAGTTGATCTTATGGGTTGTCCTACGGGAGTGCATAGGGCGGATTGGTTGACAAAGCTTCGTGGATATTCTCGTGATTTGGATTGGAATGTGGATGACTTCAATTCGCATCCTCGACCTCTACTTTTAGCAATTAAGGAGAAAATGGAAGTAGAAGCAAAGCTTGCTTCACCGGACAAATCATTGCACATCCGCTCGTCAAGTTCAGGAGGGGCAATGAGTAATTCAAGGTTGGCTGGTAAAGGCATAGAAGAAGTGCGAAATGAATTGTATACGTTTAAAGAGACTATCAAAGGGGAGCTCAGTGAAATAGGTGCCCTAATGAAGCAGCTTCTATTCGAGGTCCAGAAGCAGAGTGGATGGAATACACACCCTTCAAGTTCTGAAATAGGCACTACAATGCCTGAAGGTGCCGGTGGTGAGGAGATGATGGAGGGATTGGTAAATGTCAGCACCCCTACACCTCTGAAGACACTAGAAGAAGCAACCACAGAACCCCATGTAGTGAATGTGTGGAAAGAGGTTGAGTTTATGGATGCGGCAATAGAGGTTTGTGCAAAGATCATAAGCCCTTCAATGCCATTGTATTTGTTCAGAGTTGTATGTCATTTGAGGAAGTTAGACATGAAATCCCAACAACTGAATTATGAATGTGATTGTGACTTTAAAGGAGGAAGATACTATTGATGATGTGGAAAATGTAAAGAAAAATGGGAACACTTTGCCAACGGTTCAAGTAAGTGCAAAACCAGTCGGTGTTACAAAAGGAAAAAAGGATCATGTAAGTGTAAAGAAGAGGAAGGGTGAGGTTGAGAAATTGGGCACAAACAGAAGTCTTCAATCTAGCCGTGAAGCATTGACTGGAGGGAATGCTGGTGACAAGACGAAGGAGGTGCAACATGATTCAAAGGTGAGATGGACTAGCATGAGTGTATTCACTGCTTCATTTGTTGAGTTTATTGTTTATAAAAAAGAGTTGCATGGAAAGTGTAATTGTTTTAGGTGAACAAATAAATAATGTTTGAATAATAGTGAAATGCAAGATGGTAGTATTCTACACAGGGTTGGGAGGTTCATGTTAATGAATATGTTGTGTGTGTGTATGAGTTGTGCATGACGTGCATGTGGTATATTTGTGCATTAGTATGTCTTAGAATGCAAGTGTTGGCGGTCATAATTTCTGTTTTGTGATTAGAGACAATCATTATTTGTAGTGTTTGCATATACTATGACTAGTGGCAGTCATAATTTTTAGTATGATTGCCTTCAATCAAAATTTGTAGTATATGCATGTGGCAGTCATAATTTTCAATATATGACTGTCTTCAAACAGAATTTGTAAAATATGACTGGTGCCAGTTATATTTTATAGAATATAACTAATAATAGTCATATTTTGTAGTATATAGTAGATGGCAGTAACATTTTTTAATATATAACTAGTGAAAGTTGAATTTTTTAATATATAAGTAATGGAAGTTGTATTTCATATTGTGTAACTATAGGGAGTCATATTAACTTATATGTAAGTTGTATTAGCCATATGTCTTTGTATATAACTTTGCGAAGTTATTTTTATTTGTCTGTTTTATGAGGTGCTAATTTTCTTGTGTTTAAGAAGGTCCTTATGTATTACACTACGTATGAGTATGAGTATTCTTATTTATCATTATGTGACTGTGGTGAAGTACATTTTGTTGCATGCTATGGTGGCTAATAATTTTCCACCATTGCTGAAGAGGGCCACTAATAATTTAATATGTATAAGCATGGGTGATTAGAGTAGTTATTGTGTGAGTAGCCGTAGGTGCTCCTAAGTCACATGTATGTATAATTTGTAATTGATATTCTGTTCTTGTATTTGTTGAATTCCTGTTTTGTAGAATGTAAATGACAGTGAATGCTAAATTATTGATGTGCATGTAGATTGGGGCAGGAAGGTCTCGGTAAGAATGTTCAGAATTCAGTTCGGAATTCACAAAGGAGGAGCCCCCCATAAGGAGGGGGGCAATGAGGGCTGCAAAGGTTGGCAAACCTCCAAAGAAGAAGAATATATCAAGGAAGCTGAAGTTTCCACTGGTGAGAGTTTCGGATGATTCATGTAGAAAGATACTTGTGTTGAATGTCCTAGGTTTTCTGTGTGACATCCGACCACTGTACAAGGAAAAAGAGTGGGGGCCCGATGGTACAATCCATTATGATAGAGAGTTTAAAGTAAAAATTAAGAAAAGGGCTGAGTGTGCAGCGTTTGTGACAATGCTCCATTCACTAGTAGAAAACGCAGAAATTTCTGTTGTTTTGGTGACGTTGTTTTGATCACTGAACAACAGATTTCTGCTAAAATTAATAGATTTTTGTTAATTTCAGCAGAAATCTGTTGTTCAGTGACCAAAACAACGTCACTGAAACAACAAAATTCTGTTGAAATTTTTGCGTTTTCTACTAGTGATTCTCGATTTGATGTCAGAATATGGGCTCCGATTGGAGAGGCGCTTCTACAAGAAGTGGCTCGATTCCTAGCTTGTGGGACACCCATGAAGTGGTGTTTTCTTTGGGGAAGGGAAGTTGGTGGTGGAAAGAGAGACTTGCATGATTTATTTGACATGATTCCAGATCCAATCCATGCCTTAGCTAGGGTCCTTCAAGTGGATTGGGATTCCATAGCTACATCTAAGTCACCTGGCACAAATGTATTACCCATTGTTGCATGGGATCCTTTAGCTTTAGAAGACAACTTCCTAAAGAACCTGAAAGGACCCTTTGAAGTTTTTAGTCAAAATCCTTCCGACATTGAATATTGTGTGATGTTCTTGGACAAGGCGATCAGTCAATTACAGAATCCATTGCCCCAGGTATGTATTTTTGAATATATTGTTTGCCTTCCAATGAAACCAGTGAAAGTGAAGCTCCATTGTTTGTATACTTAAAGTGTACATGTATTGTCAATGCAAATACAGGATGCAAAAGGTGGAAAGACATCGCTTGAAGGTTCTCGGAGCTCAAAGAATCAAAGCCTTGTCTCATGGGTTGTAGGGTCAAAGGTAAAATTGTTCGACGTGGACGATGACAAGAAGGCCGAAGAAAATGTAATTGCACACGGAGTCATAGTTAATGTTGCAGGAGGTTTCACTTCATAGATGGCTCATTGAAGAGGACAATGTGTCTATTAGCATAACATCTGTGGTTCCTGGATCGGAAATGGTTCTTTTATATGAGGCAAACAACAACGACGACCCTCTTATGGTGCATGTAGGCAACGTTGTGAAGTCTGTGACGAAGTGGCCCATTGAAGCTTTGGCTCTTTCAATTGAATGAATGAAGATATGAAGTAGTGGATTGCACACTGCAGTATAAAGTGAGGTGTGTGTGTGTACCTTTGGTGTTTATAGTGCGAATGTTTGTCGTATGTGTTTTGAACTTGAGTAATAAATATCTTTGAAGTGCATCTTTGAATATATGTCCAAGTTTGGTGATTGAAAGAGTTACAAATTCATGTTTAGGACATGATATTAGAATGTCATGTTGGTTTATTTTGCATGGAAGAGGATATGATTTTTTTTTTAAAATAATAGTGAACCTCACTCATAGCAATGACCAAAAAAACTCAATAATTGTATTGTACATGAAATATGACTAGGAGGAGTCATATGTTATGTCATTGGAAAATATGACTCGTTGTAGTCATATTTCACATCACTGAAAATATGACTAACCGTAGTCACATTTTTTGTCATTGCAAAATGTGACTCCCTGTAGTCATATTCCACGTGACTGCAAAATATGACTCAACATAGTCATATTTCAAGTCACTGCCAAACATGACTCACTGTAGTCATATTTCACTTCACTAGAAAATATGACTCACCATAGTCATATTCCATCTCATTGCAAATTATAACTCACCGCAGTCATATTCCATGTCATTAAAAAATATGACTCACCGCAGTCGTATTTCATGTCACTAAAAAATATGACTCATTACAGTCACATTCCATGTCATCAAAAAATATGACTCACTTTAGTCATATTCCATGTCATCCGAAAATATGACTCACTTCAATCATATTCCATGTCATCAAAAAATACGACTCACTTCAGTCATATTCCATGTCATCAAAAAATACGACTCACTCTAGTTATATTCCATGTCATCAAAAAATATGACTCACTTCAGTCATATTCCACGTCATCCAAAAATATGACTTGCCGTAGTCATATTCCACGTAGGATTTTTTTGTTTGCCCGGGTAACTCAATAAAAAGTCAAGACCCCCCTAGGAGAGTCAAAGTATACGCCATGTTGGCATACTATGGCTAAATATGGGTATTTATATCCTTCAACTTATATGACTGCCAATATGACTGATGTTTGAAGCGACCGCTTTTAAACGACTGGAGTTAGTCATATCCCGAGTCATCTATAGTGATTTCTGCGTGAGTCATATTTTTTGATTTTACGACTCATTGCAGTCATATTTTGCAGTCATAAAATATTGTCATTGTTGTAGTGATAGAACTCTTCATAGATCATATCTTTAATTTGTTACTTAAGGGGGTGTTTTTTAATAATAACCTACCTATTTGAGCCATTCAAAGAAAAGCGCATAATATAGCTTTTGATTTTTATATTTTTGGTCAACATAATTATCATTGCATCTTTATTCAATCCCAATCAAGCATACCAAATTTTAATTTCAAATAACCAAATCTCCATTTTTGGTGAATTTTTTTACATAAGTTTCATGGTTTTACATGATGATTCATTGACAAACTTTGGTGATGAATTTTGAAAATTTGATTATGAAGATATGTAGGAAACATTGATATGCACATTTTTCATATTAGGAACAAATAGGTTATAAAATTATTTTACTCCATTGTAATATGTGTATGAAATTAGTCACATGGCACATACATGACAAATTAGAGTTTCCCAATAAGAAGTGCTTCACTCATATCAACAATTCTTGCACAGAGCCTAAATTGGAATTCATCCTACCCTTTGTCACTTTGGATGCTCTTGCAAAAGTCATGTCATAATCCATTAACTAACTAGATTGTTGTGTGTGGTACTTTGCAACTACTACATGATACATACCTTGCACTTCACATGCTTGATAGATTTAGAATATATTTTGCATACAATACAAATCTTTGGTCAAAAAAGAGCTTTAGAATATGCATTGTAGTCCCAAATTTATTTTCAAAATTAGACAGTTTGCATCTTAATATGGTGCATGTGTCTAATATGGACATTTTCTTTGTTATATTGAAGTTTCTACAACTTTCAAGGATTCCATAATTAGGTTTTCTATTTCCTTTAGAGATTAAGCTTGTAATACAAGCTTAATGATTTAATTTCAATTTTTCTTCTTTCTTAAAGTTTGGTTGAAGGATGTGCCATGTCATCAAAACATAATTAAATTTTTTGTTTTCTTTTTTTTCATGAGAGCAAGAATATCAAAGAATGGTTAAAAACAAATCACTATGGAAGGTACTTTGGCAACTTCTAGCCATTCTAGATCTCTAGTCTTGACATTTGAATGGTTCTTTCGAAATTGAGACCAACTAATAAAATGAAGTAAGTCTAGTTTCTACTCTAATTACAAAACTTGAATTTCCATAATTGAATATTTTTTTGGAATTATTATAATTTAGAAATTGAACCAATAATTATAGCTTAGCAATTTCTAATTATAGAATGACACAAAATTCTAATTCACACCATCAATTTCTACTTTATAACATTCAACTTGAGTCAAATTTTCAAATTGTTTGATTGTATAGTGTATTTGATATGAATTTCTTCAATTTCTCTTCAAATTTCCAAGGAAACTTCAAGTGATAGTGTGATACAAAAAGATCTAAAATTTTATAACCTAAAAGAAGGCAAGGAATATCATATCTGAAAATGAATTAAATTTTTTAAAATAAATAACAGTCACAAATTGGAAGCATGTAGAGAAAAGAAATTAAATTTGAAGAAAACTTGAAGATTTAAAATTTTGAGTGAAGGTTTTCAATTTCAGAGTTACATCTATAAAGGGAACACCAAACAATTTAGTAGCTCCAGGAATTATTCCTTGGATAAGGAATTACAACAATTAGAGTCCTCAAAATCATAGCATTTTCAGCACTAACCCCATTCCGCTACCATTGCTTCTTTTCATGTTGTCACATGAGTTCTTGAAACTAGTGTGCTTAGTAGCCTTAGCTCAATCACCAATATAAAGTACTAGGTCCTCTACAAAAATTCCTTTGCAAAGATCACTGCTGGTATTGATAGGCACACAAAATCTTAGCCCCATGACAAAGACAAAGGGTATCTACACTTCCCACGGAAGCTCATTGATTTGTGGTCAGTGTCGCCACCAATGCTACAGTTGCAGATCGTCCTCTCGCTTCTGCAAAAGCTGCAGAAGTGCTCTAGTCGGTTGCTTGGAGGAGAGAGGATGCTGAGCAAAATGGGTCAAAGGCTCAACGACGTTGCATTCTCTAGCTTCCTTGATGAATTGAGAATCATGCAAGCACAGCTCATGCAAGATTAGAACTGCACTACACATATTCCTAATAGGAATAAGGATAGTATTACCAATCCTATGTGACTCCGATGCAATGAACTTCACCAATACGGGTGTGGGTTTGACTGTAGCAATGGCAATGAGGCCCTCTTGGACCTTTGTCAAAGTGACCAAGATCTCGAAGGCATCGTCTAGCATGGTGCCATCTGAGTGATGTGCAATTAGATTCATGAGAGCTGGGAAGATCATTGCTTGGATTGCACTTGGTATTTCCTGAGGAGAGTGATACATCCAGAAGATCCCAATTGCGGCATATTCTTTCCCTTCCATTGACCCTTCCTGTAGCAACGTCACTAGAGCTGGCAGAGCCCTGAGTTTCTAATCTTTTCTGTGACCATGTCTTTCAAATCAGAAGAGATTTTCATGAGTGCTTGTGCAGCATTCTCACGAGCCTTCATGCCACCAAACTTCAAGACCTCAACGATGGGTCCAATTGCACCTAAACATACCACTCAAAGGCTTGAGAATACTGAATGATAGACACACTGCATTGCAAAAAATGCCTCACAATCATCAAAGTATTCTACGGAATGTATATCATGAGGGAATCTTCAAAACTTACTACCAAGGAAGAATGCTTTGCTGACAAATCTAGACTTCACTCGTGGAAGTAGCTCATCCACTTTCACGAATGTGTCCCGGCCTAAGTTTTGGTCATCAATTGACAAAGCTTGAAGTGCAATAGCTGCGTCTTTCTCAATCAGACGATATTTTCTTGAATAACCCAACAAAACTAAAAGAGGCATAGCTTCTTGTTCTTTGATGTAGATCCGGTGATTAAAGCTCTTCTTTGCCTATAGATGGATGTTATAGGTAGCACTTTGTCATACCATCCTATTTGGACTAGATAATTTTGCAACAAGCTCGTCCATAGTCACTACATCTTCTAATGGACACCAGTAGATTGAGGCCTTCCAATCTGCAAGAAAGTTGCATTAAACATAAGTATTGGATTTCATAGCAAAAAACAATAGACAAATGATGAATTTCAAGTTGTCAAAAAAACTACTTACATATCAACAAGTTTACATACTTCAAATCCCTCAATTCTTCACAAATAGTGCCAAAACTTGGTCGCATGCTAGCCTCAGCACTCCAACAAGATTCAATCAAAGTCTTCAACTTGTCTGGACATTCTCTTGGTAATGGAGGACGATCACCACGCAATACAGCCTCCTTCACTTCACCATGGTTCAAACTTGAAAAGGGCACCTCTCCAGTCAAAATTTCATAACACACCATCCCAAAACTATAAATGTCAGTTTTGAATGGATAATTCAAGGCCACTTCGCTCTCTTCACCAATATCATTACTTTGAATATTACCAACTCTCATCACCTCTGGAGCCATCCATCTCCTAGTACCCACATTCATAATTAGGTCAGAATATGTTGTACTACGTTCCTTTGTTTTTGACAATCCAAAATCTGCCACCTTCACATGCAAATGTTTAACATTTCCTTTAGCCACCTTACCACACCTAATCAAGATATTGTGTGACTTCAAATCTCTATGCACAATTCTCTTCTCATGGAGGTAAAGCATTCCTTCTCCAATTTGGAGAATCAAGTCCAAAGCTTCTTGAATGTTGAACGGGGACCCTTGGTTTCCATTTCCCTCCATTCTTTGATGCATCAAAGAGAACAAATCTCCATCCATCAACTCCATCACAAGATGACATCTCTTCCCATCTGTCATGGACCAAAGTAAAGAAACAATATTTGGATGGTTTAGACCATCTAGGATTAATACCTCCCGTAAAAAATCATCACTTGTTGGTCCATAAAAGGTCTTCTTGGCTACTTCAACTCCGAACCAAGTGGCCTTGTGCACAATTGCAAAGGTACCTTTTCCCAAGCAATCTGACATTTGGTGCAAATTGGTAATTACATGAGGAAGAATCCTTTCATGAGATTTTGATGAATTGGTGTTTGGAGGTAGCATTGTAGTTTCCAATCTTCCAAGTAGAAATGTGGCCAATTGCCATTTTGCACTACTTGATGCATTGGACTCAATGACCTTTCTCAAATCCATAATGAGTTGCATGCCATCAACATCAACCTTCTCTTTTACAATTTGAACTTCAACTCCGCGAACTCTTGTAGCATCAAAATGTAACAAGGCCATACTCTTCTGTGATTGCCTTGCAGAAAAGATGTTTATGCAAAATTCCAAATTCAAACCAATAGTTGCAACTATCTCCAACGTATTTGTTAACATAATAGCAGATTGAATCCATGCTTCTTTGCAACAATTTTGGATGAGGTTCTCCACTTCCATTCCCATAGCATTGAGCAACTTGAAAATCTCTAGAAGTTGGTCCATTTCTTTCGGGTGAGGTAGAGAAAGGAACTCTTTGTTGACATCTTTTATGATGGAGTTTGCACTTTGAATAGCCAATTGCAATTTGTTTGCAAGATATTTGCATTGTTCAAGGTTGAACTTTGGCAAAGGAGAACCATGAGTTGAACACAACCTATTCACTTGCTCCATACATCTTGTTGTACGCTTTAGATATAGCTTTGGGGTCTCCACTGGCAAGGGTACAAAGTCCACAACCTCATGCATGTCAATTCATTGTGTCAACATTGCTTGCAAAGATGTTTTGTTAACAAATGCAAATGGAGTTCAAATGTTCAATAAGATTGAAACTTTGCAAAAATAGAAAGTAGGAGGATTACCAACTTCAATGGCCTTTCCCTTCAACAACCTTGTCCAAGGTTTCTTCCAAATGTGGGGGTCCATGGTTTATAAAAGCTCTAGAATTTGCAACCAAATTTCAAAGGCTCCTCTTGTACTTTAGAAGTGTCCATTTTCTTGACAATGACAAGCAAATTAAATTAGGTAATAAGATTTAGATGAAAAGAAAGAAATAAAAAAGAATTTGAGTGCATCACCAACAACCAAAGCGCAAGAATACTCAATGTCATTTGGCAAATTTGTGCTTCTCCATCAATGTTTAACCTTTATAGCCCCCATCAATCCATCAATTCTCATTCTCATGCCTACCACCACCCAAACATAGGACTTGCTTATCCCCAACAAAGAAGTCATTCAATCCATTATTTGACAACAAATGAATAATATTCTTTGGAACACAAGTGTGACTCAATTGATACATGACCCTAATATTTGTTATTGGTGCTCAACACACACAATTTCTAAAAAAACATTGGAAGTGAACTTCTTTCCATTTGAGGTCAAAATTCTCTACTCCCAATTACTCCTTTATCCATATTCAAGTTAGTCACTATGGAGATATGATTGCAAAATAAAAACTCAAAAAAATATGACTATAAAATATGACTCCATGTTCCCAAATACGTTCTCTATGGTTCCCTATGAAATATTTGGCGTTTTCAATGAGTAAATACTATATCCCCATGAAGTACAAGATCAAAATATGACTGCAACTAGTCGCCAGTCATTTTCAGTCATATTTTTGTAGTCATAAAATATGCATTTTCTAATATTGCAGAATAGGGCTAGTATGTCAAGAAAAATGAAAGTAAAGATGCCTAAAACTTAAAATACTACAAACCGTTTTCAATAAGACTTTGAATGGCCATCAATCTTTTAGTTAAAAATACAAAACTAATCAATGAATTAAATTGAAGCCACAAGAAAACACCAATTACCTCCTTTAGATTCATCATTTCATGTTGAGCAGCAGTCAAAAGAGTCAAACCTTTTAATGTTATAGCACTCACTTCATTGTTCTCATCGCCAAATCTTTCGCTTGCAACACCCGCGTTGAGGAATTGACTGACATAAACAAACAACTTGATAAACAACATACAAATTGAACCCAGTAATGCATAATTTATGATTAAATTACTCAAGCATATCCAAAATACTAGAGAAAGTCCATTACTTAGTTGCAACTCCTTCAAAGTCAAGTTCTGATCAAATAAACCATCAAGTGTTAGTAACCTGTCGCAAAAGTCAGAACATTTTTTAGGTTTATTTCAAGAATAAACAAGTTATAATCACACCGATGTAATAAATCACATTTATCTAGCACATTTTGACTATAGCTCATGTACCAATAGGCTTGTTGTCCAACATATTGTGATGTTTTTTATGAAGCATACTTTGAAATTCAATAACCCTACATTCATGCATTCAAATTGTGCAAAACCACGTAAATTTTTTGTAAGTCAACAAGACTCGACAAGGGCACTTTCTGCAGCTTGAAGACACACGAGGGAGAGGGGGCAAACCACAAAGAAGCTAATATGAGCAAAGTAGCCATTGATGCTCTACTTCTTAGCTACAATAAGCAAATTGAGCAACTCAAACCATTGAAATTCATTTAATTGTCTAGATCAGAGTTGAGCTAACCAACAGCATGAGTAAATTCTGCGGCCACAAACAAATTGTCTTGATTGCGAATAATGAATCTAAAAAAATGAGTACTGCAATGCCAAGAGCACAACATTCTTGTTTGTTTATCTTGCGGGTCCTAGAATGAATCCAATTGCTAAATGTGTCCGTTAGGTGGAGCCTAGGTGCAAGCAAGTCCAGCCCCAAGAAATCAATCACATGAGAAGCAATCAAATAAAGCCAATTGAATGCATAGCTAGAAGTTCAAGCAAGAGTTTTACAAGCAATATTCCTTTTGGAACCCTACATGCCCAATGGCCAAAGATAGATTGGGGGACAAAATTCGATAGCACCAATCAGTGCCAAGAATCCATTGACTAGCATCCAAGGCGATGGACACACAAGAAGAAGTCAAGAACCACCAAAGCCAGCAAGGCTAGCAAGTCGAGAAAAATTACAGAACAACAAAGGAAATCTAGAGCGACGAATAAAGCGACAACAATCAGGAAAAAAAAACAAGTTTCAACTTATGAGGATGAAGATCGGCTGCAAGATGGGGGGTAAGCACAGGGCGAGACTATTGAAGAGCCAAGAGTCCACAAACAACACGGGAATCTCTAACAAGAAAGCTCCAATTTGCATAGGCAAAAGGTTAAAAAAATTCTAAAGAAACATAGGAGACTTCAGAGACACGAATAAGATTCGGCTCAAAGATTGAAAGAAATCGCCCATCGACAACATTTGGACCCTCACCGCATGCTCATCCACTGCGCCTCCCATTTGCTATTTAGGAAGGAGACAATGAGGTGGCACGGGAAAAAAGCCATGCAGGTGGAAGGAACAGCTAAGTGATGGGAGGTGGCGACTAGGCAAGGGAAACCTTTCCACTTGAAAGAAAAGTGAATACAACACCAAATGCCAACTAATTGAAGCTTAGAGTGGCCCAAGGAAAGTCCATGTAATCACAACATAACATTATTTATCATCATTAGTATAGTGCTTGGATTCTTAGGCCCATTTCATACATAGACGTCTAGTACTTGTGGAGAAAATCCTTTGTCCAATTGATTGTCCGTCTTAGTGTGGAGGGAGGTTGCCATGTCATCATTGGTTTTGTCTGTCCGGTACATGTTTTTACACTAGGAACCGGACATCCAGTGGAATTAAACTTGTGAAAGCTCCTTTGTTGTTGGAGTATTATTCCATAGAAGCTCCTTCACAACTCCTTTCCTCTTGAACACACCCATTTTGTCCATTGGACAAAATTTAGGATCTCGTCCCAACTTGATCCCAAACTTATCTACTACAACTATGATCTCATCTTGAGTTTTGGCGGGAGTGGGTGATGACATGGCAATTTCATCAAGTAGCCGTCCATCATGTAAAAGCCCCACCGAACAAAACCTATCCTTTGACCAATCAAATTGCATATATTTTTGTCCATTGCTTGTGGATGTTCATGTATGAAACAAGCCTTGAAAGTCAAGTCAATGCTACAAAACAAAACAGACAAAGGCAAAACACTTGCTCTTGTAGAGAGAAGACAGGATTCCAGTAGTGCAACCCAATGATTTGTCGGAGAAGAGTGCAGTATCGATAACCGCTACCAAGCACAGCCATAAGGCCCAAAGCCTTCTAAGGTGCAGTTGACTAGCCTAATTTTGTCCGTTGTCCAATTCCGTCCCCTACTTTTGATCCCAATTTCATTTGCTCAAACATCCTAGTGTGTCCAAAAAAATATTCAAATTCCTTCAAGATTAAGATTTTAACAAAATCAATGAATTAATGTCAAAATGAATAATGTATCAATCTTTAATTGTTGGAACTTAAGCGCCAATAGATACATGAAAAGGCGGTTACGGGGTATTTGTGGGATGTTTATGACTCTATTCTATGGGTGTTTTTATAATTTCAGGACAGACCACTTCAGAAATTCACAAAAATTATAGTTTTAATCAAAAAAAATTCCACTTGAGTGTTTGATCTGTAAAACAAGTGCATACCTCTCAAAATATGAGCCCTTCTTGGAATTGGCCCCAAGATATTTAAATTCTAAATTAGGGAGGTAATAGGCTTGTCTACTTTATCTATCCATTCATGCACAATAGATTTCCCTAGAAGTGTCTTTGAACTTCCATTAAAATACCCTTCAAAAGTTTCATTGAATTGTCGCTTTACTTAACTTTAATTAGTTGATTTTTCATTTTATTAAATTTTGGTTTTAGATTAAGCTATATGACAGTTTCAATAGCCTAGAAAGCTTCCACTTTAAAAATTCATAGAAATTATATGTCATATTTGAAAAATCTAATTTTTTTCAAAATTTATGATTTTCAATTGTTAATACATTAACAATATTACTTTTAGGAGAAGGTGCCTTCAACTATGTAGAATTGTTTATTTTGACTAATTTAGGTGTTTCTACCATAAGACCATAGAGGTAATCTTCAAAATTCATTCCTTGTATGATTTATTTTGCTACATTACTACGTATGAGTGGAATTTTTGATGCTTTTTCAAGAGGTGAGATATCAAATGCCTTGGATAAGGAATAAAAATTTTCAATTACTATGAAATTTTGAAATTATGATAACTTTTTGAAGAAGATGTGATGAAAATCCATTGCAGAAGACAAAATATCTTTGCAAGGAATCAAATAATTGCACCATATGCATTTATTATATTGTCAATGTAAAATAATTAATGTATTCTTGTATATTTAGAAACATAGTTATAGACTCTCAACTTCAAACTATAATGATATAGGCCTACTTTATTTGGGAATTTTGCAAAGATTTCAAGCGGTGTAGAAATAAGACTTGTGAAACATCTTTTTGTTAGTTTTAATGGGATGAATCAAGAGCCATTTTGACTATTAACCCCTAAAAAACCAACATGCATTTTTTGGCAATATAGAAATTTTAGGTAGGTACATGTGACTAGAGATTTGCATATTTTACGACAAACTGAATGACTAAGAGACATATTTTTATTGACAAAGCTCTATAACAAAGCAAAAACATATAGTATTCATCTTGCACTATCCAGCTATGCACTAACATTGTCATATACATCTCTACAGGACACCATGTCCTTATCCTTCTTTTCATCCATCATAGTGATGTTACCCGTTGCCTTGCTATAAGTGCTCAACACTAGTTTCAAGGACTCCAAAACATTTACTTTTACAAAAAGTATATACATCCATTGCAAATCTACCACACAATTTGCATCCATGAGCATACCAAATCCCTGCAATCCTAGAAACACAAAACACAGTTCAACATTATTTCATAGCATGACTGATTTATACTGTAAAATCTAAGGGAGCAAGAAGACATTAGAGCTGAAAAGATCTCAACATCACAATATATTACTACTTGGGCAATGCCTAAGTGATATTGATGTGATGGTTAGAAGATGGTAATAATTCATAACCCTTTCTTTCAATGCGAGTCTTTTGATAATCCAAAAATACAAATCCAAACATAGAAGATCTAATAAAATGACTTTGAAATAGCATTGTCAAGGCTTCAAACTCCCAAAGGTTAAATACTACTTGTAATTTAGATAGAGAATAGAGAAGTACCTTGAGAAGATGGACTAATCATACCTTGAGTTGTATAGAAATTCTCTAGTTTATCCCATGTTGGTAGATCAAAGTATTCAACAGACCTAGATTTTGTAGAAATTCACATTCCAATAGTTTATGTCAAATTTTGTAAATTACCACATATATTTGAATTTATTTAAGAGCTCATTATTGTAAGCCCAAGTAATTTTGTAATTAACAAATTTTTTAACAAAATAGAGCATGTGAATGTGAATGCTAAGAAAATAAATAATTATGGAAAAAAAATTATTTTTTAAACTTTTATAATTTTCAAATTTATGTATGATATATATATACATATATATGTATATGTATATAATATAATATAGAATTTTTTTAAAATGTATAATATATAACTTTCATTATAGAATAAAAGATAGGAAAATAATACACCTACTAATACAAATAGTTGTCTTGAATTCATTTCATCATAGTTTTTGGGATTTTCATGTTGATTTTTTAGGTTTTTTGTAAATAATTGCTCAAAGATTTTACCTTGTCTAATAATTGGTACGTTGGAATCATCAAGATATCCTTGGGAACCTACCACCTTATTTTCAATGGCTTTTGTCAAATCTTGAATCCATTTGTACCAAAACACAAGGTGCAATTTTGCCATTTATAAATCCAAACCCAACCCACTTGTCAACAACATCTATTTCAAATTCATTAGAAAGTGTTGGAGGTGAAGTACATAAATGGGTTGTCGATGAATTTGTTAGTTCGCCAATTGAAGGACTATCTTCACCACTTGACATTGACAATCCCATACTTGATTCTAAAGTAGAAGAAGGTGGTGAAAAAGGGGAAGACAATGATGAAACAAATAACAAAATTGGTGCTCAATGTAAAGGTCTTGTTGCATCTTTTGAAGATACGTCACTATTTAAATTTGCTCTATGTCAATAATAAGTGGGTCTTAAATTTTTTTTTTCACCAACAAAATATTCACCAATTAATAATAAATTTTCAAAATAATTGAAGCTTGTAAACAAACTTCCAAATAATTGGTATGTTTACGAAAACAAATATAAAATTTATTTTGTTGTTTAAGATTTTGATATGAATTACATTAATGTACCCTGATTATTAAACTTAATATTCAAAACCAAAGTGTATACTAGTATTTGACTAATAGAACATTTGGTTAATTTTTTTAAAAGAACAATAGAAAATAAAAAATTATTTCTATCATTGTTTACCATACTCATGAAGTGATTGTCAAATGAAAATTCACAAAAATACAATTTCAATCAATGGAAGACAATTTAACATTTTTACAAATTAAAAAATAATAATAAAATTAAAACCACAACTGCAACAACAATAACAATGTACTGAAAAGTGGCTGTCGTACCTTCCTCTGGCAAATCTCTCCCCCCGGGCCAAAAAATTGTAAGCCGTTGGATTGGAGGAAAAAAATTGCACCCCCCCAAAGAAATTTTTACAAACGTTGGATCAAATAGGGTACGAATACAAATACAACTGAAAACAAATACAAATATAGTTGAATACAAATACAAATACAGTTGAATGCATATACGGTTGAATACGAATATGGCTGAATGTTTGTCCCATATTGTTTGGAGTTCTCCCCCCCTTTGAAAATTACAAGACGGGAAGGAGGGGTCCTAAATTTTAAAAATTTAATTAACTTTTTTTTTAATTCAGCAACCCCCCCTTCCCAAGAAATTTTAAAATTTAATTTAAAATTTTTTGGGAGGAGCGAAGGGGGTGCTGAATTAAAAAAATTTAAATTAAATTTTTTTACATTGTTACACAATGTATCGAAAAGGTACTGTAAGGTAGGATGCTGTAATTGCGACCATCTCCTTGCAATCGCCCCATAGCTACAATGACACCAAACTTGAACATCCCCATATATAGAGAGTGATCAAGGAAGTCAAGTTCTCTATTTCTTTTGGCAATGCAACCAAATTTGAACACCTCGTTAAATCAAACATAGTTAAGGAAGACATATTTCCCACTTCATTTGGCAACAAGTTCTCTATTTCTTTTGGCAATGCAACCAAATTTGAACACCTCGTTAAATCAAACATAGTTAAGGAAGACATATTTTCCACTTCATTTGGCAAGGCTACGAAGACAAAATACTCTCCCAAACGTAGAGTAGTTAAAAATGTCAAATTTTGCACTTCTTTTGGCAATGATACCAAACTTGAACATCCCCATATATAGAGAGTGATCAAAGAAATCAAGTTCCTCACTTTCTTTGGCAATGCCACTAAGCTTGAACACTTCATTAAATCAAGCATGGTCAAGGCAGATAAGTTCCCCACTTCATTTGACAAGGCTACTAAACCAAAACACTCTCCCAAACATAGAATAGTTAAAGAAGTCAAATTCCCCACTTCTTTTGACAATGTTGTCAAGCTTGAATATGCTCTCAGATTGAGAATGCACAAGGAAGACAAGTTCTTCACTTTTTTAGGCAAGGTTGCCAAATTTGAACACCAAGACATATAGAGAATGGACAAATTCCCCACTTCTTTTGGTAATGCCACCAAGCTTGTACATCCAACCAAATTGAGAGATTTCAAAAACAAGCTCCCCACTTCCTTTGACAATGTTGCCAAGCATGAGCAAAAATTGAGATTTAACCTTAATAAGGTATGGCTTGATGCAACTTTGTTTGGTAATTGCTCAAGAAATTCAAGACCTATGAAATCAAAAAAATCCAATAATGTACAAGTACCACAAAGATTTGCCAAATTTACATTACCAGCATCAGTAAGCATCAGTCCGATTTTTGTAAAAAACAATTGGATAAAAGAAAGTCTTCATACTCCTAAAATACATGAAGTCCAATTTGAGCTTCTTTGATTCTCTAGGGATCAATCAACCCTAAGTAGCAGGAATTCAACAATCTCCGAACTTGCTCAGGGATTAGAAAATTCAAAAACGGATGCCATGTAAAGGAACAAATTACATACCCACTGTCAACCAAAAAACGACGCGAATTGAACGACACAGCAGGCTCCTGGCGCGACCATCCCCTCGATTGCCAATTCGAAAAACAGAGTCCGCAGCTCAAGTTTGAAACGGGCAGTCGGCAAAGTGGACCAGAACTCGCTCTCATCGCAATCCGCTGCAATTTTGAATGCGAAGTTGGTCTCTCCGTGCAATTGCAAACTGCTTCACAAAAGCTTGAATTCAGGATGTTGATCACTTACCTCATGATGCAAAATCTTTCTCGATTTGAAGCTTCAGAAGAAAACTACAACGCCAATTTACAGAATCATCGGCTCGATTTACTTCGATCGGGACGGAAATCGCATTGTTTTTGCTAAGACCCTAGAAGCTGGCGTGTGGTTTGGGGCCAAAGGAAAAGTGAGTGGAAGCTGCACATTCACGCATTCCGTTGTTTGATGGGGTTCAAGAAAATTGGAAATCTCATTGAGGGTCGAATCTGAAAGGATGGGCCCATGACCACGGATTCAAGCTTCACAATCCTTCACTCTTGTTGTTGCCCTTTTGCAACTAAGTTTATATATGAATTTGTTTTGTCGTTTTCACTTTTTTTTCAGACATAAAATGACATGTATTCTATGAGTCATACAAATTTCAAAATTTTTTAATGAAAATTTAAAATTATTGTTAATTCTTCAAGGAAAAAGGTGCATATTACAGCATATAATGTCATGGTATAACTTTGGTTAAATCAAAATTAATGTGTCACTTTAAAATTAAGAAATCAACTAACCATGGTCATAAGCCTAAAATTCAAATTGCAAGTAAATACTAAGTTATGAAAAATTTCCAACTTTTCCAATTGGAGTAGAAACTTCATTACATGAGTTCATTTTTATGGTTAAAATGCGCATATAAAATATGCAATAGGAGAGGCCAAAATAACATTATAAAAGTGATCCATAAATTAAGCATTTTCTTCTTTTGAAATGTCAATGATTCAATACTTAGTGAGGAAATACACAATAAATTTACTCAAGCATTCAAGCAACTCCAAAAAATTTGGGTAACTTTTTTTATCATCCTACAAATGAATGTATTTCAAAGTCATCCAAAGGATACAAAATGTTATTAGTTGTTAACATGGAGCTTCAAAGTCAGTGGCACTTGGATGATTCAAAATGTGTAAAACTAAATGAAAAGTTGCATTTCTTTGTCCCATTTATTTTAGGGTTCTTTGGATGTGTTTGCATGAAATGTTAAAAGCCCCTCATTGAATTGTTACCACATTGACTTTTCTACAAAAGAACTAATGCTAAAAAATGGCTTACAAAATGTGTTTTTCAAATGCAATATATTTGACAATTTATATTTCTTTGTTCTTAATCTAAATTTTAGCCAATAATAAGAATAATCTTTGAATTTAAACTCAATTTTTGAAATTTAAAAAACTAAAGTCTACTTTCTACTCCAATTTGAAATTGTGAAAAGTTTATAAAATTAAATTATTCACCGCACTTTAAATTTTGGGCCTATAAACATGATACATTAATTTTTTAATTATAGAATGATTTGAACATTTTGAATACATACTATAATATTCCACAATCACTATAATACTTACTTATAGTAAAAACTTCAAAATTTCAAGCATATATTGTACTAATATTTGATATAAAATTTCTTTACTTTTATTTGAAAAAAATTTAGGAATTTCAAATTTTTACAAATATTTTTGTAAATTTTATAATTTATATAAAATATATAATTTCATCTCTAAAAAATAAAATAAAATAATTTCTATTCATACTTGGTGGATAAATAGAGCATAAAAAACAAGGGACACTGAGGTTGTTCACATTATTGTAAGCTTTGTCCTTTTAAGGGTTAAACATCTAACATGTCAATAATATATTTAGTACACTTGGATTTAATTTGAGTAATCTGTGTGAGAAGATTGTTGGTTATAGGGAAAGAGAGACAAGAAATCATTAGAAAAAAAATGAGGCCATGGAAGGGATGCTGACTTACGGGGGTTGGAATGATTTATAGTGCCAGCCCATTGATTGCTCGTGCATGTCCAAGTTGGCACTACTTGTGTCAACCCAACTTTGGAAAGTTCAAAAACCTATGGTTCTTTAATTCCCCACATACCTTGTTAGTGATAGTAGATATATGGTTTATATTTTTTTTCCTTCTAAATCTCAGACCAACCAACCAAATATTCAAAGAAACATTAAGATGATATGCCAAACACCATGAGAATCCTTTGAATCAAAATTTCAATGTCATTTAACCCATCCAAAAATAATTTTGGTAGACCTATGAAGGAATTGAGTAGGAAACGTTTGAGAGAGTGAAGGTTGGAAATGTCATTTTTATATTGAAATTTAGTTTTCACCATGAATCCTTAAAGGATATGGAATAATTTGAAAATGAGTGCTAAACTACTTATTGTCAAAATGTCAAAATTATATTTATGTTGAATTTCAGACCTTATTTAGTCATAATAGAAGAACTTTTTTCAAAAAACTTAGGACTAAAAAAACTTAGGAAATCTATTTAAATTTCATTTCCAAAAATCTGTTTCATATTTCAAACCTTCAATCAAAAGTTATGGACAAAATTTAAAGAGGATGTTTCAAGATGTAAGATGTCCCTTCCAACCCCTCTTTGAAATGTCCATAACTTTTGGTTGGAGTCTTGAAATATGAAACAAATTTTTGGAGATGAAATTTAAATAGATTTCTCAACTTTTTTTAGTCCCAAGTTTTTTAAAATTTTCTATTCTACTATGACTAAATGAGGCTTGAAATTTTACTTTAAATAGAATTCTTGCTTTAATTTGACTTTCCTATGAGTGGTTGAGCTCCTACTGACTTTAATTTATTTATCCTACATTGTTTACTTTGCCTCCTACCACCCAAAATGTATATAAAGATTTGTTTTCTCACTCTTGATTCACAAATTATGAAAGTTGTTCAAATCACAATGAGGAAACTAAAGCATTAGTTTCAGTGAGTGTAGAATATTTTACATCATATCATCATGAGATGAAATGGTGTGAAATATTCTACATCATTTTGTGTAAGAGAAGGTAGTTTTTATTGTTATTGAATGTGATGTGTAGAAGTGAATCAATTGTTGTCAATATGGTTTATGATTCCAGACTTGTGGGATGAGTAGGATTTGTGATTTCATCTAGATGGTCCATTCTTGAGCCCGATTGTGCACTGCTTGTCTTTCAAATTAAGTGGGTACAGGGAAATAGTGCACTTCTGAAAATCACTAATGATGGTCAACAAATGTTCTTAACAACCTTCTACAGGGCTCAATTTTTTTGTAATGTAGGCCCTACTATACAAAAATTATTGTAGTCAACATGCCTTGTCTCACTAGCTTAAGATAATATTGCATTATTCTTTCTTCATTCAAAGAATTCCATTCCATTGTATCTAAAAGCAATACCTATATTGTTTATATATATGTTATAAATACCTTCAAATGGTTGTAGGCACATATCTACAACTAGGTTCAAGCCTCGTATGCTCATGTACACTCATGCACTAGCATTGTGGGTGTCCACCCATGCAACTCTCTATATGACCTTTGAACCAAATGCAAGATTCGTGGTGTGCAAAAGAGAAAAAAAATCTCTATCTTTGCTAACTGTTTGTAAAAGAAAAAATGGTGTTTTTTAAAGCCAACAAATGTATACATCCAAGTTTTGAAATGCCAAAAAGAATCATTTGGCAAATTATAGCATTAATTATGCACTTTTCATTAAAAAGAAAACATCATTGCCTCCTCCTTCAAAATATAGGTCGAGATTCTCTTTTAATGGCAATCAACCAAATTTTTTGAGGACTAATTTTTGTCAAAATCTTACCTCATTTGGGCATTAACTACAACACTGAGAAAAATGAATGGAAAAATGGATGAAATTGCCAAATCCTTCACAAAAAGCATCAATTTTGCCAATAATTGACTATACTAAATAGTGAAATTAGGTTGCCTGAACAATTAGGTTGCCTTACTCAGGAAAGTTACCTCATGACTCACCACTCGTCCAGATGGAGGCACAAGCAATTCTCTAAACTGAGTCATGAACTAGTGCACTAACCCATGCAACACACATGGTTCCTACATTACTGCATCCATCTACACTAACTGTACATATTTATATAGTGTGGAATGTCGAGAATTTAGTGTGGGGCAACCTAATTTCACTATTTAGTGTAGATGTTACCCAAGAAATTATTATCAATAGAGAATTTTGTGGATGAATGTACAGTTGTGGAGGATTCTATTCATTCATTCCTTACCGCCAGGATGCAAGTCCGTCACTTCTCGAACGTAAAAACAGAAAAAATTAGCTGGCATCGAACAATCTCCCCGACTCATCGTTTGATCGGTTCCTGTCGCCACCGAAGTCTCTATCGTAGGAATTTGCGTAGAGAGGCCCGTTTCATCGAAGATTGACACAGCAATAATACATTGATTGAATTCGAGCAAGCTGGAAAGATTCTGGATAGGCACAAAGATAGACAGAAAAACACGACAGGAATCGTCATAACTCATAAAAACAACGACCCCATCCACCTCCGACACTCTCGGCACCACAATCCGCTCCGATACATTTCATCGCAATCCGAATGAACTAGGGATCTGAAACTTCCGACTCTTTTCTGTCTCCACATTCTCATTCCATCTTATCCTGGGACCATGTCGCACCTGCTTTTCGTTCATTCTAGATCATATCTACAGTATGTGTTGGAAAGTCCGGATTTGGTAATTGTTTGACTGGATTTACAGTTCATTGAAAGGTTTGGTTTGATAATGCTGTGCGGTTGAGAATTCGATCAGGAAGTGAAATCAGTTCTGTCATAGATCGCGATCGGCAGTACGGGAGTTTTATTACAACATTTTAGTAAGAAAGATTGCAAGGTTGTAAGAAAGGAAAGTGTATTGGAGTGAGCTAGTAAGTATTGCAAGATCGCAACATGTATTTAGAGTATGCGAGGATTGCAAGATTTGCGAGACTTGAGTGAGCACGATTGCCACATTGCCACAGTTGAGTGAGTAAGATTGCAAGATATATTTGAATGAGCACGTATTGCAAGCTTTGCAACATCAGGATCGCAAGATTGCAAGAAAGCAAGGTATATAGGAGTGCGCATGTAATGCAAGATTTGCGAGAATCGAGTGAGCAAGATTGCCGCATTGCCACAGTTGAGCGAGCAAGATAGCAAGATATTGGAGAGAGCGCGGATTGCACGATTTGCAACATAGGGTGAGCAAGATTGCAAAACATATTCGAACGCAAGTATTGCAAGATAGATTTGCGCTCTGATTTGTGTGATCTCAGGACGTGATTCAGGACTTGAGGGTGCCATGGGAGACGATCGAGATTCTTACGACAAAGCTTGGCCATCTCCTCTCGACTTGGAAGCGCCGCTAATTCGCAAGACAATGAACTTCGCAGGCGTAGTCCAGTTTGCAGGGACAGTCCTCGATCTCGTAGAGGAATCTTTCGACCCCGAACAGGAGGAACAGAAGGCTCTTCTTCGCAAAACCCTCCTCAAGCGCACCTTGTCCAATTCCAAGGACAAACTTCATCAGTTCTGCACGGGCCTCGCCTGGCTTGGCTTAGACCAGTCCACAACCCCGAAGGTCATCTAGTCCCACATCCTCTTCGTCACACTCACCTTTCTCATCCCCATCTTCAATTACACCTACGTCTCTTGCGACACCTGCGACGAAGGTCACCGCCACCCATTTGAAAAGCTGGTGCAAGCCTCTAAGAGCGTCCTCACGGCCATTTCTTTTCTCTCCCTTTCCCACATTCTCCACACCTACGGCCTGTGCCGCACTCTCCTTCTAGACAAGATCGTGCGCGAGCCTGCGGAGATTCAATCGGGGTTTAAAGGAGAGCTACAAAGAGCGTTCCATGTGCTCGCTTGGATGCTATTGCCAACATTCGCAGTCGAACTCAGCCATCGCGCGTGGTGGTATTACTATGTCACCGTCTCAATACCCGATCTTCCCCATGTCAACGTCATCCTCTGCATCGCTGCTATAATTTCCTGGCTCTACCGAACTTCAGTGTTCCTCTTCATGTGCGTGCTCTTCCGGCTCATGTGTTCCCTCCAAGTGCTACGTCTCCGAGGTTACTACAAGCTTCTGGAAGAGACTTCTGAAGTTTCAACCATTCTCAAGGAGCACATGAAGATTCGCAGCTAGTTGACGACGATCAGTCACCGCTTCTGCGTGTTCCTCACCCTTGCCTTGTTTTCTATCATCCTTAGTCAGTTGTCGTCTCTATTTGAGATTCTGCTGGAAGCTCGAACGATTACTTTCTTCCGTGCAGGTGACTTGGCGCTCTGCTCGCTCGTGCACTTGATTGGTTTGGGGCTGTGCTTGCAAGGAGCAGCGACGATTACGCACAAAGCGCAGCACATCCTGGCGAGTGTGAGCAAGTGGCATGCGCTTGCAACTTGTAGCCCGGGCTCGGTTGTGGAGCAACAGGGGAAAGTTTATGGCCCGGCTCATCCTCTGCTGCATAGCAAAAGACAGTCTTCCGAGGATTTGGTGGGCTCCAATCGAGACCTGAACTCTCTTCAAGAGGAGCTGGCGCATGACTTGGAGGCTTTTCAGAAGAGGCAGGCACTGGTGACGTACTTGCAGCATACGCGGGCAGGGATTTCGCTGTATGGGTTTGTGTTGGATAGAGGTTTTTTGTACTTGATTTTTGGAGTGGCGTTCTCGTCGACACTGTTCATTCTTGGAAAGACCATCTTGGTTTGATGAAGACTGGATTGGGGTGTTCGGCAGTTTGAATTTGCAGTTCGGACTTCGGAGGTATTGCTTCTAGGAATATGCCATAACTTTCTTTTCTTTTTTTGAAACAAATGAAACGGAATTTCATTGCAAACGGGTGAGCCATAACTTTCTTGAAAAGAAATGGCATTCTTGTCACTCCAAGAAGTGCACCATGTTTTAACCTATTTATGTTGATTCCAATCCCTTGATTTGTCATTAAGTTCAAGTTAGGTGGATTGAATTAAGGGACACTTTCCACCTTGAGGTCAGGCCATTTTCTTTGAGGTCATTTGCACAAATTTTAACCTTTTGATCAATCACAAGTGAGAGTTTTTCAATCTCTTACATAATAAATTGGTCCAACCTCTAAGTGTAAAGTGTCCCAAACATGAATAGGTTAAATGTACATGCATTTTTTTATTGTCCTAATGCAAGGAAGAGTGAGGCTATCCAAGTTGTCATGATCATGTTGTGTTCAAGAATGATAGGATTGGTGCTCAAGGACATATTGTTGACAAGTGGTCATCGCCAACTAGAATTGAAGAGGGTGGATAAGTGGATGGTCGACATTGCTTTACAATGTTACAACTATTGTAAACAATGAATTTCTTTCATTTTGTAGAAGTAGCCAAGTATTTCTTCAATACTCATGTGATATTTGGGTGATACTTGGTGATATCTATATCAAAAGTCGGTGATACCTAGGTAAGATTTGGCTAATGGTCTTAAAAAAAAACCCAATAATTTGGCTATTTCGATTAAAAATAATAAAAAATTTCTTTACAAAAAATAGCCAATGTCTTTTGATTATAGACAATTGGTAAAAAAATAGTGCATAAAAAAATATTGGTTATAAGTCAATTTTTATGTAAATAATTGTCTATGTGACTTGCTTTGTGACAATAAGGTGCTTAAAAGAAAATTTGCCATATGCGGTAGAGGTTTAATGCTTGTCTCACATCAAATTTTGAGTGAGGCATGTGGGAGCTTTTATTTTGAGTGTTTGTTAAAAACTTCATACTTCCAAAGGAAGTGGAGGATTAGATGTCTTTGGGAAATCTGTGTTTCAGTAGCTATCACTCTTTGTAGCATTCATATCAATCTTGAACTACATCTAAAAATCTTGAGCTATAGCTAATTGTGGCCTTCATTAAAATTTTAAAACTAATCTTGAGCTATAGCTAATTTGTGGCTCACCTTAAAATTTTATAAAGTACAAGTTTGAGAATAGACTTTTAAATCCTTTAAGATATATTATAAAATATTGAACATCAAAGCAAATGATCAAATTGCAAAAAAAATCTAAAATCCTATAACTATGAAAAATGAAATTATTTGAAATCTAAAGACCAATATTAAAAAGTTAAAAAATCATTTAAATTGTGGTTATTGAAATAAACCTTTAAAAATGATGAAATAGTTCTCATCATAAAGGTAATATATAATATATTAGCATCTTCTATGATTATAAATCTTCTCCAATATAGTGATGTGAACCACCAAATTGGTTCACTTTTAATATAATAGAAAATAATTTATATATATATATGAGTTTTAGATTCAAAAGTGTTAGTATTTTAGATTTCACCACAACCACTAGTTAGAAGGCTTTTAACACTAATAAAAAAAAAGTAAAAAATATAAAAATAAGGTGAAAACAAATATCTAAATATAAATTGAGAATTACAAAAAAATGATAAACATAAAAAGCACAAAAAATGTTAATGAACGTATAACTACTAGGAAAACACTAACTTAGTAATAGAAGCACTATTTAAGCAAAAATAATAATTAAAAAGCAAATTTCAGTAAATTAGGGACGGATGTAGGTGATTAGCAAGTTAGTTAGTTAGTAAGGAAGTAGGTAATAGTCGAATTAGGGTTGAAAGCTCTCTCGATCTTGTGTGTTTTGGAGTGCATGTTTTTTGGGAAGTTGGTGTGAAGAATGTGGTGAAAAGTGAACAAAAGATGGTTAGAACAAGGATTGCAAGGAGTTAGACTAGGATGATAGACAATTTGTCGAGTAGACTTTCACTTTCAGAGGGAGAGAAGAGGTGAAAAATGGAGGTTGTTTAGGTCAAATGAGAAAAGTTTGAGGAAGAAGGTGTTGTTGCTGCAATTGAAAGTTGCAACTTTGACGAGCAATTGTGGGAGCATGGAAGCTTAGATGGGGCTAAATTTTGGAGGGATGGAGCGCCTTGAAGTTAACTTTCCGGGAAACTATGACTCGCCCCATTTGGAGCAAGGACAAGGTCGGGGCAACTGAGTTTGTGGAAGGAGGGTTGATGCCGATGCGATTGGGAGCAGCGACTTTGGCGAGCAACTGCAAGAGCATGGCAACGTCAGTGAAGCTGATTTTTGGAGGGGAGATGTGCCTTCAAGTTAGCTTCCAAACAAAACTATTCTCACCTAATTTAGAGTGGAATTGAAGTGTTGGTAGCTGTTTTGTTGAAGGGGTGTTTGCTGGCCTTAGGAGGAGGCCAATTGTGAGGTTTTGATGAACTTTTCCACACTTGTCATTATAAGACTGCAATTTTGATTGCATATGGTTATGGGAAAAGATCTTGAATGCAATGATAGTCAAAGTAGATGCTTGACGATGATTGAATTTGCATGCAAGTCTAATTCTTAGGGTTTAGTAAAAATTAGATGTTTGTACTAGCATGGTGTGCTGGAATTGTGATTTTGACTTAAAAAGTTGCCCTAAATATTAGGAGGTTTGATTAAGAGATTGAGGTAATTTAGGGCTTGTTTTTCAGGGATTTAGGGGGGTTGGTCCTTTTCCACTTAAGGTCAATTCATGAAAATGTTACCAAAAAATTGAAAGAGTTCATTGCTTGGAGGCGTTTAGGTTAGAGTTCCATACACTCTCTTCGGCCCAACTTTGGAGGTAGGATTTGCCTCACGGTGAATTACACTCACAAGTGATGAAATGGTTCTTATCATAAAGGTAGTTAAAGCCTTTTACTTTGGAGCTACTAGAAACTTCAAAACACCTTTAAAAAATTGCATTTATGACTTATGAAGTGTTTGATTAATAATGAAGAAATAAATAAATAAGTAAAATTCAAATTTAATGTGGAAAATAGGATTATATATTAGTTAATTTTAAGTTTCATCTCTATTCTACTAGCACAAACTGGAGAATTAGGTGACAAGCTCTAGTGTATTCACTACCCAAAACTCTTTGTTTTCAATTCTTTGCCTATTGTACTCAATGAATTGCACAATTCATTGCAAGTGTTAATTGTGGGGATATAAAGAGGCTACCTTATTACATCTCCCATTCATTGAGATCAAAGATTAGAAGTTAGTATAAATAATTGTGTCTACCCTAATGATATACTAAAAAGAACTTTAGATTGTAGAGCTTAAATTTACAGTAAGCTTAAAATAATCTAAAACATTTATGACATTTTCCATTCCATTTGAGGTAATACGTGTCTAAAATCTCCAATTCACTTCAAAGAGGGAATTTGAAACCTTGTCATCTCAAATATTAGAAAATCTTGTAAATGTCACTTCTTCACTACTGTAATTCAACATTGAACACAATAAGAAAGAATAAATCTATAAATATGATTTTGAAAGATTGTAGGATTTCTTGTAAAATCAAGCTTGTTGGTGCAACATGTGCAATCTAAAGTGTCCCTAAATGCAGTCAAGTACACAACAAAGTTTGTGCACAATTCATAGAAATCAACTTATCTTGCCACCTTTCACAAATGCTATGCCTTGAATCTTTAGTAAGGCAAAAATGGCATTTAGAAGCCTAGAGATTACTTGAGAGATTACTACAAAATCATATGCTTGAGGCAAAATCCACATACATTGACTACTAGCATAATTAATCCCTATGTGCCAAAATAACCAAAGGTAATTGCTTCTATACTAGAATAAGGTACAATCCTAGTGTGCAGGGGTCAATATTGGACCCCTTGAGAGATTGTGGGTAGTAAGCAACTAAAAACACATTAGTGGGATTTCAAAATGAGAGAAACCTTAACCCCTGAGCGCCCCACAAGCTAGACTGTGGCCTCCCCCAATTTGGCTTTTCTCAAAGTCAACCTATGTTTGACCATTATAAGATCCTAATCCAGATGGTGAAAACTTCCTAAACTTTCACAGAAGCTCCCATCACTAACTACCTCCCACTATGTATGGTTAACTTTCTTGGATCTTCTTCATGCAATTTTGGGGAGTGACTGAGTAACAACATGTTCATTTTGGCCTCATTTTCGTGATTCTCAATCTGGGCGCTCAAGGATTAGGGCGCTGAAGGGTTAAGTAGGGAGAGAATTGATTCCATTTTGTAGGCAACAAACTTCCACAAAAATCTCCTAAGTTTGCTGGAAGTCCCCTAATCGCACAGGTCCCCACACTAGGACTATGCCCAAAATAAGTCAATGAGGCAGGAAACAAGAAGTATTAACAAAATACAAAAATCTTTTCCTAAAATTTTGGACATGAAAACTTGTTTTTGAAGTTACCGATCAGCTTCCAGATCAGACTTAATTTTGGCATTTAGGGGTTAAGAAAGGAATAAATGGAAATATGACATTCAAAGCAATTTTACAGATTTAGTGAGAGTTTTGGAGTGAGAGACTCATAGCAGGCCAATAGCATGAATTTTATGCAGTTTGCCTTTGATTGGTGGTAAAATGGATGCCTTTGTAAAAAACACTAATGTTGCAAGCATAGCCATGCTCATCATTTAGAACAAATTTGAGATGACAATTTATCACTCATACAAATTTTTGCTTAAGAAAGTTTACAAATTTATATCAACATTAAAAGCCGTTGAAGGTATTATTATGAAGCCACTTTGCAACCTTTATATATATAAATAACTTTAATTGTGTTAAATTGGCAATATTTCATTATTTTAGAGTACTCCAAGACATGCGGCTTGTATGCAAAATCTACTTTGGTCCTAGTTTGTGGCCTAATATTCAACCTTGGTGAAGATATATGTCACAATTTTTGGCATTAGATGATGCTTATATTCTACATTGACACAGAGTTGCATTATTCTTATCTTAATTCTACATCCACTCATGTGAAACTAGGTGCATCTATATTTTCACTATACTTTAAATACACGTCCATCAACATTTCTAATAGTTACGATTTCATAAAAATAAAAAATGTGCATCATGGCCAATTCTAAAGTATTGCATGACCTCTTGAAAAAATGTTATGAAACTTGTATGAGGACTCCAATTCATGTGAAGGACATAACATTTGCTTGTAGTAGATAGGGCAAGGCTTTAAAATGAACACAAAGCATCACATGAATCAATCTAAGACTATGTAAGGTAGAACTATCAATTACCACCATTTACCCAATTCTGCCACCTACAACTTCCTTTCATTTTTGTCACTGGTCCATCTTATTACCACAATCTTACTAATCCATTATCATGATGGCAATGCACTGGGAAGCGGACACATCAGCCCATGCTTCAACAATGGTTTGATCATGCTTCAATAAGGGTCTACTCATAGTTTTATATTTCAGCTTTGAAAAATCACAAAAAATTCAATTCTTGTCAGAATGTCTTCATTCTTTTTGCAATTGACTTCTCTCAAACAATTCCATCTCTGAAAAATATGTGAGCTCATAAATAGCTTCTCCAAAGTACCTAGATAGCAAATCTCTATGGTAATGGGTAGTTCTATCTTATAATGACTGTTGTTTTATCAAAGGCTTGCCACTCATTGCCTATTCCTAATTCACAGGGGACTCATATTCAGTTCTTGGTGTCAAAATTTCTAGTGGATCCCATTGTTTTGCTGGTGTTCCCAGTGTACAACATACCCAAAAAAGTGAGATTCACCAAGAATTTTGACACATGGAAATGCCAATATGAGACCCCTGTGATTGTGTGTTTGAACACATGAGCCCTTCTTACTCATTCTAATTCCCAGATACTAGAGTCCCAATCTAAAGAATGCTACTTCACCCCACAACGTACATGGCACCATGAAATTTTACAATCCAAATTCAAGAGCTCACCCAGAATACCAAACAAACAGTCTTGAGCTTACCAAAATTTGAACACAACCGAGAACACAACACATCACCATGCATGCACCCGCAAGATTGCGAAGCAACACACCTGCCCTCATTAAAAAAACGTTATGAGGAGCAGCATATGAAAGCAGGTCACGCAAAGATTGCATGGGACTCTAGACTCTGTCATACTGCAAACCCTGCTGCTCCTGCCGCTCCTGCATATCGCCCAAACGGCTCAAACTCATCAAAGTACCAAGCTTCACTAAAATTGTGACAGACATAACATTTTTAATGGGGAGGCAGGGTCTTTCAACAGTAACACTGTAACAAGAATATATTTGTGTTATAAGTTAGGGGTCCAATATACATATGAATAGGCAAGCTTGCATTCAATACAGTGAAAGAAGTCTTGATTCATGGACCAAAGTCAAAGGGTCCCTTGCCTTGAAGTTCAAGAAAGTTATGTAATTCCAAACCTAAGCTCATTTGATCAAATCCCTGTTTGTCACATGCTAGCTTGAAGCTTTGCCATTGTACGAAACTACTAAGGTAACAGGCTTTGAAATTGCACAGGCTCTAGAACTACTCACATCTTCAAATGTACACTCTTACTATGTCAATGTTATTTTTTTGTAGCCTTCAACAATGTAGAATCAATGTACATTTTAGGAGGTGGGTGAATTTAGAGCCCTATACCATTTCAACTTCAAAATTTTATAACTAATTCCACAAAGTTACCAAAAAAATATGAAACAGCTTGGATTAGATGCCAATTCCACTTGTCTTTTAAGAAAATTTACGAATTTTTTTTTGAAAAAGCTTTTCCTTCCCAAAATTCAGTTTCAGCCCTTAGGTGGGCAATTTCTGGACCTGTTACCTTATGGGGATGAAGAAAATCATGATCTGCTTGCTCATTCCCTCAAATCTTCCTGAGAACAACAATATTGGAGAATGCAGTATCGTTACCTGGCCATTCTCGGCGTAGATCTACAACTGCTGTGCTGTTGCCGTTTGTTTGGGAACAAAATCATCCTCAGAGTCACACCCATGATGGCACTTGCTGCCTTGACATTCTTGAGCTGAGCTGCTCACACAACTCGCATATCATTCCTATGACACATGAAGTGTGAGCGCCTGTAATCATCACCCTGTTGCCATCCACTTCAGCTATTTCACATACTGAGGTGGAGAATCAACATGGGAAACTGTTTTCAACACATTCATACTTGAAAATCATGAATTTCCAAAACAAAATTTGTAAGCTTGTGAATTTGTATGAATATACTATGAAGGTTTGAAAAAAATATTTAAGATGTATCGTGAATTGTTTTCTATATTTATGTATGCAATTAGAACATTTAGGATTCCTTGTGTTTGTATAACTTCAAGATTGAATAATGGTTCAAGGTGGTTTGAGGCGCTTCCACCTTAAGTTACATAGCAACTCTTATAATCATTGGTTTGTGCAAAGATCAAGTAGCTAATAGTAGGATCGTTTATAAATCAAGTACATCATATGCTGAAAAGAAGATGATGAATACACACTTGAGGATTACGATAATGATGCATGTTCAATGATTTCTTCTAATGTCTTTTGCTATTGACAATAAAGCCCTCCTTCATTCACCATTCATCATGTTTTTTTTTCGTTTTTAAAAAAAAAAAAAAAAAAAAAAAACTTTTTAGCATTTTCAAAATTATGTATACTTGTATAATAGGACACATTTATGTGCCTAAAGAAAAAAGATTATGGTTTTTATGGTTTTTTGAAGTACCAATTCTCCTTCACCAAGCACAAGGTACATACAACATTAGTGTAAACCACAAAACAAATTCCTAATACTAGATCATTGTTGTGAGCTCACTTCTAGATATGTGTAGTAAAACAAAGCACAAGGTACATACAACATTAGTGTAAACCACAAAACAAATTCCTAATACTAGATCATTGTTGTGAGCTCACTTCTAGATATGTGTAGTAAAACAAAGTCCTCATTGAGGTGGGCTAGAAATGAGGGTCAGGTTGTATGCTGCCATTCTTTTTGCAATTGAACTCATGTCAATTTTGGTAAAAAATGGAAAAAAAAAGAGGTCCCAGTTGCATAATCCTCAAATTATGTACAGTAGACTAATTTGAAGTACTGTATCTACTTCCCGACACCTTTCACCGCGCTTTTCTTTACTGTCGGAAAGTTACAGACGTGCAGGCAATCCATCCTGTGTAAGTCAATCCTGAAATGGCCAGCCAAGCATTTTCCACAGCACAGATCCTGAGCATTGGAAACACTCTCCACCCCTCACAAAGATTGCATAGATTGAATAACTTCGTATTCTTCACGGCTGCGTCTGCAAGCAAGCATGCCCCACGTAGACTGCAGAGTACAGACGCCACCTCAGACTGAGGGATTAACTTATAAACGACACTAAGGATGTTTTCTAGGCGATGAATGACAAAGAATCTCTCCATGCAGGACAAAAGTGCAGCTATTTATCTTTCAAATTTTGTGCGAAAAGAAAAGGTCATTTATAATAGTTTGACTTTCAATGAGCGCTTTTGCATTTTTTAAGCCAACAATTTTCACAATAATGAAGAGATCATTTCCACGATGACTAGTTTGTCATTCAAGGGTTAAGGTAAAAATATCCATTTCCATTCATTGAATTTGGTCTATATAGATGGAGTCAAAATCACAATTAGGTGTTACATTTTCCCTCTAAACAAATGGAAATCAATAATGTTAAAAAAAATTAATTTAGAGATTATTTATATTTTTTGTAAATTTTCAAGGTCTAGATTGGAAGATTCTTCAAATTATTCAATAGGTGTATATTTGAAGCACCCTAAACAAGATCCCAAACCATTCACTAAATGCTTGTTACTTTACAACCATGAAGTGCCATTTTAATGAAGTAGGAGTCATTTAAAGCAAATAGATTGAGGTCATATTGGTGACACTTCAAAAGACACCTATTTGACAAAAAATGTCAAGGACATATTGTAATTCAAGGTGTTTTTTTGGCATTGTAGTGCTAGATTGCACTAGGAAAAAAATTAATTTAACTAAAAAATGGCAACAAAGCATGAAGGTTTTTTTTGTAGGAACTTCAAATTCAAAATAAAGCATGGACAAAAATGCCAAATTGTGGATGATTGATACAATTGCTAGTGTGATATTTTCTATTCAATAAGTGGATGAATGTTGAAATTTGAAGCACCATTATAATATTTTATATTACCACTTTGGCACTCAATATAAATTGGAAAAAAAAGCCTTCTTGAATGGTACCACTGCTTTGGATTCAACCAACACTTGTAAGTTGGTGCAAGAAATGAAATTGGTGATAAGTAAGGTAATTTGTTCTAAAAGCAAGCGGCCTCTTCAAATTGCCCCTATATTTAGGTCTGAAATGGATAGTAGGTGGTACTTAAATGGACCTCTCAAGCCATTGAGAGAATTGCGAGAAAAGTATTATTTATTGCAAGAGCCAATTGTTGGCCTTCATTTCCTGAAATCACTTTAGAAGTTGCGAGTGGTCGGATTTTGAAAGACCTAGGGTCACAAATAGGTGTCTACAACAATTTTTTTTGAAAATTCATAAGTAATTCAAAAATAATTCAAAAAAATATGAAACCATTTGTGTGACGTTCCTCATCCATTTTTCTTTCTTTGAAATATGATCCAAAAATATTTCTATTCATGGAAACCTTTGAAAAAGGAGGACCAACTAGTAAATGGTCACTTTAGAGCATCACCACCCGGGAGGCATTTTGCAAGCTGATTTGGCCTCAAAAAAATAGGCTCAATCAAGTATGGAGGGCTAGGTGGGAATGGCCACCCCACCCATGGCCTCTTAAGAGGCCATATGACTTTCAACCAAAGTAAAACAACTTGGCGTGAATCACTTGCTAGAATCGTGAAGAGCTACGTGCAACTTGTCTTTTCTTGTTTTGGAGTCCGAGTTGAGGCCCCCAAAACCACCCTCATATGGAGGCCAAAGTTCATTTCCAAGAGGCACCTCTTAAGAGGCCATCCATTTTGGAGGATGGGTGGGGCGGATTTGGAGGCCCCTCTTAACCCCAAAGTGACAAAGAGGACAGAAAGTGTCCTCACACAGTTTAAGGTCCAGTTCAAAGTGCTGTAACTTTTGCATCCAAGGTCCAAATTCAATCAAACTTGTTGGGAATGTTGCTTTCTCCCCTCTAGTTTGTATGATAAATTTTTCAGATCAATACAAGATTTTTTGATTTTTTGGAAGCCAATTGAAGTTCACAACTTCAATTTGAGTTCACCAAACTGCATTTTAGGGCTGCAACTTCGGGGCCTTGTATCTCCTTCATCCATTGCTCATTTTCAATAAAATTTGTTGGGTTTTGTTCCGCTTAAAGTATAGTTATTGTGGAAAAGTTTTCATGTCAATCCAAGTTGTTTTGAATGTTTGGGACCAATTCGAAGTTCAAAATCCTGCCATTTTTGGAGTATAGTGAACTTTGGCGGCTTGTTTCTTCTTCATACAAAGTTTATTTTCAATAATTCTTTTTGAAAAAGTTGCGTATACTAGTCTAGTTTGTGTGGCTCAAATTTCATGTTAATCCAAGAATTAATGAGTGACTGAGAAGCATTCTAGTAGAAGGAGGTTCACCTTTAGATGTGTTTTTTGCAATTTTTCTTGTTGATTTTTGACATTTCAAAGCTGTTTTGTAGACACAATGAGTCAATTGAATGAATTTTTTTTCACCAATGTGTTTGTATACTAGTTTTGAATCATTTTGTAGTGTAAAGTTTTTACATTTGAGTAGGTTTAGAAATCAAATTTCACCTCCAAATGTGTTTTTGGGAAAATTTCAGCATCCATTTTCAACACTAAAACATTATGATCTTGCAATCTATGTGGCCAAATGACTTCAAATTTTCTACATGTCCTCTACAACATATACACTACAAGATTGTACGGTTGAGATTTGTATAACTTGAAGACATTTAGATCCATAAAGCTTCAAAAGCAATGATGTTTTTGAACCCCAGAAATTGAATGTCACTTTGGGGTTAAGAGACCATCTATAGGGCATCCATTTTGGAGGGCGGGTGGTGATGCTCTTAAGGCCATATTACCTTACTGTGCCAAGTTCCAACGTTCCCCCACCGGGATTTTTTTGGAGCTTGCTAGTCACCTACGCAAGCGGGGTGGCCCAACCATGGCCCACTGAACAGAATTCGACCAAGCTTTTGCTCGCTGACGGTTTATTTTATATTTTAAACACATTTCTTTTAATTTATCACACTTTCAAGTTAGGGAGGATAGTCATTGCAAGAAACATGAGTACTATTTATTGTCACATATTGAATTTTGAAGTTCTATTGTCTTATAACTTTTGACTCCTAAATCCAAAGAACATGAAATTTTTATTGAAGATGATTCAACGTATGCTAATGATGAATGTAATTCTTTTTAAATTTAAAAAATCATTTTCTATTTAAAAGAGACTTATACTAATATGTCATAGTTGTAGTTTTTGATGTTTTCACTATGTTCCGAGTACCCAATTGATGCATGTAGAGCTCAAGTTTGGATGGTGTATTCATACATTATGTGGACATGTGCCTAGAAATGGGCATGAAAAAAATATTATTTTTTATGTGTTATACATGCAAGTGAAGAGGGGTAACTAGTGTGTGTTTTTGAACAATGACAAGTGTAAAAAACAAAAAAAATTGGATGAATGTGAATAGCATCTTGCCTACACAAATAGCTAATTTTTAGGGTTTTTTTTCCTAAGTTGGCTTCTTTTTTCCATGAATTAAAATATTCAGTTTAGTGATTTTGTAGAAAATAAAATCCGTGAGTTTTCATAGTACACAGTAGTACTTATAGTACTTTAAAATATAGGTGTCAATGCTGCAAAAGATTACTAGTAAGATCAATGGCCACTAGTCATTGTCCATAGTACTCGTAGTACTAGAAATGCAGGAAAATCTGAAATCATAGGAAATGGCCTAAAGGGTACAAAAATCCTTAGTGTTTCTTGCAATGACCCTAGGGAGTACTTAAAATTAATGATTTAGAGCTGAAATTTCTATAGTGGGGGTCATGCGCTTATCTAAGTAAATCTAAAAATATATTATTTTTTGGTCTCCATACTCATACAAAATGGGTTCCTATAAGCGTGCAGTTTTAAACATTGAAAATGGTTTTGACTTCCATTTTTTGGCAGAATATGATCACTATCAAGTCTTCATAAATGGCCAATTTTTGTAGTTTTTATACTCATGATTTCTAATTATTATGAATTTATACTTTTTGTACATACTTTTTATGACAAACTATTTTTTCAAATAGTACTTTTCCAGTATTTACAAATAGTTAGAATTACTACTAGTCGTCAATTTTTTGGCTCAACATCTAAGCTTGTTCTATTTCATAGTACTTATAGTATTCATAGTACTGTGTGAAAAATTTATAGTTTTGGAAACTCAAATAACTCACCATAGGTGCATATTATAATGATTAACTTTATGGTATAAACAATCAAAAAATCAATTAACCATGGTTATAAGCCCAAAATTCAAATTGCAATTAAATATTGATTTATAAGAATTTCTCAAATTTTTCAATTGGAATGGAAACTTTGTTATATAAGGCCTTATTCGTTAATTTGAGACAATTTGGTAATTTTGAGACTTTGAAAATAGGGATGTGAAGTTTCATTGAAGTAATACTTGTCGAATCCATAGAGCTTACCAAGAAAAATTGGAATTATTGAACAGGTTTTTACAATGCCTTGAAACAATAGAGCGGAATTACAATGATGGACATGATGTAAAACATTGAAACATCTTCAATGCCAAGAATTGAGCAGTATATAAAAGTGCAAGTGAATTTACATTCATTAATGTTAACTGTCTGACTAAGGAACTTCATCCGACAGAGAAAGTAATTCTTACTCACTATATCATATGAATTGTAATGAATTAAAAAATATTCAATTTATAAAATTGGTTTGGAAAATTAGAGTCTTACTGTTCATAAAGCTCTCAACTTTCGTTACCCATTTTTTGGTATATTTATTTATCATGCTATTGATAGTAAGGGACGTTTGGAAGCCTATGGCTTTGAAAACTATTCTCGCATCCCCAAGAATTGCTATTTGCTTGTACAATTGCTCTTAGTTGCCTCTAACGCTTTTAGCTTTGCCAACCCTCTAAATATATATTCGCATCGAGAGTGATAGTGGGGCTTACCTCCATTGTCCACTGTTCCGGAGAAGCCCACACTTTGAGAGCTGCTCTCCTTCCGCTTCAGCTTGCAGATGCTTCGAAGAAACTCTGAAGTGGACATAGATTTTAATCCTTGAAGAGGCGGCCGTGGCAGCTTTGCATTGACATTACTTATGTACGGAAGTCTAGATCCAATTGATTTGGAGTCCAGAGATCACCGTTGGTCTCTGATAATCCTCTGACGGAAAAGGGAGTCGGTCGAGGGCAACCGTCTCCCTCTCGCAGATAGTGAAGGGCGAGGCCGATTACCCTTGAGGCGAGGCAAAAGAGCTACTATCGGAGGACCCACTTCATCACTCTTTGCATACCTACCTGGGAATGACATTGTCCTCGTGTTTCTCATGGAGATAGTTGGGCGCTCAAGCGCTAGTGAAATAGGATCCTCAAGTTGAGGATTTCAAGTGCCCCCCCGAACGGGGAGGTTTAGTTTTCGACTAGTCCCCGCCTTATTCTGCGACGTCGACAAGAATGAACATCTTCGAGTTGAGGACGCAGGTTCGAGTGGGGACGAGCCGATGGGGAGCAAATGGGAGTTCTCCCCAATCCTTGACTTGAAGGGCTATCCACGGCGCCGTCTTCCACGTCCCCCTTGGAGAAGTCATTGGCCGCAGAAGCAGCGTTATCGGCTGTGCGCATCATGAAGGGGCCCGAGAACATTGACGGCACGAACATTTCTCTAGGAGATTTGGATTTGGATTTGGATCCCGACATCATCGAGAGCAACTTCTCCGATCTGGAGAGGAGGCTCCTTGTCAGCCTTTGTCTCTTGGGTGAGGCTCCAACATTCTAGGCTCCCACCTGCACGAAGATAGAGATTATACAAATTTTCTACACATTCCCCATCCAAAGGTCCAATACACACAACACGAGTCCAAATCCAAAACAAGACAAATGCACAAATTTTTAATGTAAAGTCCGAACTAGATATATATTTATTTACAAATGAACGCAATGTACAAAATATACAATCACAAATTACAAAATGTTCACTTTGCTAGTAATGCGAGGCAAGAGACTAGTCTACGTCCTATGTTCACCGGGTTCTATCACTACATCGAACCTAGGAAGTTCGAAACGCAATCCGAGATTCCGCGTGGAATCTCTCATCCCTGAGATGATGCCCCGGACATGCTCAGACAATGTCGCGACCCAAATGACACCTAACAGCTTCCAGCAGTACACTATGTTCACTACAACCCTCTTACAGCATCACTCGGTCACCAACTGCCTAACACTGCACATGCCAAGCACACATAGTGTTAATCCACATTTCCAACTCAGTTTTCCAAGTCCCAGTCACCGAAACTACTAGCACACACTCCCATCGTGACACCGGACATGTCACTTAGTAACATGGGGCGGAACTTCTACCTTAATGTGCAAGGACCCATGGTGGCACTATTCATCATGATCCTAACCGCCCTTGAGTGTCACCCCACTCCATACTAGCCCTTTTTGCATTTGCTACTCATCCACTAGAGGTAACCGGCACTTACAACTTAAGACACATCCAAGGAGGCCTAGCAAGGACCGGTTTAGGACACCTTACTTATGCCACTTAATTTTTCATGACCAACGTATTCTAAGGGACATTGTTGTACAACCATTATTTGATAACTCCTTCAATATATATTTTTGAGTTGGGATTTTTACACAACAAGTGCCTACAAGTGTGCCACATAGTCCTACAATCAAAAGTGGATTCAAGGGATCTACGCTCTTGCAAGAAATTTGTGAGTGAAGATGGGTGATGGGCCTCAAGTAAGGAAAAAACACTAGTTGTCAACCACACCCTATATCCAAACTCTAAACATTGGCTACTAGACAAGTGCACTTTTTGACTCTCAAAATTCATAGTAACTTCAACTTTGAGAATAATTTTGCTATCTCCATATTTCCTATCTTCCTACATGGGAAAAATTTCCACCACCTTACACTCCTTACCATTTGCTCCAAAATCACTTAAATGATTGGCTACCGATTCTTCAACCTTATACAAATTTTTTGTTATACCAAGCTTCTTGCAAACTTCTAATTCGACACATCTGCACTAGTTTCCAATCAATACTTGACCAAAAACATCCTTGGCGGGGCTTGTGAGCTTCTACATGATAGCCACCGCAAGCTACTTTCTACAGGAGACCAACAAACTCTCCCTTGGAAGGTTTGGAGATAGAACTTCTTGAGCCCATTGAGGTGAAGGTGACAATTTTGGAAACGGTGAACATCATAGTGAAGGCACTCGGGAAGAAGGTGCAAGTGTTGTTGAAGCTATTTGAGTTGGCCCCAATGTAGAATTAGAAGTGGGAGATGTTATTCACCTAGTGATGAAGCTAGTGGAGAAGGTGGTGGCTAGAGAGGGTGAATGTGGTGTATTAGATTGTGGACTGGGTTGGAAATATTTTGATTCACAAGGAAATTGTTGATCTCTAGTTCCCAAAGTGTTATTCTTGATTTTGGAATTGGCATCAAGAATAATTTACTTATGCCACTTATTCTTTCATGATCGGTTCGATTCATTTATATTTTAGTGCAACTTCTAATATTTTCACAAAGAAACCTAGTTAAGATTACCTTATTGTCATTTTAGAGATGATAGAGTTAGAGCCCGGGTGTACTTAAGTTTGTTTTGGGGTCATTGCAAGAAAGACTAGTCCTATTTCAAGTCACAATGAGGGTATACCTTCTTGTCATTCTCTATTAATAACTTTATGAACTTGAATTTTTTATTGGAGATGTCTAACTTGATGGTAGTCAAATCCTTTATTTTTAGATATGAAAGAAAAATCATTTTATATTTAAAAAATATTTTTGTTAATTTATCACACTATGAGGTTTAGGATTTTTTACGATGTTAGAAGTCCCTAAATTTAATGATCTGGAGCTAAGATTTTCATAGTCTATTTGCATAGTAGAAAAGCATATTGCTACCATAGGAAATTCGAAAATATATTATTTTGTGTCGTCCACATGAGTACAAGCAACACTCCCATTGTGCACAATTTTTGAACAATAAAGATGGTTTTATGGTCAATCCTTTAGTAAAATCTCATTACTACAAACTCTTTCCAAATGGAAAATTTTTAGTTTTAAGAGAAATTGCTTTTCTCATTTTTTACAAATTAAAATGTGAAACTATAGTAAAAGTACCTAATTTCTTGAGATTTTGCACTTTCTTAGTTCTCCTACTTAGAGAAATTTTCTATGCTTTTCTTTACTGGGGTACCTTCTTCTTAATGGTGTATACATTAAATATATATTTTTGCATTAATTTTTTTTTAAATTTTAAAGTGAGTACTATGTAAAATGCTACACCTTTTGAATAGCCTTTCTTGCAATGACCCTTTTGATGGTGTTGTTTTATTTTGGATATGAGTGAATTAGTGTTGGTAGAAGTCAAATTGTTCTATTTGATGGATGACGTTGTGTCAATCAAGACAGTTCTTTTTTACAAGATAGATTTGAAAACAGGCTCATGAGTATGTAGTTTCGTTTTTTTCTCGGGGGGTGCTGTGCCTTAAAAAAATAAGGATATATGAGCGACCAACCACTATTTTATAGAGGGCTATTACTTTTTCTTTTTCTTTTTTTCACATGCTACAATTATGTAATTTTCTAATTTGGGTTAATAGAGAAGGGGCTTGCATTACTTACAATTCCAATTTTCTATGAATAAATGATATGGTAAATTAGATTGAAAAATTATCCTACTATAATTTTGGCCCAAAATTGAATGGGGTGGTTTGGTTTAGGGAATGTTCTCGACATATATAATGCAGCATGGACCCAAAAAATGTTGAGAAAATTTCAGGCCAACGACAATTTAAGTTACAACGAAGTTTGACAGAAGAAAGCTTTTACTCCAAAAAAAACTTTGGTGTCACCCTTTACTTGATATCTCACAAGATTCAGTCTTATGTGGGAGCTGTATTAGGACACACATCAAACATAGTTTTCGTACACAATGATGGAGTAAGAAAAATAATGCTCATTGTGTTTACAAACACAGTGAATGGGACCAAAGTTAGCATATTATGTATCCATGAACATAATAGAAGTTAAGAAAAACAATGTTCTCATTGTATTTACAAACACAGTGAATAGGACCAAAATTTGCACATTATGGGTCCATGAACAAAACTAAGGCTAACCTATACTACTGTAATCGGTGCTCAAAATCCCCTGCACTTGCATTGCAACAAACACACTTGCATCAATGGAAATGTACACCAACTATGCTAAAACGAAATGCATTCCAAGTTCCAGCATGGCGACAGGTTGTAAACAAAATAATGTATACATACCTGATACTCTTCAAAGTCCGGCGAAATATTTCCAAGTACCGCTCCAGCTTGGACGTAGTTCTTCTCGGCGAACAGGTTGACGAACAAGAGGCCCAGGCGCCGTAGCCGCCATGGACCTGCTTGGCTTCCAGAGGGTCGCTTTGGCCTGCAACTTAGCTGCAAAACGGAGAATGGAAAGGTTAGCTCATGTAAAAGCTCTCTTACACTCCCCGCAATATATCTTCACAACAGCCAAGCCACAGTGATCGTAAGTTTTTAGGTCCCACTTGTGATCTGCAAAATCAAGTGACTCTAGCTCCCTTCTCAGCTTTTCTGCACCCTGCTTGTAATTCTCAAGCACATCAGTGGCTAACAGCGTGGATTGTAGTAGGATCTCCTCGAGCACATCAGTAGGTGACAGTGTCGGTTGTGGCTCAGCCTCGTCGTCTTCAGGAAATTCTGGAACTTCAGTGGGATGCCCTAAACCGGCAACTCCTGCCTCCTCCAACGTCCGTGCAGCACCGGCGTGCAAGACATCCGTGCCACACGGTTGGACACCTCCCAAACCCGTAAGTTGCCCTGGCTGCTCCGTTGCCAAGTCGCTGCTCCTCGTGTCGACCTGGTCCCCAACACGACACCGCTTGCGACGTCCGGCGTCGCCCTCCACCGACGGAATTACATAAACGCGTTCTTTAACCGGGTTCATGGCCTCGAACCGCTTTGGTATTCGGCATGCATCATCTAAGTCCCAAAAAAGGAAAGGCCACTCCATGCATTCCCCGTTCTCCAAGCGCATGCGCAAATCCGCATAAGTATCGCTGGAGTTGCAAAAAAACGGACTGAGTAGCTCCGGCCGCCCCACATCATCCTCCACAGAGTACAATCTGATCTTGTAATTGAGCGCCATCATCCACGCCCCTAAACCTTGCGTTCAACAAATCGAATCTGTCATTACACCACGCAGCACATCTGGATCCAGAACGCAAGAGCAACGCACCCTAAACCCTGAAAGGTAAACCACAAATTAACAAGAGCCTGAAGACCACAAGACAACCGCAATACAAAACCCTACATTGCCCAATTCAGAGACTAGCAATACCTCAAAGCAGCAGGTGCCAAGATGATCGCAGCGACCCCAGGCACCATGTGACGCTGTCACGCAAGAAAAAGACACAGAAAAAACAATTCCCCAAACCCTGAAGTCGTAAAGCCTAAACCAAAACACAGATCTGCACCAAACCGTGACGGATTTGCAACAAAACGTAACGAGGGCTGCTTGAGGATGCTCCCAACGAACCAACCGTAGCCAAACAACAAAATTGATTGCACAAACCGTAGCCAAACAACAAAATTGATTATACAAACCCGTAGCCAAACAACGAAATTGATTGCACAAACCGTAAACCCTACACGCACAACACAGATCCGCCCCAAACCGTAACGAGGGCTGCTGTGGGACACCCGAAACTGAACGGGCGCACAAACCGTAAACCCCGTATCCAGCAAACTGAGGTCCTTGCACAAACCCTCCACCTCGTCCAAAGCAAATTGATTGCACAAACCCTCCACCTCGTCAACAGCAAACTCAGATCCTTGCATACGCCACGGCCGGATTCTTGCACACGTTGAGAGATTGCACCCAGTCCCGACCAATTGATTAAACCCTAAAACTCTTCCTTGCAAACTCAGACGCAACGGTCAGCTTCAAGTGAACTGACCCCTAAGCCGAGTTGAGCCAGATTGCCCTGACCCCTAAGCCGAAAACCCCATCACTGAGCCAGATTGAACTGACCCCTAAGCGCAGTAAACCATCACTGAGTACCCTAAACGAGATCTGCACAATCTTGTATTCTGTAATATTAAATCATACTCCGTATTAACTTACAGTAGTCAGACCCTAAATTATGTATCCATGTACAATGTATAACACTTAGTTGTAAGAGTAGTTAAGTCACTGTAGGAATCCGAGAGTCTTACATGAACTAAGATGTATATTTCCTATAGTACAATAAGCAATTTCAGACATTTGGCCAAAGAATTTAATATAAAGGGGGCTATTTTAGTACTACTGCATTTTCTAATGGGGCCTATTATTCCATACCCTATAGTACTTTAAAGACATCCAATGCCATATTCTATACCCTATAGTACTCTAAACTCTTTTATAATTTTTAGCCCAAATGAATAAAAAATACCCTATCATTTTTTCGCTCATAGTTTGCTAATCCGCCCGATGACTACACCCCCCGAGGTTTTTTTTTGACAGGATTACCATCCTGTAATCGGTCATCTTGTGGTTATCAGATCATTTACACCAGAGATTGCAAATTTGTAACTTGTATGACATCTTTGTAAATAAAAGGGTGATCAATGAATTTACTGCACTACATTCAACCACATTGTACCTCAATATTCTAGCATCTATACATATGTAGCAGTGTTAAAACTTATCATGAGAAACAAACAATGACTAGCAACAATTGCTATCAGCAAGGATTGCTTTCCAATGGACTTTCATACTGTTATGTCCTTGATCTCACGGACGTTAAACATCCCCCCTCAAGCAAAAGGGGGGCTGTCAGACGCAGTGGGGCCCCTACTACCCCTCCGTTCCTTGCCTTGGCTCCTCCTCTTCTTTCTCTCTCTCCTTCCTTGACTCCTATCCTTTGGCCACAGGTTTCTTCAACCTCAACCTCGTGTCTTTGTTTTCATTCCCTAATTGTCCAAGGCACCAAATTTTCGCGTTTCAAATATTGTGAAGTTAAATAAAGCTTTAAGAATCAATTTTCTTTTCCTATGTGATCTCTAACATGTCTAGTTTGAATTTGTACGGTTACAATTAAAAAAAAATTGATTCAACTTATCAAAATGTTGGCTTTTGTTCAATTTAAAGCAAATCTCAAGAAGCTAAAAACAAGCCTTAAGCATTTAGGGGTTAAATGTTTTCTTTTGCATCAAATGTTTAATTTAAAATTTCATTCAAATACTTCTTAATTACCATTCATTCCAAAAGCATGGTTATAGTCTTCATCAATATTTTTTTAAATGAATTCAAGCATAGGATTCTTTGGTTAACTTGTTCAAGTACATTGTTCTAAGATTATGAAATGACTTTTACTACCAATTGCAAGTTCAATGTACTAGAATTTAACTTTAAACATAGGCTTCACTAGCGCTTCTAAAAGGTGAAAGCTTTTGAATTTCAACATTTTTAGAAAAGAAATATGTATACGCTATAACTTGTCCATGTAGTCAATATGTTGGAAAAGTCAATATGTTCAAAAATCTTTCAAATTTCTTTTCACATATGAAATCTACAAAGTTGGTCACCTCCAAAATATATGAGGTTATAAGGCCCAACATGCACAACCCCAATCAATTTATGGCTTTCCAAAATCTATTCTATAATTTTTTTTAAATGAATTTCTTATGTAATTTTTTTCCACAATCTAGTGTATTTGAGGCTCATTTCCAAGAACCCTCAATACTACGTGAAGTCAAGATTGCAATGGGTAGCCTTGCACAAAATCTTGAATAGAAAAATCATAATCATCCATTTTAAAAATCGTATTTTTAATGCTAAAATGAAACTTCCAATAGAGTTTTGCAAAAATATAAACTATTAAAAATAGAAATCTGGTTAGATTTTATTTAACTTCACAATATTTAAAATGTGAAAATTTGGTGCCTTGGATAATTAGAGGTTAAAGACAAATACACAAGGTTGAGGTTGAAAAAAATCTGTGGCCAAAGGATACGAGTCAAGGAAGGAAGGGTGCAACGGAGCAGGAGAGGGAGGGAGAACAGGAGGAGCCGAGGCAGGGAGGAAAGGGAACAGACGGAGGGAACGGAGGAGGAGCAGGCAACTCTGCCTGACAGGCACCCCTTTTGCTCGAGGGTGTGGTCATGATAACTTTGTAGCTTCTTTATCTCCTTTAAATTTGCCTCAAACTTCTCCTTTTGATTTGCATTCCAGTTGTCAAAAACCTGCGATGCTCCCAACGTAACATTATTAACCACATACACAAGTAGATCTTGTGCAAATCAGTGTAGTAAGAACCAAAGTCAACATTCAATTTCCTAAAATAAACTAGTTGTCACAATTTTTTAAACAATTAAAAATAAATATAGCCCGCTTAAGGAAACGAGTACAACCACCTTCACAGAATTCTTGTTTGTGTAATAAAAGTAAATCAAAACTAAGAAAAATACAATAATTGTATGCCCAGTGAATAAAATAATTTCTACTCGGTTGATAGAGAAATCAATTGAGCTTATTCACCTTGTTCGAGGTGCTGCCAAAAACATCAACACCTTCATAAACTTTCTTTAGTACTTTATGGATTTCTCCTCATAGTTTGCACTCGGCCCCCATGATGTATCCCTAAAATGCCACCGGGCAACCAAAATTATAGATTCAGATGGGATATGTTTCTTGAGAGGCTAAGTCAAAACATTTGCTCAAAGAAGATTCGTGAGAGAGTGGTCAAATCTCATTTCTGAGGCATGAGTTTATTTGTGAATTTGAATGTGACTCTAGCAAACTTGTTGTAATCCTAGGGTGCCATCAAGCTTGGTCTTGCCCTTTCTGCTTGTTCTTAGTACCAATTGAGGAATCAAGCAAATGAAAGTTCGCATCAACACTTCCCTCTTGAAATTTGGATCGAAATGTGGTTAGGTTCAATTTAAAAACCTATTGCATTGGACACAATGGGCCGTCAATTGCAAATTTACAAATTCTTCTAGTCATGTATCCAAAGTAAAGATGAACGCAATGTACGTTGTGCAATACACAAGGCTCTTAATACGCAATACACACATTTCAATACCCCACAAGTAGTGGAGGAAGCATTGCATAGTTACAAAAAAAATACCCTAAAAATCAATAGCATCCATGCCATCATTATTGTAGTTCAGTAATTTTGGCAATACGTTCATCATTTTGGTGCTTCAAGGTTTCCAGAGTTTTTGTAGGCCAAGAGAGGTCAATGTATCATTTAAGGATTAAAAGAGTTCAGCACAACCGTGATGTCTGAGAACATCTCTTTCCAAGCTTAAGTGAACCACGGCACATATGGTTTGCCCATATGCCTTCAACCTACTCACTCATGTAATAAAATCCAATTATGGAGTGCACATTCCTTCAATATCAAACCTCAAAGCACATTCAAAGACAAAAGATCATGATAAGAAAACATACTAAACATTGATTTTGATCATTTCTAAAAAGAAACTTTCGTGATGTTGCAAACCTAACATCGTCTTTAGCCAAAACACAATCAAATACCCTAAAGAGAAACCATATAAAAAAAAATGAAAAATTTGAATTTTGAATAGCAATTTGAAATTGACTAGGTCAAAGACCAAAAGACATTGAACTTTCATTGAATCTATTGAATTCCAAGCCATGCTTGTATATGTTTAAATACATATAGAGGGCAAAGTAATTGCATAGGAAGTCTTCCTTCTTTGTAAAACCTATTCTTAATTATGTGTGGCACTTTGTATCTATTGCAACCACTTATTTTTCTATCTTTCCTTGAATGGAATTAATAGACATGTTCATTTGGTTTGCTCTTGAGAGAACTCATTGCACATTCACTATAGAAATTATTGCCTAATTATTCTTGATCTTTCATTACTACAAAAGGGACTAGTATTATGGGATAGAGGGAGTATTTCACAATCTAATTGTACTTTAGATGTAGCATTTTCCATGTTAGAGACTATAGCTCAATTTTTAGTCATAAAGACATTCTACATCTAAACCTACTAAAAGATATAGCATATGTAGATACAATTGGATTTTTGCCCTTAGGTCCAAAGCAAATAGACAAAAAAATGAAACATTAAATTATAACATTTTCTAACACAAGAATGTATTATCCAACCAATAAGAGAATGCATTCTCCAACAATAGGACCGAGATTACAATAATAAATGTTGGAGCCAATTCAACATGTACATTTAATTCTTTGTAATTGCAATCTCTCAAGAATTAATTTAAGTGGGCTTTTAAATGCATTACACCATGGGAAAGTTGTGCAATTGAACTTGTATACAATATGAGATATTCTTAGAATATACATGAAATGTGTATTTGAAAAAGATTGAATTTACATGCAAACCTCCTCTACTTCAAAAGACAAATTCACAACTTCTATCAACTATCAAAGCTAGAAGAACCTCATCCAAATAATATTGAACAAAATAAAATCTAATTGGTGTCTTCATATGTTGATTCTGCAAATGTATGGGCTCTTCAACAAAATTTCTTAGGTAATTTCTTACTTCATTACCTACACATGTTCCTTTAATGTGGTGATGAAATGGTTTTCATCATAAAGGTAGTTAAAGCCTTCTACCTTGGAGTTGTTGGAAACCTCAAAACGCCAATCTAAGATTGCACTTAAATATGAAGTGTGTGATCAATAGTGAAGAAAAGATAAATAAATAAAATTCAAATCATCATAAGAGTTTTCAAATTAGAACTAGTATGGGAGCACACATTATATATTAGTGAATTCTAAGATTCATTTCTATTCTATTGACACAAATTAGAGAATTACACAACAAGCTCTTACTAGTGCATTCACTACCCAAATTTCTTTGTCTTCAATTATTTTTCTATAATGGTCAATGAGTTGGGCAATTCATTGAAAGTGTTAATTGGAAAAATCTGAAGAGGCTACTTTGTTACATCTTCTATTCATTGAGATCAAAGAATGGGAGTATAAATAACCGTGACTCCCCTAATGACTTACTAAGTATAACTTTAGATTATAAAGCTTAAGTTTACAATACGTTTAAATAATCTAATACATTTATAACATTTTCCATTCCATTTGAAGTAATAAGTGTCTAAAATCTCCACATCACTTCAAAGAGGGACCTTGAAACCTAGTTATCTAAAGTATTTTAGTATACTACTTGGAAATCTTGTAATTATCACCTCTTGATTAATGTAATTCAACATTGAACAAAATAAAGAAAGAAGATGAAAATGATTTTTTGGAAGATTGTAGGATTTTCTATAATATTACGGTTGTTGTTGCAATATGTCCAATCTTAAATGATCCTAAATGCATACAAGTACACCATAGAATTTATATGTAACTCATAAAACTCAACGCATGGTAATTGCCCCTTTTCGAACCAAATTAAGTTGTTATATTTTTGGTTTAGCCATGACATGTCTTTGGTAAGACAATAATGACATTTAAAAGCCTAGCAATCACTATGAAATCATAAGCTTGGGCCGAGAGCCACTTACACCTATGAACAAAGAGCCATCCACACTGACTACTAGTATAATTAATTCCTATGTGCCAAAATGACCAAAGGTAATTATTTCTACACCAGAATAAGCCAACAAGAAAGGAAACAAGAAGTATTAACAAAATACAAAAATTATACAAACTTATTTTGGAAGTTATTGATTAGTTTCCAAATCAGACTTAATTTCAACATTTAGGGATTAAGATAGAAATAAATAAAAATATGGCATTCAAAACAGTTTTATAGATGTAATGAGAATTTTGGAGTGAGAGACTTACAATAGCAAAAATTTTATGCAGATCACTTCTAATGGTAGTAAAGAAGATGTCTCTATCAAGAAATACCTATATTGCAAGCACAACCACGCTCATCCTTTAGGACAAATTTACAATGTCAATTTCTCACTCATGTAAATTTTTGCTTAAGAAAATTTACAAATCTATATCAACATTCAAAACCATTAAAGCTATTATGAAGCTACTTTGCAACCTTTATATTTACAAATATCGTCAATTTTGTTCAATTGGCAATATTTCATTACTTTGAAGCATTTTAGAACATGTGAAATCTATAGCTGTCCTAATTTGTAGCTTGAAATTAGACCTTGGTGTATATATATAATAATTTTTGGCATTAGATGTTGAGGTTCTGCATGGGCACAACTTTATATTTGCATAGTTTTAAAATTGATTTTATAGCCACTCATGTGAAACAAGATGCGTCTATACTTTCACTCTATTTTAAATAGACATCCACCAACCTTCCAATAGTTATGACTTTAAATAAATAAATAAAAGTGTGCATCATAGCCAATTTTAAGGTATGGTACGACCTCTTGAAAAAATGTTACCACACTTGCATGAGGACTCCAATTCATATGAAGGACATAACATTCACTGGGAGTAGAGAGGGCAAGGCTTTGAAATGAACAGAAAGCACCGCTTGAATCGGTCCATGACTATGTAGAATGACTGTTGTGTTATCAAAGGCTTGTCACTCATTGCCTATAATTCCCAATTGTGCTTTTGGACACATGAGCCCTTCTTACTCATTGTAATTCCCAGGTTCTACAACCCCAATCTAAAGATTGCTACCTCACCCCCCAACACATGGCACCATGAAATTCTACAATCCAAATGTAAGAGCTTTCCTAGAATACCGAACCGACAATCTCGAACTTTCCAACACGCCACCATGCATGCACCCCAAGCTTTTGAAGCAACAGAAGCCTGCCGCGATTCACAAAAAGTTACGAGGAGCAGCATACGGAAGCAGGTTGATGCAAAGATCACATGGTACTCCAGACTGCAACCCCTGCTGCTCCTGCCACTCTTGCATATCGCCAATACGGCTCAAACTCATAAAAATACCAAGCTTCCACAAAATCGTGACATACATAACATTTTGGAATGGGAAGGCAGGGTCCTTCAACAATAGCACTGCTGCAAGAACATATTCATGTTACAGTAGTCCCTAATACATGGGCAAGCTTGTATTCAAGATGTTTGATGGTGAAAGGAACCTCGATTCATGGAAAGCAAAGGGTCCCGAGAATGCAGTATCGTTACCTGGCCATTCTCCGCGTCGGTCCACAGGAAGTTGACGGAGCTTGGCATCTGCTCATGACTTCGGGGTCTGATGCTGCTGAGGCCGTGGTAATTGTGGAAGACTTGCATCTCAAGGAGCATGAAGATGAAGGAGAAGGGCGCCATGGCCAGCAACGAAAGCACTGCCAGGCAAAGTAGTCGCTGAGGCCTGCATTCTGTTGTTGTTTGTGTGGGAACAAAGGCATCCTCAGAGTCACGCCTACTACGACACTTGCTGCCTTCACATTCTTGAGCTAAGCTTCTCACACAACTCGTGTATCATTCCTACGACACATAAAGTGTGGGCGCCTGTAATCATCCACCCTGTTGCCATCCACTTCAGCTATTTTGCATACTGAGGTGGAGAATCAACACGGGAAACTATTTTCAACACATTGATAATTGAAAATCATGAATTTCCAAAACAAAACTTGTAAGCTTGTGAATTTGTACGAATATACTATGAAGGTTCGAAAAAATTATTTAAGATGTATCCTAAATTGTTTTCTATATTTATATATGTAATTAGAACATTTAAGACTTCAAGATTGATTTACTGTTTGCATAACTTGAAGATTGATTTATGGTTCAAGTTGGTTTGAGGTGCTTCCACCTTAAGTTACATATCAACTCTTATAATCATCCGTTTGTGTGAAGCCCAAATAGCTAATAGTAGGATCATTTGTAAATCAAGCACATCACATGCTGAAAAGAATACTAGGTCATTGTTGTGAGCTCACTTATAGTTGTGTGTAGCAAAGCAAAGTCCTATTTGGGGAGGCCTAGAAATGAGGGTCAGGTTGTATGCTGCCATTCTTTTTGCAGTTGTACTCACCTCAATTTGGGTAAAAAAAATTAAAGAAACGTACTAGTTTCATAATCCTCAAATTATGTATACTACACTAATTTGAAGCACTGTATCTACTACCAAGCTTTTCTTTACTGTTGGAAAGTTACACACGTGCACGCAATCCATCCTGTGTAAGTCAATCCTGAAATGGCCAGCCAAGCATTTTCCACAGCACGGATCCTGAGCATTGGAAACAGTCTTCACCCCCACAAAGATTTCATAGATTGAATAACTTCGTATTCTTCACGGCTGCGTCTGCAAGCATGCCCCACGTAGACTACAGACTATCATGGTGTGAGAAGTATCTTTGTAAGGCAGCCATCTCATAATGAGGGATTAACCCTTAAACGCCAGGCTGGTGACCATGGAACCGTGTGACATCATCTAATTTAAAAAAATCAAAAATATTCATTGGGAGTCAAACTATTGTGGAAGATCTCCCCTTTCCATCCCTAATTCCAAGGATGAATAATTGCATTTTTGTCTTACAGACAAGAATTCCTTGTCATTCCGTGGACACAAAATGTTTGCCTCAACATTTAAGGATTAAAGGAGAAATATCCATTCTTATTTAAATTTGAGTTGGTATGTATAGATGGAGTCAAAATCACAATTAGGTGTTATATTTTCCCTCTAAACAAATGGCAATCAATAATATTCAAAAATAAATAAATATATTTTGGAGAATTTTTGTATTTTTTATAAATTTTCAAAGTCAAGATTGGAAGAAACTTCAAAGAATTTAATAGGTATATATTTGAAGCACCTTAAAGAAGACCTGAAACCATTTAGTAAAAGCTTGTTACTTTACAACCATAAAGTACCATTTTGGTGAAGTAGCAAGGATATATTGTAATTCAAGGTGGTTTTCTTGGCATTTTAGTGCCAAACTAGCGGTTGGCATTTGCTATGCTACGCATTCACCATTAGAATTTCATTAGAATTTTTATATATTAGATAGAATGAAGAGCAAGAATTTCAAAAAACCTTCAAATAAAAATTACTAAAATATTCATATAATTTTTTTTAAAATAAGCATATATTGATATAAACAATTGAAATTTAATGAATGATGAATGATATATATGCAATGATGAATACGGTAAAAGATACACATACATTAGAATGCATTAGAAATTTGACTCAATTGTTACAAACAATAGCAACCCAAATAGAAGAATTTAAAGGAAAAATTTGTAAATCTCAAAAGCTTCGTGAACAATTTAATTGTTGTGGAATCCAAAATCGGTTCAATCTAATAAATTTCTCAAATCATTTGGTAGTAACAATAGAAAATTGAAATCAAAAGCTCAAAGCACAAAATTATAAAAATGCAAAAGAAGTATAAAGCCAAGAAAAGCAATGGAATTGCTACCTTTATAATATCACCATATTGATCCTTTTTAATATCACCTCAATTGCAACGACTATATTATTTCTATAATATCATCTTTTGTAAAAAGTGATATTACAGAGGTGATTGTGAATTGCTACTCTATTTCAGTAATATTACATTGTGTGAAAATATGATTTCCATGTATGCATGATTGGAAATATTTTTATACAATAATTAAAATAATTATTTTAAAGATTTATTGAAATCATTATCATGCATTCTATTCAAATATATCAAATTTTTACTAATATGTGATACAATGAATGCGTAGCATGACAAGCACGAGCCCCTAGTATTAATGGTAGCATTTGTGATATTACAGAGGGACATATGATTTTAGTAGTATGATTGCTCTTAAAGAAAATTCATATGGCTATAAAATGGCAACAAAGCATAAAGTGTTTTGCCAAGAAACTTCAAAGTAAAAAAAAAAACTTAGACAAAATCACCAAATTGTGGATGAAAATAGAATTACACACATCATGTGATACGTGCTAATGTGATATTTTCTATCCAGTATGTGGATGAATGTTGAAATTTGAAGCAACATTGTAATATTTCATATCGCCACTTTGGCACTTAATAAAACTTGAAAAAAGAGCCCTGCTATAACTACCTTGTGGTACCACTGCTTTGGATTCAACCAACACTTGTAAGTTGGTGCAAGAAACGAGACTGGTGGTAAGTACACCGGGATTTCTTTGGAGCTTTCTTGTCACCAACGGAAGAGGGTGGCCCAGCCATGGGCAACTGGAAAGACTTCGACCAAGCTTTTCCTCTCTGACGGCGCTGACGGGCGACCCATCCTGTAGAATCCTGCAATCTGGCCAAGCATTTCCACACACGGATCTCGAGCATTGGCTCATCCTCACAAAAGTCTCCATAGAAGATTAGAATAGTATTCTTCACGTGCGGTAGGCTGGCGCTGCACGCAAGCAGGTCCCACGTACGGACTACGTACGTTATCATGGCCGCGACTTGGCCTCTGTTACATTTCTACACCGCTGTCTCTGGCTCCTTCATACTGGTTATGACGCTCTCCCCACCGTCGAACCCTGCAATTATCCCACTCTGGGTGCTTCTGCCTTAAAGATCTGTCTCAAGCTTTTACACCTCCGAAGCTACATCGTCCGAGCATCTCCACGTGCATGTTCATGCTCTTGTAGCTCCTGCTTACAATTCGTTACCTCAGTCGGCACCTGGGAACGTACTCTAGCTTTGTAAGTTTCACACTCTCGGGGTTGTGTCCTTATTCATTTTCTTGCCAGTATTTCTGTACGATACCACGAGGTGGATTGTTTGGTTGGGATCTTGAGCTCTGGATGTCGGGCGTTTGGTTCCACGTTTGTGTCCGTGTTCGTTTCCATTACTTTGCTCCAAGGGAGATCCAGACTATGGTCCCTTGTGTTCTTATCTTTGGGGGGAGGCTGTTGTCTTCTTCTCTGCTGTTTCATTTCAATCATTGTTTGACTAATGACCCGAGATGACAGATCTGAGCGGCGTAGATCGGTGAATGTCGCTTGGGGAAGCTCTTCTCGTTGGTTTTCGCTGGCATCGTCTGGTTGGCGTCGACGCTGTTCGTTGCCATTCCTCTTCCACACGTCTTCCAAAAATTCTTCTTCACGTTGGGCAGCTATAACTAGGTCGCACATCCATTCCATTACTGCCAGGTTGCCACTCCTGGCCACAGCTGTCCCTCCGTTGGCTTGGGCTCCCGGTCGGCCCTTCATCGTCTTCAGCCTCCACCACTCTCTACTCGTGCCCTCTCTGCGTTGCTTTTTGCATCTGTTTATTGGCAGTTCTCAAGCTATGGCGGCTCCGCAACTTCGTCCTCTGAGCTTATGCACACAAGGGGGATAAGACGAGGCACTGCTCTCATGCATGTTACGTTTATGCCTGCCAAGTTTTCTCTGTTGCGTCATGTCATCGCTGAAGTGACTTACAAGCCATCGACACGACCCAAGAGCAGTAAGGTATGTGCACTTACGAATGTGTTCCAAGTGTGAGACTAAGTGTGGTTTCGTTTTGTTGATCATACTGCTTCAGATTTGGTTGGGTTTTGGTAGCTAGTGAACAACCGATGGATTTTCTGACTAGCGACCCCAAATGGCAGATCTGAGCAGCGGAGATCAGGGAACGTCGACTGGGGAAAGCTCTTCTCGTTGGTTTGTTGCATCGCCTTCTGTGAACGTCGTTGCCTTTCGTTGCCGTCGTCCTCTTGCAGTTCTTTGGTGCTTGCTGAGAGTGGGAGTGAGTGGGAGTTGGTGCTCTGTTTTGTGGGCGAGCGGGGTCTCTCTTCTGCCTCGGAATTGGATCCTCGTTGCACGTAAGGTGTGTTCCCTGAATCGGTCGGCAAACTGTTCTTAGAGTTGTTTCAAAGTCATGGTGTATTTTTGTTGTTTCGCCTTGTCAATTTCGCATGAATGCATCCAATGGATTGAATATGAAGCAACTAAAGACCAGCAAAAAATTGAAGTGTTGTAGCAACCATGGATAGAGGTACGTAAAACCCTTTTATTCCTTTTTTGGTCTTGAAGTTTGTACAAGAGGGCCAATGTTCCAATTTTGATAAGGAGCCCACAAGATTGTATCTTTAATTTGTCATTTTGAAATTGGACAAGTTGAACAAGAATTCAAGATTTCAAACTTCGGGAATTCTTATTGCTTTTGGGTTGTGGTGTTCAATATAAATGGAATGTAGGAAAGGATATTGTGGTGGTTACAAATTTTTATTTTGGCACATTTCTCATAAGAATAGTTTGATGAAATTTTGAAGTGGAGATATTGTGGGATATTATTGAAACATGTATGTGTTGAAGGTAATTTAGAAATCCTTTTACACTTGTCAAACTCTTCAATATCACAATTTTTTACAACTATAGCACTACAATGTGAGTATTGAACAATGGTAGGCCACATTTTAAGGTTGACTAGACAACAAATGGGATATTAGTGAAGATGATAGTGAATGGTCTTAATGTACAATTTGTTTAATCTATTTTGATTGAACACCAAAGGTTTTTATCACATTGGGATTTTTTCAAGAGAGTTTTTAATCTAGAATTTGAATGGACAATTGTAAAGTTGATGTCAAGTGTTTCAATGAAGGGTGGATTAGTTTGTAGAATGAAGGGTAGTTTGTGATTTTTGGAAGGAATAGAGAAGTGTATCAATCCGAAGGGAGATGATAAGGAGTTGAATGAATAGGTCTATGACTAAATGCAAGTTCAAAATTGTGAATACCATGCTATAACATTAGTAACAAAGTTGAAAGTAAATTTCATTCTTGTAATCAAAACATTTGAGCAATTTTGTAAGCACTAGAAACAAGCAAACTACAAGGGATTGATCTTCTTAGTACTCAATCTAATTAAGTATTGGTCTTGATAGTTATGATTTAAGACCACACAAGTTAATAATGATAAGTAGTGAAACTTGTTCTTTTTACAACAATAGTGTTGAAATTCCATCAATAAATTGAGGTTATTTTCTACATCACATTGCATTAATAGTAATGATATTTTAAGTTGGTCATCCAATAGTATTGTTTATCCTATTATTTACATCACACTACATGAATAATAATGGGATTGAAAGTTGGTCACCCAATTGTATCAGTTATCTTGTTACAAGGCCTACTTATAGATGACACTATCCAACTTCTTTACTTCCAATTGAGTGTCTAGGTGCTACTTGCCATTGGTATCATTATTAGAATTGTAGACAATTAGCACCAATACTTACAATCAATGTTGGTAATACTAAATATGATTAGTAATGTAGAGGTATGGAAAGATCAAAGTAATAGGAATTAAATGATTTACAAGAATTCATTCTTAACAAATCTAATCAGTAGAATCTTCTTAATACGGGAGTTCACTTGATCCAAAAGTTGTGCATTTGATTTTAATTACATGTAAACAAGAGGATTAGTAACTAAACAACAATGACCACTTCAAGAAATTATAAATTACTTATAAAATTTTAGCTTGTTAATTTTTAAAATCTTAAATAAAATAAAATTTTAATATTTCAGATGTGATTATGAAATATTTTCAGTTTTAATTAAAAATCGAATTAATTGAAACTTTTCATTCTTTATTGGATGTTTAGTATTTGACAAAGCTATTAATGTTACTAGGAATTACATTGTAAACTTGGTCAAGGCACAAAACTAGTATGTTTTGAATAGAGAAAAAGATTAGTGTTGGGATATTAGAGTTCCATTGTTATTTTTGTTGAACATTTTGATCATTTTTTAAAAGTTAATGTTACTAAACTGTTAAACTAATGAATTCAGAAATTTATAGGTGAAAGATAAATTTCTAATTTCTTGAGCTTTTATCAATTTAATTTGAAAGAAATTTAGTCAATTAATTAGTTTTATTAAATTTGTAATTATATATTGGTGTTCTTAGAGTACATATTTTTCTTAAGTTACAAATGTGCAAGTGTGTCAAGTGATCAAATTGCATTGATTCTAATTCAAAATTAGATTTGCATAAATAAGGTCATAGATATAAAAATCACAACAATTTCAAAAAATCATCATGTGAAGAGAATGTCATTTCAAATCCATTGCAACAAGTTTTATTCAAAAATTGATAATGTTTTGCTTGTCACTAAAATAAGAAGGAATTTTGAAATTTTCCTTTCCAAATTTATAGAAAATTATTGGTAATACCATTGGTGAATTTAACCGTATGGATGGAATGTAAAATTCAAAATCTACAACTTTTCTTTGTATGTCATGATGTTGAGCGGATAATCCTATAGTTTTTAAATTTCTAAGTTAAATAGATTGATTTAGTGTTTACTACTAAATTATTTTTATCTTTACAATACTTTAGAAGACTTCTCTTTGAGTAATGGACAAACTTGTTTAGGTCAAAGTTCCAATGTTTGGCACCCAACAAATCAATCATTTCAACTACTATTGATTTAGATTTCTAAAGATTGTCTCCATTATTTTGCCTTAAGAAATGAAAGCACAGATAACTAACAAATTTGATCATGTTTTGTAGGTCTTCATTATGTTACTCCATTTGCTCCAAGAAATGACACCCTTTTTCATGTGCATTTTGAGCTTTTTCGCCATAGTTGCCTTTTGGAGAAACATTGGTTTCCTATGGTTCATCCGGTGAGCACTGTTGTTATTTCGTAAGAATTAGCAATTCAACAGTGCATGTTAGAACATAGTATTGTTTCAATTACTAAGTTGATTACTATTTGATTTAGTTTGGACACTCGAATCTTGTTTTATAGATACATCTATGTAATCAAATTTGAAAGTATGTATAGTGACTTCAATAGATAGATGATTGAATTCAATTCACAAGTGTGTTGAATGTTTTTTTTGCACCCATTTGATAAAGTTATTGACTACCACATGGTAATTTCTTTCTCTATATTTTTTCAAGATATTGCATTGACAATGAGTTTAAAATATTTTCCAGGCAAGATGAGGACTTCTTACAAGTGCAAACGAAGCAATGTAAAAGTCTTGGCAATATAATTCCAAGTCTTGAGAAATGCTTGAAGGATATGGAAGCATCTTCAGAGGCAAAGGTCTTGAATAAGAATCAATGCGTACATCTCTATGGCAAGCTCATACTAGTCATGAAAGGGATCCACAAAATGTTGTCAAGTGCAACTAAGGACCTCAAGTTCCAATTGATTTTTGATGAATTGTGTTGTCTTCAAAGAAAAGTGGAGATTCTTGGCAGAACATGCATTGAACAAGATCGATGGTGTCATTCAGCTGTATTCCAACTCCAAAACAAAGAAACTTTTCGTGAGTTGCTTTTGGATTTGAAGTGTTGTTACAATGCAGCACGTGATGTGTACTTAGATCTCCAACCAAGTCAAGCAAACAAAATGGTGCCTATTCAATTTGATGCAGCTACTTATGAACAAGTCCTTGAAGATGGAGAAGTTTTGAAGAAGAAGCTTGAACTTATACTTTCGGGAGAAGTGTCAAAGGATTGTGAAATGGCACAACATCTTTTATTGAGGCTTAAGAATTTGGACCGATTTATTGAAGGAGATTTGGATGCTATGGAAATTCCCCATGATTTCAAACCACCAAATTTGATCCAAAAAATTGGTGAGGGAAGTTATGGATGCGTGCACAAATCCAATTGGTTGGGTTTGACAAGTGCCACAAAAGTGTTGGAAGGTGATCTTGAGTTTCTCTCCAAATCCAGGAACGAGGCTAGCATCTTGGCAAGCTTGAGCCATCCCAATCTTGTTCAATTTTTTGGTTGTGGAATTCACAAAGAAGGACATCAAAATGATCAAGGAGAAGAGATTGGTGAGATGTACTTGGTGATGGAGTTGATGGAATCAAGCTTGTCTAAAATATTGAAGGAAGTGAAAAGACCTTTACCCTATCATATTGCAATTAACATCATGCACCAAATTGCAAAGGGTGTATATTACCTTCACGACATGCAAGTTGCTCACCTTGACTTGAAACCTGATAATGTGTTGTCAAGTTCCATATCTATAGAGAACTCGAATCCTCATTACATATTCAAGGTCACTGATTATGGGACTTCTCAATTGGAGGTCTACAACAATCCTGAGCATTCCAAGCCATCAAAGTATACAATTGGTTCAGTAGGTTATATGGCCCCAGAAACAATCAAAGGAAAAACTCCATTGTTTCCATTTCAAGCTGATGTGTGGTCATTTGCCATGATATGCTCAGAGATTCTATCTGGAAAGGTTCCATACTCAGGTTTGATACCAAGAGATTTCTATGATCAAATATCACGTGTAGGTGGCATTGGGAACAAAAGCTCTAGGCCGGCCCTCCCAAACAATTGTGAAGAATTGATCAACTTAATTGAGGAATGTTGGGTTCAAGATCCTCTTCAACGGCCCACATTTTCTAACATTTGTAAGAGGCTCACAAGTTTAGAGGAGAAGTTTTTGAAGGAAACATATTCATGCAAGATGGTTCCACACTTTGATCTATCTTCCATGTTAAGAGATTCAAAGTCGACCATCATGGACAAGGATCTAAAGGTATGAAATTACCTAATGGAAGTTCTTTAGTATAGAAGTTCTTTAGTATTATTTATCTATGGAAGTTCTTTAGTATTATTTGTTGTATAAACTCCATGGTGCTTGGAATTCATTGTTTTAGGTGTAGTGTTTTAGATTGCTATGAAAATGTTTTAGTGAATATGAGTCTTGTATTTGTACAGGTGGATGAACCAAGTGCACCTCCAAAGGAAATCCCAATTGGTTTAGATCTCCAATTATCTAGAGTCAAAAGACTTTTGAGACTGAATTATATAGGCATTGTTGGCATGGGTGGAATTGGCAAGACCACACTAGCAAAGGCAATCTTCAATGATGCGCAAGTGAAATCATCATATGATTTATCATTCTTTGTTGCAGATTGCAAAAACTATCAAAATTCCTATGAAATATTGTGCAAGATATTCGAAAAATATTGGAAATTGAAGAGTTTTAAAGATGCGCAAAATAAGATAAAAATGATTTTCCAATCTCGATTGAAAGTTCTTTTGATATTGGATGATATCAAGGATGAAGCCCAAGTGCATGATATAGTGCCTCTTCACCTTCTAGCTCGAGACAATAGCACCATAATTCTCACCACACGCAAATGGAGTACAATAGAATCATTTGTGGACATTGAAGGAAGGTTGGATGTTGACTTGTTGGATGAAAAGGTAGCAACTACGCTTTTCACTACTCACCTTTCTTGGGATGAAGCTTCTTTATCACCGGATTTTGTGGCTTTACGCAAACACATTGTAAAAGCTTGCAATGGCTTGCCTTTGAGCTTGAAAGGCATGGGAGCTTTTCTATGTCGTAAAGAGAGGTTGCGAAGTTGGGAACGAGCATTACAAAGGATGGCAAGAGGAAGGAATTTGTTGGATGGTGATGAAGAAATTTGGAACACCTTAAAAATAAACTTTGATGGCTTCAACAATGATGTTGAAAAGAGTATGTTTTTGGACATGGCGTGTTTCTTTTGCCGAGATGTATATCCATTTGGCATATCAAAAGAGATGCTCTTGTACATGTGGTCTAGAGATGGCATCCTCCCTTTGAATGAATTTGAAAATTTAGTTGGCATGTCATTGTTGAAGATCAATGAAAACGGGGGAATTGTAGAAATGCATGACCAACTACGAGATATGGGACGAAGGTTTGCCAAGAGTACAAGAATTTGGAATGCATCTATGATACCAGAAAGTGGATTTACAAACGAGGTAACATTTTAGTAGTACATGATTAATTTATACGATTTTGTTTTGTACTTTTGATTGCAATTAGTGAAGATCAAAACTTACATTATTTTGAGAATCATAAACTTTGAAATATGTTAGGAAATGAGCTACCATTCGAAATCTCTATAATAGAGATGTGAACCTCAATATGATATGTTCTAATTCATGGTTCTTTGAATGTAGGATGTTGAAGTTCTTGAAGGCATTTCTTGGCAACACATTATGAGCCTTCAACCTTTGATCAAATATGACCATAGTTTTCAATTTCGAAACCTTCGTGTCTTGATTTGGGTTGGTACTTTGATCAATCTTGATGCACATTTTGACATCCTGAATACATTACTTCAATTTGCTCCTCAATGTTTACGTTTGGAGGCAATAGTAATAAGGAGCTCTCAAAATTTGATTGGATTGCCCCTTACTATTTCGGCAAATATTGCGATTACATTGCAAAAGAGCATATCTAATCTTTGTGCTACATGTGCATCTCTAAAGATTCTTGATTTCAAGGGTCTTGAATTCCTTATGGCATTCCCAGACAAATTTGCATCAAGCCATACTCTATTAAGCCTATATCTCAATTCTTGTTCATGTTTAGTGGGATTGCCAAAGGAAATAGGGAATTTGTTGTTATTGAAAACTCTAAATTTAGGAGGGTGTTCAAGCTTGGCAGAGTTGCCTAAGGAAGTGGGGAAGTTGTCATCTTTGACTTGTCTTGATTTGGAAGGGTGTTCAAGCTTGGCAGAATTGCCGAAGGAAGTGGGGAACTTGTCATCCTTGACCATTTTGTATTTGAAAGGGTGTTCAAACTTGGTGGTGTTGCCCAAGGAAGTGGGAAACTTGTCATTGTTGACCACTCTCAATTTGGAAGGGTGTTCAAGCTTGGCAGAATTGCCCAAAGAAGTGGGGAAGTTATCATTGTTGACCACTCTCAATATGAAAGGGTGTTCAAGCTTGGCAGAGTTGCCTAAGGAAGTGGGGAAGTTGTCATCTTTGACTTGTCTTGATTTGGAAGGGTGTTCAAGCTTGGCAATATTGCTAGTGGAAATAGAGAACTTGTCATCCTTGACCATTTTGTATTTGAAAGGGTGTTCAAGCTTGGTGGTGTTGCCCAAGGAAGTAGGAAACTTGTCATTGTTGACCACTCTCAATTTGAAAGGGTGTTCAAGTTTGGCAGAGTTGCCCAAGGAAATGGGGAAGTTGTCATCGTTGACCTCTCTCAATTTGGAAGGGTGTTCAAGCTTGGTGGTGTTGCCCAAGGAAGTGGGGAACTTGTCATTGTTGACCACTCTCAATTTGAAAGGGTGTTCAAGCTTGGTAGAGTTGCCTAAGGAAGTGGGGAAGTTGTCATCTTTGATCCGTCTTGATTTGGAAGGGTGTTCAAGCTTGGCAATATTGCCAGTGGAAATAGAGAACTTGTCATCCTCGACCCGTTTGTATTTGAAAGGGTGTTCAAGCTTGGTGGTGTTGCCGAAAGAAGTGGGGAAGTTGTCATTGTTGACCACTCTCAATTTGGAAGGGTGTTCAAGCTTGGCAGAGTTGCCTAAGGAAGTGGGGAAGTTGTCATCTTTAACCCGTCTTGATTTGGAAGGGTGTTCAAGTTTGGCAATATTGCCAGTGGAAATAGAGAACTTGTCATCCTTGACCATTTTGTATTTGAAAGGGTGTTCAAGCTTGGTGGTGTTGCTCGAAGAAGTGGGAAACTTGTCATCGTTGACCAATCTCAATTTGGAAGGATGTTCAAATTTGGTGGCCTTGCCCAAGGAACTGGGGAACTTATCTTCCTTGACCACGCTCAAATTGATTGGATGTTCAAGCTTGGTGGCCTTACCAATGGAAGTGGGGAACTTGTCTTCCTTAACTACCCTTGATTTGAGTGGATGTTCAAGCTTGGTGGCCTTGCCAATAGAAATGGGGAACTTGTCTTCCTTAACTACTCTTGATTTGAGTGGATGTTCAAGCTTGGTGACATTGCCCAAGGAAGTGGAGAAGTTATATCATTTGGTCAAGCTCAAATTGGATGGTTGTGTTTTGTTATATTCATTACCAAGGAAATTGGGGTGGATACGTTCATTACGGGTTCTTTCTTGGAATAATTGTCCAAATTTGGAATCCTATATGTTAGTTGAGATGTCTTCACCAACCTCTTTGGCTAGTCTTGAAGGCAAATTTTTTTGCCTTGAAGGTAATCATCATAAGGGAGTTGCGTGTGATGGATGCAATATGTTACCCATAGTTGGACCTCGTTTAAAGGCAATAGCTACTTTCAAAATAGACTATGATTTGTGTTTAGAGTGTTTTACAAAATGGAAGTTATCATTGGAAAATCCAAGCCAATGAAAAATTATAATAGTGGTTTGCATGAAGTTTGAATGCCTAGTATATGGTTCTTTTTTAGATTGTATAGACAATTTAGTGCAATCTATTGAAGATTTTTTACAAAATTTGATCATCAAGATTGCAATTATAGTTAGGATTTGTGTATTGTTCTCTTCTAAATTTTATTTTGTTTAAGAGTATTGAATCATTGAATCATAGCAATTGACTTGAACATGTAACCATCATTAGAAGATAATTAAGCCCTTAGAAGAACTGCTTCCTTATAGAAATTAATAACTTGTCAATGTCTACATCCAGTCACTTGTTGCCCAACGTGAGATTGCGATATCTTTTTGTTGTAGCCGTGTTCTTGAAATTTGACTAATCAAATTAATAAAGGGGTAATCATTGCATGTTTAGTCATTGCGCAAGAAATTGGAATTTCATGAATCATCACTTGGGAACGTCAATGTCTCGGGGGGTGTAGTCATCGGGCGGATTAGCAAACTATGAGCGAAAAAATGATAGGGTATTTTTTATTCATTTGGGCTAAAAATTATAAAAGAGTTTAGAGTACTATAGGGTATAGAATATGGCATTGGATGTCTTTAAAGTACTATAGGGTATGGAATAATAGGCCCCATTAGAAAATGCAGTAGTACTAAAATAGCCCCCTTTATATTAAATTCTTTGGCCAAATGTCTAAAATTGCTTATTGTACTATAGGAAATATACATCTTAGTTCATGTAAGACTCTCAGATTCCTACAGTGACTTAACTACTCTTACAACTAAGTGTTATACATTGTACATGGATACATAATTTAGGGTCTGACTACTGTAAGTTAATACGGAGTATGATTTAATATTACAGAATACAAGATTGTGCAGATCTCGTTTAGGGTACTCAGTGATGGTTTACTGCGCTTAGGGGTCAGTTCAATCTGGCTCAGTAATGGGTTTTTTGGCTTAGGGGTCAGGGCAATCTGGCTCAACTCGGCTTAGGGGTCAGTTCACTTGAAGCCGACCGTTGCGTCTGAGTTTGCAAGGAAGAGTTTTAGGGTTTGTTCAATTGGTCGGGACTGGGTGCAATCTCCCGACGTGTGCAAGAATCCGGCCGTGGCGTGTGCAAGGACCTGAGTTTGCTGTCGACGAGGTGGACAGTTTGCGCAATCAATTTGCTTTGGACGAGGTGGAGGGTTTGTGCGAGGACCTCAGTTTGCTGGATACGGGGTTTACGGTTTGTGCGCCCGTTCAGTTTCGGGTGTCCCACAACAGCCCTCGTTACGGTTTGGGGCGGATCTGTGTTGTGCGTGTAGGATTTACGGTTTGTGCAATCAATTTCGTTGTTTGGCTACGGGTTTGTGCAATCAATTTTGTTGTTTGGCTACGGTTGGTTCGTTGGGAGCATCCCCAAGCAGCCCTCGTTACGTTTTGTTGTAAATCCGTCACGGTTTGGTGCAGATCTGTGTTTTGGTTTTAGGCTTTACGACTTCAGGGTTTGGGGAATTGTTTTTTCTGTGTCTTTTTCTTGCGTGACAGCGTCACATGGTGCCTGGGGTCGCTGCGATCATCTTGGCACCTGCTGCTTTGAGGTATTGCTAGTCTCTGAATTGGGCAATGTAGGGTTTTGTATTGCGGTTGTCTTGTGGTCTTCAGGCTCTTGTTAATTTGTGGTTTACCTTTCAGGGTTTAGGGTGCGTTGCTCTTGCGTTCTGGATCCAGATGTGCTGCGTGGTGTAATGACAGATTCGATTTGTTGAACACAGGGTTTAGGGGCGTGGATGATGGCGCTCAATTACAAGATCAGATTGTACTCTGTGGAGGATGATATGGGGCGGCCGGAGCTACTCAGTCCATTTTTTTACAACTCCAGCGATACTTATGCGGATTTGTGCATGCGCTTGGAGAACGGGGAATGCGTGGAGTGGCCTTTCCTTTTTTGGGACTTAGATGATGCATGCCGAATACCAAAGCGGTTCGAGGCCATGAACCCGGTTAAAGAACGCGTTTATGTAATTCCGTCGGTGGAGGGCGACGCCGGACGTCGCAAGCGGTGTCGTGTTGGGGACCAGGCCGACATGAGGAGCAGCGACTTGGCAGCGGAGCAGCCAGGGCAACTTACGGGTTTGGGAGGTGTCCAACCGTGTGGCACGGATGTCTTGCACGCCGGTGTTGCACGGACGTTGGAGGAGGCAGGAGTTGCCGGTTTAGGGCATCCCACTGAAGTTCCAGAATTTCCTGAAGACGACGAGGCTGAGCCACAGCCGACACTGTCACCTACTGATGTGCTCGAGGAGACCCTGCTACAATCCACGCTGTTAGCCACTGATGTGCTTGAGAATTACAAGCAGGGTGCAGAAAAGCTGAGAAGGGAGCTAGAGTCACTTGATTTTGTAGATCACAAGTGGGACCTAAAATCTTACGATCACTGTGGCTTGGCTATTGTGAAGATATATTGCGGGGAGTGTAAGAGAGAAATTGGGGGTACGGGCCGTGATCACTCCCGGATTGCAGTGCAAAACCTATTTGCAAATTTCAAGAAGAGTCATTTACATTCAGCTCTCCACATCAAGCAATGGTGCAGGAAGAGGGGTTTAGTGTACAGCGACTACCCAAAGGAGGGCAAGTCCAGCAAACCCATCATTTTGACACTAGCAGATCACCGGCGACTCGTGGAGGAAGGCGTTAGCATTCTTCAAAGTGTGAATGACTTGATCTCCTCAAATGATCCTCCGTTTGTAATAGTCGGAGATGTGGGTGTTCCCCAGTTGAAGTCTTTTTGGTTCAAGGTGCGCTGCAAGCTCGATGGAGAACTACTGCTCTTGTGCCCGCAGAAGGGGAACCTTAGACAGAACTTAGAGAATCACGTCCATGGCCTGATTCATACGAAGTACTGTGAAGACTTGGCTACGGCAAGCAGTTCGTCGAAGAGTTCATGTACAGTCAGCTCCGGAAAACGGGGGAGACCCACCGCAAGGTCGAGGTCGACCACCGGCAATCAACACGACCTCCATTTTTGGTTCAACAGTTCAGGCAGTGTAGGTTCCGAAGCAACAGGAGAATCCCCGTTAGGTATGCACTCCGACTCTATTTTGTCGTTGCTGTGTTGGGGATTTAGGAAGAAAATCGTTGAGTACGCTGGGAAGTCCTATAGAGTCGAGTCGTTGCAGAATGATTCAAAGATTGGATCGGTGTGGATGGCGGAGCCAAGCACAACTGCCGATTTTGTATTTCGAGGTCAACTTGTTCTTATAAGAGGGTGCTTCCGGCATGTACAGTGTAAACGGTTGTGTGCCACGGGAGAACCCTTTACGAATTTCATTTGTTCCAATTGCATGGAAATTGAGCAAGCCAATGATTTCAGACTTAGGGTACATTTTTTGGGTCCATGCTGCATTATATATGTCGAGAACATTCCCTAAACCAAACCACCCCATTCAATTTTGGGCCAAAATTATAGTAGAATAATTTTTCAATCTAATTTACCATATCATTTATTCATAGAAAATTGGAATTGTAAGTAATGCAAGCCCCTTCTCTATTAACCCAAATTAGAAAATTACATAATTGTAGCATGTGAAAAAAAAAAAAAAAAAAAAGTAATAGCCCCCTATAAAATAGTGGTTGGTCGCTCATATATCCTTATTTTTTTAAGGCACAGCACCCCCCGAGGTCAATGTATTCTTGACGTGGATTGGATTCCCACCCATGATTTGTACTTGAAATTCCCATTTGTAGAATGCTTTGTGCATGATTTCCCTGATCTTATGCATCGGCACTCTTATAAGCTCTTTGCTCTATAATTTTTTTATAATTTCAATTGTCCTTATGATTGTATTACAAATGATGTGAATTTTAGAGTTATTTGCAACTGCTATGTTCAATACCCACTAGTTATATTGGCATGAGGGATGACTACATAGAGTTTTAGAGACAAAGACTATCAAATTAATTTCATCAAGTTTGAATCAAAGTAGTTCTACCCAAAAAAAAAATAGCTTGGCAGACATTCAAATGCACATAAGTTCATATTAAAAATATAAACAAAAAGGGTACAAAATTGGAACTAAGGCTCTTCCTAGCATGAACATAGATTCTTCATAGCCCATCATTATTGGCAATGAAGAAAGGTCCCTTCACTAATGAAATTGATTTTGGAAAGCTATTAGGATGCATTACCATTTATTATTGTTGGTCCATTAAGGATATTAGAGTATCCTAACATTGCCTAGACAATTCTAATCACCATATAATGGAATCGCTAATGACTGCACAAGAAACATATAGTAATCTAGTATTCAAGTGTACACAAGAACCATCATACAATACAAGAACCGCAAAGGAACCTTCATACCACCATACAGTCACTACAAACTATACGGTGAAGAAATGTAGTTTATTTTTCACAAAATTAAAGCCTGTTTCTATTACATTGCAATCAAATTTGCAAGAGGAAACCTTATGCACATTTGTTCTTAGAAGTGAAACTTCACATGGCATTGAATAATTGTGCCAAGTTTCAAAGCTTGCTAGTTCCTATAGTATTAAAGATTAGTATTTGAATTATGTTTGTGTAGTAATTGACAAGGTTACTCTAGTTGGTCTCAAAATTGATAAATATACAAATAATAAAATACCGGTAGGGCAATCATGTGCCCATTGAAGAATATAGAGGCTCAACTTGATGGGATGTTCAAGCTTGGTGGCCTTGCCCAAAGAAGTAGGGAGCTTATCATCCTTGACCACTCTTGATTTGAAAGGGTGTTCAAGCTTGGCAGCTTTGCCCAAGGAAGTAGAGAACTTGTCATCCTTGACCACTTTGAAATTAGAAGGGTGTTCAAATTTGGCAACCTTGCTCCCAAAAGTGGAGAACTTGTCATCTTTGACTACTCTCAATTTAGAAGGGTATTGATGCTTGGCGGCCTTGCCTAAGGAAATGAAGAACATATCATCCTTGACCACTCTCAATTTGGAAGGGTGTTCAAGTTTGGCGGCCTTATCCAAGGAAGTAGGGAACTTGTCATCTTTAACCACTCTAAATTTGGAAGGGTATTTAAGCTTGGTGGCCTTGCCCAAGGAAGTGGGGGACTTGGCTTTCTTGTCCACTTTGGATTCCAGGAAGTATTTAAGTTTGGCAACAATACCAAAGGAAATAGGGAATTTTTCATCCTTGACCAAACTTTATTTAGTGGAGTGTTCAAGCTTGGTGGCAATTCCAAATGAAGTGGGAAACCTTTCATCTTTGACCACTATCAATTTGTAAGGGTGTTAAAACTTAGGGGCATTGAGAAAATATTCAAGATTGGCAACATTACACTAGGAAGTGGTAAACTTGATTTCTTTGACCAAACTTTATTTAATGGAGTGTTCAAGCTTGGTGGCAATTCCTAATGAAGTAAAACTTGACATTCTTGACAACTCTCAATTGGAGGGGGTGTTCAAGCTTGGCATCATTGCCAAAAGAAGTAAAGAACTTATCTTTCTTGATCGCTTATGATTTGGAAAGTTGTTCAAGCTTGATAGCCTTGTCCAAAGAAGTGGAGAACTTGTCTTCCATAAAAACTCTCAATTTGAGTGGATGTTCAACATTGGTGGCATCAGGGTTGTCTCGGACGCATGTCCATCTTGAAATTGCGTCCAAAATCTGGACGTCCAGACGTCCAGACCTAATGACACGCCCGGATTGTAGTCGGATGGGTGTGGCAGCGGTCGAGCGGATCGCCAGTCCGTAGGTTCGGCAGCGGACGCACTGTCCGATCAAACACGGTCCGCCGATTTTGGGTGGGTTCGCGTCGTCCGGATTAGCTTCGGAAAGGATAGTTTTAGGTCTGGGAGCGGATTGCTAAATGAGCGGATGGCTATATGAGCGGGATAACAGTTTCTAGTGGCCAAACTTTACAAGGAAATGAAGTGGTTGAACGTGATAGGTCTCCATCCATACCATTAGGCCAACCTGAAGAAAATGACAAACTACATGCTTGGGAGAAAATGAATGTGGACAAAACAAGCTTGGAATTTAGAGAAAAATTGGCTGACAAGAACATCGAGGGACTAAGCTCCCTAAGCCCTAAACCGCTAGAGGTACCAAACAAGGCGGATTCAGGTTTGAAAGAGTGCAAAAGTCTGAATATGGTCTACAATGGCCAAGGCAAAAATGACAACGTCCAAAGTTCACAACATCTACCTCATACCAATCTTCCACCCGCTCCACGCTCATTGTTGAACGGTGAAGTGGTAGTACTACTTTGGGGGATTCAGGGAGTTCTCTATCTAAATTGCAAACTTCCAACATTCAAGAAGAAACTGTGAAGCGGAAATTCACTAGTTTAGGGTGTACTACTGATGGGGAAGATGAGATATTGGAATCAATGTTGAAGAGCATAGCAGGTCGCCCACCACAATGTTTTGAAAGACCAACAGACATGAAACTGCAATCTCTGAGTGAAATAACAATTGTCGGTTGCCAACGGAGGCAATTGACAGAAGAAGCAATGGTAGAAGAATCCGTTAAACCTAAGAAGAAATGAGTGATGGAGCCATTTGCTATCTCCCCAAGGAAGAAAGTACATGGAGGAAGACCCCCCTTAGATACACGACTATCCCTTCTAATTCTTCCCATAAGGAAAGGACGATCGGCCGTTGGTATTCGAGAACGCATACTCGGTAATAACTTGTTACAGAGGAAGTATGATCCAAACGCAAGCAAGGAGAAGAAAGCTTCTACATCTAGGGAAATCATAGAAAAAAAAATTCAAATATCTTTATCAGATGATGAAGACAACACTTTTGACGATGAAGACGACGGATGGATATCAAGAGATTATAGTAGTGGGGCAGAGGTAAAAGGAGATAGTGATAATCACCCTTAGGAATTGAATCTTATATTCCTAGAACGAGTTAGATTAGAGTACATTACATGGACTATTGTTCAAATCTTTATGATTTGAATTTGGAAGAGCTTATGAACTTAGGAGAAATGAGGTTTGGCATTTGACACGCATTGTTCTATAATAGGAATTTGCGTGTTTATTTTGAAAAATGTAATAAACCTTTTATATTCATTGTTTTTGGTTGAATGGTTGAATAGGAAATTGAAGAAGTCTTTAATGTGTATATTTTGGTTATGAATTCTCCATGTACAAAACAAATAAATCAGATAATTTCTTGGGAAGTGTTAGAACTTAGAAATAATGAACCTCAGACAGAAAGCTTGCATCAGAACTGAAATCTATAAATACAGAATTACAGAATTTGTGGTTCTTTGTTGCTGGCCGATTGCAATCGCAGCGGACTCTTCAACCGCATGGAAGGCCGCAGATGGGTTGACCGCAGTGGACGGCGCCGATCGAAGGTTCGCACTGGATTGTCCGACCGTTGGAGAGGCCACGCATGGGCCGACCGCAGGTCCGCAATAGATTGTCCAACCGCTGGAAAGGCCGCGGATGGGCCGACTGCAGCGGACGGGTCCGGTCGCATAAAGGTGATACGAATGATTAAAAGCTCATCTACCATTCAGGAAAGTGGATATTATGAATCTCTTTACTATGATAATTTCCCATAATGATACTTAGAAGACTGTGGTTTTGGTCTTGAGGTCCAAGGTTCAATCACTTGCGGTCATAATTGGGGGGGAGAATGATTGGATGAAGGAATTGGTCCTCTTGCTTAAGTAGATGTTCCTATAAGGTTGGAAGAGGTGGAAGTTGAATTCCGTTCAAAGATTTTCGTAACACTATTGTGATTCAGAAATCTCCGACCGGAAGTCAAAAATCATCCCTTCTACACTACTAGAAAATTTCATTTTTTTGTTGTTTTGGTCGCATTGATCCAGTCAAAATCTGACAGAAATCTGTTGGTTTCAACAGATTTCTGTCAAATTTTGACCGGATCAACGCGACCAAAACAACAAAAAAACGAAATTTTCTAGTAGTGCTAGCCTTTAAGGAACGTCAATACCATATGACCATGACATTTTGGGAAGGGGAGATTTTGGTTTTACAAATTGTACAAATTATACAAAATTTGAGAATGAACAATAACAAAGTTGAAGCCTTTGCCAACGAATCTTGAATGAAACCTACTACTAGAAAATCCAAAGCCTCACAAGGTTGTAAGTACTTGTTTGTACTTAGTTTGTAGTAAAAATTTAAAATATTTTGATTTAGCAACTTACAGTTGCAATAATTCTAAGAGAAGTGTTGACATGAAATTGTGAAATGATTTGCAAGAGTGAATTACTTAAATATTTTTTGATTTCAGGGCTATAGTGTTGCACGGCCATGTCAGTATGTCACCATGTTGCATTCTTTAGAAAATTACAGAACATATGTTTATATGGTCAAACTATAAATGAAATCGGTTTTAAATGAAAACAAGGTTTCATGTAGCGAAGGGGAAAGCTCTATGTGGCATTCCTACATTTGTATTCTTTGTTATTTGAAACCTCCAACCAAATTGTAAAGCAAAATATTTAATCCAAATTTCATTGATTTCCATAAGTATCAATTTGAAGGTAAACTAAATTCATTGGAATTTCAGAAAAATTGAATTCCAAGTGAATGTGAAATTGAAGTCAATTAGGATTTAGATTCATTTTCAATTTGGATTAAACATTGTATTTGCATTTGACATAATTGGCAACTACATATTCAATTAGATTGGAAATTGAAGTAAAATATAGTTTCATTGGGGATCATACCTCAATCTAAAAATCTATATTAAAAATTGAATTATTGATTTGTACTTTACATTAATAAAATTGGAGAAAATTAGAATTTGATATGGCTTTCATGTGCACTACAATACATTTTTAAGAAAGGTTGGAAAGCTCAAATGATCAAATTAATATTCCAACAAGATTGGAATTGAAATTCTGTGAAGACAGTACGCTAGTGCATTGTTTTTATTACAATTTCAAATGAATGTGTTTGGGAAATCAATTGAAGTTCTACATTAGAAGGTTATTAAAATCAAAAATTCAAATGTAATTTGAATTACTAGAGTTGCATTCAAATTCAAATTCAAATTTGTTACTATTTCTCTCCTACCTTCCATTTCAATTTGAATGCACATTCCATTTCAAATTGCATTTGCATGTCAATATGGCATGTTCAATTTCAGTTTGAAAGGCAATTTCAATTTGGAAAAATGGAAGTCAAATTCAATTGCAATGACAGTATAACACCTACTTTAAATTCACATTGGAATATTGATTTTAATGTACATTGATTTCAATCAATTTAAATGAAAATAGAGACTCTTGCATTGAACCTGTTGAATTCATAATTCAACATCATAATAAACAAATTTCTGGGAAGGGTTTACATTGTATAAGTGATCTTGAAACAACCTTCACTCATTTTAACTTTCTAACTTTCAAGACTTCAAGTCCATAAATTGAAGAATTCATAAAGTTGAACAAATTGCTTGTGTTTCCTAGAGAATATAACAATCATTATAGATTATTAGATTAATAAAAACAACATTGAATTCCTAATGCCTTACATTTGTAATTGACTTATGAGTTATTTGTTCAATATTGTTTCTATAGTATTCCAAATTATTTCCCGTATGTGACATGCAAAAGTTTACATTTCACAAAGAATCATAATTTTATGATTATAGAAAATGACTAAAAGACTTCACTTTTCTTCAATTATATATTTTTTAATATCACCATAAAAATTCTCTCTTTTTTCCTCTCTATATATTTATAGTTTGTACACAAAGTACTCATAAGATGTAACAATGAGTCAATTACAAACATATATGATGAAGAGAAATATCAAAATTCTAAAAGGGAGTAGAATTTATAATTACAGGTAGGATTTATGGTTTTTAGGGTATAGGGTTTAGGGTATGGAGTTGTTTTTTGAGTTTCAGATTGAAGGGGCAGAATTCCTGCCTTTAGTTTTTAAAGTTTTGATGTCTTCACCTGAAGATAGTGAGGAACTGACGGTCTGCCACCTCACATCATTGGATTTTCTATTTGCAAATAATTGAGTTTGGAGAATCCAATTTCTTCTACCCGTCCGCTCGACGGATGGTGCGTCGATCAAGCAGTCGGTGAAACCGTCGGCTTGTCTGCTCAGCGGCCCGTCCACCCAGCTGTCCGCCCAGCTGTTCACTCTGTCGGCTCTTCCGTCTGCCCGTCCACTAGACGTACGGGAGTCGCATAGTTCTATGTCGCCAGACGCTCGAAAACCCGCCGACGCGGACGTTGGACGTCCGTCCGAGCGTCCCAACGTTCGTGCAACCCCGGGTGGCTTTGCCAAAGGAAGTGGAGAATTTATGTCATTTGGTCATATTCAATTTGGATGGTTGTGTTTTGTTAAGTTCTTTACCAAAGAATTTTGGATGGATACCTTCATTCTAGATTCTTTCTTGGAATAATTGTCTAAATTTGGAACCTTATATGTTGGTTGAGATGTCTTCACCAACTCCTTTGACTAGTCTCAAAGGCAATTTTTTTGGTTTTGAAGGTGATCATCACACAGGAGTGACTATTTTTAGTATTTTATAATTTTGAAAACATCTTTTTGAAGTCTAGTTTTAGCATCAAAAATCGGATTTTGAAAATGATGGATTATGATTTTTCTAGTCAAGATTTAGTGCAAGGGTGTCCATTGCAATCTTGACTTTCCATAGTATTGAGGGTTCTTGCAAATGAGCCTCAAATGCACTTGATCTTGGAGAAAAAATCACATTGGAAATTCATTTTTTAAAATTGCACAATAGATTTTGAGAAGCTAACCATTCTTGTTTGAGTTTTTGTATCTCTAGAAATAAGGTTGTAATATCATATATGGCTCAATGATGAGTGATCTAACTTCATAGTGTTGCTTTGAAAGACCTACAGGAGGAGGTCCATAAACAATGTGGGCATTTCCAATTGTTCCTAGAACAGGTCCATAATGATTGCATGTGGTTGGTCAAATGGATTTCATTTTTTGAGGTAGAAAAATGTGCCTTCAAGTGAGTGAATTTAGAGTTGCGAGTAGTGCTTTGGATCATTCTTATGTGTCATGTATGAATCACAAATGCATTGTTTAATTGGTAACACAAAATTCAAAATGACAATACGATAGAAGCATAAAATATTAATTTCAAGATATGTCTTTCTCTTGCTCAATTTAGGACACTCCATTCACGCATTATGAAACTTTCTAGACCATACTAAACTCACCCTATTCAACTTTTGGGGGACTATTTGTAGGCCTTTCATGTACAGACTCTTCATTTCAGAAAATCATATATAATTCATTCTATGATTCAAAATTACCATTAAATTTGCAATTTATTTCTTTTCCATTTCTTTGTCTACCAAAAAAATTGAAAATCATTGATTGGTTAGTTTCTTCCACACATTTGTTTTTCTCCTCAAATGTGCCATTCTTGAGCTTTCTACCATAGAATCATTTTTCTAGCAAAGGCAATGAAAAACTATAAAGGAATAGAAATCAAATCATGTTCATTTAGTAAAGTATGGATTTGTAACAAATTGTTGGAATTGGCAAAAATTCCATCCATGATGGTCTTCTAACACATGTAAAGTAAGAGGCTCATAAATTGCCCACTTTAGAGCTGAATTAAATTTTAAGGAGGTTAAGTCTTTTGAAATGCTTTATAATAATTTTTTCTTGAAAGACAAGTGGAATTGGCATCCAATCCAAGTTGTTCATATGTTTTGGAGCTTTGTGGAATTAGTTATGAAAATTTCAAGTTGAAATGGCATAGGGCTCTTATATTGTCCATTGCCTAAAATGTACACTATTCATAGATTGTTAAAGGCTATGAAAAAGTAACATGTATAATGAATGTATATTTGAAGAAGTAGTCAGTTTAGAGCTTGTACTCTTTGAGAACCTCCTACCTTATTATAGCTCCAATATTTAATTGAGATCAACATAATGTTGAGACCTTAATGTTGAGACCTTATTGTTCTACTATTGTTTTAATCAAAGTATAAGAGGTTTTATATATTGTGGCGCATAAGTCACCTCTTTCTTGTTATTTGAAACTCCTTTGACCAGTGCTGACATTTACACACCTATGTGTCCTTAAATCTTCTATATCAAAGCTTAAGTGATGGTTATAATTACTTGCCAAAATGAGGCCCCATAGTAGATGTCTAGAATAGAACATTGGGCCGGTCCACCATATCGACAAGCCCTATGACCATTAGGTGCAAGCCCTGCTCACCATGTAATTCGCTCAAAGAAACGAAAATATAACATTTTTAGAATGTAACCATAAGATCTTGTACTTTATTTATGTGAGATGATGAGGAAAAAATTTCATAAAGTTTGATCATATAGATTGAGAGATTCTAGCATTCAAAGTTTATTTATTTATTTATTTTAAACACAAGCTTGCAATTTCAAATGAGTTTGACCACCATTTTTGAATGAAATTGTACTACAAACTTTGAATTAAATTTTTTTTGTGTTGAAGAACTTATTTAAAAGTGTAGGAAAAAATTTCAAAAACACACACACTTAATTGTCATTCTTTAAAAAATTATTAAGTAGAAATAGGTCCAAGATTAAAAGGAAAACTAGATGGTTAGTAGCTATAAGATGGGATTGAAACACAATATTCCCAAAGGTGAGATTGTTCTAGCAAACAAAGTCAACCTTGTTGGACAATGTTTTTTTGAAAAGTTGTAAAAATTGCATTCTTAAACGAATTCTATAAGCTATTTTTTCAAGAAGATACTTTGATTGCTAAAAAAACAAGATTGTTTATAACTTTCATATTACCAATTCAAATGGAATGAATCAAAGCTTTACATGTAGACAAAAATGTAATTAAATTTTATTTTTTTTTAATTTTAATTTCAAGTTGTTGTAGATTTCTTTTTCTACTGGCCGAATGAAAAACTTGGCTCTTTGTGGTATAACTTTTGTTCCCGGGCACTGATTGAAATAATAATTATATTCTCACAGAGCTAATAAGTGTATCTATCTTATAAGAAGTTTCAAAAAGTTTCACTAAAAATTGAGGTAGTAGGAACCTACCAAAATCCATTTTTTCACCTTAGGGGACAATGGGCAATGGGTTAATCTTTAAAGAATGAGTTGATCACCATGAAAATCATTTGTTTGGGTACTGTATAGATTGTTGGCTTAAGGAAATGAAAACACACTCATTGGAAGACAAACTATTAGAGAAGGTCTCCCCTTTCCACACAAAATTTGGAGGATGAATAGTTGCACTTCTATTGTACATGAAGAGATTCTTTGTCATTCATTGGCCAGAAAATGACTATAAAAGAATTATCTGTAGTCAAGATTTATTTTACTAAATTTTCAATATTTTTTGAAAAAATTGAAATCATAGGATGTGGATTGTCTATTACAACATTACAATCATTGGGGTTGGCATTTTTCAATTTCGTAACTAAATTGTAAACAATTTAGTATTTTGAATCATTCTCTACTTCCTATTTTCTTCCTAAATGTTGTACAATTCTAAATGACTTGAAAATTTTCAAGAATGTAGCAAACTTGCTTTGTAGAATGATTTCAAAGAAACACTACCATTTTGGATTTTTTTCATACAAATGTGACCTTGTGAAGTGCAGTTGCTCATTTTTTGTAGGGCCCAAAAAAGGGGTTTTGTTACTTCAAACGCTAATATCTTGCAATCCATATAGTGAAAAATTCTCACATTTTCTCAAATCAACATACTACAAGATCCTACAGTTACATGTGCATGGAGAAAAATATTATAAAATTTGATGCTTATACTAGAAAGGACAATTTTGGAATGTTTTTGGTGAAAACATAGCAAAAAAACTTTAGGGATTTAACCAAAAAAAATTGATGTTATAAATGACAAAATAAATTGAAAGACGTTGACAAATGCCAACTGACTTCCAATTGGAATTAGTGATCTTGCAATGTTGTTGCAGTACTATTGCAATACAAGTGTATTACTTTCAGTTTAATGATTGCAATATTAATATAATACAATTATCAATTGTTAATATTGTGGCAGTAATGTTGCCATGCTATGTGCTTAACCAATACTGAAAATAATCCAATTGTTGCAATGTTGCAACTTCAGCAAAGTTTTCATTACTGTTTTAAGGTAAATCAGCCCATTGTGGTTAGATGACCCATTATGGTCAATTAGGGAGTGCTTTTTCTTCTTTATGTGAAATTTTGGCCTTGATGCATGTAAGAAATGACAGTCATGGATTGATTAGTGACCTATTTAGGAGGCTTCAATTCTTCAGAGGGAATTCAATGTCAAAAATGACTTTTTAGTCCTTTTTTTAGAAAATATTCATAATTGCTTTGGGTGAATGAAATGAGCATCATAGAGTCAGATTTCGTTGGTGGTGGGATGATTTATAGACTCTTTTGGGCTGAACACTTCACAAAAAACATAACAAATCCATACTTTGTTGAAAAAATACAATTTGAATTGCTCTCACTTTTTCTCACATTTGCCTGTATGTGGGAAAAAATTGAAAAATTCCAGCAACAACATGTGGCTGAACTCCTAATTTTGACCACAATAGGCTGGTTTACTTTAGTATTATTTCAATACTGCAACAATATCGTGGACCACTGTGATTGCGTCAGTATTGCAACAGTCCTGACACAAAAAGAGGCTACTTTCCCGATGAAGATGATCATCTTCTCCTGTGAAGGATGATACTCCTCAAGTTTGGTGATGTGTTTGTTTCCATGTGAATTTGCTTTCCAGTATCAATGCTATTCATGTCGCTATTCTTCTACAAAGTGGAGAATCAGTTAGGACCTTCAAAGTATGACTTACCGCAGTCATATTCCACATCATTGCAAAATATGACTCACTGCAGTCATATTCCATGTCATCAAAAAATATGACTCGCCACAGTCATATTCCATGTAGAATTTTTTTGTTTGCTCAGACAACTCAGCAAAAAGTCAAGACCCCCTAGCAGAGTCAAAGTATATGCCATGTTGGCATACTATGGCTAAATATGGATATTTATATCCTTCAACCTATATAACTACCAATATGACTTGTGTCTGAAGCGACTGCTTCCAAACGACTAGAGTCAGTCATATTTCAAATCATCTCCAGTGATTTCTGCGTGAGTCATATTTTTGGATTTTACGACTCACTGCAGTCATATTTTGCAGTCATATATCACTGCTTTTGTTGTAGTGTTTCTACTATTGCTTTAATCAAAGTGTAGAAGGTTTTATATATTGTGGCTCATAAGTCATCCCTTTCTTATTGCTTGAAACTTTTTTGACTAAAGCTAACATTGACACCTACATATGTCCCCAAATCTTCTTTATTGAAGCTTGAGTGATGGTTTTAATTTTGCTTGGGAAAAAAAGGCTCCATAGTAGATGGCTAAATTAGAATGCTAGGCCAATCTACTGTATCAATGAGCCCAATGACCATTGGGTGCAAGCCTTGTTCATCAAGTAATTTGCTCAAAAAATTAGAAAAAAATTAGAATCCAACTATAAGATCTTGTATTTTATTTGTCTGAGATCATGTGGTATAAATTTCATATAGTTTGACCATACAGATTGAAAGATTCTAGCATTCAAAGTTTATTTATTTATTGAGAACACTCACTTGCAATTTCAAATGAGTTTGACCACCATTTGTGAAAAAAACTTGTACTACAAACTTTGAATTTTTAAAAAATTGTATTGAAGGATTGAGTTGAAAGTGAAGAATTTTTTTTTAAAAGTACATATTGGATTTTCATTCTCAAAAAAATTGTTGGATAGAAATAAGTCCAAGATTGAAAAAAAATCTAAATTATTAATAGTTCTAAGATGAGATTGAAACACAATAATCCCAATAGTGAGATTGACTTAGCAAACAAGCTTAACTTTGTTTAACTATTTTTTTTGAAAATTATAAAAATTGCATTCAAAAATGAATTCTGTAAGTTATTTTTTCACAAAGATACTCTGGTTGCTGAAAAACAAGATTGTTCCTAACTTTCATATCACTAAGTCAAATGGAATGAATCAAAGCTTTATTAATAGACAAAAATATGATCTATGAGAAAAAAAATTTTAATTTAATTTCAATTTTTTGTTGATTTCTTTTTCAACCCACTTAATGAAAATTTGTTCTTTTTGAGGTATAACTTTTGCTTCCTTGCACCAACTAAAATGAAAATTATATTCCGATAAAGCTAATAAGTATTTCTATCTTATGAGAAAATTTCAAAAAGTTTCACTAAAAATTGAGGTGGTAGAAATCTATAGGAATCCATTTTGTCCTTTTAGAGACAATGGGCCTCTAGACTTTTTATTTCATACAGGTGTTGGATGTGTTTTCTTGAGTCCAGTAGTACCATCAGGTGGATTAATTTTTGTCCCAACATGTGGTTTTACGAAGAAGATCGAGTGAAAGTAGTATGCTGCTGTTTTGCAATGGATTCCATTTGGTTTATAAAATAACATAATATAACAACTAGTGTGTTCTTTTATCACTTCTCCTACTACAAATAGGTGCAAGTTGGACTCTACGGTCTTTGTTTTGGACTTTTAGTCGTTCATCTGGGTCAACCCCTCTGCCTTGGTTTATAATGTTAATGCTTGTGTCAAAGACTTGCCTAGTTTTATAATCCTCAAGTTACACTACTGTACCCCCTACTTGCAATCTCATGAAGCTAAGTTATTCCTTACTATGGAAAAAATTGTGTAATAAGTTAATCCTGCAATTGCCGGCCAAGCATTTCCACAATACAGATCCCAAGTAGTGGAAAGGGTCCTCACTCCTTCCCAAAGACCCTCATAGAACAGGCTTGTCAAGCTTAGTACGGAGTATTTCTTCACGCTTGTCTGCCTCTGCACGCAAGCATATCCCATGTACAAACCATTGGAGCTTAACTCAGTGTGTAAATTATCATGCCATCTCGTAGTGAGAGCCTAGTGCCAGTGGGAGGGTTATGCTACGAAGGTGCTCTTCTGATAAGGGTCTCTTCATACTTGCAGAATAGTGTGTTTACAAAAATCCTCGTTTTGTTCACACTATAGAGTCAAGTTTGGAGTTTTTAAATTCTCATACCTGCTTAGGAATTTTAGAGGTGTGGTTAGAAAGCTATTGTTTCTTATTGTCCTCCTCCATGTAGTTAGAAACTTAGGGTTTGAAGCTCCTTTGGCTATGCTGGTTGTGGCTTTGCATTCAATCGCTTGAGCATTCTGGAACGCTTGTTCAGGTCGTGGCTTCTTCCCTAGTTTTAGGATTTGAATTAATTTTGCATTCCATCACTTGTTCAAGTTGTGATTTCTTCCTAAGCATTAGGGTTTGAGGATTAGCATGGCACCAATTTTAGCTTCGGGTTTGTGATCTTTTGGATTGCGATTGCTGTCAATTTGGCGGAGCTTGAGCAAAATTGTTGGCATCGTTAGGATAGACTGGTAGACAAAATGTTAACTGAGCCAGGAGAAGTTATGGTGTTTGTTACGGCATTAGTCTTGCTCTTGCAGAATGTTTAAAGAGAAATGGTTAGGTTGCAGGAAGTTCGAGAAGAGCGTGAATCGGCAAGTGAAGTTGTTGCTCGTGCCCATAGTGTTGTCCCACAAATGTCACAAATTTTAGCATGCGTTCTTCACGATTTTTGCCTTGCCAATGTAGGATTGCTATTAGATAAGGAATTAAGGTTTTGGATCAAATCAAGATCGACTGCTTGATTTTCAATTTTAGTATACTCTGAATATGATGACTTGCGGTGGATTCAGAACTTCCGCATGACAAAGAAGGTGATGTTTGAATTGGCTGCCAAATTTGAGCCATTCATATAGGTATAAAATACCAAATTTTGGAGAATTGTTCCTCTCAAAGTGAAAACAACAGTAGCAATTTACAAGCTTGTCCAAGGAGCTCCGTTGCTAATAGTTTCCGAATTCTTCGCAATTGGCTTATCAACTGTGTCCAAGGTGTTATGGGAGGTAGTGAATGCAATTAATATTGTATTCCAAAACAAAATCAAGTGGCCAAGTCATGAGCAAGCGACAATCAACACGAAGGAGTTTAAGGAATGGTGTAGCTTGCTAGGGGTCATTGGTGCAATCGATGCCACTCATTTCAACATCTCAAAATCAACGTAGTTTCCTAAAGACTATTAATATTTTAACCCCTTACAAAGAAGGTAGATTAACTATACTTGAGGAGTTGTACAACAGAAAACACAAGCATGGCAGGAGTGTAGTAGAGCATACTTTGGAGATATTAAAACAGTCTTTTTATGAGCTTGAAAAGAAATTTGAAATCCATGTAACATTCTTGCCAAATGTGGTTGTAGCATGTTGCTATCTCTACAATTTTCTACTAGGACAAAACACACATGAAGTTGAACGCCTATTGGAGACCTTGTATACTAAAGGATTGAATTCCAGTGAATCTACAGCTACAAAAGATAGGAGAGAAGATGTGGAATTTGGTGTTCCAGAAGAAAATCAAGCGGAGACAGTTCGACAAGATTTGGAGCTATACCTTGGCAAACAAAGGAACTTGATTCCTTGATTTGATTTCTAAAGTAAGTACAATGTCCATTTGTCCACCAATTTTTTACAATCTTTTTTCTTGTGCAATCATTATATCACAAGCAACTAGATGCTATTCTTATTTTTGTCATTACTAGTATGTTCATTTGCAGAGAGCAAGTTTTCTGGAGAATAATTCTCATCATTGGAAGCATTTCCATTCGCTATTCCCAAGGTGGCATCAACAGTACCAGATTTATTCCATATAGGTTGATATGCTAGCGTTGCTCCATAGGTAGGTGTAGCCCCGTAAATTGTTGTAGGTGTATAGTTTGGAGGAGTTTGACAATTGGCAATAGAGCTATAGTCTATAGAATCTGCATAGGGCAAGTGAAGTAGATCAATTGAACCATAGGGAGGGTGAGGGTGATTGAAGGATCGTACCAAAAAAGATGGAGGTTGCAAGCTAACACTTAGTACTTGTGTAAGGCCAACAATTGCTTGCACCAAATTCCCTTGGTTGGCATGGGTTAAACAAGAATTTTCTTGAGTGACTAGAACACACTCTTTGTTGTATTTGAGTTGCTCATGGAACATTTTCCATCGTAGCTTTGAATCTTTTTCATTCAACTTTTCCAACGTAGTCACAAGCTTTTCTCTTGATGAATTGGTTGCTTCGGCAATTTTGGAATGACCTGAAAGTGTCTTTCATCTTTGACCTATATTATCAAAGTTGTGGGTCATTTCTTGGAGAGATGATTCGGAAGATGATAACAAGTTAACAAGACCCAAAAAGGTGCCATGAGCTGTCCCATTTGATCCACAAGCAATAGAATGAGGTTGGATAAGGGGGTCATTTTCATATCACCCTTCACGGCAAGAAAAAGGTACCCAAGATACGCAATTCCCCCCTCTAAGAACCGTATGTGATAGTTGCCCACCATATGGCTCCTCTTTTTTCATATCTTACGTGAGTTCGAAGAAAAAGAAAAAATGTAAATTTTTTATGGGTTCTTTTAGGCTTTTCAAAACAATTATATAGAGGCTAATACCTTCCAATGTTTTCATTGTCGGTTTCGCCCTTTATCCAAGTCAGATTCCAGCTTATTTCAAGCTGCTATCAATTTATTGAAGTCCAATATGATCTCCATCAGGTTCTCCTACTTCCCATTAGGTTCCTATATGACCTGATTATTTTTATGAGGCAGCCACTATAAGAAACCAAAATTTATTGATGTCAAAAGGAACGGATTTTAGGTGATATTGATAAAAAAAAAAACATGTTTTTATGTCAACAATGATGTCTAATATAACATCAATGGACATCGTTGTTGACATAAAAACATGGGTTTGTTTTTTTGATGTCACCTAAAATCCGTTCCTTTTCATGTCAATCCGTCACGTAAAACAAGGTTTTCTTATAGTGAGCCACCTATTTTCTAAATGGATTTGGTGCAGTATTTACAGTTGGAGAAGAACGACCATGAATTGTAGGAGGTTGCTCCAAAGCAATAGGACCGTGTAAAATATTTTGGTCAAAGTTCTAGTCACAATTTCTCACCCACCTACACAATTCAAAGAATGAAATTAGAATTCATTCTTCACTACACTAATGATGATAAATAGTGTTGGCAACACTAATCACGAAGCATAACACTAATTGTCAACAATCCGGTTAATGTTACCAACACTAAATGTCAACATAGATACTATTTGTCAACTATTGGGTATAAATTTTTTACAAGTTTACATTTAATATTACCTAACTATTTCATCAAAATGCAAAAAAAACACATATGTACCCAAATATACAAATGCTCATTCAAATGAATATTCTATTAAATAAAAAGTTAGAAACCTTTGCAAATGAGTATTCTTTATTTTCAAAATAAAAGAAACAAATCCTAAAAAGGAGTTGTCTTCACATAATAAGAATGAGAAATAAAAATAAAAATAATTCAATATACAAACAATTTATAAGAAAATACTCATTGAAACTATTAACTATACAAAGTGGATCACAAAAACTTCTACTTGAAGACAAAGCTTACAAAGTTTCATATTTATAAACAATCCATAAATAAAACGACTAATATCTATATGGCCTAACAAATTGAGCAACATCTTGACCATCAAAGTACGGACGATGTTTTGCGACTATTTCTTGAAGATGTGGAAATAGTTGATCCACACTCCAAGAGCCATCAATACCTAATGCCATGCCACAACGGATCATGGCTTTTCTAGCATAAGACATATTGTTGCAATCTACTTGCCTTGTTGACATCTTCAACACTATCAACAACCAATTGAAGAAAAAATCTCTTACCAGGATTAGTAAGCTTTCCAGACCATTGGCCATCAATACGAGGAGTATTTTGCCAAGCATTGGCTCCAATTAGCTCTGCCTTTTTGGCTTCCCACTGCTTGGTCCAAGCATCTTTTATCTTTGAAATGATAAAAGGATCCGTAGGTTGACAAAGATGTATTGAGCAAAGTAGCAAGTACTTCAAAATTGTCTGCTTGTCAGCCAATACAGTCCCCAATCTTGCAGTGATATTGTAACTAGTACAATTATCAATCCAAACCATTTTGGTTTGTTGTTGCACATCAATTTGAAAAGCCCGAGGTTCTTCAAAGTATTGAGGAAAAAGTAATTGATCCATCCAACCTTTGGGTCCTGTTCTATATGTCACTATTGGAATGTCATCGTCAAGACCTCTGATGGGATAATTACTATTTGCATTAGTAAATATCAACATAGGAGCTTCTACCATAACTCAGCGTCCTCTAGAGATTCTAACAACCATAGTCATGAAATCAACACAGATAATTCTATGCTTTGGGTTCAACCAACACCTAAACAAACACATGCCAAAAAAACAGACCTATATATTGGATGACAATCAAATGGACGGAAATTTGATGCATTTTTTCATCCAATCTTTTTCTTATTGACTTTTCATGGTTGGTTAGGAAAGGGTTCCACCATTATTCTCATCACATGATGTTGGAGTATAAAAAAATCATTTGTGGGCATTGATCAAAAGTTGGACGTTGAATTGTTAGATGAAAAGGCAACAACTACACTTTTCACTACTTACCTTTTTTGGAATGAAGCTTCTTTATCACTAGACTTTGTGGCCTTATGCAAACATATTGTGAAAGCTTGCAATGGCTTACCTTTGAGCTTGAAGGGCATAGGAGGATTTCTATGTCATAAAAGGAGGTTGCAAAGTTGGGAATGAGCATTACAAAGGATAACAAGAGGAAGGAGTTTGGATGGTGATGAAGAAATTTGGAACACCTTGAATATAAACTTTAATGGATTCAATAATGGTATTGAAAAGAGCATGTTTTTGGACGTGGCATGTTTTTTTTGTTGAAATGTATAACCATTTGGCATATCAAAAGAAAAGCTCTTGTATATTTAGAGATGGCATCCTTCCTTCGCTTGAATTTGAGAACTCGGGGGGGGTCATTTAGAGTGTCCATTAAAAACCATGTACATACAAAACTTTGGATCCCCTATATACTTTTTGAATTTCAAATAAAATTAAATAAAAAAAATTTGAATAGATTTTTCTACTTTAAAAGTTTATTTTTTGATTTATTGATATTTTGATTTGTTAATAATAATTAGTTACAAATTCCTGAAGTAAAAAGATACACTGAAGAACTGAAAAATAACTTTCACACCCCTATATAAATATATAATATAAGAAAAAATTGTTTGAAAAATGAAAAAAAATTCCTAAAAATAACTCTCTATTGAAAGCTCATTTTGAGTTGAATATTGATGCAATGGTCATCTAAATGTGTTCTTTAAAAATATTTGAGTTAAAAAAAACATGTCATTTTAGTGCATTTTTAACCTCTTCTAGAAATCATTCCATATTTTATTTGAGTTTAAAATTTTGGGAGTAGAATCCTCTAGTCATTAGTAAACAATGCTCAAAATTTGAAGTTAAAATTATAGTTTATTAGAAACCACTTGTTTGCACGTGGTTTGTTGTAGTAGAACTAAGTGCACCCCCCAAGTTTGAGAATTTGGTCAATATGTCATTATTGAAGATCAATAAAGATGGGAAAATTGTAGAAATGCATGACCAAGTACAAGATATAGGACAAAAGTTTGCCAAGAGTACAAGAATTTGGAAAGCATCCATGATACTAGAAAGTGGATTTTTGAGTGAGGTAATAATCTAGTAGTACATCAATAATTTTTATATTTTGTTATATACTTTTAAATGGATTTAATAAGCATTCAAACACATATTATTTTATAAGTTATGATCCTTGGAATATATTAGGAATATTTGAAATCTCTATATTGGAGATGTAAATGTAGATATGAAATTTTCCAATTGATGCTTTCCTTGAATGTAGGATGTTGAGGTTTTGCATTTCTTGGACATGCACCCAAATTTTGATCAAACATGACTATAGTTTTCAATTTGAATATCTTCGTGTCTTGATTTGGGTTAGTGCTTTGGACAGTCTAGAGGCACATTTTGACATCTTAAATTCATTATTTGAATTTACATCTCAATGTTCGAGATTGGAGGCAATTATAATAGATAACTCTCAAAATTTATTTGGATTGTCCTTCACTATTCTAGCAAATACTGCAATTATGTTGCAAAAGAGCATATCTAATCTTTTTGCTACATGTGTAATACTAAAGATTCTTGATTTCATAGTCTTCAACTCCTTGAGCAATTACTAAACAAATTTGCATCAAACCAAACTCTATTGAGCCTAAATCTCAATTCTTGTTCACACTTAGCAAGATTGCCACAGGAAGTGGCGAGCTAAAAGTTTTTGAGAACTCCCAATTTGGGTGGGTGTTCAAGTTTGACAACCTTGCCAAAGGAAGTTGGGAACTTGTCATCCCTGATCACTCTTAATTTGGAAGGGTGTTCAAGCTTACTGGTATTGCCAATGGAAGTAGGGAATTTATTTTTCTTAACTACCCTCAACTTGATGGGATGTTCAAGCTTAGTGGTATTGCCAATGGAAGTAGGGAATTTATCTTCCTTAACTACCCTCAACTTGATGGGATGTTCAAGCTTGGCGGCCTTACCCAAGGAAGTAGGGAGCTTGTCATCCTTGACCACTCTTGATTTGAAAGGGTGTTCAAATTTGGCGGCCTTGCCTGAGGAAGTGGTGAACTTGTCATCCTTGACCACTTTGAAATTGGAAGGGTGTTCAAATTTGGCAACTATGCCTGAAAAAATGGTGAACTTGTCATCTTTGACTACTTTCAATTTAGAAGGGTATTGAAGCTTAATGGCCTAACCTAAGGAAATGAGGAACCTATCATCCTTAACCACTCTCAATTTGGAAGGGTGTTCAAGTTTGGCGGCCTTGTCCAAGGAAGTAGAGAACTTGTCATCTTTAACCACTCTAAATTTAGAAGGGTATTCAAGCATTGGTGGCCTTGTCCAAGAAAGTGCATAGCTTATCTTCCTTGATAACTCTCAACTTGAAAGGTTGTTCAAGCTTGGTGGCCTTGTCCAAGGAAGTGGGGAACTTGGCTTTCTTGTCGACTTTGGATTCGAGGAAGTATTTAAGTTTAGCAACAATACCAAAGGAAGTAGGGAATTTTTCATCCTTGACCAAACTTTATTTAGTGGAGTGTTCAAGCTTGGTGGCAATTCCAAATGAAGTGGGAAACCTTTCATCTTTGACCACTATCAATTTGTAAGGGTGTTAAAACTTAGGGGCATTGAGAAAGTATTCAAGATTGGCAACATTACCCTAGGAAGTGGTAAACTTGATTTCTTTGACCAAACTTTATTTGATGAAGTGCTTAAGCTTGGTGGAAATTCCAAATGAAGTGGAGAATTTATATTCCTTGACTATTATCAATTTAGAAGGATGTTCAAGCTTGACTACAATGCCAAAAGAAGTGAAAAACTTATCTTCTTTGACCCCTCTCAATTTGGAAGCTCTTCAAGTATGGCAACATTGCCAAAAGTACTAAAGAACTTGTCTTCCTTGATAACTCTCCATTTGGGAAAATATTCAAGCACAGTGGTCTTGTCCAAGGAAGTAGGGACTTGTCTTCCTTGACCAATCTTTATTTAATGGAGTGTTCAAGCTTGGTGGCAATTCCTAATGAAGTAAAACTTGACATTCTTGACAACTCTCAATTGGAGAGGGTGTTCAAGCTTGGCATCATTGCCAAAAGAGGTGAAGAACTTATCCTTCTTGATCGCTTATGATTTGGAAAGTTGTTCAAGCTTGATAGCCTTGTCCAAAGAAGTAGAGAACTTGTCTTTCATGAAAACTCTCAAATTGAGTGAATGTTCAATATTGGTGGCATTGCTAGAGGAAGTGGAGAATTTATGTCATTTGGTCAAATTCACTTTGGATGGTTGTGTTTTGTTAAGTTCTTTACCAAAGAATTTTGGATGGATACCTTCATTACGGATTCTTTCTTGGAATAATTGTCTAAATTTGGAACCTTTTATGTTGGTTGAGATGTCTTCACCAACTTCTTTGATTAGTCTTGAAGGCAAAGTTTTTGCCTTGAAGGTGATCACAAAAGGGAGTGATTATTTTTAGTATTTTATATTTTTGAAAAAATCTTTTTGAAGTCTAGTTTTAGCATCAAAAATTGGATTTTAAAAATGATGGATTACAATTTTTCTATTCAAGATTTTACGCACGGGTGTCCATTGCAATCTTAACTTTCCGTAGTATTGAGGGCTCTTGGAAATGAGCCTCAAATGCACTTGATCTTGGAGAAAAAATCACATTCGAGATTCATTTTTAAAAATCGCACAGTCACTACAAGAGAAACTGGTCCTAATTGACAAAAATCAACTAGTCCTAATTGATAGAAAATTGACAAGTTTCTATCACTCTGGAGAAAAAATTGTCCGAATTGACAGAAAATTGTTCGAATTGACAAAAACCTGTCAACTTTCTGTCAATTAGGACTAGTTGATTTTTGTCAATTAGGACCAGTTTTTGTCAATTAAGACAATTTCTCTTGTAGTGAGTAAATTTTGAAAAGCTAGACATTCTTATTTGAGTTTTTGTATCTCTAGAGATATGGTTGGAATATCATATATAGCTCAATGATGAGTGATCTAACTTCATAGTGTTGCTTTGAAAGACCTATAGGAGGTCATAAACAGTGTGGGCATTTCATTCATCTTTTGGGAAACTATTTGTGCACTTTTCATATACACATGTTAATTCATTACTACTAAGGTCTACAAATATCAATAGCAATCTACAGACTCTTCATTTCAGAAAATCATATCTAATTCATTCTAATTCAAAAAATTACCATTAAAATTGCAGTTTATTTCTTTTCCATTTCTTTGTCTACCAAAAAATTTGAAAATCGTTGATTGATTAGTTTCTTCCATACATTTGTTTTTCTCTTCAAATGTGCCATTCTTGAGCTTTCTACCTTAGAATCATTTTTCCAACAAAGGCAATGAAAAATTATAAAGGAATAGAAATCAAATCATGTTCATTTAGTAAAGTATGGATTTGTTACAAATTGTTGGAATTGGCAAAAATTTCATCCATGATGGTCTTCTCACACATGTAAAGTAGGAGGTTCATAAATTACCCATTTTAGAGCTGAATTAAATTTTGGGGAGGTAAAGTCTTTTGAAATGCTTTGGAATTGGCATCCAATCCAAGTTGTTCATAGCTTTGTAGAATTAGTTATGAAAATTTCAAGTTGAAATGGCATAAGGCTCTTATATTGTCCACTGCCTAAAATGTACACTATTCATAGATTGTTGAAGGCTATGAAAAAGTAACATGTATAAAGAATGTATATTTGAAGAGGTAGGCAGTTTAGAGCTTGTGCTCTTTGAGAACCTCCTACCTTATTATAGCTCCAATATTTAGTTGAGATCAACATAATATTTGAGACCTTATTGTTCTAATATGCCAAAATTTTCTACTATTGTTTTAATCAAAGTATAAGAGGTTTTATATATTGTGGCGCATAAGTCACCTCTTTCTTGTTACTTGAAACTCCTTTGACCAATGCTTACATTTACACACCTATGTATCTTTAAATCTTCTTTATTGAAGCCTAAGTGATGGTTATAATTACTTGCCAAAATGTGGTCCCATAGTAGATGGCTAGAATAGAACATTGGGCCGGTCTACCATATCGACAAGCCTTGTGACCATTAGGTGCAAGCCTTGCTTTCCATGTAATTTGCTCAAAAAAACAAAAATATACATTTTTTAGAATGTAACCATAAGATCTTGTACTTTATTTATGTGAGATGATGAGGTAAAAATTTCATAAAGTTTAACCATATAGATTGAGAGATTCTAGCATTCAAAGTTTGTTTATTTATTTATTTTAAACACAAGCTTGCAATTTCAAATGTGTTTGACCACCATTTCTAGAAAAAAATTGTACTACAAATTTTGAATTTAAAATTTTTTGTGTTGAAGAACTCATTTGAAAGTGTAGGAAAAAAAATTAAAAAATAGACACTTAATTTTCATTCTTTAAAAAATTATTAAGTAGAAATAGGTCCAAGATTAAAAGAAAAACTAGATGGTTAGTAGCTATGAGATGGGATTGAAACACAATATTCCCAATGGTGAGATTCTTCTAGCAAACAAACTTAACCTTGTTGGACAATGTTTTTTTGAAAAATTGTGAAAATTGCATTCATAAACGAATTCTATAAGCTATTTTTTCAAGAAGATACTTTGATTGCTGAAAAAACAAGATTGTTTATAACTTTCATATTACCAATTCAAATGGAATGAATCAAAGCTTTACATGTAGATAAAAATATAATTTATTATATTTTTAAAAAAATTTAAATTTCAAGTTGTTGTAGTTTTTTTTCTACCCTCCAAATGAAAATTTGGGCTTTTTGTGGTATAACTTTTGCTCCCGGGCATTGATTGAAATAATAATTTTATTCCCATAAAGCTAAGAAGTATTTCTATATTATAAGAAGTTTCAAAAATCTTCACTAGAAATTGAGGTGGTAGGAACCTACTAGAATCCATTTTGTCTCCTTTGGGGACAATGGACGATGGATTAACCCTTAAAAAATGAGTTGATCACCATGAAAATCATTTGTTTGGATACTGTGTGGATTGTTGGCTTAAGGAAATGAAAACACACTCATTGGAAGACAAACCATTGGAGAAGGTCTTCCCTTTCCACACAAAATTTGGAGGATGAATAGTTGCACTTCTATCATACATGGAGAGATTCTTTGCCATTCATCGGCCAGAAAATGACTGCAAAAAATTCATCTGTGTCACAGGATTTTGGTGATGTGTTTGCTTCCATGTGAATTTGCTTTCCGGTATCAATGCTATTCATGTTGCTATTCTTCTATGGAGTGGAGGTTCAGCGAGGACCTTCAAAGTCTTCACATGCCAGACTGCTTAGGACTCTTTGTTTGCAGGAAACAGGGGCTTTAGCAAAAGGATATCACACTTTCACACTAATTGGCAATTTTGGACATGTGCTCCCAATTGTTGCTCCCAACACATTTTTCTTTCTTACTTTGGACTTTTCATTTCATGGAGGTGTTGAATGTTTTTATTTGAGCCCAGCAGTACCAACACCTGGATTCATTTTTGTCCCAGCATGTGGTCTCACAAAGAAGACTGAGTGAAAGTAGTGTGCTGTTGCTTTGCAATGGATTCCATTTGTTTTAAAAGAAACAAAACCCAAAAACTAGTGTGTTGACTTCTCTTACTGCAGATAGGTGCAGCTTGGCTCCATGGTCTCTGTTTTGGTCTTTCATCTGGGTTAACCTCTTTGCCTTGGTTTATAATGTTAACTCCTAAAGTCTCATTGTTCCCTTGGGGGACAAAATGGATTTTGGACAAGCTCCTATAGTCGCAATATATGTTGTGGTATTCTAAATCTTTCCATGAAGATAGGAAAACACATTAGCTTTCCAAAAATATAATTTTTATTATTTCAATCAGAGCCCCAGAGCAAAAGTTATGGAACAAAAAGCCCTTTTTTGTTTGGTGAGCAAAACAAATCCTTCAAAAAACTTGAAGTAAAACATTTTAAAAATTTGTTATGTATAGATTATATTCTTATGTACATGGCGAGCTTTGATTCATTCCATTTGGATTTGTTATGAGAAAGTTATGAGCAATCTTGTTTTGGGGGCAATTAAAGCATCTTCTCAAAGAAATAACTTGTATAATTCATTTTTGGCCTCAATTTTCACAATGTTTAAGAAAAAAAAGTTTGACAAGGTTAAGATCTCTTGCTAGAACAATCTCACCATTGAGATTAGTGTATTTCAATTCCATCTTAGAGCTATTAACAATTTAGATTTTCTTTCAATCTTGAACCTACTTCTACTTAATAATTTTTTAATGAATGAAAATTAAGTGTATTTTTTTAGTCTTTTTTTTTAGAATCTCAATTCAATTCTTTATCATATAAAATTATAAATTCAAAATCAATAGAGCAAAAATTATAAGTTATGAAGGTTTAAAGCCAAATAATGTAGTTCAGCAATGTGCAAACAAATTTGTTTTCTTTACGTCAAGCACAAATATCTTGCAATCCACGTAGTCAAAGTTTGTAAATTTTTTGCCATACATTCTTATACTAGTCCAATATAAGATCCTACAATTTGATACGAAAAAAAAAAATCAAGTTTTCACTCATTGCTATAGAAATGACAATTTTGAATATGCTTTTTATGGAAAAGAGGCCATGGGACTTTAGGGGCCAATGCTCATGTCAATTTGTGTCAAAGACTCGCCTATTTTTACAATCCTCAAGTTTCACTATTGTATCCCCTACTTCCAAACGCCTCTTATGAAGCTAAGTTATTCCTTACTGTGGAAAAGACAGGCACCATGCCCATCCTGCAATGGCCGGCCCAACATTTCCACAGTGCAGATCCCGAGCAGTGGAAAGGGTCCTCACTCCTTCACAAAGACTTCATAGAACATGCTTGTTAAGCTTAGTAAGAGAACTACAAGTTGTTGTCCATATTAGGGCATTTACAATGCATACTTGGTATACAAGCCTTGTAATAGTAAATGGTAGGTCATTTCACAAGACCTAGAGTTTTTTTTCCTAGAATCTCAGCTCAATTCTTTATCATATAAAATTATAAATTCAAAATCAATAGAGCAAAAATTATAAGTTATGAAGGCTTAAAGTCAAATAATGTAATTGAGCAATGTGTGAAAAATATTTATTTCTTCAATTTAAGCACAAATATCTTGCAATCTAGACAGTCAAAGTTTGTAAATTTTTTGCCATACATTCTTATACTACTGTAGCCCCTACTTCCAAACACCTCTCACGAAGGTAAATTATTCCTTACCATGGGAAAGACGTGTACCACGCCCATCCTATGTAATGAGTTAATGCTGCAATGGACGGCCCAAGCATTCCGATAGTGCGGATCCCCAGCAGTGGAAAGGGTCCTCACTCCTTCCCAAAGACCTCATAGAACAGGCTTGTCAAGCTTAGTACGGAGTATTTCTTCACATCTGTCCGCCTCTACACTCAAGCATGTCCCACGTTCAGACCATCAAAGCTAAGCTCGGTGTGTGTGAATTATCTTGCTATCTCGTAGTGAGAGCCTAGTGCCAATGGGAGGGTTATGCTACGAAGGTGCTCTTCTGACTTGGGTCCCTTACGAAGAGAACTCTATTCAACCAACACCTGAACGCATCACGTGCAGAAAAAGAGACCTGTACATCGGATGACAATCAGATGGACGGAAATTTGATGCATTTTTCATCCAACCTTTCTTGTTGACTTTTCATCATTAAAAGGGATTTGGGATTTGTTAAAGTCTGCGAGTTCCCAGGCTCCTGGAAACCTGAGAATAGCGTTGCAATAGCAATTTGATGTGGCCAAAAGACTACCATGTTATATAAAAATATTTCAAAATATTTCCAGATTTTATTTTCATTTTAAAATTTAAAAAGAAATAATTTTAAAGAAATTCTAACAACAAGTTATTCTTTAATTGTTGGGGGAATAACAAAGGGAACAAACTTGAAACGGCCCTCCTAGCCTTCCCCAAAACCTCTAATGGGTGGTTTGTGAAGAGCATGCAATTGTGTTTGCAATCTTACAAGCATTTGTCTTCACGGGCATGAGAAATTGGTAGAAAAAAATGGATCACATAATATGCTATTTTAGTGTATCTTGGAAAGTTGTTGCTCCTTGCTCTAAATTAGAAATTTCTCCATAGAAATGATATTTTTTGAGTTTGAGTCCAACCGATGAAATGAGGTTCATCTTCTCTAGTTCTACTAAAATTAGAATTTTGAAAAAGATTTGAAATTAAATATTCTATTACAATTTGAACTTTGGATGTATTTCTAATGTCAAATGAATTCTATTTATAGATTGATGCAAAAATTTTGCTTGCACTATAACATTCTTTACTATGATAAATACATATAGTGAAACATTTAGATCTTTTTCAAATAATTTTGTATTTAATATGATATTTCTTCACTTCATCGTCACTTATTCTCAAAAAGATCAATTTTTCACCAAAAAAATCTAAAGATTGTGTTAAGTAAAAAAGACATATAAATTCATCTCTAAAAAATAGAAAAATTTGTTCACATGTATGTGCTAAATGGGAGCATTTTTTTTCCTTCCCTGTGCGTGCCATGGGGCAATTAAAATGGCCGGGCCCGACCAAATACTGAGTTTGGGCCTCTGGTCGAGCTCCCGTGGCGATGCCCTTAGTACAGAGTATTTCTTCATGTCTATCTGCCTCTGTAGGCAAGCATGTCCAACGTACACACCATCAGAGTTGAGCTTAGTATGTGAATTATCTTGCCATCTCGTAGCGAGAGCCTAGTGCTAGTGGGAGGGTTATGCTACCAAGGTGCTCTTTTGACTTGGGTCCCTTACGAAGACAAATCTGTGCTTCGGGTTCAACCAACACCTAAACGATCACATGCAAAAAAAGAGACTTGCACATTAGATGACAATCAAATGAACAAAAATTTGATGCATTTTTTTATCCAATTTTTTTCTTGTTGACTTTTTATGGTGGGTTATGAAGAGCATGCAATTCCGTTTGCAATCTTGTGAGTGTTTGTCTTCACATACATAAGGAGTTAGCAGGAAAAAATGGATCACAAAATATACTATTTGAGTGTATCTTGGAAAATTGTTACTCCTTACTCTAGATTAGAAATTTCTCTATAAAAACATTATTTTTTTGAGTTTGAGTCCAATGGATGAAATGAGATTCATCTATTCTAGTTTTTATTAAAATTTGGATTTTAAATTTTTTTGTGGAATTGAAATTCTATTGCAATTTGAACTTTAGATGTGTTTCTGATGTCTAATGAATTCCATTTATAGATTCACAAAAAAATTCTGCTTGTACTATGATGCTCTTTACTATGATATACACATACGGTGAAACTTTCAAAACTTTTTCAGATAATTTTTTATTTGATATGGTTTTTCTTCACTTGATCTCTACTTATTTTCAAAAAATATCAATTTTTCACTCAAAAAAGTTAAAAATTGTGTGAAGTAAAGAAGACATATAATTTCACCTCTAAAAAATAGAAAAATTTCTTCACATGTATGTGCTAAATGGGAGCATAGAGAATGATGGAATTTTTAAGACATTAAAGTAGTCATACAAAGTGCATCCTATTAGGTGAGTTTATCCTTGAAAAAAGCACTAGATTGACTTCTTATATGAAATCCATGATAAATTTGAAAATTTTGAATTCATATTTGGAATCAAAGGTCCAAATTAGATAGGGGAGACGAAAAATCACAAAATTAACCAACCAAAGAACAGGGACAATTTTTACATTACCCTTGTCTGGGGAATGAGGGGTTAGAATGGTGCAGGTCAGACTTCGTTTGACCAGTTCAACGTTCCGCATGGAATTTGACCTCCAACTCTTGTCAAAGGCCAGGCGTTTCAGTCTTTCAAAGAAATCAGGGTTAATGAGCTTACTGGAACAGCGTGGATCCCAGCATTGGAAACAGTCCTCATCCTTAAAAAAAACCTAACAAAACCTTCATAGACTAGTAGTATTGTTCACATGGGGGAGGCTGCCTTTGCATGCAAGCAGGCCCACACTCCCACTTACAGACTCACTTATCACTACACAAAATAGTGAAATTAGGTTGCCTTATCCCACACTTACCATTATTGCCCAAGCTCCTCCACACTCAAACTCTGCAATTCTTATCCTCTTCCCACTCTGAATGCTTCTGCCTCCTAGATCTTCATCAGGCTTTTGTGCCTCCATGCACGGTCATGCTCTCACCTTTCTTGCAAACTCTGCTGCTTCGTCGCTACCACTGTAGGCATCTGGGAACGTACTCTAGCTAGCACTGTAAGTTCACACTCCTCAGGTTGTGTCCTGCTTCACAAGCTTCACAAGTTTTTCTGGCTGTACGATACCACAAAGGTGGCTTCTTGGATTGCAATTACCCTAAAGGACCAAACAGTGTTTTTTGGCATCATAGCGATTTTGGGCAGCTAACTACGAATGGAATTTTCATTTTTTTCACTGAAATTTTCACACAACATGTGTCCGAGGAGTAGCTTTAAGGCCCAACAATTTTCATAACTTTTGACTACATGTTTAAAAAGTTATTGTATGATATGTGGTTTTCTTTGTTTGGCAAAGAGTCTGAGCAAAGAAAAACATCTTTAAAAATCATTTTTTTAAAATAAAATTTTAAAATTTATTTTCTAGATTTATTTATACATGGATATCTTTGAATCATTCCATTTTGATTAATGAAATGAAAGTTATGAGGAGTTTTAGTTGTGAGTAGTTTGAAGGTAGTTATGGAATCTCTACTCTAAAATAAACTTTGAAGTTCTTTATTTAACTCAATTTTTAATATCTTTGAAAAAAATTAAAAACATTAGGCATACATGGTTTATTACAACATTACAACCATTGGGATTGGATTTTATTGATTCTATAAATAAATTGTTAACAATTTAGTATTTTGAACCGTTTCCTACTTCTTTCTACTTTCTATTTTTTTTCCTATATGTTGTACAATTCCAAATGATTTGAAATTTTTTGAGTATGTAGCCAAGTTGCCTTCAAGAACGAATCTAAAAAGTAACCACCATTTTGGACATTTTTTCATGGGGATTTGACCTTGTGAAGTGCAGTTGCCTGGTTTTTTGCAGGGAGAAAAAAAGGATTTTTGTTACTTCAAACGCTAATATCTTGCAATCTACACGGTGAAAATTTCTAAAAAAAATTCCACATCTTCTCAAACCAATTTAATATAAGATCCTACAGTTAGATATGTCCATAAATGATTTTTTTAAAATTTTAAATTTGATACTTGTACGAGAGAAGGCAATTTTGGAACATTTTTGGTGAAAACATAGTCAAAATCGTTTAGGGGTTAATTGGGATCTTGAGGTCTGGATGTCAGGAGTTTGGCATCACATTTGCATTCGTCAGTGTTCATTTTTTGTCATATCGTTTCAAGGGAGATCCAGACTATGATCGCTTGTGTTTCAAACTTTTGCAGGAGCCTGTTGGCGTGCTGCTTCTCTCCTATTTCATTTCATCGTTGGGGTTACATTGTGACAAAGTGTGAAATCCCTCCAAAAAATACCATTATTTCCAAAAGGGATACATATGACATTATGCCATTTGTTGTTAAGATTTTCCAAGGAATATAGAAGTCATTTTTTCTATTGATTTTTTTTCTTAAATGCCCACAAAGAATGAAGCTAAAGTGAATGAATGCTGAGTAAAACGCAAATAAAAGTAACCCATTGAAACCAAACTAAAATGAAAACATAAGAAAAAGGAATATTGAGAAAAATATATTTGTTTATTGGAGGGAAAAAAGTTCAAAATCTGCATTCCAAAAAACCAGTGCTGAAAACTATAATCCTATGGCTCTACACTCCAAGCCTGAAAACTACAATATGAAATCACTGGCCAAGTCATGTTCCCATGCGAGTTCCCATTTTGAAACCCTGTTCAAAACCAAAACCACAGTGAATTAATTTTCAAGTACAAGCTTTGCAAAGCAATTACAAACAAGCAATCACCAAGTGCAAAGTGCAGATCAAACAACATTCAACCAGCATTCATCTTTGAAATCCTCTCTATTGTCCAACACCACATAAAACAAAGCAATGAACCAACATTCAATATACTCAGCAATGAAGTACTCTTGAAACTGAAGAAAACCAGCCTTTACGCATTCAAGAACAATCTGAACAAGCATTCAAAGGACAAAATTACACAGGGAATACAAATTCTCGTAAGTAGTCACTACCACAACAAATAATACACAAGATTTCTTACAAAGAAAATCACAAGTTCCACCAATTGAGAACTACAAAACCCTACTGTGACAAAATTCAAACTGCGACATACCTCACGAGTCAGAACGACACATCTGCTCCAACGAACCTGCAACCAAGCTCCAAGAAAGTGACAATTTTGCAACAAAATTTGAGAGCCCCAACAAAGCAATCACCACTAAGTAGTGCCACATTTCAAGCGCTAAAGAAATTTAGCAGGACAACCAACCAACAACAACTCAGACCCTAATCCAGCAGATCATCCATTATGAGGTTTCTATTTTTCCTTTCAATGACTGTGTAGGGACCCACACAATTTTCCTTCAAGATCCATGGCGCAGGTTGAACAACACCCAACAATGTTTTTCAAATTGAATCAACGTTTGTTTTGGGGGTATAATGTTTTCTTGAAAACATTGACGGCTCCAGTTTTATTGGCACCAGAGGGAGGCAAGTCACTTGCCTCCTTTGGTTACATTGTGTGTAGTAGTGCAAATATTTCCAAAGGTGCAAATATGGGATTGCCAAAATTTGGTAATTTTATCACTTGAACTAAAATTACTATGAATTTTGGGAGGCAAAAGTTGGCTTCACCCCATGTTCAATGTGTGAACTATTCCAACACTGCTCATTTAAGAGACGGCCAGGGTGAATTGACCCCCTCATTGCCCTGTTTTACCCCTGGGAAAAATGCTGTGGAATTTTTTATTTGCACTCAGATGAATTTTTTTTGCAAATTCTGAATTCAGATTTGCAATCAGCGGCCCCAAATTAGCGAGGGGCTATGGAGAAATGTAAAAAAAATATGGCAAAAAATAGGGTTTTTTTTTTCACAATTAACCCTGTCTGGGGCAATGAGGGGGGTCAGTTCTCCCTGGCCTTTAAGAGACTATTTCTTGTTCACTTTACCACTCCAAACCAAGCTCATGTGTCATGGAAAAAATAGAGGAATTAATGGTTGGAAATCAAGAACTCATATTTGAAAACTACTTGCAGACTCTCTTAAATTTTGGACACTTTATTGATTGGTGATGGGACTATGGTTGGTGATAGGTGGTTTCCACCTTATTTAGTGCTGGAAATGACTACAAGAGAACTACAAGTTGTTGTCCATGTTAAGGCATCTACAATGCATACTTGGTATACAAGCCCTGTAATTGTAAATGGTGGGCCATTCCACAAGATCTATGTAGTGAAGGTTTTTTCTTTGGACAAATTGATCCAATGCAAAGCCAGCAATCCAAATGTCAAATGGACTTTTTTGTATTATAAAAAAAATCTACATTAAAAAAGAGTTTCATGAAAGCAAAGGAAGGTTGAATTGATTAGCATACACACCAATGCTTGAAAAGTATTGACAATGATGATTACTTCTACAAAGGGCCAACTCACAAGCCCTTTACATGTTGCAAATTAGCTGGTCCCATGTGGTTGCATAACGAGGCCATGGAATTGGAGGCTCTAATAACAATTGCATTGGAGCACAAATTTAGTTAGGAATAATTTTATACATGGCATAGTGCCGATACTAGCTCTAGGAATGGAACCAATACAAATGCTCTAAGCTGATTATCCTTTCTTGCTAGAAATGATACTCATGAATTTGATTATATGTTCACTTCCAAGTGAATTTCCTTTCTTATATCCAAATGGTGTAAATGTTATTTAGTAGAGTTAATTGTAAAGTATGTACAATGCAAGACTACTAACCAAAGTTTGAAAAAAATATAGAACAAAACTACTTGGAGTACCAAAATTGAGGTCTAATGAAGTTTTGTGTTATGTTTCTTTTTGTATTGTTCTTAGTTAGTTAAATATTCCTTTGACACCAATTTACATACACATGACAAGCTTTACAATTAACTCTAGCAATACAAGAAGTTTGACCCCTAAAGAGGGCTATCAATTCCTTGAAAGTGGGAAACATTAGTTGGAAATACCAAAAAAAAAAATTAAGGATTCTATTTTTTTTTTTTTAGCTTCCATATCCTAGTGTTATAATTTATACAATTAATTTGTATTTGTGATGACTATTATTTAAGACCCTTTGTGCTATTTATAAATGTTGATGTCTATTTATTAACCAACAAAAATAGAATTCAAATCTTAACCTCTAAGCACTCCAAAGTCCAAAAAGTAGACAACAAATAGAGTTCAACAATCACCATGGATATAAAATCAACAATATCATTCATAAATGTTTTTGAATGCAGTGACATAAATTTGGCATCCATTGGTGTTTTCAATGACTATTTTGTGAAAAGAGACACAAGTGAAAAATGTGCAAAGTGAAACATATATAGTTTCCATGAAAATTTTGATGTGCCCAAATTTTAAAAATGCTAAAAATGCCTCTTTTTTTTAGGCAAAAATTACAATGGCCTATGATGATAAGGGCTATATGCTTCAGCTGCCTTAATCATTTAAAAATGAAGCTTATGGACTTAAAAAGTGACACAGTCAATGTAGAACATTCTCTTCAAGGATGTGAAGCCAAAAAATAGTTACTTACAAATGTGAAGATCCAAAGAAGCCAAATGTCAAGAAGCATTGTTCCTAAATAATTCTATGGGAGGCAACCCATTCTTAATCAATGCCCCATTTGGGTACCATAAGGTGGTGTAATTCTATGTAGGAGGTGGTTAATTATGATTAATTATAGCACAATTCCCAATGAAATTGTAACACATTATAAATATCTACAAGACTTTCAATATTGCAATGAACCCTTGTTGGATTTTGCAACTAGACTTTAGTTGAAAATAGGAAGGTCTACACGATAATTGTGGGTGGAACATAATCTTCAGCTAAAAAATTAATAGTAATTATATTTTAAGAAATAAAATATTGAAAAATATTGAAAACCTTATAAACTCTACTTTTGCTCATAGAAAAATTTCCCACTATTGAAATCTGCCTTGCAGATATGTGTGTCTACTTAAGTGGTAAAAAAAGGGTTGACTCCTTTAGTACTACACAAATGAAATGGTGATTGAGCCGTGAGCCTTGAAATAGTGGAAAATGTGGAAGCCCATGCCTGCAGACATCACACAGGGATGGTGTGTTGCATTTTGTAATATTTTGTGCACTGTACATATGTTACTATGAGCACAGATTCAAAACAATGGTACATTCCCCATCAAGCAAGTCCAGAATGTGCTCTAGGCATTGCAAAATGAATGTGAATTTCTTCCTTTCCATAAGTGATATCCATTGCAAGCTCCACATTTTTACATATCTCCAATTATCATCACTGAAATTAGCATGGGCCCATGCTACTTCATCATGTTCTTTGCACAACATTTTTTCTTACATTTTTCCAAAGCGTCTAGCCATGAACTGTGCCATGATTTCTTAGGGACGTTGCAGCTGCCCAACATGGTCAACGCTGAAGTTTGTGTGGTCAAACCTCACCCTCCCCAATAATTTCCCACAACTTCACTGCGGCTGACAGTTATTTGGAACCTCACTTTGAAGATCCTAAGGTTACTTCACAAATCCGCTACAACAGTTTTCTACAATTTTGGTGCTCCAAAAACTATCCACTTTTCAGACCCACCCCGGGCCACTCGTCCAATGAGTCTGGTCGCTCCAGGGTTAAATCCACTGCCATTTGAGTACTAATTAATGCAAAACTATGAAGGAGGTGGCATTGACTCATACCTTCAGTGGTGGTGGGGGTAAATTCACAATTAACTTACCATCTGGCTCAACATGGTGTTCAATATAAGCAGGCAATATTTAATTACCAGTGAGTTTAGCTGTGTGAAACATGACGATGACATTGGATCTTTTCTGGCCATTGATGGGATCTTGGACCACCAAGGATGACCAAGATCTTCTGTTGAAAAAAATGGGCACAGGCAATCACTGCACGTGCCAGAGCCACGCAGCAATAAAGGAACGAACCTCCCAAAAAGTCCTTTAAAACTTAAGGTAAACCAGCCTATGACAGGCAAATTGCCTAATACGGTATGAAATTAGAAGTTAGTGATAAAGGGGTTAATCTTCACTACTGTAGAAGACTTAAAAAACATCAAAGTTGATCCTCAATTTTTTTTTATGATTGCATCAATTTTATTTCATTTAAGAAAGCAAAGTTTCATAACAACCCATAGATTAGGTGATAACCATCATAAATAATATTAATTCAGGGTAGTCAAGTGTTCATAATCAATATGAGCATGCTTAATACAATTCATAATGGACTCAATCTAGAGTTACAAGAGAAGGAATAAAATAATAATTTTTATGGCAAATTTACACTAGAAAGGTGTAAGTATCCTATGACAATCACTAATCACTTCATGGACATCTTCCAAAGCATTGATATGGCAACAAATCACCGTAATGCAATCTAAATCCCATTTGTTAGCAAAAAATCTGCCATGGATTGATGTAAGACTCTCATGAGGAAGATTTCTAGAATGTATTAGATAGTTGACCTCTCATAGGTTGGTTTACCTTAAGTGATGAGTGCATCCTGAGTACAGCATCTTTGGAAAAAAACTCCTGTAGGTAGGTTGGAAGCCCGGGCGGCTATAGAACTGAAGGGATAAGGCTGGTCCTTATTTTACACGGTTGCTTTGCTCTTGAAGTAAACTGAGCGTTGTTGCACCTCGACTGTTACTAGTGTTACAAGGCTTGCTCTTAGCAAGCAAGTAGCAATCAGGTTTGAAGAAAATGTAGTTTTATTTGTTTTGTTGGTTGTTCTTTGTGAAAGCAATAACAAGTATCAAAGGGGGTTGTAGACACCTGGTGTAGCCTCACTAACAATGCAATCATGTGTTGTTGGGATGGGTACAGGTGAGGCCCTCTTGCTCTTGGAGCAGTTTAACAGAGGAAAGACAAATTGACTACCCTAATTTCCTATGCTTTTTTATACTTTGGATTGAAGCTCTAGAAATATACTATGAAATGCTTCAGTTTCAATACTATATGCTTATTCTTATGTATGCCTTGGTATCTTTCAAGACGCTATTGGAAATATATGCTTGAAAAAAAGGGCAGGTGCAAAAAAAAGAGTGATTATGGAAAGGGTGACGGTAAATATATTGTGATTTGTTTGAGACAGATCAAGTGATATCTGTTTATGCTTTTATTCTCATTTGATTTGTGACATGAGACTATGTGATACTGCTAAACATGTAACTATTTAGCTTGGAAATTCACAGAATGATGTGTAATAAGGGATGTACTGCAAAGGGATTTTTTTTCTTCTGCCAAACCGCAGGGCCTGGATAAGTTTGACAAATACTATTAAAAAACATTAAAAATGATTTCAAAATTGAATTCAAAATTACAAGACTTTGATAGTCTAATGTGGCACTACTGTACTATTGTCACATCAAATTGTGATTATTTTATTACTTTTTTTCAAAATAATAATATTTTTAAATATTAAAATTATTATTGTTATTACATAATCTGGCCAACATTGCATTTGTTTACAAATTGGGGAACGATTTTGAAAGGCCCTTTCAAGGCCTAAATTTTTTTCTAATGTATGTAGGATTTTTTCTAAGGAGTGGAGGTTCTTGCAAGACCTCATTCAAGCGTTTCACATGAGGACTCCTTAATTATGATATTTAACAAAGCTATATTAAAGGAGTCAAACCATTTCCAATCGTCAATCCATTCTCACACCTTAGACTTTTTTTAATTTCTAATCAACTTTATTGTAGGTGCCAACTCAAGTACAACATAGCCAAGAGGAGCAATAGAAATGTTTGGATGGTGTACATTGAAAGCATAAAATGATCACAACATGTACATTGAAAGCCACAATGATCATCCACATTAGTTTTGTAAGTAGTCTATGGTTGAAAATTGTTTTGCCTACAAATTGAGAGTGGAACAAATAGAATCTTCACAAAAAAAATTCATGATAATTTTTTTGAGGAAAAAAACAGCCAAAAGTTATATAATCCTTCTTAAATCTATTTGTCTACACACAAATTTGTTTTCTCAACCTTTCCCATACCACACATAGGCTATATTGCTTAACCCCTGAAGGACCACTTGTCCCTTCAAGAGACAAGTGGGATTTTGGGCAAGTACCTTCACTTTCATATTTTGTCTTGGTTTTTTGAAACATTTTTTGGAGATAAAAAAATTGATTAGCCTCAAAGAAATATGAAAAAAATAGAGGAATTAATGGTTGGAAATCAAGAACTCGTGTTTGGAAACTACTTGTAGCCTCTCTTAAATTTTGGACACTCTATTGATTGGTGATGGGACTATGGTTGGTGATAGGTGGTTTCCACTTTATTTAGTGCTGGACATGACTATAAGAGAACTACAAGTTGTTGTCCATATTAGGGCATCTACAATGCATACTTGGTATACAAGTCCTGTAATAGTTAATGGTGGGCCATTCTACAAGACTTAGAGTTTTTTTTTCCTAGAATCTCAACTCAATTCTTTATCATATAAAATTATAAATTCAAAATCAATAGAGCAAAAATTATATGCTATGAAGGTTTAAAGCTAAATAATGTAATTGAGCAATGTGCAAAAAAAATTGTTTTCTTCACTTTAAGCACAAATATCTTGCAATCTACGCAGTCAAAGTTTGTAAATTTTTTGCCATACATTCTTATATACTAGTCCAGTATAAGATCCTACGATTCATTATGAAAAAAAAAACTCAAGTTTTTGCTCATTGCTATAGAAATGACAGTTTTGAGTGTGTGTTTTTTATGCAAAAGAAGCCATGGGAGTTTAGGGACTAATGCTTGTATCCCCAACAGTGGAAAGGGTCCTCACTCCTTCCCAAAGACTTCATAGAACAGGCTTGTCAAGCTTAGTACAGAGTATTTCTTCACGTCTGTCCACCTCTGCACGCAAGCATGTCCCACGTAGTACAGACCATCTGAGCTCAGTGTGTGTGAATTATTTTGCCATCTTGTAGCCAGAGCCTAGTGCCAGTGGGAGGGTTATGCTACTAAGGTGCTCTTCTGAATTGGGTCCCTTACGAAGATAACTTTGTACTTTGGGTTCTAACGCATCACATGCAAAAAAAGAGACCTACACATTGGATGACAATCAGATGGACGGAAATCTGATGCATTTTTCATCCAACTTTTTCTTGTTGACTTTTCGTCATTAGAAGGGATTTGGGATTTGTTAAGGTCTGCGAGTTCCCGGGCTCCTGGGAACCTGGGAATAGTGCCCCAATAGCAATTCGATGTGGCCAAGAGACTACCATGTTATATAAAAATATTTTTTAAATATTTTCAGCTTTTATTTTCATTAATTTTTTTTTAAAAATAATTTAAAAAAATTCTAACAACAAGCTATTCTTTAATTGTTGGGAGAACAACAAAGGGAACGAGCTTGAAATGGCCCTCCTAGCCTCCCCCAAAACCTCTAATGGGTGGGTTGTGAAGAGTATGCAATTGTGTTTGCAATCTTGCAAGCGCTTGTGTTTGCACGTGCATGAGAAATTGGTAGAAAAAAATGGATCACAAAATATGCTATTTTAGTGTATCTTGGGAAGTTGTTGCTCCTTGCTCTAGATTAGAAATTTCTCCATAGAAATGATATTTTTTGAATTTGAGTCCAACCGATAAAATGAGGTTCATCTTCTCTAGTTTCTACTCAAATTAGAATTTTGAAAAAAAAATTGAAATTAAATAATCTATTGCAATTTGAACTTTGGATGTATTTCCAATGTCTAATGAATTCTATTTATAGATTGATGAAAAAAATTCTTGCACTATGATATTCTTTACTATGATATATACATATAGTGAAACATTTAGATCTTTTTCAGATAATTTTGTATTTGATATGGTTTTTCTTCACTTGATGTCCACTTATTTTCAAAAAATATCAATTTTTCACCCAAAAAAAGCTAAAAATTGTGTGAAGTAAAGAAGACATATAATTTCACTTCTAAAAAATAGAAAAATTTGTTCACATGTATGTGTTATAACAGAGCATGGAGAATGATGGGATTTTAAAGACATTTACCACTAAAGGTCTAAAAGTTCCTTTAGGGGACTCTAAAGTGTTCGGGTAGGATTCTACCACCTCAATTTTTAGTGAATTTTTTTGAAACTTCTTATAAGATAGACATACTTATTAGCTTTGTGTAAATATAATTTTTATTTCAATCAATACTAGGCAGCAAAAGTTATGTCAAACATAATTTTCATGTTGTCAGGTGGAAAAAGAAATCCACAAAAACTTGAAATAATTCAAAATAAAATTCTTATAGATCTTATTTTTGTCTACATGTAAAGCTTGGATTCATTCCATTTGGATTAAAAATGCAAAAGTTATGGACAATCTTGTTTTCTAGGCAATCTAAGCATCTTCTTGAAAAAATAACTTCTAGGATCCATTTCCAAAAAGCAGTGTTTTATAAGGTTAAAATTGTTTGTTAGAACAATCTCATAGTTGGAATTATTGTGTTTCACTTCCATTTTAGAACTATTAATGATTTAGTTTTTCTTTCAATCTTAGACCTACTTCTACTTGATAATTTTTTAAATAATGAAAATCAATCATTAAAAAAAATTATCCTAGACTTTCAATTCAATTCTTTAATAGAAAAAGTCTTAAATTCAAAGTCTATAGTGGAAAAAAAATTCCACGAATGGCAATCAAAGTCAAAGTCATTTGATATTACATGCCAATGTTTAAAAAACTAAATTTTTCAACTTTGAATGCCAATATCATCCAATTTTTACTGTCAAAATTCATGAAATTTTCACCACATGATCTCAGATAAGTAAGTACAAGATCCTATGGTTAGATTCTTAAAAAAAGATCTTCTTTGTTATCTTGAGTAAAGGCAACAAAAATGACAATTTTGAGTGTTTTTTGGTAGAAAAATGGCCTTGGTTCCTTGGAAATTAGAGTAGTCATACAAAGTGCGTCCTACAAGGTGAATTTATCCTTGGAAAAAACACTAGATTGACTTTTTATTTGCCACCCATGATAAGTTTGAAAATTTTGAATTTCATATTTGAAATCAAAGGCCCAAATTAGCTAGGAGAGATTAAAAAAAATTACAAAATCAACCAACCAAAGAATAGGGACAAATTTTACATTACCCTTGAGCGGGCTGGGGGAATGAAGGATAGAACAGTAGATTTACCATGCAAGGCAGACTTTGTTTGATCACTTTAATGTCATGGAATTGGAACTCCACCTCTTGTCAAAAGCCAGGCGTTTCAAGGGATCAGGAATCAAGCTTCAAAAATAGTGCGGATCCAGAGCATTGGAAATGGTCCTTGGCCATCCTAGCAAGAATGACTGCCTCTGCACGCAAGCAGGCTCCACCCCCCACGTAAGTTAGAAGTACATATATGGATAACTTAAGCATTTCAGTGTGTATGATTTGGAAAAGTCATGGAGGAATTGATTCATGGTGTGTAAAAATAAGGTTGTCAAAGAATGTCAAAAAAAGGAATTTTTTCTCGTAAAATGAATATTTTATTGAATGTAGAAGAGGATTTTCATCCAAACCCATTCTGATTTCATAAACTCACCTATCTGGTTATCTTTGGCACTTTTTCCTAAGCCAAGAAAGAAAAGAAATGAATGGGCAAAAAGGTACAAACTGAAAATCTTTCTCAATAACTAGTGCATTCAATTGCTATTCGCAATAGGTCAACCTATGCAACCATTATGGAGGGCTTGTCCAAAATAGGTTCTTTTACCTATTACTTGAACTCTGCATCTAGTCCCTCGAATGATTTTTTTCTCTTTTTGCCTAGCAGACCAGCAAGCTAGAGTTGATGTCATATTAAGGCCATATAAATCATGCAAGATGTTGAGAAACAAATTAACTAATTCATCTCCTGCTACAATATAGTTTTATCAGAGTGACCTCTCATAATTTGAGCACAATCTGTTTGAGCGTTTATGCCCAGGGAGCCCAGCAAAAATAGCAGGGCGAGTTCGACTAGCAAGCATGACTAAGGTAAATAAACCAAAGATCCATTGTGAACTCCTAGAAATGATTCCATTATGGTTTTCTTCCATTGAATCATGGTTTTCGTTTGGTGGATCAGATTCGGGCCACAATCAATGTTTTAGCTAACTCGAATGGAGTGATTAGTGACCACAATAGGAATTTATAGCTTTTTAGTGTTAATTCATTGGAGGAAGTGACTTTTTCAGGCCTTCTATATTAGAAAATATTGTGATTGCAATAGGTGAGTAAGATGAATGTTATGGATATACTTTTTGTTGGTTTTGGGGTAGTCTACAAACTCCTTTAGACCATCATGGGTAGAACACTTCAAAAATTCATAACAAATTCACACCCTATCAAAAAAATATATAATTTCAATTGCTCTCACCATTTCTATCACTTGTCTTCTATTTTACCTTGGAGTCAACGCTGGAACTTCAAGAGTGGACACAATTCCGGAGAATACTGCTTGCCAGTGCATCCCTCTTTTTTGGAAACTGTGGTCAACCGAATCCCTCGGAGAAAATTGCAAGAGGTTTGGTGGGGTAGTCCTTGTTTTCAATGGGTTTTTTTTTTGTCAAACTACACAACATGCAGTGAATGGAGGATGTTCCCTCCAGATTTAGACCCCTGTGGCTCTGCCACTACATTGGAGTCTGGCCTCATGAGGCCCCCAAAAGAAACACTGCTTGTTTCCAAGCAAAAGTAATTTGGTGATTTTCATTTTAGAGACAGAGGCATATGGCCACAGAGCTGACCCCCCTCATTGCGCCAGCCGGGGTAAATTGTGAAAAAAGGCCCCCTATATTTTTGCTATGATTTTTTATATTTCTACACTGCCTGTAGCTAATTTGGGGCCGCTGATTGCAAATCTGAATTCAGAATTTGCAAAAAAAATCATCTGGTTGCAAATAAAAAATCCCACAGCGTTTTCCCCAGGGGTAAAACGGGGCAATGAGGGGTTCAGTTCACCCTGGCCAGAGGCATATGGTACCTGAAAAGTGGGATGACACTCTATCACAGGAAGTTTCACCCAATTGAAATCGATAATTTCAAGACTGTAGCAGGAACCTTGGTCTCGTGGACCCACCCTCCCTACCACTGCTTGCCTATCTAGACTTGGAATTTGGATAGCTTATACTCCTTTTTTCTTTCTTTGCCTACTGAAAACCCTAGCACTTGAAGTCAAAGAAAATAAACAAAACAATGAAAAGCTATTAAATTAGATAAGTAGAGACACATTCATAGTATAAAGTGTCTAAAACCATAAAAACGGCTTTATTTGATCATATGATCAACAAATGGAATAACAAAGATTTGTCATTGAATGCTATGTCCTTGGTTTTACAATAATAAATCAATTGCACCCTCTTCATCACATATTTCATAATAAGACGCTTTTCACTAGTCAATGTGAACATTCAAAAGTAAAAAGTGGAGAAGAAACACAATGGCAATGAAATAGTCATTGATTAGTAATAGAGTTGCCGCTTTTGAAGAGATAGTTAGCAAATTCATTTCAATGACCCCTCACTTAATAAGTGACAAATTTATAATACTTTCTCATTAATTATTTATTCCCATATGTATATTTTTTTCGAGCATACTAGATTACAATTGATATGGGATTAACAACCATTGTGGCCATATCCATCTACCAATATTGTATATTCCATATAATACATCTATATATCATATTTGAATGTATTCCATACACATCCATATATCACATCCATATCAAAGGATTTATTAGTTTTGATTTTTAGGAGTTGGTGGGCTAACCAAGTGCTTGGTTTATTTATTCTTGATTTGCTAGGTGCGGTGGTTAACCCCTAAAGTCCCATTGTCTTTAAAGGGGGACAAAATGGATTTTGGGTAGGCTCCAATGATCTCAATTTTTATTGAAACTTTTTGAAACCTTCTCATAAGACAAATATAACTTAAGAGATTTTTGGGAATATAATTTTCATTTCAATCAGTGCCCGGAAGCAAAAGTTATGTCACAATAACCTCAAAATGGGGGAGACCGGGTAGCAAAAAAAATCCACAAAAAATTGAAATATAATTTATAATATTTTTTTCTTGTAGATTATATTTTTTGTAAATGGGAAGCTTTGATTCATTCCATTGAGATTAGAGATGCGAAAGTTATGGAGCTTTTTGTTTTATGAGCAATCATAGCGACTTCTTGAAAAAAAATTCTTTCACTTTGAATGCTAATATCTTTCAATCTATACAGTCAAAAATCACAAAAGAAATTTTTATGACATGATCTATGACAAGTGTAGAACAAGATCCTACGGTTAAATTCTAAAAAATATTTTTTTAAAGTTTATTTTGTAGGTGATTATAGCAGAAGTGATAGTTTTGAGTGGTTTTGGCAAAAAAATGGCCATGGGACTTTAGGGGTTAATTAATTGATAGGATCTCTGTATGTTCCTTTTTAGGGGATAGTAAGTATAATAGATGAAATGATCATCCCTTTTAAACTACTTGGCTATGGAATTACACTAGAAAAGAGAAAAAATAACCGACCCCTTTTTAGTGACTGTGATCATAACATTCAGTAGCCTTCAAAGAGGTTGCCTTTCCCTCCCTAGAGGTGTCATCTACAAGATTCATCCATGCATCATTACTCTAAGCTACAATACAGGGATTGTGAGCCAGTAGATTTATGGTGTGCTCCATTTTTTTTTGCTAATCTTAGAACTGAACTTATAAATCACTATGATTTGTAAAGAAAAAGGATTTGTCTAAAATCCTAAGCTAGAATCCATTGAATAGCATATCAATGCAATCTACCATGTGGCCATTACAATAACTTACTTTCAATTTTCAAATGTGGAGAAAAGTTCTTTATATACCTATGGGGTGGTAGGAAGTAGAAATATCCATGTGGGATATATAAATTAGAATTTGTAGTATCTCAACCACTCATAGTTAAAATCAATAGTAGGAATTGTGATTGAAGTAGAATTTCAAACCTCATTTAGGCATAGTATATTAACTTAAAGAAAAAATTGAAGTATGAAAAGTTGGTGAATTAAGATCAATTTCATCTCCAAAAATTTGTTTGAGATTCCGATCCTCCAATCAAAAGTTATGGACAAATTTCAGAGAGGACGTTTGAAAATGTAAAAAATAAAATAAAAATTCCCTTCCAACCCCTCTCTCAAATTTGTCCATAATTTTTTTATTGAAGGATAGAAATCCCAAATGGATTTTTGAAGATAAAAACTTAACTTCATTTTCCAACTTTTTTTAGTTCAAAGTTTTTTGAATTTTTTTTTAATACTATGCCTAAACGAGGTCTAAAATTCTACTTCAATCACAATTTTTACTTTAATTTGACTAAACTATGAGCGGTTGAGAAACTACAAATTCTAATTTCCATATTCCTCATTGTTTGTACTACCTACTACTACCCCATAGATATATCAAAAGTTGTCTTCTCATTTAACCCCTGAGCGCCCCAATGCCTCAAATATGGCCTCTCGAAACTCAAAGATCTCCTTGTTTGACCATTATAATCTTTTTAATGGTACGGTAAAAGAACATGTCCTTTTTTCTATAGCTCCGGCCCTATCTCTACTATCAATCGGTACAGTCAATTTATGCGGATCTCATTTTACATGATAATTTGATTGGAATGAATTGAGAAGGGTCTGAATTTTGGCAAATACAGTCTGGGCGCTCAGGGGTTAAAGTCTCTAAACACAAATGGCTTACAAAGTTTTAAGAGGAAGTTCCAATATTGAAATTGATTACCTCAATGATTAAAACTTATATTTTATGCACTATTTGAATTGAAAGTATTTGAGTTTTTATTACCCTGAGTCTACAGATTTTGTGCACCATTTGAATTGTTAGTATTTAAATTTTGTAGTACCCTGAGTCTGTAGTCGCGACCCTGCAACCGAGCAGAACTCTGACAAATATTGACACATGGATAGTTAGCTACTCATGTGTTGAATATTCCACACCATTTCATCCGCTGGATGAAATGGTGTGGAATATTGGGCACCATTTTGTCAGGGGGAAGGCAGCCCTTCCCTCTGCTACTGAATGTTATGGATACCCACCACATAGAAGATGGAAAGTTGGGTTTACTTGGGAATTCCAAATCACTGCACAGCAAGCAATGTCCATGATGAACACGGATTCAGCTTTATTACTTCATAAACTGTTGATTGAATCAGAATGAGAATAAAAGTGAATGTAAAAAGAAACCTCTACAAAATTGCCAGTTTGTGTCTTTGTAGTAGAGAGCTAACTTACTAACAGAAACCTCCACAGTAACTTTGACATGGAGTGGGTTTCAGGCAGAGGAATTTCGGAAAAGCTATTAAGGTAAACCAGCCCATTGTGGTCAGAATGAGGAGTTTGGCATCATCTTGTTGCTGAAATTTTTCAATTTTCTTCTTACATTAGTACAAGTGTGAGAAATAGCAAGTGCAATTGAAATTAATTTTTTTTGACAAAGTATGAATTTGCTAGAAATTTCTGAAGCATTGAGCCCAAAGGAGTCTGTAGACTACCTTAAGACCACTAAAATCTGAATTTGTAATGCTCATCTCACTGCCTAATGCAGTCAAAATATTTTCTATTACAGAAGGCAAAAAAAAGTCAATTTTTATAATGGACTTCACACTGAAAACTCAAAAGTTCCTAATGAGGTCAGTGTTCACTCCATTGCTGTCATGTAAGACATGCATTGTTGCCCACATCCCAGAAAAAAATCACAATGGGTCATTTCTTAGGCAACCACAATGGGTCATTTGACCGCAATGGGCTGTCTTACCTTAATGGTATCAGAAGAACCAATGCTCAGCACCATTTTTCTTCTCTTTCCAATTTCAATCTTCATGGAGAAGAGTCACCAGCTGCCCACAAAACAAACCTCCAAGTGCCTTATGAACATCCAACTGCATCCAGAACAAGGTCATTCAAGTTCAGGCAGGGGTTGATTTATGTGTTATAAAGGATATGGCTCGACAAAAATTGCACAAAACTCAACAGGGTTTGTTAGTTACCTGGTTAGATAATTAAAAGATAAAACTCTGGCAAATGCTTCTTGAAAATGTGCTTTTCCATGTTCGCCATAGCCTTCAGAACCTGTATTGAAAACAAATGAGGAATCATCACTTAACAAATTGGTATACCTGTGTAGAAACAAGATTTCCAACAAAGAGAGATTGTTTCTAAACCTTTCAGACAACATAAGGTAGTATGGCCTTAAAGTGCCCTTCTTCTTCATACCGTCGTGTAGGAGGCTGTACAATCGATGCCAAGTGATCCTTGAATGGACCTCTCTGGTTTGTTAATGAATTCAAGAAAAATTATTTTTTTATTATAAGAGTCAATCATTGTTTTTGATTTTTGCACATTTCTTTATAAGTCACAAGGGGACAGATTTTGAGACACCTATGGTCACAAATAGGTGTCTATGACTCGAATCTTTGAAAATTCATAAGTAATTCAAAAATACTTGAAAAAATACGAAACTACTTGTATTGTGTTTTGCATCTATTTTTCTTTCTCTGAAAAATGAGCTAAAAATCATTTTGTCCATGAAAACCTATGAAATAGGCAAATCAGCCCTTAAAAATGTCACTTTAAAGCCATTCTACCTTAGTACAATGAATCCTTCTCCTTGATTCATGGAGAGGTCTTTCTATGACCCCAGAGATTGTATAGACACCACCCATGTTGAATGGGGAAGCTTCATTTAATGATGTTGTGTGGGGTTCTAGAAACAATCTAATTTTACTGTTTTACTAGCATGATCTACGCAAGCAAAACTTGACTATGCAAAAAGGGTGGGCTTGCTAGTTCTACGCATTATAAATGGCATTATTCAGCTCCTAAATGATGTCATTAAGATGTGTAAAAGATCGATTACATTACAAACAGTTGACGATTTAAACCGAGGAAGGAGTGAAATCCAAAATTGTTGAACGAATCCACCTTCACGGTGACAAGGGCACAAAATGAAAGTGACATGTACACATCTGTGGGCATGGTTTCCCCAGGCGGAGACTGCAGACTGCTGATTTCTCCTAAAATGTGTCCATAGAAAGACACCAGCCATTGTTCAACCTCCTCCCTTAAACTTTTCATTTTCTCTGCCAGAGGGATGCGATTGTTGTCCCATTTTCCAATTTCACTCGGATTCTTTGTTGACAGCTTCAGCTTCATTTTCCATTGTTGACAATTGGAAGGATTGCAAAGGTACAATTGGATACCTTCTGCTTCTTGTCCAAGTAAGTTCGCTTGGAGGTGGCTCAAGTATAATAATAATTATTCTCATCTTAGGAATCTGTATTGTGGACGAATTCATGTTTTGACTCTGAAACGTGCATTAAATGCATCAGGGAAGAAAGAAACCACAATCTGAAAATTCTCATATTTAAGGTGGAAACACCCAAAATAGTACCTGCTCTTATTCTTCGTTCCTAAACTCACCCAATTATGTTCCTAGACTTTGGTGAATGTGTCCTCCACATGCCTAACATTGATTGGCCAACACATTCGAAGGACACATATTTAATTGTGTTTGTTGATAGTTGATTTTTGGAGGGCACAGTTTTGGGGGCACCTATGAGAGAGTTTCAGTGGTCTAAACAGCCTACACTTTGAAAAATCATAAATATTATATATAATATCCAAAATATTACATATATTATCCAAAAAATCATAAATATTACATATAATATTTTTTAATATTCATGATTTTCACTTGCATATACTACAAAAATCTTATTTAAAAAAAAATATACCTTCAACTATGTTGAATTGCTTAAAGTAACGATTTGGGATGTTACTACCTTATCTCTTGTAATTTTTTGCATGCACTAACAAAGATTAATACCATTGTTGCACAATGCTGCAAACTTCACCAATGAAAATAGAGTGTCCATTACCAATAGTTTTTGTAATGGCTCAAACCTTTGCCAGTGATGTTTTTGCAAGAACAAGCACCTTGAACTCTATTATTGGACCCTAATTTGTGAGTAATAACAATCCAGTGAAAAGAGACTGAGTGTCCTCCCTGGTTTGTATTAGTTGCCCCCCTTCTCAAAAAATTTGAAGGCCGTTAATCCGTTGTTTTGTAAAAATGTTTACCTTCCAAAATTGCCATTGATTTCTCAGAAAATCACAAGTCGTTGATTTCGTGAAATTTAATTTGAGCCATCCAAATATCAATACGGATATGGATACCAAAATGAATATTGAGTATGGACACAATATTGTATACAAATACATAATAAATACTAAATGTGAATATGGATACAGATTTGGTACAATACTGAATATGAATATGAATATGGGTACAAGATATAGGATGATGTTTATTCCATATTGTTTGTCAATTGTATTCCTTTCTAAAAATTACAAAAGGGCAGGGGAAAAGGAGGAAGGTATGAAAATTTTAAATTTTAAAAATTAATTTCAAAAAATTTGGAGGGATTGCGGGAGAATTAATTAAAAAATTGGATTTTGGGTGCATTGTGAAAAGGGGGAGGGTATGAAAATTTTAAATTTTAAAAATGTATTTCAAAAAATTGGGGGGGATTACGGGAGAATTAATTAAAAAATTGGATTTTGGATGCATAGTGACAGAGTTTGTCACAATGTACCCAAAAGTGGTTGTAAGAAAAGTAGTTGTAACATCCATACACATAATAACTTCCATACCTATTCAACCAGCTAATTTGGTTGCATGAGAAGTTTCATAATGTCATATGCAAGAATAGTTGTTTGCGGATAGCTACAATTTATAACACATTAAGGTAGAACTATCCAATACTACCATTTACCCAATTTATCCAATTCTGCCACCTACAGGTTCCTCCCATTTCCATCATTGGCCCATCTTATTACCACAATCTTACTAATCCATTATCATGATGGCAATGCACTGGGGAGCGGACACATTAGCCCACGCTTCAACAATGGTCTAATCATACTTCAACAAGGGTCTACTCATAGTTTTACATTTCAACTTTGAAAAATCAGAAAAATTCAATTCTTGTCAAAATGTCTTCATTCTTTTTGCAATTGACTTCTCTCAAACAATTCAATCTATGAAAATATGAGAGTTCATAAATAGCTTCTTCAAAGTACTCAGATTGCAAATCTGTATGGTAATAGGTAGCTCTACCTTACCTAGAATTGTAAGCGGTGTGTTACAAAGAAGAATCATCTTCAATATGACCACTAATTTTAAAATTACTTCTTTTCACTTTATAGAGACATGAAAATTTCAAAATATGATGTTTTATGAACCTTAACCACTTAGATGGTCTTCAGGGAACAAGAAACTGATGTTCTAACTGAGCAACAGTCATTTTATTAAAACTCTGCAGCTTCCAAGACAACCAAATCTCTACAAATTGAGACCTAATAAAACATGGAGCAATAGAGATGCATATAGACTTCTGAAAATACTTGGAAGACGGATGTAATGGGTGACAAGAAAGATCTCAACAAGTGCTTAATAGAGATAAGCTTTCATTGAATCAATGAAGGTATAATTGATGGCTGCATTCACGCCTTCCAGTACTCCCTACACATGGAGAATTCTATCAAGAAAAAAATTCCCTTATTCACCAAACTAAATTTTGGACTACCCGAACAAATCAATAAAGAAATGTTAAGATGATTTGCCTAAAAGCTTGAAAATTCCTTGAATCAACATCCCATTTGCATTCAACCATTTACCAACAAAAATTAATTTTGATGGCCCACAAGATGGAATTGCTTAGAAAACATTTGTAGGAGCATAGGTTGAAGATGTCATATTTATATTGAAATCAATTGTCGACCATGAATCCTTAAAGGGTATGGAATAATTTGAAAATGAAAGCTTGATTGCTTATTCTCAAAATGTAAACATTATGTTTGATGCTGAATTTTAGACCTCATTTAATTATTATAATATTATTTTTTTCAAAAACCTTTGGACTAAAAAAGTTAAAAAATCTATCTAACTTTCATGTTCAAAAAATTGTTTGATATTTCCAACCTCCAATCAAAAGTAATGGATAAATTTCAAAGAGGATGTTTGAAAATTTTAAAAAAATGTCCCTTCCAACCCCCCTTAAAAATTTGTCCATAACTTTTGATTGGAGGTTGGAAATATCAAATAGATTTTGGGAGATGAAATGTAGATAGATTTTTCAAATTTTCACAATTCAAATTTTTTTTGAAAAAGGTTATTCTACTCTGACTAAATGGGGCTTGAAATTCTACTTCAAATACAATTTTTGCTTTAATTTGACTTAACTATGAGTGGTTGATGACCTACTAATTTTAATTTATATATCCCACATCATTTGTTTTACTTCCTACCACCCCATGTGTATATGAAGAGTTGTTTTCTCATTACAAGAACACAAATCATTAATGGCATCCAAGATGCAATGAGGAAATTGAAACATAAATGTCCATGAATTGAATTCCATTTTCTTGAAATTTTTATTTTAAGACATTTATTTTGTCTTTAACCTAGTTGAATGCATTGTTTTTTAGTAACCCATTTTCTCATTAAGCATAAATGCAATTCTGGTCCATGTACCTAGGCGAGTGAGCTTCAATTTTTTGACAATTTGTAATGCATGAATTATTAGTTACCAATGGGTGTGGAATATTCTACATCACATCATTGGAAGGATGAAATGGTGAGGAATATTCCACTCCATTTTGTCCAAGGGAAGGCAATCCTTGTTAGAATGATATGGGGACAAATAGACTCTTTTTGGAAAAAAAATCACGATAATTTTGATTTTGAGGGAAAAAATGTCAAAAGTTATAAAATCCTTCTTAATTCTATTTTTTATTGGGGATTTTTTTCCTCAACCCTCCCATACCCCACATAGGTTGAATTGCTTAAGTGGTTGGAAATAGGTTGTCATCCTAATATTAGCTTGTGAGGGGTATGTGTTTGCAGAACGGGGGCTTTAGCAAAAGGATACATATGCTTCTGTTTCTTGTTCCCAACAACCCAACACATATTTCTACCTTCACACTTTTCATTTCCATGCATACTATAGACTAAGGTAGTATATCCTTAAAGCACCCCTCTTCTTCAGACTATTCTATAGGTAGTTGCAGAGTGGATGTGAAGTGATCTTTGAATGGACCTCTTTGGTCCGTTAATGAATTCAAGAAAAATTGTTTTTTTTTATTGTAAGAGCCAATCATTGTCTTTGTTTTCTTCTCATTTCTTTATAAGTCACAAGGGGACAGAAAAGGGGACAGAGTTTGGGATACCTATAGTCACAAATAGGTGGCTATGACCTGAACCTTTGAAAATTCATAAGTAATTCAAAAATGCTTGGAAAAATACAAAACTACTTGTGTTGTGTTCCGCATCTTTTTTTTCCTTCTGTGAAAAATGAGCTAAAATCATTTTGTCCATGGAAACTTGTGAAAAAGGCAAATCAGACCTTAACAGGTCATTTTAAGGCCATACTACCTTATAGAGCTTTTTTGAGCCTAGCAATACCAGCAACAACAAGTAGATTAATTTTTGTTCTAGTACGTGGTGTCACCAAGAAGATTGGTTGATAGAATGTTCACACCTAGCATTAAGCTAGAGTCTTTGGGGTGTTATTAGAAAGAGAATTGTGTGTGTTCACACTTTCGTTCTTTAGTGAATGCCGATCCTACGTGGACAACTAGAAGGTAAGGGAAAAGAACAATGGTCAAGTCTATAAATGAGGACATTGTTTACGTAGTAATGTGAAACCCAAAAAATGTTACACAACACCTAAAGCACTAAAAAGCATAGACTCTAGATTGTCAAAAGCGATTTTAGTTAATTGGATTCTAGATGGGCGATTAACTAAGAATAGTTGCTACCAATTAGGAAGAATTGTTGGTGGGAATTCATGGGCCATTCACAACTTCAGGATTGAATGGAGAAGAGAAACTCTTAATATACAAGAGGGGTGGTAGGAAGTAAGACAATTTGTGTGGGATACGTAAATGAAAAGTAGTAAGAGCTCAACCGCTCATAGTTAAGTCAAATGTAGGAATTGCATTTGAAGTCAAAGTTCAAACCTCATTTATTTAAAAAAAAATGATTTTTTTCAAAAAAAATTTAACCAAAAAAAGTTTGGAAATCAAGTTCAAATTAATCTCCATTAATTCATTAGATATTTAAAACCTCCAATCAAAAGTTATAAACAAATTTCAAAAAAGGGTTGGAAGAGACATTTTCCTTGACATTTTTATAAGCCCCTCACTAAATTTTGTTCATAACTTTTGATTAAAGGCTCAAAATTACAAATGGATTTTTGGAAATGAATGTTAACTTGATTTATCAACTTCTCTTAATTCGGGTTTTTTGAAACTAGGTATTCTTCTATGCTTGAATAAGGTCTAAAACTCTATTCCAAGTGCAATTCTAACTTTTTAGATAATGAGTGCTCAAGCTTTCATCTTCAAATTATCACATACCTTTTGAAAGTTTATGATGGACAATGTATTTGATTATAAAAATGACATCCCCACCCAATATTCTCACTATTGTCAACAGAGTGTTCACTTCATATTACCACCAAACTTATTTGTTTGTGGCAAATGGTCAAGTGCTATTAGAATTGACACTTACATTCTTCTCCATGATGTGGATGAATTTTTTGGATGAGGATTGTAGAGAGGAAATGCAATGGTAGCCTTAGTGCATATTACACAAGATTATGCCCCAAGTATGAACAATCCATAACTTCAAAATAACCCACTTATGCCAAACCAATGCCAAACCAATTCAAAACAAATGTTTTTAATACAATTTGTACCTTTCGATTTTTATCAGAGGTATTATGTTTTTATGAACATTGTTACCAAACGCTAAGTGCGAAAGTACCATGAGTGAAACTAATGTTTTGTTGTTTGGCAATAGATTCCATTTGTTTCAATTTTTTAAAATCAACAACTAGCATACTATTCCTACTATCACTTCCATGTAACTTTGAAGACCAAGGCCATTTTTCTGTCAAAAACCACTCAAAATCGCCATTTTTGTTGCATTCATTCAAGGAAACAATTTTACCTACTTATTTTTAGAATCTACTAGTGGGATCTTGTATTTTACTTGTCAAGATCATGTGTTAAAAACTTCATGAAGTTTGACCATACAAATTGAGAAATATTGGAATTCAAAAGTTTATTTATTTTTTGAATACTAGCCTACAATTTTAGATAATTTTGACTACCATTTGTGAATTTTTTTGCACTATGGACTTTGAATTTTTTTAAATTGTGTTGAAGAATTGAGTTGAAAGTTTAGGAATTTCTTTAAGAAAAAATTACATTTGATTCACGATTTGATTTCCATTCTTAAAAAATTGTTAAGCAATCCTATAAGATATTTTTTCAAAAAGATGCTCAAATTGCTCAGAGAACAAGATGTTCATAACTTTCACATTACTAATTCAAATGGAATGAATTAAAGCTTTACACGTAGAAAAAAAATATGATCTATAAGAAAAAAATTAATTTAATTTCAAGTTTTTGTAGACTTCTTTTTTTGCCTCCCCAACAAAAACTTGGGCTTTTTGTGGTATAGCTTTTGTTCATGGGCAATGATTGAAATAAAGTTATATTCTTACAAAGCTAATAAGTTTTTTTTATCTTATGAGAAAGTTTTAAAAAGTTCACTAAAAATTGAGGTCATAAAGACCTGCTCGATATCCATTTTGTCTCCCAAGGGAACAATGGGCCTTGAGGGATTAATGCAAATAGGTGCAAGTTGGGTTGTATGGTCTCTATTTTATTTGTCAATCTAGGTCAAACCCTTTGTATTGGTTTATAAAGTTATGCTCATGTGAATATGTGTCAAAAAAGTCCTAGTTTTATGATCTTCAAATTTCACTACTATTCACTAGTTTGAAGTATCTACTTCCAAATGCCTTTCACCCAACTATTCCTTGAGGTAAGTACACCTAAAATGGCAGGAATCATTCATGTGAAAAACCAATATGCTCTAGAAAATGAACAACAATGTTTACAAATGGATAAAGGACTTATGAATCAAAATGCAGGTGGTTCCATAATTTTTGAACACACTGTGAATTAGTTACAAATTTTCAAAAATGCAGGGTGTAGGAGGCTAAAAGTGTCATGTAGGTGATTCTTAAACGTATTTGATGCACACGATGAAATGACACTAAGTGACTAGTATCAAAACATGTCATGAAGAAGAAGTTCAAACAATATAAAGACTTGTGGTTGTGAGTTCTATACCTGGTAGTGGTAGGTGATTTATCTAGCGTGAAATTAGCCTATCTACCTAATAGAAACCCCTTGTAGTGTGTTATTCAACACACTTGTGTCAATATATATAAATAAAGACTATTCCAAATTGACCACTTGTAAAGTTGCCATAGCCACGATACTATGCATAGAGCTACACACTACTCAAAATGGCCACCAACTCCACTTTACTCTTGGCCTTGTCATGTGCACCATTTTTGGTATCCTCCCTATTCATTTTCCCTTTGAAAAAGTGGGATAATGCTGAGGAGTGGTCCATTTTTTATGTAGTTACTGTACTATCAGAAAGGCGTGCAAGTTAATCTTGAAATGTCCATCCAGACAAGCATTTCCACAGTGTGGATCCTCACATTGAAGAAGACTCTGTAGAATAGTCTGGAGCGTTCTTCACATCTGCTGCTGCACGCAAGCATGTCCCATGTACTGACGAACACAACTTAGTACTGAATTATCTTCGCAAGGAGCCATCGTGTAGTGGGAGCGTAGTGCGAGAAAATCAGTACGCAATTGGGAAGATATTTAAAGTTATAAAATTAGGTGGATGGTTATATGAGGCAAGTTCTACTTTAGATGGGGTTCAACCGACATTTGGACGATCCCTGAATGGGATTTAAATTTTTTTTCAAATCCCCAACAAAAGAGGGATTGGCCTAGCCATGGCCAACTAGAAAGACTTTGACCAAGCTTTCTTCACTAATGGGCTACCCAACTTGTAGACAAGCATATCGTAATCTCAATAGAAGAGAGTTTTGCCATCTTGACATGTTTTGATTAGTTAAGGTGAGGCCAATTAAGATTGATAATGCTCAATGCTTGCCTTGTGCAAATTTTGAATATAGTAGGTATGATGTTGATATTTCATTGGTCTGGTAGTGAGAGAAATTTGAGAGAAATCACTACTACTACCAACCATAGTGATTGCAAATCCACCTAACATAACCAAAATGCACAAGTGATTTGTCTTTGTGGCATATTTTGATTAGTTAACCTTTAAAGGTTTTTGACTATATTTTCACCCAAATCACTCCAAAACTGCCATTTTTAATATAAGTACCAAATTTTAGGGAAAAAACATTTTTGGATATATGTAACTAGAGGATCTTGTAGTATGTTAATTTGAAAAGATAAAGATTTAAAAAAAAAAAATTTGCCCTTGTAGATTGCAAGATTTTAGTGTTTGAATTGAGAAAAGTCATTTTTTTGGCCCTGCAAAAACTAGGCAATTGCACTTCACAAAGCCACATTTGTGTCCAAAATGGTTATGCTTCTTTGGATTCATTCTTTAAGGCAAGTTGGATAAATGTTTCAAAATTTTTAGATCATTTGGAAATGTATAGCATATAGGAAAAACTAATAAATAGAAAGAAGTAGAGAATGATTCAAAAAAATACTACATTGTTAAGAGTTTTGTAATGGAATTGAAAAATGCCAATCCAATGGTTGTAATGTTGTAATAAACAATCTACACTTTATTATTTTAATTTTTTTCAAAAAAATTCAAAAATTCAATTAAGAAAAGGACTTCAAAGTTAATCTTAGAGGAGAGAATCTATATGTGCATGCAAACTACCCACAAATAAAAGAAGTTTATTGTTGCTTGGATTCTATGCCAATTGTTGAAAACTATATATCATATGATAACTTTCAAACCACACAATCAAAAGTTATGAAAGTTGTTGGGCTTGAAAGCTACTCCTTGTGTGCATATTGTGTGAAAAATTCAAAGAAAAAAAATGAAAATTGCATTTGTAGTAAGTGGTCTAAAATTGTTATGTTGTGTAAAAACATAGTTGAGGGCTTTAGGGATTAAGCAATCAAAGAAGTTACATGACTCAACTCTCCTACATTGAGATTACGTTCAATAATTGCAAATTAGGCCAAGTGGGCAAAAATAATCACAAGTACCAACCTTGTTGCCTTTAGCTCATTAGATCTTAATTGGCATTTATTTTTTTATAACTTGGTGTGCTTTGCAACTACCTTGTCCAACCTTAGAATGTAATAGATGTCAATTTATGGTGTTGAGATGACAATTAGTTGGACCAAAATTTGATGCATTTTTTCATCCAATTTTTTCTTATTGACCTTTCATGAAGGGTTATGAAGAGCATGTAATTGTGGATCACAAAATATGCTATTTTAGTGCATTTGGGGAAGTTGTTGCTCTTGGCTTTAAATCACAAATTTCTCCATAAAAATGATGTATTTTGAATTTGAGTCCAACCCATGAAATGAGGTTCATCTACTCTAGTTTCTACTAAAATTTGAATTTAAAAAAATTCTTGAAATCGCATATTCCCATTGCAATTTGAACTTTGGATGTATTTTAAGTGTTTATTGATTTCTATTTATGGATTGATGCAAAAATTGTGCTTGCACTGTGATGTTCCTTACTATGATACACACACATGCTAAAAAATTTAGTTTCTTTAAAATGATTTTCTATTTAATACAATTTCTCTTCACATACTATTTAAAATTTTCCAAAAAAATAATTTTTTTCTCAAAAGCATCTAATTTTTTTAAAGTAAAGAAGATATATAATTTCATCTTCAAAAATTAAATAAAAACTATTCACATGTATTTGCTAAATGGGAGCATAGAGAGTGGAATTTGCAAGACATTGTTGTAGTTATACAAAGTTTGTCTTATAAGGTGAATTCATCTCTGGAGAAAACTCTAGATTGACTTTCAATTTGCCACTCATGGTAGAATTTGAAAATTTTGAATTCATATTTGGAATCAAAGTCCAATTTCTCTAGGTGGGATGAAAAAATGCAAAATTAACCAACCAAAGAATAGGGACAAATTTTGCATTCACTCTTCTGTGGTTGTCTGTGGGAATGAGGGATAAAATGGTAGATTGACCTTGCAAGACAAGCTCTGATAAACTAGCCATGGTGAACTGCCCCCTCATTGCCTTGGTTTACCTCTGGGGAAAACGCTGTGGAATTTTTTTATTTGCAGTCAGCGGCCCCAAATTAGCTAGGGATAGTGTAGAAATTATAAAAAATCATGGCCAAAAATAGGGGGCTTTTTTTCACAATTAACCCCGGCCGGGGCAATGAGGGGGTCAGTTCTCCCTGGCCCTGTTAGACCTTGCCTGGCAGACATCATTTGATCATTTTAACGTCAAGGAATTCGACCTTCATCAAGCCACGCGTTTCAGGGAATCAGGAATAGGCTTCGAAACAGCAGAGCCTTGGAAACGGTCCTCAGCCGCCCTCGCCCTGGCAAGAATGACTGCCTCTGCACGCAAGCAGGCCCCGCGCTCCCACGTACAGGCTCACTTACCATTATTGCCCAAGCTCCTCCACACTGGCTATGGCGGTCTCTCCTTCTTCTCTTCCCACTGAAAGCTTCTGCCTCCCAGATCGTCATCAAGCTTTTGCACCTCCGAAGGGAGCCACGTCGTCCGAGCATCTCCCCATGCATGGTTACGCTCTCACCTTTCTTGCAAACTCTGCTGCATCGTCGCTACCACTGTCGGCATCTGGGAACGTACTCTAGCTAACTCTGTAAGTTCACACTCCTCGGGTTGTGTCCTGCTTCACGAGCTTCTCTTTCTCGCCAGTTTTTCTTGCTGTACGATACCTCAAAGGTGGCTTGTTGGATTGCAATTGCGATCTTGAGATCTGGATGTCAGGAGTTCGGGAATTCGGGACCACGTTTGCATTCGTCGGTGTTTGTTTCCGCCATTTCGTTCCAAGGGAGATCCAGACTATGGTCGCCTGTGTTTTGTAGCTTCTGTGGGGGCGTGTTGGCTGCTTCTCTGGTGTTTCATTTCGTCGCTGGACTTTCTGACTAGCGACCCCAAATGGCAGATCTGAGTGGCAGAGATCGGTGGACGCCGATTGCGGTTGATTTGGGGCAACTCGTCTCGCTGTTTTGCGCCGTGGGCGTTCGTTGTTGTCTTCTTATTGTTGCTTGCTGAGAGTTGGAGTTGTTGCACAATTTCGTGGGCAAGCTAGATCGCTCGTCTTCCTCGCAGCTGGATTCACACCGCACGTAAGGAATGTTCCCTGAATGGGTCGTCAAGCTGATCTTTAGTTATTAGAGTTGTTTCAAAGTCATGGAATGTTTTTGTTGTTTACACTCTGGCAGTTGTGGACAAATGCTTTGGGTACGCAACTCTTGTAATCTACTCAAGGGTCGGTGGCTCTAAAAAGGTTTAGAGGACGGCATTTGTAAAAAGTATATCCAATTAAAAGGACCAGAAAGTTAGGTGAAGATGAAATTGCTTGAAATGAGATGTAGAAAATGTTGGCTCCATATTTTTGAAAAAATTGTCAAAATATATACGAAGAATTGAAATACTTATGCATGATTTTCAAAAATCTATACATGGGATGGGGTTGTTTTGTTTTTCCCCGTCGTAATTGATGGTCCGGGTTGTACACTGCCATTCTTGTGCCAATTGAACTTGAGCCAATTTGTCTCAACAGAAAGAAAAAGAAAGAAGAAGTCCTAGTTTTATTACACTCAAATTACACTAGGCTAGTTTGAAGTATCTACTTCCAAACGCCTTTCACCAAGCTTTCCCATCTTGTCGGAAAGGTACAGACGTACAACCCTTCCTGCGTAAGTTATTCCTGAAATGGCCGGCCAAGTATTTCTACAGCACGGGATCCCGAGCATTGGAAACGATCCTCAGTCCCCACCCTCACGAAGATTTGACAGAGTAGTATTCGTCATGTCTGCCTCTGCACGCAAGCGTGTCCCGCGTACAGACTATCATAACTTGAGTGTGTGAATTATCTTCGTAAGGCAGCCATCTCGTACTGAGAGCCTAGTGAGGGGATAGTGTTGAGAAAATAATCCTCTGCTTTGAGTTCAACGAACACTTGTTGGATGCAGGAAACGAGACTGGTGGAAGTGCTAAGGTCCTGTGTTCCCCCATCGGGATTTTTTGGAGCTTTTTTGTCCCTAAGCTTAACAAAAGGAGGTGTGTGTGTGCAGCCCTGGCCAACTGGAAAGACTTCGACCAGGCTTTTCCTCCTTGACGGTACTGCCGTGTGATCCAGCCTGTGGAATCCAGCAATCTGGCCGGCCGGGCGTTTCAGGGAATCACGGTTAATAACAGCGCGGATCCCGAGCATTGGAAACGGTTCTCAGTCATCCTCACGGAGATTCCTTAGAATAGTATTTGTCACGTCGGGGAGGCTGCCTGCAGGCCCCACACTCCCACGTACAGACTCACTTCGCTTATCAATGCTGCCAAGTCCCTGGCTCCTTCGCACTGGCTATGACCGTGTCTCCTCTGCCGAACTCTATAGTCCTTCTCTTCCCACTCTGAATGCTTCTGCCTCTTAGATCTTCATCATGTTTTTGCACCTCTGAAGCTGTGTTCCACGTGCATGGTCACGCTCTGACCTTACCTGTCAACTCTCCTGCATCGTCGCTACCACTATACAGTCGGCATCTGGGAACGTACTCTAGCTGGCACTGTAAGTTCACCCTCCTGGTTCATTGCAAGAGCTTCACTTTCGCACCAGTTTTTCTAGCTGTATGATACCACAAAGGTGGCTTGTTGGATTGCAATTGGGATCTTGAGGTCTGGATGTCAGGAGTTGGGTGCCACATTTGCATTCGCCAGTGTCTCTTCTCCGTCTTTTTGTTCCATGTGAGATCCGGACTATGGTTGCATGTGTTTCGAGCTTTTCTGGGAGCCTGTTGGCTACTTCTCTGGTGATTCATTTCACCGATGGATTTTCTGACTAGCGACCCCAAATGGCAGATCTGAGCAGCGGAGATCAGTGAACGTCGACTGGGGAAAGCTCTTCTCGTTGGTTTGTTGCATCGCCTTCTGTGAACGTCGTTGCCTTTCGTTGCCGTCGTCCTCTTCCAGTTCTTTGGTGCTTGCTGAGAGTGGGAGTGAGAGTGGGAGTTGGTGCTCTCTTTTGTGGGCGAGCGGGGTCTCTCTTCTGCCTCGCAATTGGTTCCTCGTTGCACGTCAGGTGTGTTCCCTGAATCGGTCGGCAAACTAATGTTCAGTTCTTAGAGTTGTTTCAAAGTCATGGTGTATTTTTGTTGTTTTGCCTTGTCAATTTCGCATGAATGCATCCAATGGATTGAATATGAAGCAACTAAAGGCCAGCAAAGAATTGAAGGATTCAAGGTTAGCATGTTGTAGCAACCATGGATAGAGGTATGTAAAACCCTTTTATTCCTTTTTTGGTCTTGAAGTATGTAGAAGAGGGCCAATGTTCCAATTTTGATAAGGAGCCCACAAGATTGTATCGTTAATTTGTCATTTTGAAATTGGACAAGTTGAACAAGAATTCAAGATTTGAAACTTTGGGAATTCTTATTGCTTTTGGGTTGTGGTGTTCAATATAAATGGAATGTAGGAAAGGATATTGTGGTGGTTACAAATTTTTATTTTGGCACATTTCTCATAAGAATAGTTTGATGAAATTTTGAAGTGGAGATATTGTGGGATATTATTGAAACATGTATGTGTTGAAGGTAATTTAGAAATCCTTTCACACTCGTCAAACTCTTCAATATCATAATTTTTTACAACTATAGCACTGCAACGTGAGTATTGAACAATGGTAGACCATGTTTTAAGGTTGACTGGACAGCAAATGGGATATTAAAGAAGATGATAGTGAATGATCTTAATGTACAATTTGTTTAATCTATTTTGGTTGAACACCAAAGGTTTCCATCACATTGGGATTTTTTCAAGAGAGTTTTTTTAATCTAGAATTTGAATGGACAATTGTAAAGTTGATGTCAAGTGTTTCAATGGAGGGTGGAATAGTTTGTAGAACAAAGGGTAGTTTGTGATTTTTTGGAAGGAATAGAGAAGTGTATCAATTTCAACAGAGATGATAAGGAGCTGAATGAGTAAGTCTATGCCTAGCACTACAAACAAGCACACTACAAGGAGTTGATCTTCTTAGTACTCAATCTAATTGAATATTGGTCTTGATAGTTATGATTTCAGACCACACAAGTTAATAATGATGAGTAGTGAAACTTGTTCTCTTTACAACAATAGTGTTGAAATTTCATCAATAAATTGAGGTTATTTTTTACATCACATTGCATTAATAGTAATGATATTTTAAGTTGGTTATCTAATAGTATTGTTTATTCTATTCTTTACATCACACTATATGAATAATAATGGGATTGAAAGTTGGTCACCCAATTGTATTAGTTATCTTGTTACAAGGCCTACTTATAGATGACACTGTCTAACTTCTTTACTTCCAATTGAGTGTTTAGGTGCTATTTGCCATTGGTATTATTATTAGAATTGTAGACAATTAGCACCAATACTTACAATCAATGTTGGTAATACTAAATATGATTAGTAATGTAGAGGTATGGAAAGATCAAAGTAACAGGAAGTAAATAATCTACAAGAATTCACTCCTAACAAATCTAATCAGTAGAATCTTCTTAATACGGGAGTTCACTTGATCCAAAAGTTGTGCATTTGATTTTAATTACATGTAAACATGAGGATTAGTAACTAAACAACAATGACCACTTCAAGAAATTATAAATTACTTATAAAATTTTAGCTTGTTAATTTTTAAAATCTTAAATAAAATTAAATTTTAATACTTCAAATGTGATTATGAATTTTTTTAGTTTTAATTAAAAATTGAATTAATTGAAACTTTTCATTCTTTATTGGATGTTTAGTATTTGACAAAGCTATCAATGTTACTAGGAATTACATTGTAAACTTGGTCAAGGCACAAATTTAGCATGTTTTGAATAGTGAAAAAGATTAGTGTTGGGATATTAGAATCCCATTGTTATTTTTGTTGAAAATTTTGATCATTTTTTAAAAGTTACTAAATTGTTAAATTAATGAATTCAAAAATTTATAGGTGAAAGATAAATTTCTAATTTCTTGAGCTTTTATCAATTTAATTTGAAAGAAATTTAGTCAATTAATTAGTTTTATTAAATTTGTAATTATATATTGGTGTTCTTAGAGTACATATTTTTCTTAAGTTACAAATGTGCAAGTGTGTCAAGTGATCAAATTGCATTGCTTCTAGTTCAAAATTAGATTTGCATAAATGAGGTCATAGATATAAAAATCACAACAATTTTAAAAAATCATCATGTGAAGAGAACGTCATTTCAAATCCATTCTAACAAGTTTTATTCAAAAAAAGATAATGTTTTGCTTGTAATTGAAATAAGAAGGAATTTTGAAATTTTCCTTTCTAAATTTATAGAAAATTATTGGTGATAGCATTGGTGAATTTAACCGTATGGATGGAATGTAAAATTCAAAATCTACAACTTTTCTTTGTATGTCATGATGGTGAGGGGATAATCCTATAGTTTTTAAATTTCTAAGTTTAATAAATTGATTTAGTGTTTACTACTAAATAATTTTTATCTTTACAATACTTTAGAAGACTTTTCTTTGATTAATGGACAAACTTGTTTAGTTCAAAGTTCCAATGTTTGGCATCCAACAAGTCAATCATTTCAACTACTATTGATTTAGATTTCTAAAGATTGTTTCCATTATTTTGCCTTAAGAAATGAAAGCACAAATAACTAACAAATTTGATCATGTTTTGTAGGTCTTCATTATGTTACTCCATTTGCTCTATGAAATGACACCTTTTTTCATGTGTGTTTTGAGCTTTTTTGCCATAGTCGCCTTTTGGAGAATCATTGGTTTCCTATGGTTCATCTGGTGAGCATTGTTGTTATTTTGTAAGAATAAGCAATTCAACATTGCATATTAGAACATAGTATTGTTTCAATTACTAAGTTGATTACTATTTGATTTAGTTTGGACACTCGAATCTTGTTTTATAGATACATCTATGTAATCAAATTTGAAAGTATGTATAGTGACTTCAATAGATAGACGATTGAATTCAATTCACGAGTGTGTTGAATGTTTTTTTTGCACCCATTTGATAAAGTTATTGACTACCACATGGTAAATTCTTTCTCTATATTTTTTCAAGATATTGCATTGACAATGAGTTTAAAATATTTCCAGGCAAGATGAGGACTTTTGACAAGTGCAAACAAAGCAATGTAAAAGTCTTGGCAATATAATTCCAAGTCTTGAGAAATGCTTGAAGGATATGGAAGCATCTTCAGAGGCAAAGGTCTTGAATAAGAATCAATGCGTACATCTCTATGGCAAGCTCATACTAGTCATGAAAGGGATCCACAAAATGTTGTCAAGTGCAACTAAGGACTTCAAGTTCCAATTGATTTTTAATGAATTGTGTTGTCTTCAAAGGAAAGTGAAGATTCTTGGTAGAATATGCATTGAACAAGATCGATGGTGTCATTCAGTTGTATTCCAACTCCAAAACAAAGAAACTTTTCGTGAGTTGCTTTTGGATTTGAAGTGTTCTTACAATGCAGCATGTGATGTGTACTCAACTCTCCAACCAAGTCAAGCAAATGAAATGGTGCCTATTCAATTTGATGCAGCTACTTATGAACAAGTCCTTGAAGATGGAGAAGTTTTGAAGAAGAAGCTTGAACTTATACTTTCGGGAGAAGCGTCAAAGGATTGTGAAATGGCACAGTATCTTTTATTGAGGCTCAAGAATTTGGACCGATTTATTGAAGGAGATTTGGATGCTATGGAAATTCCCCATGATTTCATACCACCAAATTTGATCCAAAAAATTGGTGAGGGAAGTTATGGATGCGTGCACAAATCCAATTGGTTGGGTTTGACAAGTGCCACAAAAGTGTTGGAAGGTGATCTTGAATTTCTCTCCAAATCCCGGAACGAGGCTAGCATCTTAGCAAGCTTGAGCCATCCCAATCTTGTTCAATTTTTTGGTTGTGGAATTCACAAAGAAGGACTTCAAAATAATCAAGGAGAAGAGATTGGTGAGATGTACTTGGTGATGGAATTGATGGAATCAAGCTTGTCTAAAATATTGAAGGAAGTGAAAAGACCTTTACCCTATCATATTGCGATTAACATCATGCACCAAATTGCAAAGGGTGTGTATTACCTTCATGACATGCAAGTTGCTCACCTTGATTTGAAACCTGATAATGTGTTGTCAAGTTCCATATCTATAGAGAACTCGAATCCTCATTCCATATTCAAGGTCACTGATTATGGGACTTCTCAATTGGAAGTCTACAACAATCCTGAGCATTCCAAGCCATCAAAGTATACAATTGGTTCAGTAGGTTACATGGCCCCAGAAACAATCAAAGGAAAAACTCCATTGTTTCCATTTCAAGATGATGTGTGGTCATTTGCCATGATATGCTCAGAGATTCTATCTGGAAAGGTTCCATACTCAGGTTTGAAACCAAAAGATTTCTATGATCAAATATCACGTGTAGCTGGCATTGGGAACAAAAGCTCTAGACCGGCCCTCCCAACCAATTGTAAAGAATTGACCAACTTAATTGAGGAATGTTGGATTCAAGATCCTCTTCAACGGCCCACATTTTCTAACATTTGTAAGAGACTCACAAGTTTAGAAAAGAATTTTTTGAAGGGAACATATTCATGCAAGATGGTTCCACACTTTGATCCATCTTCCATGTTAAGAGATTCAAAGTCGACCATCATGGACAAGGATCTAAAGGTATGAAATTACCTAATGGAAGTTCTTTAGTATGGAAGTTCTTTAGCATTATTTGTTGTATGAAATTCCTTGGTGCTTGGAATTCATTGTTTTAGGTGTAGTGTTTTAATTTGCTATGAAAATATTTTAGTGAATATGAGTCTTGTATTTGTACAGGTGGATGAACCAAGTGCACCTCCAAAGAAAATCCCAGTTGGTTTAGATCTCCAATTATCAAGAGTCAAAGGACTTTTGAGATTGAATTATATAGGCATTGTTGGCATGGGTGGAATTGGCAAGACCACACTAGCAAAAGCAATCTTCAATGATGCACAAGTGAAATCATCATATGATTTATCATTCTTTGTTGCAGATTGCAAAAACTATCAAAGTTCCTATGAAATATTGTGCAAGATATTGGAAGGACTTAGGAAACCTAGGAATTTGGAAGATGCACAAAATAAGATAAAAATGATTTTCCAATCTGGAATCAAAATTCTTTTGATATTGGATGATATCAAGGATGAAGCCCAAGTGCATGATATAGTGCCTCTTCGCCCTCTAGGTCGAGACAATAGCACCATAATTCTCACGACACGCAAATGGAGTACAATAGAATCATTTGTGGACATTGAAGGAAGGTTGGATGTTGACTTGTTGGATGAAAAGGTAGCAACTACGCTTTTCACTACTCACCTTTCTTGGAATGAAGCTTTTTTATCACCGGATTTTGTGGCTTTACGCAAACACATTGTAAAAGCTTGCAATGGCTTGCCTTTGAGCTTGAAAGGCATGGGAGCATTTCTATGTCGTAAAGAGAGGTTGCGAAGTTGGGAACGAGCATTACAAAGGATGGCAAGAGGAAGGAATTTGTTGGATGGTGATGAAGAAATTTGGAACACCTTAAAAATAAACTTTGATGGCTTCAACAATGATGTTGAAAAGAGCATGTTTTTGGACGTGGCTTGTTTCTTTTGCCGAGATGTATATCCATTTGGCATATCAAAAGAGATGCTCTTGTACATGTGGTCTAGAGATGGCATCCTTCCTTTGAATGAATTTGAAAATTTAGTTGGCATGTCATTGTTGAAGATCAATGAAGATAGGGGAATTGTAGAAATGCATGACCAACTACGAGATATGGGACGAAGGTTTGCCAAGAGTACAAGAATTTGGAACGCATCTATGATACCAGAAAGTGGATTTACAAACGAGGTAACATTTTAGTAGTACATGATTAATTTATACGATTTTGTTCTGTACTTTTGATTGCAATTAGTGAAGATTAAAATTTACATTATTTTAAGAATGATAAACTTTGAAATATGTTAGGAAATGAGCTACCATTTGAAATCTCTATAATAGAGATGTGAACCTCAATATGATATGTTCTAATTCATGGTTCTTTGAATGTAGGATGTTGAAGTTCTTGAAGGCATTTTTTGGCAACACACTATGAGCCTTCAACCTTTGATCAAATATGACCATAGTTTTCAATTTCGAAACCTTCGTGTCTTAATTTGGGTTGGTACTTTGACCAATCTTGATGCACATTTTGACATCTTGAGTACATTACTTCAATTTGCTTCTCAATGTTTACGTTTGGAGGCAATAGTAATAAGGAGCTCTCAAAATTTGATTGGATTGCCCCTTACTATTCCAGCAAATATTGCAATTACATTGCAAAAGAGCATATTTAATCTTTGTGCTACATGTGCATCCCTAAAGATTCTTGATTTCAAGGGTCTTGAATTCCTTGTGGCATTCCCAGACCAATTTGCATCAAGCAATACTCTATTAAGCCTATATCTCAATTCTTGTTCATGTTTAGTGGGATTGCCAAAGGAAATAGGGAATTTTTCGTTTTTAAAAATTCTAAATTTAGGAGGGTGTTCAAGCTTGGTAGAGTTGCCCAAGGAAGTGGGAAAGTTGTCATCTTTGACCCGTCTTGATTTGAAAGGGTGTTCAAGTTTGGCAGAATTGCCCAAGGAAGTGGGGAACTTGTCATCTTTGATCCATCTTGATTTGGAAGGGTGTTCAAGTTTGGCAGAGTTGCCCAAGGAAGTGGGGAAGTTGTCATCTTTGACCCGTCTTGATTTGAAAGGGTGTTCAAGTTTGGCAGAGTTGCCCAAGGAAGTGGGGAACTTGTCATCCTTGACCATTTTGGATTTGGAAGGGTGTTCAAGCTTGGTGGTGTTGCCTAAAGAAGTGGGGAACTTCTCATTGTTGACCCGTCTTGATTTGAAAGGGTGTTTAAGTTTGGTAGAGTTGCCCAAGGAAGTGGGGAACTTGTCATCTTTGATCCATCTTGATTTGGAAGGGTGTTCAAGTTTGGCAGAGTTGCCCAAGGAAGTGGGGAACTTGTCATCTTGGACTCGTCTTGATTTGAAAGGGTGTTTAAGTTTGGTGGTGTTGCCCAAGGAAGTGGGGAACTTGTCATCCTTGACCATTTTGTATTTGGAAGGGTGTTCAAGCTTGGTGGCGTTGCCCAAGGAAGTGGGGAACTTGTCATCTTTGACCCGTCTTGATTTGACAGGGTGTTCAAGTTTGGCAAAGTTGCCCAAGGAAGTTGGAAAGTTGTCATCTTTGATCTATCTTGATTTGGAAGGGTGTTCAAGTTTGGCAGAGTTGCCCAAGGAAGTGGGGAAGTTGTCATCTTTGACCCGTCTTGATTTGGAAAGATGTTCAAGTTTGGCAGAGTTGCCCAAGGAAATGGGGAACTTGTCATCCTTGACCGTTTTGTATTTGAAAGGGTGTTCAAGCTTGGTGGCCTTGCCTAAAGAAGTGGGAAACTTGTCATCTTTGACCACTCTCAATTTGGAAGGATGTTCAAACTTGGTGGCCTTGCCCAAGGAATTGGGGAACTTGTTTTCTTTGACTACTCTCAAATTGTTTGGATGTTCAAACTTGGTGGCCTTACCAATGGAAGTGGAGAACTTGTCTTCCTTAACTACCCTTGATTTGAGTGGATGTTCAAGCTTGGTGGCCTTGCCAACAGAAATGGGGAACTTGTCTTCCTTAACTACTCTTGATTTGAGTGGATGTTCAAGCTTGGTGACATTGCCTAAGGCAGTGGAGAAGTTATATCATTTGGTCAAGCTCAAATTGGATGGTTGTGTTTTGTTAGGTTCACTACCAAAGAATCTAGGATGGATACTTTCATTACGGGTTCTTTCTTGGAATAATTGTCCAAATTTGGAACCCTATATGTTAGTTGAGATGTCTTCACCAACCTCTTTGGCTAGTCTTGAAGGCAAATTTTCTTGCCTTGAAGGTAATCATCATAAGGGAGTGTTTTGTGATGGATGCAATATGACCCCCATAGTTGGACCTCGTTTGAAGGCAAAAGCCACTTTTAAAGTAGACTATGATTTGTGCTTAGAGTGTTTTACAAAATGGAAGTTATTATTGGAAAATCCAAGCCAATGAAAAATTATAATAGTGGTTTGCATGAAGTTTGAATGCCTAAAATATGGCTCTTTTTTAGATTGTATAGACAATTTAGTGCAATCTATTGAAAATTATTTACAAAATTTGATCATCAAGATTGCAATTATAGTTAGGATTTGTATATTGTTCTCTTCTAAATTTTCTATTGTTTAAGAGTATTGAATCATTGAATCATAGCAATTGACTTGAACATGTAACCATCATTAGAAGATAATTAAGCCCTTAGAAGAACTACTTCCTTATAGAAATTAATAACTTGTCAATGTCTACATCTAGTTACTTGTTGTCCAACATGAGATTGCGATATCTTTTTGTTGTAGCCGTGTTCTTGAAATTTGACTAATCAAATTAATAAAAGGGTAATCATTTCATGTTTAGTCATTGCGCAAGAAATTGGAATTTTATGAATCATCACCTGGGAACATCAATGTATTCTTGATGTGGATTGGATTCCCACCCATGATTTGTACTTGAAATTCCCATTTGTAAAATGCTTTGTGCATGATTTCCCTGATCTTATGCATCGACACTCTTATAAGCTCTTTGCTCTATAATTTTTTTTATAATTTCAATTGTCCTTATGATTGTGTTACAAATGATGAGAATTTTAGAGTTATTTGCAATTGCTATGTTCAATACCCACTAGTTATATTGGCGTGGGGATGACTACATAGAGTTTTAGAGACAAAGACTATCAAATTAATTTCATCAAGTTTGAATCAAAGTAGTTCTACCCCAAAAAAATAGCTTGGCAAACATTCAAATGCACATAAGTTCATATAAAAAATATAAACAAAAAGGGTACAAAATAGGAACTAAGGCTCTTCCTAGCATGAACATAGATTCTTCATAGCCCATCATTATTGGCAATGAAGAAAGGTCCCTTCACTAATGAAATTGATCTCGGAAAGCTATTAGGATGCATTACCATTTATTATTGTTGGTCCATTAAGGATATTAGAGTAACCCAACATTGCCTAGACAATTCTAATCACTGTATAATGGAATCGCTAATGACTGCACAAGAAACATATAGTAATCTAGTATTCAAGTGTACACAAGAACCATCATACCATACAAGAACCGCAAAGGAACCTTCATACCACCATACAGTCACTACAAACTATATGGTGAAGAAATGTAGCTTATTTTTCACAAAATTAAAGTCTCTTTCTATTACATTGCAATCAAATTTGCAAGAGGAAACCTTATGCACATTTGTTCTTAGAAGTGAAATTTCACATGGCATTGAATAATTGTGCCAAGTTTCAAAGCTTGTTAGTTCCTATAGTATTAAAGAGAAGTATTTGAATTATGTTTGTGTAGTAATTGACAAGGTTCCTCTAGTTGAACTCAAAATTGATAAATATACAAATAATAAAATACTGGTAGGGCAATCATGTGCCCATTGAAGAATATAGAGGCTCAACTTGATGGGATATTCAAGCTTGTCGGCCTTGCCCAAAGAAGTAGGGAGCTTATCATCCTTGACCACTCTTGATTTGAAAGGGTGTTCAAGCTTGGCAGCTTTGCCCAAAGAAGTGGAGAACTTGTCATCCTTGACCACTTTGAAATTGGAAAGGTGTTCAAATTTGGCGACCTTGACTGAAAAAGTGGGGAACTTGTCATCTTTGACTACTTTCAATATAGAGGGATATTGAAGCTTGGCGGTCTTGCCTAAGGAAACGAAGAACCTATCATCCTTGACCACTCTCAATTTGGAAGGGTGTTCAAGTTTGGCGGCCTTATCCAAGGAAGTAGGGAACTTGTCATCTTTAACCACTCTAAATTTGGAAGGGTATTCAAGCTTGGTGGCCTTGCCTAAAGAAGTGGGGAACTTGGCTTTCTTGTCTACTTTGGATTCGAGGAATTATTTAAGTTTGGCAACAATACCAAAGGAAGTAGGGAATTTTTCATCCTTGACCAAACTTTATTTAGTGGAGTGTTCAAGCTTGGTGGCAATTCCAAATGAAGTGGGAAACCTTTCATCTTTGACCACTATCAATTTATAAGGGTGTTAAAGCTTGGGAGCATTGAGAAAGTGTTCAAGATTGGTAACATTACCCTTGGAAGTGGTAAACTTGATTTCTTTGACCAAACTTTATTTGATGGAGTGTTTAAGCTCAGTAGAAATTCCAAATGAAGTGGAGAATTTATATTCCTTGACTATTATCAATTTAGAAGGATGTTCAAGCTTGTCTACAATGCCAAAAGAAGTGAAAAACTTATCTTCTTTAACCCCTCTCACTTTGGAAGCTCTTCAAGTATGGCAACATTGCGAAAAGGACTAAGGAATTTGTCTTCCTTAATAACTCTCTATTTGGGAAAATATTCAAGGTGAACAATCTTGTCCAAGGAAGTAGGGAACTTGTCTTCCTTGACCAAACTTTATTTAATGGAGTATTCAAACTTGGTGGCAATTCCTAATGAAGTAAAACTTGACATTCTTAACAACTCTTAATTGGAGGGGGTGTTCAAGCTTGGCATGATTGCCAAAAGAAGTAAAGAACTTATCTTTCTTGATTGCTTACACTACAACAATGGCAGTGTTTTATGACTGCAGAATTATGACTGAGGATGACTAGCGACTGCTTGCAGTCATATTTTTAAAGGTCAACACTTTCGAGAGAAATATGACTGTAAAATATGACTACCAGTCATTTTTACGCCTTGTACTTCACAAGTGTATACTATACGGCCATTAGGAATACCAAAGTACTTCATAGGGAACGTAGGGAACATGTTTGGGAACGTTGAGTCATATTATGAATTATATTTTCATAGTAGTGAATTTTTTTTTGTTTTGGGCAATTCAAAAAAAATACGGGCAATTCAAAGAAAAATATAAATAAGCCATCATTTAAAATTTTGAAATCCTAGTCACCTACTTTTTCAGATTTTGAATCCTAATCACCATTTTTTTAGTGTTTTGAGACCCTAGCCATTATTTTTTTAGGGGTTTAGAACCCTAGCCGCCATTTTTTAGGGTTTTGAAACCTTAGCCGCCGTTTTTTAGGGTTTTGAAACCCTAGTCGTCACTTCTTGTGGTTCTTCTTCCTTGTCTTCTATTGTCTCTTAACTCTCATTTGTTGTTGCTTTTTGTTGCATCTCAACTCTTGTTTCTTGTTGCTCTTTACTTCATGTTTCTTGTTTCTTATTGTTGCATCTAGCTTCTTTTTTTTTCTTGCATTTGAACTCTTAGTTCTTGTTTTGTAGTTCTTGCTTTTTATTTCTTCTTGTTGCATCTACACTCTCATTTCTTGTTGTTTCTTGTTATGTTTTAGTTGGTGCTTTTTATTTCTTGTTGTGTCTTAGTTGTTGTTTCTTGTTTCTTGTTTCTTATTTCTTGTTGTGTCTTAGTTGTTTCTTGTTTCTTGTTTCTTATTTCTTGTTGTGTCTTAGTTGTTGCTTAGTTGTTTCTTGTTGTGTCTTAGTTGTTGTTTCTTGTTTCTTGTTGTGTCTTAGTTGTTGCTTAGTTGTTTCTTGTTGTGTCTTAGTTGTTGCTTCTTGTTTCTTGTTGTGTCTTAGTTGTTGCTTAGTTTTTTTTATTTTATTTCTTGTTGCATCTTAACTTTTACTTCTTGTTATTTCTTAATACTTATCTTTTTTTCTTGTTTCCTCCATCGTCAATCTTATTCTTCCTATCCTAAACTTAAGTTACATATTTTGTGTTGTTATAAGGCTTTGAAGGTTGAGCTTTGTTGTTCAATCATTAAAAATTAACATCTCATTTCTTTAATTGTATATGCAGGCACCAAAAGTTGAAACAAAGACATTGAAAGCTACTTACAACCCAATGAAGCCATCTTCACATTATTGTAAGGATTGTAGGCCTTATTGGATTGTATGAATGATTCATTGTGATATATATATTTTGTATTAGTGACTAATAAATGTCAATGAAGATAGTTGTATTTGTTCTTGCATTCTCCTTCTTTAATATGATTATCTCTCATACATCTTTAAAATCATGTATTATATATTCATTTTTAATTGCATGAGACTTTTTATTCAATTGTCAAATCATCTTAATGTATGATAGTTATATATCATGTCCACTTAAAATGCATTAAAAATGTGATTGTAGTTAGTAATATGATTGATGAGAGTCATATTCTACATCATTCAAAAATATGACTTATGAGAATCATTTTTCACATTAACAAAAATATGACACACCATAGTCATATTCCACATTACTGCAAAATATAACTCACACTAGTTATATTCCATGTAACCAAAAAATATGATTCATTGCAATTATATTCCATGTTACTACAAATATGATTGACCGCAGTTATATTCCATATCACTACAAAAAATGACTTACCGTAGTCATATTTCACATCACTGCAAAATATGACTCATTGCAGTCATATTCCACGTTACTGCAAAATATGACTCACTGCAGATATATTCCACATTACTGCAAAATACGACTCATCGCAGTCATATTCTACATCACTGCAAAATATGACTCACCGCAGTCATATTCCATGTTACTGCAAAATATGACTCACCACAGTCATATTCCATATCATCAAAAAATATGACTCATCGCAGTCATATTCCATGTCATCAAAAAATATGACTAAACACAGTTATATTCCACGTCATCAAAAAATATGACTAGACACAATCGTATTCCACATAGGATTTTTTTATTTGCTCGGGCAACCCAAGAAAAAGTCAAAATCCCCCTAGGATAGTCAAAGTATATGCCTAGTTGGCATACTATAGCTAAAAATGGGTATTTATACCCCTCAACCCATATGACTGCCAATATGACTGATGTCTGAAGCGACTACTTCTAAACTACTGGAATCAGTCATATCCTGAGTCATCTACAGTGATTTCTGCGTGAGTCATATTTTTCGATTTTACGACTCACTGCAGTCATATTTTGCAGTCATAAAACACTACCATTATTGTAGTGTTATGATTTGGAAAGTTGTTCAAGTTGAATAGCCTTATCCAAAGAAGTGGAGAACTTGTCTTCTATAAAAACTCTCAATTTGAGTAGATGTTCAACATTGGTGGCATCAGGGTTGTCTTAGACATACATCCATCTCAAAATCGCATCCAAAATCTGGACGTCCGAATGTCCAGACCTAATGTCGCGCTCGAATTGTGGTCGGTCGACGTTCAGCGGTTAGTAGGACGGGCGTGGTAGCGGTCGGGCGGACGGCCGTCGAAGCTGTCGGGGTGACGGCCAACAAAGCGATCAGGCGGACTGCGAGTCTGTAGGTTCGGCAGCAAACGGACTGTCCGATCAAACGCGGTCCACCGGTTTGGGGTAGGTTCGCGTCGTCCGGATTAGTTTCGGGAAGGACAATTTTAGGTCTGGGAGCGGACGACTAAATGAGCGGATGGCTATATGAGTAGGATAACAGTTTCTAGTGGCCAAACTTTACAAGGAAATGAAGTGATTGAACATGACAGGTCTCCATTCATACCATTAGGCCAACTTGGAGAAAATGACAAACTACATGCTTGGGAGAAAATGAATGTGGACAAAACAAGCTTGGAATTTGGAGAAAAATTGGCTGACAAGAGCATCGAGGGGCCAAGCTCCGTAAACCCTAAACTGCTAGAGGTACTAGACAAGGTAGATTTAGGTTTGAAAGAGTGCGAAAGTCCGAATATGGTCGACAATGGCCAAGGCAAAAATGACAATGTCCAAAGTTCACAACATCCACCTCATACCAATCCTCCATCCGTTCCACCGCTCCACGCTCATTGTTGAATGGTGGAAGTGGTAGTACTACTTTAGAGGGTTCAGGGAGTTTTCAATCTAAATTGCAAACTTCCAACATTCAAGAAGAAACTGTGAAGCGGAAATTCACTAGTTTAGGGTGTACTATTGATGGGGAAGATGAGACATTGGAATCAATGTTGAAGAGCATAGCAAGTCATCCACCACAATGTTTTGAAAGACCAACAAACATGAAATTGCAATCTCTGAGTGAAATAACAACGGTCGCTTACCAACGGAGGCAATTGACAGAAGAAGCAATGGTAGAAGAATCCGCTAAACCTAAGAAGAAACGCGTGATGGAGCCGTTTGCTATTTCTCCAAGGAGGAAAGTACATGGAGGAAGATCCCCCTTTGATACACGACTATCCCTTCCAGTTCTTCCTACAAGGAAAGGACGATTGGCTGTTGGTTTTCGAGAACGCATACTCGGTAATAACTTGTTACAGAGGAAGTATAATCCAAACATAGGCAAGGAGAAGAAAACTTCTACATCTAGGAAAATCAGAGAAAAATAAAAAAAAATTCGATTATCTTCATCAGATGATGAAAACAACATTAAATTCCTAATGCCTTACATTTGTAATTGACTTATGAGTTATGACTTATTTGTTCAATATTGTTTCTATAGTATTCCAAATTATTTCCTGTATGTGACATGCAAAAGTTTACATTTCACAAAGAATCATAATTTTATGATTATAGAAAATGACTGAAGACTTCACTTTTCTTCAATTATATATTTTTTAATATCACCATAAAAATTCTCTCTTTCTCCTTCTATATATATTTATAGTTTGTACACAAAGTACTCATAAGATGTAACAATGAGTCAATTACAATCATATATGATGAAGAGAAATATCAAAATTCTAAAAGGGAGTAGAGTTTACAATTACGGGTAGGATTTATGGTTTTTAGGGTATAGGGTTTAGGGTATGGAGTTGTTTTTTGAGTTTCAAATTGAAGGGTAGAATTCCCGCCTTTAGTTTTTAAAGTTCTGATGTCTTCACCTGGAGATAGTGAGGAACTGACGGTCTGCCACCTCACTTCTTTGGATTCTCTACTTGCAAATAATTGAGTTTGGAGAATCCAAATTCGTCTGCCCGTCCACTCGGCGGATGGTGCGTCGATCAAGCGGTCGGTGAAACCGTCTGCTCGTCTGCTCAGCGGATGGACCGATGGCCGTTTGGTCGGGGCGGACGAAGTCTGACCGTCTGCCCATCCACTCGTCCGCTCGGCAGACAGTGCACCGACCAAGTGGTCAGTGAAACTGTCGGCTCGTTCGCTAAGCGGACAGATCGACGGACGATCGGTCAAGGTAGACAAAGTTTGGCCGTCCGCCCATCCACCCGTCCAGTCGGCGATCGACTCGTCGGCAAGGCGGTCGGTGCGTCCATCCAACTCATTCGTTCATACATCGTTCTCGATCGTGCGATGAAAGGTGCGGACTCGCAGTGTCTGTCCGATTTTGCCGTCCAACCCCGCCCCAACAATCGGTAGAAAGAGTGCAGGGGACAGCTCAGTCCACACAATTGTTTCCCTTGTGGAGTGGGTGATCTAGTAGCAATTGGTCTCTACACGTCCCTTCCGACTTGGTGTGTGAACAATTCTAAATGAATAAATTGCATTCATTCATTATTAAACCGACCGAGCGGACGAAGATTTTCGTTCAACCGTCAAATTTAGGGCTGCATCGGATGGCCTTCGCGGTCCAATTCCCTCGGCCATCCGATCAGAGACACGACGGACTCCGCCTCCATCCGTGTGGTCGGCCCCGTCCGCCCGATTCGATCGGTCGGTGCCGATTGCCTAGTCCGAACGGTCGGCCTCATCCGCTGTTGCTGCGGTCGCCCCGTCCGCGCATTCGAGGCCATCCGCTTCATCGTCGCCGCGGTCAGCCCCATCCACCCAGCCGTCTGTCCAACTGTTTGACCGTTGGCTCTTCCGTCCGCCCGACCACCCGTCCACTAGACATACGAGAGTCGCATAGTTCTATGTCGCCGGACACTCGAAAACCCGTAGATGCGGACGTTGGACGTCCATCCGCACATCCGGGCATCCCAACGTCCGTGCAACCCTGGGTGGCATTGCCAGAGGAAGTGGAGAATTTATGTCATTTGGTCATATTCAATTTGGATGGTTGTGTTTTGTTAAGTTCTTTACCAAAGAATTTTAGATGGATACCTTCATTCTAGATTCTTTCTTGGAATAATTGTCTAAATTTGGAACCTTATATGTTGGTTGAGATGTCTTCACCAACTCCTTTGACTAGTCTCGAAGGCAATTTTTTTGGTTTTGAAGGTGATCATCACACGGGAGTGACTATTTTTAGTATTTTATATTTTTGAAAAAATCTTTTTGAAGTCTAGTTTTAGCATCAAAAATCACATTTTGAAAATGATGGATTATGATTTTTCTAGTCAAGATTTTGTGCAATGGTGTCCATTGCAATCTTGACTTTCCATAGTAGTGAGGGCTCTTGGAAATGAGCCTCAAATGTACTTGATCTTCGAGAAAAAATCACATTGGAGATTCATTTTTTAAAATTGCACAATAGATTTTGAGAAGCTAACCATTCTTGTTTGAGTTTTTGTATCTCTAGAAATAAGGTTGGAATATCATATATGGTTCAATGATGAGTGATCTAACTTCATAGTGTTGCTTTGAAAGACCTACAGGAGGAGGTCTATAAACAATGTGGGCATTTCCAATTGTTCCTAGAACAGGTCCATAATGATTGCATGTGGTTGGTCAAATGGATTTCATTTTTTGAGGTAGAAAAATGTGTCTTCAAGTGAGTGATTTTAGGGTTGTGAGTAGTGCTTTGGATCATTCTTATGTGTCATGTATGAATCACAAATGCATTGTTTAATGGGTAACACAGAATTCAAAATGACAATACGATAGAAGTATAAATATTAATTTCAGGATATGTCTTTCTCTTGCTCAATTTAGGACACTCCATTGACACATTATAAAACTTTCTTGAACATACTAAGCTCACCCTATTCAACTTTTGGGGGACTATTTGTAGGCCTTTGATATACACATGTCAATTCATTATTGCTAAGGTCTATGAACATCAATAGAAATCTACGGACTCTTCATTTCAAAAAATCATATCTAATTCATTCTATGATTCAAAATTACCATTAAATTTGCAATTTATTTCTTTTCCATTTCTTTGTCTACCAAAAAAATTGAAAATCATTGATTGGTTAGTTTCTTCCACACATTTGTTTTTCTCCTTAGATGTGCCATTCTTAAGCTTTCTACCTTAGAATCATTTTTCTAGCAAAGGCAATGAAAAACTATAAAGGAATAGAAATCAAATCATGTTCATTTAGTAAAGTATGGATTTGTAACAGATTGTTGGAATTGGCAAAAATTCCATCCATGATAGTCTTCTAACACATGTAAAGTAATAGGCTCGTAAATTGCCCACTTTAGAGCTGAATTAAATTTTAAGGAGGTTAAGCCTTTTGAAATGCTTTATAATAATTTTTTCTTGAAAGACAAGTAGAATTGGCATCCAATCCAAGTTGTTCATATGTTTTGGAGCTTTGTGGAATTAGTTATGAAAATTTCAAGTTGAAATGGCATAGGGCTCTTATATTGTCCACTGCCTAAAATGTACACTATTCATAGATTGTTGAAGGCTATGAAAAAGTAACATGTATAAGGAATGTATATTTGAAGAGGTAGTCAGTTTAGAGCTTGTACTCTTTGAGAACCTCCTACCTTATTATAGCTCCAATATTTAATTGAGATCAACATAATGTTGAGACCTTATTGTTCTAGTATGCCAAAATTTTCTACTATTGTTTTAATCAAAGTATAAGAGGTTTTATATATTGTGGCACATAAGTCACCTCTTTCTTGTTACTTGAAACTCCTTTGACCAATGCTAACATTTACACACCTATGTGTCCTTAAATCTTCTATATCAAAGCTTAAGTGATGGTTATAATTACTTGCCAAAATGAGGCCCCATAGTAGATGGCTAGAATAGAACATTGGGCCGGTCCACCATATCGACAAGTCCTATGACCATTAGGTGCAAGCCCTGCTGACCATGTAATTCGCTCAAAGAAACAAAAATATACATTTTTTAGAATGTAACCATAAGATCTTGTACTTTATTTATGTGAGATGATGAGGTAAAAATTTCATAAAGTTTGACCATATAGATTGAGAGATTCTAGCATTCAAAGTTTGTTTATTTATTTATTTTAAACACAAGCTTGTAATTTCAAATGAGTTTGACCACCATTTTTAAATGAAATTGTACTACAAACTTTGAATTAAATTTTTTTTGTGTTGAAGAACTTATTTAAAAGTGTAGGAAAAAATTTCAAAAACACACACACTTAATTGTCATTCTGTAAAAAATTATTAAGTAGAAATAGATCCAAGATTAAAAGGAAAACTAGATGGTTAGTAGCTATAAGATGGGATTGAAACACAATATTACCAAAGGTGAGATTGTTCTAGCAAACAAAGTCAACTTTGTTGGACAATGTTTTTTTGAAAAACTGTAAAAATTGCATTCTTAAACGAATTCTATAAGCTATTTTTTCAAGAAGATACTTTGATTGCTGAAAAAACAAGATTGTTTATAACTTTCATATTACCAATTCAAATGGAATGAATCGAAGCTTTACATGTAGACAAAATGTAATTTTTAAATTTTTTAAAAAATTTGAATTTCAAGTTGTTCTAGATTTCTTTTTCTACTCGCCGAATGGAAATTTGGGCTTTTTGTGGTATAACTTTTGTTGCCGGGCACTAATTGAAATAATAATTATGATCCCACAAAGCTAATAAGTGTATCTATCTTATAAGAAGTTTCAAAAAGTTTCACTAAAAATTGAGGTAGTAGGAACCTACCAAAATCCATTTTGTCTCTTTAGAGGGCAATGGACAATGAGATAATCCTTAAAGAATGAGTTGATCACCATGAAAATCATTTGTTTGGATATTGTGTGGATTGTTGGCTTAAGGAAATGAAAACACACTCATTGGAAGACAAACCATTGGAGAAGGTCTTCCCTTTCCACACAAAATTTGGAGGATGAATAGTTGCACTTCTATTGTACATGGAGAGATTCTTTGTCATTCATCGACCAAAAAATGACTGCAAAAGAATTATTTGTAGTCAAGATTTATTTTACTAAATTTTCAATATTTTTTGAAAAATTTGAAATCATAGGATGTGGATTGTCTATTACAACATTACAATTATTGGGGTTGGCATTTTTCAATTTCGTAACTAAATTGTAAACAATTTAGTATTTTGAATCATTCTCTACTTCCTATTTTCTTCCTAAATGTTGTACAATTCTAAATGACTTGAAAATTTTCAAGAATGTAGCAAACTTGCTTTGTAGAATGATTTCAAAGAAACACTACCATTTTGGATTTTTTTTCATACAAATGTGACCTTGTGAAGTGCAGCTACTCATTTTTTGTAGGGCCCCCAAAAGGGGTTTTGTTACTTCAAATGCTAAGATCTTGCAATCCATATAGTGAAAATTTCTCACATTTTCTCAAATCAGCATACTACAAGATCCTACAGTTACATGTGCATGGAGAAAAATATTATAAAACATAGCAAAAAACCTTTAGGGATTTAACCAAAAAAAATTGATGTTATAAATGACAAAATAATTTGAAAGACTTTGACAAATGCCAACTAACTTCCAATTGGAATTAGTGATCTTGCAATGCTATTGTAGTACTATTGCAATACAAATGTATTACTTTCAATTTAACGATTGCAATATTAATATAATACAATTATCAATTCTTAATATTGTGGTAGTAATGTTGCCATGCTATGTACTTAACCAATACTGAAAATAATCCAATTGTTGCAATGTTGCAACTTCAGCAAAGTTTTCATTACTGTTTTAAGGTAAATCAACCCATTGTGGTTAGATGACCCATTATGGTCAATTAGGGAGTGCTTTTTCTTCTTTATGTGAAATTTTGGCCTTGATGCATGTAAGAAATGACAGTCATGGATTGATTAGTGACCTAGTTAGGAGGCTTCAATTCTTTAGAGGGAATTCAATGTCAAACATGACTTTTTAGTCCTTCTTTTTTAGAAAATATTCATAACTACTTTGGGTGAATGACATGAGCATCATAGAGTCAGATTTCGTTGGTGGTGGGATGATTTATAGACTCTTTTGGGCTGAACACTTCAAAAATTCATAACAAATCCATACTTTGTTGAAAAAATACAATTTGAATTGCTCTCACTTTTTCTCACATTTGCCTGTATGTGGGAAAAAAATTAAAAAATTCCAGCAACAGCATGTGGCTGAACTCCTAATTTTGACTACAATAGGTTGGTTTACCTTAGTATTATTTCAATACTGCAACAATATCGTGGACCACTGTGATTGCGTCAATATTGCAACAGTCCTGATACAAAAAGAGGCTACTTTCTCGATGAAGGTGATCATCTTCTCCTGTGAAGGATGATACTCCTTAAGTTTGGTGATGTGTTTGTTTCCATGTGAATTTGCTTTCCAGTATCAATGTTATTCATGTCGCTATTCTTCTATAGAGTGAAGGATCAGTTAGGACCTTCAAAGTATGACTTATCGCAGTCATATTCCACATCATTGCAAAATATAACTCACTACAATCATATTCCATGTCATCAAAAAATATGACTCGCCACATTCATATTCCATGTAGGATTTTTTTGTTTGCTCGGGCAACTCAGCAAAAAGTCAAGACCCCCTAGGAGAGTCAAAGTATATATCATGTTGGCATACTATGGCTAAATATGGATATTTATACCCTTCAACCTATATAACTACCAATATGACTGGTGTCTGAAGCGACTGCTTCCAAACGACTGGAGTCAGTCATATCCCAAATCATCTACAATGATTTCTGCGTGAGTCATATTTTTGGATTTTACGACTCACTGCAGTCATATTTTGCAATCATATATCACTACTTTTGTTGTAGTGTTTCTACTATTGCTTTAATCAAAGTGTAGAAGGTTCTATATATTGTGGCTCATAAGTCATCCCTTTCTTATTGCTTGAAACTTTTTTGACTAAAGCTAACATTGACACCTACATGTGTCCCCAAATCTTCTTTATTGAAGCTTGAGTGATGGTTTTAATTTTGCTTGGGAAAAAAAAGGTCCCATAATAGATGGCTAAATTAGAACGCTAGGCCAATCTACTGTATCAATGAGCCCAATGACCATTGGGTGCAAGCCTTGTTCATCAAGTAATTTGCTCAAAAAATTAGAAAAAAATTAGAATCCAACTGTAAGATCTTGTACTTTATTTGTCTGAGATCATGTGGTATAAATTTCATATAGTTTGACCATACAGATTGAAAGATTCTAGCATTCAAAGTTTATTTATTTATTGAGAACACTCACTTGCAATTTCAAATGAGTTTGACCACCATTTGTGAAAAAAACTTGTACTACAAACTTTGAATTTAAAAAAATTTGTATTGAAGGATTGAGTTGAAAGTGAAGAATTTTTTTTAAAAAGTATATATTGGATTTTCATTCTCAAAAAAATTGTTGCATAGAAATAAGTCCAAGATTGAAAAAAAATCTAAATTGTTAATAGTTCTAAGATGAGATTGAAACACAATAACCCAATAGTGAGATTGACTTAGCAAACAAGCTTAACTTTGTTTAACTATTTTTTTTGAAAATTATAAAAATTGCATTCAAAAATGAATTCTGTAAGTTATTTTTTTACGAAGATACTTTGGTTGCTGAAAAACAAGATTGTTCCTAACTTTCATATCACTAAGTCAAATGGAATGAATCAAAGCTTTATTAATAGACAAAAATATGATCTATAAGAAAAAAAATTTAATTTAATTTCAATTTTTTGTTGATTTCTTTTTCAACCCACTTAATGAAAATTTGTTCTTTTTGAGGTATAACTTTTTCTCCTTTACACCAACTGAAATGAAAATTATATTTCGATAAAGCTAATAAGTATTTCTATATTATGAGAAAGTTTCAAAAAGTTTCACTAAAAATTGAGGTGGTAGAAATCTATAGGAATCCATTTTGTCCTTTTAGGAACAATGGGCCTCTAGACTTTTCATTTCATACAGGTGTTGGATGTGTTTTTTTGAGTCCAGTAGTACCATCAGGTGGATTAATTTTTGTCCCAACATGTGGTCTTATGAAGAAGATCGAGTGAAAGTAGTGTGCTGTTGTTTTGCAATGGATTCCATTTGGTTTATAAAATAATATAATATAACAACTAGTGTGTTTTTTTATCACTTCTCCTACTACAAATAGGTGCAAGTTGAACTCCACAGTCTTTGTTTTGGTCGTTCATTTGGGTCAACCCCTCTGCCTTGGTTTATAATGTTAATGCTTGTGTCAAAGACTTGCCTAGTTTTATAATCCTCAAGTTATACTATTGTATCCCCTACTTCCAATCTTACAAAGCTAAGTTATTCCTTACTCTGGAAAAAACTGTGTAATAAGTTAATCCTACAATTGCCGGCCAAGCATTTCCACAATACAGATCCCAAGTAGTGGAAAGGGTCCTCACTCCTTCCCAAAGACCCTCATAGAACAGGCTTGTCAAGCTTAGTACGGAGTATTTCTTCACGCCTGTCCACCTCTACACACAAGCATATCCCATTTACACACCATCGGAGCTTAGCTCAGTGTGTGAATTATCTTGCCATCTCGTAGTGAGAGCCTAGTGCCAGTGGGAGGGTTATACTACGAAGGTGCTCTTCTGATAAGGGCCTCTTCATACTTGCAGAATAGTGTGTTTACAAAAAATCCTCGTTTTATTCACACTGTAGAGTTAAGTTTGGAGTTTTTTAAATTCTCATACCTGCTTAGGAATTTTAGAGGCGTGGTTAGAAAGCTACGGTTTCTTATTGTCCTCCTCCATGTGGTTAGAAACTTAGGGTTTGAAGCTCCTTTGGCTGTGTTGGTTGTGGCTTTACATTCAATCGCTTGAGCATTTTGGAACGCTTGTTCAGGTCGTGGCTTCTTTCCTAGTTTTAGGATTTGAATTAATTTTGCATTCCATCACTTGTTCAAGTTGTGATTTCTTCCTGAGCATTAGGGTTTGAGGATTAGCATGGCACCAATTTTAGCTTCAGGTTTGTGATCTTTTGGATTGCGATTGCTGTCAATTTGGTAGAGCTTGAGCAAAATTGTTGGCATCGTTAGGATAGACTAGTAGACAAAATGTTAACTGAGCCAGGAGAAGTTATGGTGTTTGTTATGGCATTAGTCTTGCTCTTGCAAAATGTTTCAAGGGAAATGGTCAGGTTGTAGGAAGTTCGAGAAGAGCGTGAATCGGCAAGTAAAGTTGTTGCTCGTGCCCATAGTGTTGTCCCACAAATGTCACAAATTTTAGCATGCGTTCTTCACGATTTTCGCCTTGCCAATGTAGGATTGCTATTAGATAAGGAATTAAGGTTTTGGATCAAATCAAGATCGACTACTTGATTTTCAATTTTAGTATACTCTGAATATGATGACTTGCGGTGGATTCAGAACTTTTGCATGGCAAAGAAGGTGATGTTTGAATTGGCTGCCAGATTTGAACCATTCATATAGGTATAAGATACCAAATTTTGGAGAATTGTTCCTCTCAAAGTGAAAACAACAGTAGCAGTTTACAAGCTTGTCCAAGGAGCTCCGTTGCTAATAGTTTCCGAATTCTTTGCAATTGGCTTATATTATCAACTATGTTGAAGGTGTTATGGGAGGTAGTGAATGCAATTAATATTGTGTTCCAAAACAAAATCAAGTGGCCAAGTCATGAGCAAGCGACAATCAACACGGAGGAGTTTAAGGAATGGTGTAGCTTGCTAGGGGTCATTGGTGCAATCGATGCCACTCATTTCAACATCTCAAAACCAATGTAGTTTCCTGAAGACTATTACTATTTTAACCCCTTACAAAGAAGGTAGATTAACTATACTTGAGGAGTTGTACAACAGAAAACACAAGCATGACAGGAATGTAGTAGAGCATACTTTGGAGATATTAAAACAGTCTTTTTTGAGCTTGAAAAGAAATTTGAAGTCCATGTAACATTCTTGCCAAATGTGGTTGTAGCATGTTGCTATCTCTACAATTTTCTACTAGGACAAAACACACATGAAGTTGAACGTCTATTGGAGACCGTGTGTACTGAAGGATTGGATTCTAGTGAATCTACAGCCACAAAAGATAGGAGAGAAGATGTGGAATTTGGTGTTCCAGAAGAAAATCAAGCGGAGACAGTTCGACAAGATTTGGAGCTATACCTTGGCAAACAAAGGAACTTGATTCCTTGATTTGATTTCTAAAGTAAGTACAATGTCCATTTGTCCACCAATTTTTTACAATATTTTTTCTTTGTACAATCATTATATTACAAGCAACTAGATGCTATTCTTATTTTTGTCATCACTAGTATGTTCATTTGCAGAGAGCAAGTTTTCTGGAGAAGAACTCTCATCATTGGAAGCATTTCCATTTGCTATTCCCAAGGTGGCATCAACAGTACTAGATTTATTCCATATAGGTTGATATGCTAACGTTGCTCCATAGGTAGGTGTAGCCCCATAAATTGTTGTAGGTGTATAGTTTGGAGGAGCTTGACAATTGGTAATAGAGCTATAGTCTATAGAATTTGCATAGGGCAAGTGAAGTAGATCAATTGAACCATAGGAAGGTTGAAGTTGATTGAAGGATCGTACCAAAAAAGATGGAGGTTGCAAGCTAGCACTTAGTACTTGTGTAAGGCCAACAATTGCTTGCACCAAATTCCCTTGGTTGGCATGGGTTAAACAAGAATTTTCTTGAGTGACTAGATCACGCTCTTTGTTGTATTTGAGTTGCTTATGGAACATTTTTCATCGTAGCTTTGAATCTTTTTCATTCAACTTTTCCAACGTAGTCACAAGCTTTTCTCTTAATGAATTGGTTGCTTCGGCAATTTTGGAATGACCTGAAAGTGTCTTTCATCTTTGACATGTATTATCAAATTTGTGGGTCATTTCTTGGAGAGATGATTCGGAAGATGATAACAAGTTAGCAAGACCCAAGGAGGTGCCATGAGCTGTCCCATTTGATCCACAAGCAATAGAATGAGGTTGGATAAGGGGGTCATTTTCATATCACCCTTCACGGCAAGAAAAAGGTACCCATGATACGCAACTCCCCCCTCTAAGAACCGTATGTGATAGTTGCCCACCATATGGCTCCTCTTTTTTCATATCTTACGTGAGTTCAAAGAAAAAGAAAAAATATAAATATTTTATGGGCTCTTTTAGGCTTTTCAAAACAATTATATAGAGGCTAATACCTTCCAATGTTTTCATTGTCGGTTTTGTCCTTTATCCAAGTCAAATTCCAGCTTATCTCAAGTTGCTATCAATTTATTGAAGTCCAATATGATCTCCATCAGGTTCTCCTACTTCCCATTAGGTTCCTATATGACCTAATTATTTTTATGAGGCAGCCACCTATTTTCTAAATGGATTTGGTGCAGTATTTATAGCTGGAGAAGAACGACCATGAATTGTAGGAGGTTGATCCAAAGCAATAGGACCGTGTAAAATATTTTGGTCAAAGTTCTAGTCACAATTTCTCACCCACCTACACAATTTAAAGAATGAAATTAGAATTCATTCTTCACTACACTAATGAGATAAATAGTGTTGGCAATACTAATCACAAAGCATAACACTAATTGTCAACAATTCGGTTAATGTTACCAACACTAAATGTCAACATAGACACTATTTGTCAACTATTGGGTATAAATTTTTTACAAGTTTACATTTAATGTTACCTAACTATTTCATCAAAATGCATATGTACCCAAATATACAAATGCTCATTCAAATGAATATTCTATTAAATAAAAAGTTAGAAACCTTTGCAAATGAGTATTCTTTATTTTCAAAATAAAAGAAACAAATCCTAAAAGGAATTGTCTTCACGTAATAAGAATGAGAAATAAAAATAAAATTAATTCAATATACAAACAATTCATAAAAAAATACTCATTGAAACTATCAACTATACAAAGTGGATCACAAAAACTTCTACTTGAAGACAAAGCTTACAAAGTTTCATATTTATAAACAATGCATAAATAATAAGACTAATATCTATATGGCCTAATAAATTGAGCAACATCTTGACCATCAAAGTACGAATTATGTTTTGCGACTATTTCTTGAAGATGTGGAAATAGTTGATCCACACTCCAAGAGCCATCAACACCTAATGCCATGCCACAACGGATAATGGCTTTTCTAGCATAAGACATATTGTTGCAATCTACTTGCATGTTGACATCTTCAACACTATCAACAACCAATTGAAGAAAAAATCTCTTACCAGAATTGGTAAGCTTTCCAGACCATTGGCCATCAATACGAAGAGTATTTTGCCAAGCATTGGCTCCATTTAGCTCTGTGTTTTTGGCTTCTCATTGCTTGGTCCAAGCATCTTTTATCTTTGAAATGATAAAAGTATCCGCAAGTTGACAAAGATGTATTGAGCAAAGTGGCAAGTACTTCAAAATTATCTGCTTGTCAGCCAATACAGTCCCCAATCTTGCAGTGATATTGTGACTAGTACAATTATCAATCCAAACCATTTTGGTTCATTGTTGCACATTAGCTTGAAAAGCCTGAGGTTCTTCAAAATATTGAGGAAAAAATGATTGATCCATTCAACCTTTGGGTCTTGTTCTATATGTCACTCTTGGAATGTCATCGTTAAGACCTCTGATGGAATAATTACTATTTGCATTAGTAAATATCAACATAGGAACTTCTATCATAGCTCGGCGTCCTCCAGAGATTCTAACAACCATAGTCATGGAATCTCCACCTGAAACTACTTCAATATATTTGATAGAAGTGTCTCCTTGAAGTCCTAAAGTTCGACCGTTGTCAATGTTGACAACAAAATGAGTTTCATCAATGTTTTCCATAAAGTTCTCATTTAACAAGCCAGACTGAAATCCCCTTTGCAAGATACCTAAATGGAATGTTGTAAGCATTTCTATCGATTGCTCGTTTTCTACATTACATGTCAATCTACCTCGTTGAGATAATAGAACAATGTTGTGAACATCCATAAATTGTTGCATCCAACTATGACATATTTTATCTATAAGTAATACATCATCTCTTGGATCTCTAGACTATTGTGTGTATATAGAGTCTTGAGCCAATAATATGCCCTTTGCTAACTCAATTAGCAAGCTCGAAGAAAATTTGACTCCGGTCTTTTTGAACTGTTCAAATGCTTCAAGAAGTTTAGGGTAAAGCCATAGTACCCAATTAGAGCATTTTTGACCACATCTAGAAGCAGCCTTTGAATGCAATCGCTTCCGAATCCTAAGACAACTTCTGCTACAAGAGAGTGTCAAATTGGAGTTTTCACCTGTATCATTGGAAAATGTATCTTGCAATTTTCACCATCGTGATGCCTTCACAAGATTGGCACTTTTCTGTCTTCGAAAGTATTGTGGAAAAGCTTCAATTGTGCGTGCACAAAGGCCTCTAAGACCATGCAATGACTCATCTTCAACCATCCAAGCAATGACATTTTTACATGTTGCAATAGTAGAAACTTGTTGCAATGCACGTGAAATGCGAACATTTGGATTCAAGTCATGAAGAGGTGGAGATCGAGGAACTGCATTGACATCTATAGTGGTAGAAGGAAAATCTTGATAAATAAACTACAAACAAAATCAAATTTTACAAAAAATTACAAAATTTACAAGAAGAATGGTTAGTGGTGCAAATTATGCAAATCCGGTCATTTCTATAAATTTTACAAGTGTACCTCCCAAATCCAGAACAAGTGTGAGGTGAAAGCTAAGTTTCTAGTTGCATTGCGAGCTTGTCTCGACGCCCATTGTACTCCTCAATACTATTACTGCATCCACAAACAATCACAGAGTTCACACTTTCAGCTGCAAAACTCTTGTTATTTACACTAAAAACTCTTCTAGAAAGGCCATATTCGTTATATTGAGACTTTTGGTAGTCTCATTTTTATCCTTGACTCGAAGATAAATCATAATAACTGTTCAATTTTAAGACTATTTGGTAAGTTGAGATTTCAATGTATTAATATATATAAAAACCTTTGATTTTCCAAAGGTTGTAGGCTCATCTTATCCTTGACTCAAGGATAAATCACTATAATTGTTTTAGGGTTGTAGTCTCAAAATGTGCAGATTGTCTCATTTTAACGAATAAGGTCATTAGGTAGGATTCACTAATATGACATTTTGAAATATCCTACAGAATCACCTTGCTATCATCAACTACAGCACACTTGTCTCACTATCATTAACATTAGCATAGATAGAAACTAGTTTTGGGACATAGGAAATTGTCTTACAGAGGTGGAAGAGTATATCTCCATATCCAACCCTATGCAATTTTCAGCTCATCTCAAGGTACCAAGCCCCTCACAAAATCTCCAGATCGTACACCATTCCACCAGTGAAACCTCCAAATACTAATCCTCCCTAATTGGTCTCCTTGACAAAAACTAAGCCATTTCAAAATACTAATACAAGCTGTACCATACAATATGATTGTCGCTCAAATTACTAAGGGAACGACACCTAGGGACTCAAACTTGTCACTGGATTTTAAGCTTTTTAATTCACGGACTCCAGATTGTCACTGGATTCCAAGCTTTTCAACTTAGGGACTCAAATTTGTCATTGGATTTCAAGCTTTCTCGCATTTCAACCTGATGTAACTCCTCGGCCGCCACCGCATTTCGCATCACGCCAATCCCCTGGGCTCGGTGGAGGAGAGCTTTGGAAGGGACCGGGAATGCTACGAAGGCAATGGGGCCGACCTAGAGGACAACGAGATATATAGTGCAGACCGAGGAACGCGTCCTTCTTGAGTAGGACGAGAACCCAAGAGCACCTCATTCTGATTCTAAATCTAGCGTCATGAAAGAGGAAGTTTTAGGCACAATAGTGTGCTCTGGTACAATAGTGTGATCACTAACTACAGTACTATAGTCACGACCGCCAAGTGGTGGGATCCTGACGCTTCGAACGACATGCGGAAAAGGAGCCAATGGGCAGCTTGGTGGGATCCTCACGCTGAAATAATGCTCCGACAAGTGTAGGAAAGGAGCCAAGGGGCAGCCAAGTGGTGGGAGGTGGCGGCCAAGTAAGGCCGTTTGAGAGAAAAGTGAACACAACACTAAATGCCAACTAATTGAAGTTTAGAGTGATTAGGGTAAAAGTCCAGGTAACACTAATCACAACATAACATTATTTATCATCATTAGTGTAGCTTCAAGTTAATTTAATAGCTTCAAGTTAAGAGATACCCACATGATGCTAATGAATTTTGACTTAGTGATTTGGCAACTTCAGATTAAGAATTCAACTTCATCACTCAATGTTAAAATTATGAATTTAAAGAGTGATCCCTATTTGGTTATAGAGTCCATGAATAAGCTTGAGATTCTAGTAATGGCTTTTTTATGATTCAACATTGTCTTTCTAGTACATTCGGGTTTTCTCTTATTGTATATTTCTATATTATGCATGTTCCTAGGTTGTTGTTTTTTTGTCTGTTTTCCATTAAATGAGATGTTTTTGAGATGATGTAGGCATAGAAGTACTTGCATACAACACCTTCTCACTTTAGTTTCAAAAGGTTCCCCAAAATGCACACTTCTCTCTTACAAGCCAAAAGTACACTACCTTAATTAGTAATCTTATCACTAATCATTCATGAAGGTAGATTAGTTCAGTGGTGTTAAGAAAGTTTGGTTCAACATGTTGCAAAGCTCCAAACCCCAATGAGACTCTTGGTTCAAGCAAGTTGCAACTTGAATTTTAAGTCCTATGGAGAAGCTACACAACTTTGGAGAAAAAAGCTGAGCTTAATGACAAGCTCATAAGGGGGTGAGTTACTTGATGAAGAAGAGGGGTAACTTGCAATGATCCCTAAGTATGTCCAACATGAAGTTGCAAATCTTAGAGTAAGGCCTCATCAAAGTGATCTATACTATCTTCAGCAATTGTTTGGGTGTGCTTATAGACACCATCTCCAGAATGACTTAGGTCACTAGTATGCAATGGATTCATAATCGGCTTCATGCGGTACCACTCATCCATGTTGTCATAATTTTCCTTCTGAAAATTTTGAGGAAGATGGAATTTATTGCGTTTCCAAGAGCTCATAGTCCAATACGAGTTGGTGCCAGTTGCCTTATACAAGTCAAAGATTTTTTTGTAATCCACCAATAGTATAGTCCATTTATCTTTGCATGCTGATGAGTCTCAATTGCACTCAACTAGTTCACCACCAATCTTCATTACTTGTGCTGAAATTTTGGTCCCTTGTGTGTTTTCCTGATGCATCAAGTTGGGCTCATGTTGATTTTCCAAGTTATAAAAAAAATTCTCATGCATTGCTTGGATGAGTGCAAGAGATTTCAACTTGTGTCTAAGGTAGAAGGCTCGAAATATGAGCAGGCATTAAGAACTACCCATATAGATGGTTGTGAATAGATATGAAGTGGTTCTTAAATGAACCTTTGTAGTCCTTAAATGAATGGAAAGAAAAAAGCATTGTTAATGACAAGAGCCATTCATACTCTTTGCTTTCCCATTTATCTTGAGAAGTTGCAAGTGAACATTTCATGGAAGCCCTAGGGACATAAATAGGGACCTATACCACATCTCATTTGAAAATTCATAACTAATTTTTAAAATGATTCAAAAAAATATGAAACAACTTGGGTTAGATGCCAATTCCTCTTTTCTTTCAAGGAAAATTTATTGAAAAATATTTTGAGAAGTTTCACCTGCCCAAAATTTAGTTTCTGTCCTTAGATGCTCAGTTTATGGACCAACTACCTTAGTTTGACTGTTGTTCTTTGCAAAGACACTTGGTAGGATGAGTAGTAACTTTCGGATTCTATAGACCGGGCTTACTTGTAATTGTAGGACCAAATGAAGCTGCACAGGTATGGGGTGGAATTTTATTCTTCCCTTTTCTTGTGCTAGATGACCAAGTATGTCGTCCAATCATGCTCCCTTCACCATTGGACAATCCAACGATGCCTACAAGCAAATAAATTAATTCATTTGCTTTCCTCTTTAGGTAAGAACATAACATCATTTTGAATTCTGAAGCAATGAAAAAAATTTACTAACACCTAAAAGAATCTACTTTTGAAATTGCAAGCATTTATATCTTAATTTGTTCATACTACAAACAATTCAATCTTTCTTAATACTGCAAGCAACAATGGAGGTAAAATCTAAAAAAAAAATGGAGGTAAATTCATTGTCGAAACCCTAATTAGCATGTTGTTCTTTCTTTGTCCCACAAGATTATTCATAGAAATGACTAAACTGACAGATGAGAGATTAGGATGCACTTTAATCAATTCACTCATGCAATTCTTACTTTCAGTGTCCTCTGAATTTGCAGAAGTTGCGATTGCAAAACCATTTGCATAGTTGGCGGTCCTTGCTCCCACCCTAGCTGTAGCTAAACTTGCGATGGATTACACCCTCAAGGATCAAAACAGGAACAACAAGAATTGTTGTACGCAAAAATTAAAAAATTAAAAAATGATGATGTGTACAAGAATAGGAAGAGACAAGAATCCATGTACGCAAGAGCAAAAGGACACAAAAATCAATGTGCATAAAAGTAGGAGGACATAAGAATCAATGTGCACAAGAGCAAAGGACATAAGAATTGATGCACGTAAGAAAAACAAGTAAGATTAGACTAAAATCACCTAGGAAAGAAAAAGGGAGAAGAAGCTAATATCTATGCAAGAGAGAAAAAGGCAGGGGAATGACAACTTAGATATTAATACCACTTCCTCTTTCAAATCTAGGAAAGTTCAAGTTTGGCAGCCTTGCCTGAGGAAATGGTGAACTTGTCATCTTTGACCACTTTGAAATTGGAAGGGTGTTCAAATTAGGCAACTATGCCTGAAAAAGTGGTGAACATGTCATCTTTGACCACTTTGAAATTGGAAGGGTGTTCAAATTAGGCAACTATGCCTGAAAAAGTGGTGAACTTGTCATCTTTGACTACTTTCAATTTAGAAGAGTATTGAAGCTTGTGAATGTCCATTTGGTCACTCATGATTCGGAATTGGTTTTTTTGGATCTTATAAAGTTTTGAGTGTAGTTTTATATACAAAAAGCCCAAAAAAGAGTGAATAACCAAAACGGAGATGTTACATACCAATATGACCATTGTTCCTAATTGAGGCATTTCTTGTTATTTGTAACCAAATCCTGCATGTAGATAGGGTAGAAACCCATAAATTGTACAAAATAACCATATTTAGTAGAAATTATCCAACTTGTTTAAACCTGCCTTTCAGTGACAGATCCTAACCAAATTGGTCCAAAGGAACTATGTAAAAAATTTAGTATAGATTCCCAAAGAGAGGTTTCAGTTTTCCCATTCCATTGGCAAAATAGTAGAAACTCCAATTGTTAATCTGCAGGTGAAGAAAGCTTAAGACGAATCATAAGAGGGCATCTACAACTTAAGTACGGTAGTTCTAAGTGGAAATCATGCCAGGAGTCCAACGGAGCAATCGACTCGCCAAGATTCCCTTCTATTTGGAAGATTTTCTTTTTACCAAAAGTTAAAGGAGATAGCAGGATTTGATTCTCCTTCCTTAGATGTGCAAAACAGGAATATGAGTTTTCACATCCCTTGTGGAACTCTATGAGAGGTTCCATAAAAATTCTCAGTTTTTTTTTATCTTCAAAAGATATTTTTCCGGGTAGTCAACCGTTGGAAGTAATGATGGGAAATTCCTAGAAATTACCCAGGCAGCGGTAAAATCTCACTAAAAATCAAGGTAGCTTATTTTATGTTAATAACAATCTCCAATAAGTTTTGTGGCATTCCGATAGTCAGAAGATGCAAAACCATCAAGATCCTCCAAAATTGACAAATTTAAAGATTAATCGTGGAGTTGACCGGCATACGGGGAGCATACGGAATCGGATTAAGGTTGAAGTGGGGTCTTTTCTTACTCCCTTACATCTACTAAAGAGCCTAGGCTAGTTACTTTTCTTAGAAAAGTTGATCTCCAAAAGTTGGGTTTTTATCCAATTTTGGTCTTCTAGTTAGCGCTAAAAATCTTTGTGATTTTGACGTAAGAAAAAGGAGTGGGGGTTCTCTTAGACTAAAAATGGCCTTCTAAAGCCAATGGCGCAATCCGTTTGTGATTTGGAGCGTTTCTTCAAAAATTAGGAATTTTGACCAACGTAGAAGTGAAAATTGGGCAAATTAGATGAAAATCTTAATTGATAAGATTACCTTGTAGGAAAAGAGAGGAGGGGGGTGCCCTTGGAAGAGTATATAAGGGCACCCATTCTCCTCTCAAAACATCCCTTAAGTTCATTTTGAACCGCCTTGTTTTCATTTGGGTCCATTTAGTTGAATTTTGGCTATTTAGGCCACGTTGCCAAATTTCCTTGTTTTTGGAGCATTTCAAGCTCCTTTGTTATTGTTTTTGGAGCTCTCTTGAAGTATTTGGGGTCTCTTCAAGCTTAGCTATCTTCTTGTGGCATTTTTTGTGGGTTATTTGAAGCTTGGGTGATGTTTTGTGGAGTTCTTGTATTTTGTTGATGTTTTGTAGGTGTTTTGAACTAACTTTGTACTAATCCTAAAGTCTCCTTCCCCTATGACTGGCAATGCCACTTGGAGAAACTCTCTAGCATCGTTTAAGTTATTTTAGCACTAACATTTGGTAGCTTATTGTTTACTAACAAATCATTTCCCTTGTGGTTGTCCGTATTCTCCTTGTTTCTTGTATCACGGTGAAGCTTTGACTTTGGTTGTTTGGAAGTTAGAAGAGTTCTATAGTATTCTCAAAACATATGGCGAAGCTATAGTTTTTTATGTTTAGAATTTTGGGTGTTAGAGAAAATACGGCAAAGCTATAGCTCTCAATCTTAGAATTTAGGTGTATTTCAAAATCACGGTGAAGCTTTGACTTTGTGTATTAGAAATTGTCTTAGAAATTAGAGTGTTATTAAAAAGATGGCGAAGCTTTGAACCTAGGTGTTAGAAATTATCTTAGAATTTAGAATATTATCCAAAAAATGGCATAGCTTTGACTTAGAATCCTTCCCAAAAAATTTCCAAGTTTGCCTCCAAGTTGCCACCTAGGAAAAAATATTTGTCATGAGAAAATCCGCAAAAATTCCAAATTTGTGTTAGTTTTGGGGGAGGCCAGCTTTTAGAGCCAGCCCCAAATTCACCCCTGCCAAGGTGGTCAGACCCCCGACAGAGGGAGCCAAGCGCCCCCCGGCCAAGACCCGGACCGGGAGGTGAAGCCCCAGCCTAGCTAACCAGCCGCTTGGCAGGCCAGTCAGGCAATGCAGCCTTTGGCCCAGGGAGGGGAATTGACCTCCCCTCCTCACAAACAAAAATTTCAAACTTGAAATTTATTTTTGTTTATCTTTTCAAAACTTTGCCATAGGAATTAGGAAAGGACAAAAAATAGAAGAAGGGAGGAAAAAAATAGAGATAGGAGAGAAGAGGAGAAATAGAGGTGAAGGGAAACAAGGCATCATATAGGAGTATGTAGAATTGCCATAGGAAAGAAAATTAGGAGAATAGCATAGTAATTGCGCACTTTTCAGTGTCCCTCACGAAACCCCTCCAAACCTCTCGCACATTTTGGTGCACCTCGCATCTCACTTAAGTACAAGCAAAAAATAATGAAAAGTTATAAGAAATAGAGAATTAGTAGTAGATTAGAATAGAATTAGAACCATACAAATATGGGGTCCAATAGGATTGAGACACGAAGGATGAACCATGTGAAATGTCGCAAGGTGTCATTAGGCAAGCAAAAAATGGAAAAGTAGTGGTTAGGAGGTTAAGAGCTTTCTAAGCCAACCATTAGAAAAGTATAGTATAAAATCCCAAATAGAAGAAAGGAGGAATAGTAGCTAGAATTTAGTTGCAAATTTGTATTAAAAGTTTACTTTCAAGCGGTGAGCATAAATTATCGAGCGACGTAACCATGGAGGAAAATAGAGATCCTGGAAGACTCATCTACAACGTCCAAGACGACTCACAAAATGAGGTAAGATTCTAAATACCCAAATTACTATCAAATTGCAAAGTAAATGGTTTTAAATACCTTAGCCGAACTAACCTTTCAAGTCAGAATAATAAAACTAGATTTTCTCCAAGTTTTAGATTCAGATTGTGATACTTTTAGTTTAGAGGTTTTCAAAAATGTCTCACACTTAGAAATCCAACAAAAAATAAGAAAGATAGAGACGGATGAAGTTTAAGGGTCAAAATGAATGAAAATTAAATAAATCATCCAAAGTCAACCATATTAGAAAGTCAAATAGTAAAAAAAATTCAGAGACCAAAAGTCAAATCTCAAGTAAAATTATAAGGTAGATTAGTAGAAATCAATGGATGAAATTTGATGAATCAATTGGCGGTCAAACTTCATCCTTCCATAACTATTATTAGAAAGCTCGGATGAGGACGAGTTTTATATTTTTAGAAATGGCATAACATTTTCTATCACTTAAAAATGATAAATATAGACTGAATTCATTTTGAATAAAAACCACATTGGCTTAGTTAGTTGAGATAAAAGGGTAAAACTTATAGTTATTTAGAATTTCTTGTTGTTTTGTTTATTTTTCACATGTAGGAGTTAGAAAAGATTCATTGCTTGGAAGGCACAATGGATTGACGCTAGGCACCCTTAGGACAAAACTTACAAAACAATACTAAGAACCTGGTTGTGCAACGTTAGTTTACCATGGGTGGGTAAAAAAGTGCTCACAAAGCTTGGTGGCCTAATCTAAGGAAATGAGGAACCTATCATCCTTAACCACTCTCAATTTGGAAGGGTGTTCAAATTTGGCGGCCTTGTCCAAGGAAGTAGAGAACTTGTCATCTTTAATAACTCTAAATTTAGTAGGGTATTCAAGCATTGGTGGCCTTGTTCAAGAAAATGCTGAACTTATCTTTCTTGATAACTCTCAACTTGAAAGGATGTTCAATTTTAGTGGCCTTGCCCAAGGAAGTGGGGAACTTGGCTTTCTTGTTCACTTTGGATTCGAGGAAGTATTTAAGTTTAGCAACAATACCAAAGGAAGTAGGGAATTTTTCATCCTTGACCAAACTTTATTTAGTGGAGTGTTCAAGCTTGGTGGCAATTCCAAATGAAGTGGGAAACCTTTCATCTTTGACCACTATCAATTTGTAAGGATGTTAAACTTAGGGGCATTGAGAAAGTGTCCAAGATTGGTAACATTACCCTCAGAAGTGGTAAACTTGATTTCTTTGACCAAACTTTATTTGGAGTGTTTAAGCTTGGTGGAAATTCCAAATGAAGTGGAGAATTTATATTCCTTTGAACCCTCTCAATTTGGAAGCTCTTCAAGTATGGCAACATTGCCAAAAGAACTAAAGAACTTGTCTTTCTTGATAACTCTCCATTTGAGAAAATATTCAAGCTCAATGGTCTTGTCCAAGGAAGTAGGGACTTGTCTTCCTTGACCAAACTTTATTTAATGGAGTGTTCAAGTTTGGTGGCAATTCCTAATGAAGTAAAACTTGACATTCTTGACAACTCTCAATTAGAGGGGGTGTTCAAGCTTGGCATCATTGCCAAAAGAAGTAAAGAACTTTATCTTTCTTGATCGCTTATGATTTGGAAAGTTGTTCAAGCTTGATAGCCTTGTCCAAAGAAATGGAGAACTTGTCTTCCATAAAAACTCTCAATTTGAGTGGATGTTCAACATTGGTAGCATTACCAAAGGAAGTGGAGAATTTATGTCATTTGGTCAAATTCACTTTGGATGGTTGTGTTTTGTTAAGTTCTTAACCACAAAATTCTGGATGGATACCTTCATTACGGATTTTTTCTTGGAATAATTGTCTAAATTTGGAACCTTTTATGTTGGTTGAGATGTCTTCACCAACTTCTTTAATTAGTCTTGAAGGCAAAGTTTTTGCCTTGAAGGTGATCACAAAAGAGAGTGACTATTTTTAGTATTTTATATTTTTGAAAAAATCTTTTTGAAGTCTAGTTTTAGCATCAAAAATCTGATTTTAAAAATGATGGATTACGATTTTTCTATTCAAGATTTTACGCAAGGGTGTCCATTGCAATCTTGACTTTCCGTAGTATTGAGGGCTCTTGGAAATGAGCCTCAAATGCCACTTGATCTTGGAGAAAAAATCACATTGGAGATTCATTTTTTAAAATTGCACAGTAAATTTTGAGAAGCTAGCCATTCTTGTTTGAGTTTTTGTATCTCTAGAGATATGGTTGGAATATCATATATAGCTCAACGATGAGTGATCTAACTTCATAGTGTTGCTTTGAAAGACCTATAGGAGGAGGTTATAAACAGTGTATCTTTTGGGGGACTATTTGTGCACTTTTCATATACACATGTTAATTCGTTACTACTAAGGTCTACAAATATCAATAGCAATCTACATACTCTTCATTTAAAAAAATCATATCTAATTCATTCTAATTCAAAAAATTATCATTAAAATTGCAGTTTATTTCTTTTCCATTTCTTTGTCTACCAAAAAATTTGAAAATCGTTGATTGATTAGTTTCTTCCACACATTTGTTTTTCTCTTCAAATGTACCATTCTTGAGCTTTCTACCTTAGAATCATTTTTCCAAGAAAGGCAATGAAAAATTATAAAGGAATAAAAATCAAATCATGTTCATTTAGTAAAGTATGGATTTGTTACAAATTGTTGGAATTGGCAAAAATTTCATCCATGATGGTCTTCTCACACATGTAAAGTAGGAGGTTCATAAATTATCCATTTTAGAGTTGAATTAAATTTTGGGGAGGTAAAGTCTTTTTAAATGCTTTATAGTAATTTTTTCTTGAAAGACAAGTGGAATTGGAATCCAATCCAAGTTGTTCATATGTTTTGGAGCTTTGTAGAATTAGTTATGAAAATTTCAAGTTGAAATGGCATAGGGCTCTTAAATTGCCCATTGCCTAAAATGTACACTATTCATAGATTGTTGAAGGCTATGTAAAAGTAACATGTATAAGGAATGTATATTTGAAGTGATGGACAATTTTAGAGCTTGTACTCTTTGAGAACCTCCTACCTTATTATAGCTCCAATATTTAGTTGAGATCAACATAATATTTGAGACCTTATTGTTCTAATATGCCAAAATTTTCTACTATTGTTTTAATCAAAGTATAAGAGGTTTTATATATTGTGGCGCATAAGTCACTTCTTTCTTGTTACTTGAAACTCCTTTGACTAGTGCTTACATTTACACACCTATGTGTTGTTACATCTTCTTTATTGAAGCCTAAGTGATGGTTATAATTACTTTTCAAAATGAGGACCTATAGTAGATGGCTAGAATAGAACATTGGGCTGGTCTACCATATCGACAAGCCCTGTAACCATTAGGTGCAAGCCTTGCTTACCATGTAATTCGCTCAAAAAAACGAAAATATACATTTTTTAGAATGTAACCATAAGATCTTGTACTTTATTTGTGTGAGATGATGAGGTAAGAATTTCATAAAGTTTGACCATATAGATTGAGAGATTCTAGCATTCAAAGTTTATTTATTTATTTTAAACACAAGCTTGTAATTTCAAATGAGTTTGACCACCATTTCTAGAAAAAAATTGTACTACAAATTTTGAATTTAAAATTTTTTGTGTTGAAGAACTCATTTGAAAGTGTAGGAAATTTTTTTTTTAAAATAGACACTTAATTTTCATTCTTTAAAAAATTATTAAGTAGAAATAGGTTCAAGATTAAAAGAAAAACTAGATGGTTAGTAGCTATGAGATGGGATTGAAACACAATATTCCCAATGGTAAGATTCTTCTAGCAAACAAACTTAACCTTGTTGGACAATGTTTTTTTGAAAAATTGTGAAAATTGCATTCATAAACGAATTCTATAAGCTATTTTTTCAAGAAGATACTTTGATTGCTGAAAAAACAATATTGTTTATAACTTTCATATCACAAATTCAAATGGAATGAATCGAAGCTTTACATGTAGACAAAAATATAATCTTAATATTTTTTTGAAATGTTAATTTCAAGTTGTTGTAGATTTCTTTTTCTACCCGCCGAATGAAAATTTTGGCTCATTGTGGTATAACTTTTGCTCTCAGGCACTGATTGAAATAATAATTGTATTTCCATAGAGCTAATAAGTGTTTCTATCTTATAGGAAGTTTCAAAAAGTTTCATAAAAAATTGAGGTAGTAGGAACCTACCAAAATCCATTTTGTCTCTTTAGAGGGCAATGGACAATGAGATAATCCTTAAAGAATGAGTTGATCACCATGAAAATCATTTGTTTGGATATTGTGTGGATTGTTGGCTTAAGGAAATGAAAACACACTCATTGGAAGACAAACCATTGGAGAAGGTCTTCCCTTTCCACACAAAATTTGGAGGATGAATAGTTGCACTTCTATTGTACATGGAGAGATTCTTTGTCATTCATCGACCAAAAAATGACTGCAAAAGAATTATCTGTGACCCAAGGTAAGGTGACCATCCTCTCCTGCGAAGGATGACACTCCTCAAGTTTGGTGATGTGTTTGCTTCCATGTGACTTTGCTTTCCGGTATCAATGCTATTCATGTGGCTATTCTTCTTTGGAGTGGAGGTTCAGCCAGGACCTTCAAAGTCTTCACATGCGGGGCTGCTTAATTGTGATGTTTAAGGGAGCTATGTTCTATGAGGACTCTTTGTTTGCAGGAAAGAGGGTTTTTAGCAAAAGGATATCACACTTCCCACCAATTGGTAATTTTGGACATATGCTCCCCATTCTTGCTCCCAACACATTTTTCTTACTTACTTTGGACTTTTCATTTCATGGAGGTGTTGAATGTTTTTATTTGAAGACTGAGTGAAAGTAGTGTGCTGTTGCTTTGCAATGGATTCCATTTGTTTTAAAAGAAACAAAACCCAAAAACTAGTGTGCTGACTTCTCTTACTGCAGATAGGTGCAGGTTGGCTCCATGGTCTCTGTTTTGGTCTTTCATCTGGGTCAACCTCTCTGCCTTGGTTTATAATCTTAACTCCTAAAGTCTCATTGTTCCCTTGGGAGACAAAATGGATTTTAGGCAAGCTCCTATAGTCGCAATATATGTTGTGGTATTCTGAATCTTTTCGTGAAGATAGGAAAACACATTAGCTTTCCCCAAAATATAATTTTTATTTCAATTGGAGACCAAGAGCAAAAGTTATAGAACAAGAAGCCCTTTTTTTTGTTCAGTGAACAAAAAAAAAAACTTTAGAAAAAATTGAAAGTTAAAAAAGTAAAATTTTTTTTAATTTTTTTATGTATAGATTATATTCTTATGTACATGGCAAGCTTTTATTCATTCCATTTGGATTTGTTATGAGAAAGTTATGAGCAATCTTGTTATTGGGGCAATTAAAGCATCTTCTCAAAGAAATAACTTGTATAATTCATTTTTGGCCTCAATTTTCACAATGTTTAAGAAAAAAAAGTTTCACAAGGTTAAGATCTCTTGCTAGAACAATCTCACCGTTGAGATTAGTGTATTCCAATTCCATCTTAGAGCTATTAACAATTTAGATTTTCTTTCAATCTTGAACCTACTTCTACTTAATAATTTTCTAATGAATGAAAATTAAGTGTATTTTTTTAGTTTTTGTTTTAGAATCTCAATTCAATTCTTTATTATATAGAATTATAAATTCAAAATCAGTAGAGCAAAAATTATAAGTTATGAAGGTTTAAAGTCAAATAATGTAATTGAGCAATGTGCAAAAAAGAATTGTTTTCTTCAATTTAAATACAAATATCTTGCAATCTACGCAATCAAAGTTTGTAAATTTTTTGCCATACATTCTTATACTAGTCCAGTATAAGATCTTACGATTTGATATGAAAAAAAAAGTTTTCCCTCATTGCTATAGAAATGACAGTTTTGAGTGTGTGTTTTTTATGGAAAAGAGGCCATGGGAGTTTAGGGGCTAATGCTTGTGTCAATTTGTGTCAAAGACTCGCCTAGTTTTATAATCCTCAAGTTACACTATTGTATCCCCTACTTCCAAATGCCTCTCACTAAGGTAAGTTATTCCTTACTGTGGGAAAGACGTGCACCCCACCCATCCTCTGTAATAAGTTAATCTTGCAATGGCCGGCCAAGCATTCCGACAGTGCGGATCCCCAACAGTGGAAAGGGTCCTCACTCCTTCATAAAGACTTCATAGAATAGGCTTGTCAAGCTTAGTATGTAGTATTTCTTCACATCTATCCGCCTCTGCCGCAAGCATGTCCCACGTTCAGACTATCAGACTTTAGCTGAGTGTGTGAATTATCTTGCCATCTCGTAGTGAGAGCCTAGTGCCAGTGGGAGGGTTATGCTACCAAGGTGCTCTTCTGACTTGCGAAGATAACTCTATTCAACTAACATCTAAACAATCACAAGCCAAAAAAAAGACCTAAACATTGGATGACAATCAGATGGACGGAAATTAGATGCATTTTTTCATCCAACTTCTTCTTATTGACTTTTCATCATTAGAAGGGAGTTAAGGTCTGCGAGTTCCCAGACTCCTAGGAACCTGGGAATAACACTGTAGTAGCAATTTGATGTGGCCAAGAGACTACCATGTTATATAAAAATATTTTAAAAATATCTTCAGCTTTTATTTTCATTTTCACTACTTTTAAAAAAAAATTCTAACAACAAGCTATTCTTTAATTGTTGGGGGAACAACAAAGGGAACGAACTTGAAACGGCCCTCCTAGCCTCCCCCAAAACCTCTAATGGGTGGTTTGTGAAGAGCATGCAATTGTGTTTGCAATCTTATAAGTGTTTGTCTTCACGGACATGAGAAATTGGTAGAAAAAAATAGATCACAAAATATGCTATTTTAGTGTATCTTGGAAAGTTGCTGCTCCTTGTTCTAAATTAGAAATTTCTCCATAGAAATGATATTTTTTGAGTTTGAGTCCAACCGATGAAATGAGGTTCATCTACTCTAGTTTCTACTAAAATTAGAATTTTGAAAAAAAGATTTGAAATTAAATATTCTATTGCAATTTGAACTTTGGATGTATTTCCAATGTCAAATGAATTCTATTTATATATTGATGCAAAAAATTTGCTTGCACTATAACATTCTTTACTATGATAAATACATATAGTGAAACATTTAGTCATTTAGTCAAAAAAATCAATTTTCCACCAAAAAAATCTAAAGATTGTGTTAAGTAAAAAAGACATATAAATTCATCTCTAAAAAATAGAAAAATTTGTTCACATGTATGTGCTAAATGGGAGCATTTTTTTTCCTTCCCCGTGCGGGCCCGACCAAATACCGAGTTTGGGCCTCTGGCCGGGCTCCTGTGGTGATGCCCTTAGTATAGAGTATTTCTTCACGTCTATCCGCCTCTGCATGCAAGCATGTCCCATGTACAGACCATCAGAGTGGAAGGGTTATGCTACAAAAGTGCTCTTCTGACTTGGATCCATTACGAAGACAACTTTGTGCTTCGGGTTCAACCAACATCTAAACGATCACATGTAGAAAAAGAGACTTGTACATCAGATGACAATCAGATGGATGGAAATTTGATGCATTTTTTCATCCAATTTTTTTTTGTTGACTTTTCATGGTGGGTTATGAAGAGCATGCAATTCTGTTTGCAATCTTGTGAGTGTTTGTCTTCACATACATAAGGAGTTAGCAGGAAAAAATGGATCACCAAATATACTATTTGAGTGTATCTTGGAAAATTGTTATTCCTTGCTCTAGATTAGAAATTTCTCTATAAAAACATTATTTTTTTGAGTTTGAGTCCAATTGATGAAATGAGATTCATCTATTCTAGTTTTTAATAAATTTTGGATTTTAAATTTTTTTGTGAAATTAAATATTCTATTGCAATTTGAACTTTAGATGTGTTTCCAATGTCTAATGAATTTCATTTATAGATTCACACAAAAATTCTACTTGTACTATGATGCTCTTTACTATGATATACACATACGGTGAAACTTTTAGAACTTTTTCAGAGAATTTTTTATTTGATATGGTTTTTCTTCACTTGATCTCTACTTATTTTCAAAAAATATCAATTTTTCACTCAAAAAAAGTTAAAAATTGTGTGAAGTAAAGAAGACATATAATTTCACCTCTAAAAAATAGAAAAATTTCTTCACATGTATGTGCTAAATGGGAGCATAGAGAATGATGGAATTTTTAAGACATTAAAGTAGTCATACAAAGTGCATCCTATTAGGTGAGTTTATCCTTGGAAAAAACACTACATTGACTTCTTATATGAAACTCATGATAAATTTGAAAATTTTGAATTCATATTTGGAATCAAAGGTCCAAATTAGATAGGGGAAACGAAAAATTACAAAATTAACCAAGCAAAGAACATGGACAATTTTTACATTACCCTTGTCTGGGGAATGAGGGGTTAGAATGGTGCAGGTCAGACTTCGTTTGACCAGTTCAACATCCCGCATGGAATTTGACCTCCCACTCTTGTCAAAGTCCAGGCCTTTCAGTCTTTCAAAGAAATCAGGGTTAATGAGCTTACTGGAACAGCGTGGATCCCCAGCATTGGAAACAGTCCTCATCCTTAAAAAAAACCCAACAAAACCTTCATAGACTAGTAGTATTGTTCACGTGGGGAGGCTGCCTCTGCACGCAAGCAGGCCCACACTCCTGCTTACAGACTCACTTATCACTACACAAAATAGTGAAATTAGGTTGCCCCATACTATTATCTCAACATTGTACACTATATAAATATTTACATTTACTGTACAATGATGCAGCCATGTGGGTTCCATGGGTTGGTGTAAGGTTCATGACTTGAACTTAGAAGATGGCATGTGCTTCTATCTGGCCAAGCCAATGAGTCATAAAGTAATTTGCCAAAGTAAAGCAACCTAATTGAAGAGGCAACCTAATTTCACTATTTAGTGTACACAAAATAGTGAAATCAAGTTGCCTTAATAATTAGGTTGTCTTAGTCAGAAAAGTTACCTCATGACTCACCACTTGTCTAGATGGAGGCACAAGTAATTTTTTAAACCCGAGTCATGAACAAGCGCACCAACTTATGCCCAATACACATGGTTCCTACATTACTACAGTGACTACAGATATTTAAGGTAAAGCAGTTCATTGTGGTCAAATGACCCGTTGCGGTCACCTAGGAAATGACCCATTGTGGGGTTTTTTTTCAGTATGTGAGATGTGAGACACAATACATGTCTTACATGACAGTAATGGAGTGAACACTGACCTCATTAGGAACTTCTAATTTTTCAGAGTGAAATTCATTGTAAAATTGACTTTTTAGGCCTTCCTTGATAGAAAATATTCTAATTTTTCAGAGTGAAATTCATTGTAAAAATTGACTTTTTAGGCCTTCCTTGATAGAAAATATTGTGACTGCATTAGGTAGTAAGATGAGCATTACAGATTCAGATTTTGTTGGTTATGAGGTAATCTATAGACTCTTTTGGGTTGAACACTTCAAAAATTCTTAGCAAATTCATACTTTGCCCAAAAAAATATAATTTCAATTGCACTTGCTGTTTCTCACACTTGTACTAATGTGGGGAAAAAATTGAAAAATTTCAGCAACAAGATGATGTCAAACTCCTCATTCTGACCACAATGGGCTGGTTTACCTTATATAGTGTACAATGTTGAGAAATCAGTGTGGGACAACCTCATTTCATCTTGACTAGAATTGTATTGTTCACATGGGGGAGGCTGCCTTTGCATGCATCTGGGAACGTACTCTAGCTAGCACTGTAAGTTCACACTCCTCAGGTTGTGTCCTGCTTCACAAGCTTCACTTTCTCACCAGTTTTTCTGGCTGTACGATACCACAAAAGTGGCTTCTTGGATTGCAATTAACTCCTAAAGGATCAAACGGTGTTTTGGGCATCATAGCGATTTTGGGCAGCTAACTATGAATGAAATTTTCATTTTTTTTCACTGAAATTTTCACACAACATGTGTCTGAGGAGTAGCTTTAAGGCCCAATAATTTTCATAACTTTTGACTACATGTTTAAAAAGTTATTGTATGATATGTAGTTTTCTTTGTTTGGCAAAGAGTCTGGGCAAAGAAAACATCTTTAAAAATCATTTTTTTAAAATAAAATTTTTAAATTTATTTTTTAAATTTATTTATACATGAATATCTTTGAATCATTCCATTTTGATTAATGAGATGAAAGTTATGAGGAGTTTTAGTTGTGAGTAGTTTGAAGGTAGTTATGGAATCTCTACTCTAAAATAAACTTTGAAGTTCTTTATTTAACTCAATTTTTAATATTTTTGAAAAAAATTAAAAACATTAGGCATACATAATTTATTACAACATTACAACCATTGGGATTGGATTTTTTTGATTCTATAAATAAATTGTTAACAATTTAGTATTTTGAACCGTTTTCTACTTTCTACTTTCTATTTTTTTCCTATATGTTGTACAATTCTAAATGATTTGAAATTTTTTGAGTATGTAGCCAACTTGCCTTCAAGAGCGAATCCAAAAAATAACCACCATTTTGGACATTTTTTCATGGGGATTTGATCTTGTGAAGTGCAGCTGCCTGGTTTTTTGCAGGGAAAAAAAAATGGATTTTTGTTACTTCAAATGCTAATATCTTGCAATCTACATGGTGGAAATTTCTAAAAAAAATTCCACATCTTCTCAAACCAATTTAATATAAGATCCTACAGTTAGATATGTCCATAAATGATTTCTTTTTTAATTTTAAATTTGATACTTGTACGAGAGAAGCCAATTTTGGAGCATTTTTGGTGAAAACATAGTCAAAATCGTTTAGGGGTTATTTGGGATCTTGAGGTCTGGATGTCAGGAGTTTGGCATCACATTTGCATTCGTCAGTGTTTGTTTTTTGTCATATCGTTTCAAGGGAGATCCAGACTATGATCGCTTGTGTTTCAAACTTTTGCAGGAGCCTGTTGGCGCGCTGCTTCTCTCCTATTTCATTTCATCGTTGGGGTTACATTGTGATAAAGTGTGAAATCCCTCCAAAAAATACCATTATTTCCAAAAGGGATACACATGGCATTATGCCATTTGTTGTTAAGATTTTCCAAGGAATATAGAAGTCATTTTTTCTATTGATTTTTTTTCTTAAATGCCCACAAAGAATGAAGCTAAAGTGAATGAATGCTGAGTAAAACACAAATAAAATTAACCCATTGAAACCAAACTAAAATGAAAACATAAGAAAAAGGAATATTGAGAAAAATATATATGTTTATTGGAGGGAAAAAAGTTCAAAATCTGCATTCCAAAAAACCAGTGCTGAAAACTATAATCCTATGGCTCTACACTCCAAGCCTGAAAACTACAATATGAAATCACTGGCCAAGTCATGGTCCCATGCGAGTTCCCATTTTGAAACCCTGTTCAGAACCAAAACCACAGTGAATTAATTTTCAAGTACAAGCTTTGCAAAGCAATTACAAACAAGCAATCACCAAGTGCAAAGTGCAGATCAAACAACATTCAACCAGCATTCATCTTTGAAATCCTCTCTATTGTCCAACACCACATAAAACAAAGCAATGAACCAACATTCAATATACTCAGCAATGAAGTACTCTTGAAACTGAAGAAAACCAGCCTTTACGCATTCAAGAACAATCTGAACAAGCATTCAAAGGACGAAATTACACAGGGAATACAAATTCTCGTAAGTAGTCACTACCACAACAAACAATACACAAGATTTCTTACAAAGAAAATCACAAGTTCCACCAATTGAGAACTACAAAACCCTACTGTGACAAAATTCAAACTGCGACATACGTACCTCACAAGTCAGAACAACACATCTGCTCCAACAAACCTGCAACCAAGCTCCAAGAAAGTGACAATTTCGCAACAAAATTTGAGAGCCCCAACAAAGCAATCACCACGAAGTAGTGCCACATTTCAAGCGCTAAATTAGCAGGACAACCAACCAACAATGACTCGGACCCTAATCGAGCAAATCATTCATTATGAGGTTTGTGAATTCTCTTGCCATCTCGTAGCGAGAGCCTAGTGCCAGTGGGAGGGTTATGCTACGAAGGTGCTCTTCTCTCGTAGTGGGAGCGTAGTGTGAGAAAATCAGTACACTAAAATTGATAAATAGTGTTGGGTGATAATTAGTGTTGTTCTTTGTTTTTTACCCCCAACACTATTTTTCAACTTATGTGTAAATAGTGTTGGGGCACTTAATTGTTGTCATGAAAATTTGTCCCTTCCTTGCAAAACTGTAATTTTTGCCTCTCGCTGTGAAAATCTATCCCTTTCCAAGAAAATTGTAATTTTTGCCTCCCACTGCGAAAATCTATCCCTTCCCTGCAAAACTATAATTTTAGCCTCCCATCGTGAAAATTTGTCCCTTCTCTGCAAAATTGTAATTTTTGCCTTCCACCGTGAAAATCTGTCCCTTTCCTAGAAAATTGTAATTTCTTATAGAGCTAAAATAGTGTTAGAATGGATAAATAATCTTCTAACACTAACCTTGCTAATCACAATTAGTGTTGCCAACACTATTTACCAATTTTAGTGTACCGGAATATTAGGAATTTGTTCTGTTGATTTGGGTGTCTTACTCAGATAAGGTAGAACTGTCCATCACCATACATATTTGTCATCGAGGTACTTTAGAGTAGCTATTTGTCAACTCCCATATTTTTTTAGAGATTGAAAAGTTTGAAAGAAGTCAATTGCAAAAATAATGAGACATTTTGGTTAGAAATGAATTTTTTATGATTTTTCAGAGCTAAAATGTGAAAATGTGAAGATGTGAAGAGACCCTTGTTGAAGCATGAGGAGTCCCTTGTTAAAGCTTGGGCTAATGTATCCACTCCCCAAGTGAATTGCCATCATGATAATGGGTTGTAAAGATAGTGATAATAGATGGGACCATTGACGCAATTGGGAAGATATTTAAAGTTATAAAATTAGGTGGATGGTTATATGAGGCAAGTTCTACTTTAGATGGGGTTCAACCGACATTTGGACGACCCTTGAATGGGATTTAAATTTTTTTCCAAATCCCCAACAAAAGAGGGATTGGCCTAGCCATGGCCAACTAGAAAGACTTTGACCAAGCTTTCTTCACTAATGGGCTACCCAACTTGTAGACAAGCATTTCAAAATCTCAATAGAAGAGAGTTTTGCCATCTTGGCATGTTTTGATTGGTTAAGGTGAGGCAAATTAAGATTGATAATGCTCAATGCTTGCCTTGTGCAAATTTTGAATATAGTAGGTATGATGTTTATATTTCATTGGTTTGGTAGTGAGAGAAATTTGAGAGAAATCACTACTAGTAGACAATAGTAGAGAATGATTCAAAATATTAAATTGTTAAGGATTTAATTATGGAACTGAAAAATGTCAATCGCAATGGTTGAAATGTTGTTATAAACAATCTACATTCTATAATATTTATTTTTATCAAAAAATATTAAAAATTGAGTAATATAAAGGACTTTAAAGTTTATTTTTGAGTAGAAAATCCATAACTGCCTGCAAACAAAAACTCCTCATAACTTTCATCTCATTGATCAAAATGGAATGATTCAAAGCTTTCCACGTATATATAACTCTAGAAAACTAGTTTAAAAATTTTGTTTTAAAAAGAAGTGATTTTTTTTTCTACCCGTATTACCCAGTCGATGAAAAAAGTAACATATTTGGCCATAACTTTTGACTCTTATTTCCAAATGTCATGAAATTCGGTATTATGAAATTCGGTACTGCCTTCAAACTTCATCCCAAATTTCAAAAATTCATCCAAAAAATTCATCTACAAATTTTCATCCATATATCATCCACATCATCCATCCAATGTTGCCAATGAAATTCATCCAATGGCATCCATATTGTCATTCGGAAGACACAAATTCATCTAAAGTTTATTTTTCTATTCATCCATAAATCATCATTTCATTCATCCAACATACACAAAATCATCCAAAATTTTGATATCCATCACTCACAATGACTGTCTAAGCCTACCAAAAAAAGTTAAAACATCTAGGAAAAAAGTTAAATTTTCCTCTATGAGTCTCACTTTCTTCTCTATGTATTTTACTTTCTTTATGATCCACATTTTCCATTGGAGATCACAGAAGAACCCCATGTTTTCTTCCATGGAAGATTGATATAAGTCCTTGGTGTGGTGAATGACGGAGAGAGGAGCAGTGCTATAGTGCTCGGAATTATAAAGATCATGCCAGTATTGTGAAACAAAACAGAGGAAGCAAAACAGACATTCGATGTAGAATAAAGTAGGGGGCTGTAAAAGCGACCCTTTAAGAGCTGATTTGCATTTTGGGGAAGCTAAATTGCTTAAAATAATTTTCAGTAAATTTCCATGGTAAGGAAAATGGAATTGGCATCTAACCCAAGTCGTTTCATATTTTTTGGATCTTCATGGAATTAGTTATGAATTTTTGAAGTTGAAAACACAGTGGTTTCTAAAAGCGACCCCCTCCTGAAATGTACACTTCTGGTACATGTTAGAGGCAAAATGTACCAGATCACTTTTAGAGACAGATCACTTTTAGAGACAGATCGCTTTTACAGCCCCGTACCTTAATTGCCTGGTCATGTGGGGAGGTCGTGAAGAAGACAAGGAAGGATGAAGCCAAAAGATTTATTTGAGAAGAGTGAAGCACCGGTAACCGCAAGTAGCCCGGCTATAAACCATGGAAGGACTAAGGTAGGTACACCCAAAACCACCACTTTTTGCTATTGAGCCTATTTTCTATTATTAAACTAGTCAAATTTTCATATGTTCTTGTTGGCAAGTGAAAGGAGGTTCCAACGCACCAGAAAACGCGACATTTGGATATTGTATGCAAAAGTTATTAAGGAACAAAGTTTGGTCCTGAAAGCGTTTTTCCACATAAGGTGGGTACACCTAAAAGCGCCACAAATTGGTTTGTGGCTCTTGTGAAGGCTGAATGGTGACTAGTCCATGTAGAAAATCAAAGAGATGTGTTCATGAAGAAGAGATGCACAATCAATTTAGTCATTGTGGCAACTATGAGAGTACAGTAGGCTTGCAAAGTTTTGCATGTAGGGTGACTTAAAGAGCTCATAGACTACATTAGAAAAGAGCATGGCCATGCCCAATATGGCCGTCATAGGATGTTAGAAGGAACACAAATGCTCAGCCATTGTGCCATTAAAAAAGAAAAAAATAAAGAAATTTGGGGAATAAAGAAGTAGCAGAAGAAACTACCAAAGTGTAACACCATCCTCTCATCAATGACATTTAACTCATCATCTTCTAAAATGCTTTAGTTGTCACTTAAAGACTCTTAATGGTATCCATAATCTGACATGAACTCTCTCATAAAAACATTTAACTCATCATCTTCTAAAATGCTTTAGTTGTCACTTAAAGACTCTTAATGATATCCATAATCTGACATGAACTCTCTCATAAAAACATTTAACTCATCATCTTCTAAAATGCTTTAGTTGTCACTTAAAGACTCTTAATGATATCCATAATCTGACATGAACTCTCTCATAAAAACATTTAACTCATCATCTTCTAAAATGCTTTAGTTGTCACTTAAAGACTCTTAATGATATCCATAATCTGACATGAACTCTCTCATAAAAACATTTAACTCATCATCTTCTAAAATGCTTTAGTTGTCACTTAAAGACTCTTAATGATATCCATAATCTGACATGAACTCTCTCATAAAAACCCTGACAACTTCTAAAACTGCCTATGTAAATGAATGACCATTCTTTGTATATGCCAAAGCCATTTTAGTGCCTTTTCTAGCTAGCGCTTTTACACACAGGGCGATTTTGGGTGTACCCACCTTAGGTACAGAACTAATTTTAGAGATGTACATACAGTATAGATGGCGGTTTAAGGTCAGTGGCACATTTGGGTGATTTTTAAAAGTCAAGCATTGGTTTGGATGAATGAGAAGTTTTGTAGTAAAAAATATCCCTCAAATTCTCTATTTACCGTCCACATAAATTCTCATTCATTCAAACCAATGCTTGAATTTTAAACACTATAGCTTTTGTATAATGAATTTGATGAAATTGAGTTTAATCATATATATTTAGAAGATATAAGCCAAAATATTCAAAAATTAAAGAAAGGATTCACATGCTAAAAGGTTAAATATAGAGAGAGGAACTCCAACTATTTTTAGATGGTTGGTGCATTGTCCATACAACATAGTAGAGACTTTGTTGACCATATAAGTTACTTCATATAGTGACATTTAGTTTTTGCAATTGATTTTGAGCTCAAGACAAAACAAATGTGCAAAATTTTAGATGGTGCAAGTTTTTAGATTGTTGTAGGAAAAAGTTGTTCAAGGTTCACTTATGTAGGCAATTAAATAATGAATGGAGAGTTTACATTATACTCCCTATGTCTTGAAATAAATTTGAGGTTTCAAAATATACTTGTCCAAAATTAAATTCAAAATTGACTCTCTACAATTTGATTGACAACAACTGAAGCTAGTTTGAGTACCTTGAAGCAAAAGAATCTATAGATCCCATGTTCTAAAGTCTATATAGCAATTCAATTTCTACAATTTTGTGCCATTATAAATTACCTCTAAATTTCTAGGAAACTTTAGATTTATTTCATAATGAGGGGAGTACATGATTGAAATTTTTCATGTTTTTTTTAGAAGTGATATTACATGTTTTTAATAGAAAAGAAAAAATCCAATATCCTAAATTGTAGAAGCCTACACAACACACATGCAATCAAAGAAAATTTCCAATCAAAAAGTCATTATAAAAAGTCATTCTTTGTGAAGATTTGAAATTACAATAAATTTTTGAAGGAGTGATGAAAATTTATTTCAAAGGACAAACTATCTCCCCAAGAATCCCACAATTGTACCATATGTTTATTACAATGTTAGTAAAATATTATAGTGTAAACTCATTTTTGTGCCATTTTATATTAGGAAATGTGGTTATAGATTCTCAATGTTAAATTATAATAATCTAATTAATTTAAAAAAATTTGCAAAGTATTCAAGCAGAATAGAAATAAAATTTGGGATATTGCATTTTGTATGTTAATGAAAAGAAAAAAACACTTTGACTATTAAAATCAAGGTTTGGAAAAAAAAGCCAAAATATTAAAATAGACCAAACAAATATGCCATTATCTATTTCTATTGATACATGTGTAGAATCTAAAAAATGATCAATATGAACTAAATTTTACTCAATGACATAGAAATACTATTTCAAATATGATTGTACATAATAAATTGAATGAAGGTCATCTATTTTGTAACATGAAAAAAAACATTTGACCATTTATATGCCATTTGAAGGCTTGTCAAACCTTTAAGGATCAAATATTATAGACTATTCTTATATCTTGTTTTTGAAAATTAAATAATATATGGACAACATTTTAAAACTTCATGAAGTATTACAATAGAAAATATTGTACAATACTTGATCATTTCTATGTGAATAATCAAAAAACATCAACAATATAGTTAAATATCACTTTCTAAGATTTCAATTTTAAAAATATGAAGTATAATTTCGATTGCAATTTTAGTGATCACTCCATTAGATGAGGTTTGAAGGTTCGGGAGGGCCGTTTCAAGGCTGGTTTCTAGACTAAGAACGTGTCAGAATGTTAAATTTTTTTTAAAATTATTATTATTTAATTATAATTTTAAAAAATATTAATAATTAATTAATTAATTTTATCTGACATGGTAGGGTCTCGGCCATGTCAAATTGTTGATTTGATAGAGTTCTTAGAATTTCCTATAATTCAGGAACTTATGGAAAACCGTAGTCTTCTATTGCCCTCAAATCTCTTTTAATGCTTTGCAACAAACATATATAAGAGTGGTCTTACATATTATTATAAGATGGATTTTAACAAAGACATTTATTTGGTAAGATCTTGATTTGTAAAAAACAAATAGAAGGTCATTGACTCATTTCATTGGTGTATTGTAGAATGTTGTACACAATTGTTTTACAATTTTTAACTCAAAATATTTGTTCACCTACCACCTTACTATGAAGTATTATAGTACCTAACAAATAAAAAATTAATGGTTTATCTCAAAAGTTGTAACGAATGCCCTTATATTTAATGAAAAAAAATCTCCATACTCCTTAAATTGTCTATATTCTTTAAGTTTTAAAGACCAAGTATTAATTTAGATTTCTAAAATTACAGAGAAGTATCATAAAATAAAACTTAGAATAATAATTTCATGATGAATTGCAAACAATAGTTGTGAAATATAGTCATAAAGGTCAATTCACTCAATTACTACACTAACCAATAATTATCAATAAAATTTGAAAATAAAAATTGATAATTCTTTTAAAAATTAACTATACATTGAATAGTTGTAGTTTCCATAATTTTTTGGCAATTCAAAATTTGAAGCTCTAGTTTAGATGATTTTTCAAGGTTTTTATTTTACTTATTTATTGAAATTATTTTTTAAGCTCATTTTTTGAACTCAAAGAGTTCATTTTTTATGTCAAACATACCCATGTGCCTTGAACTATAGATAGAAGATTTGTGAAATAAAGTTACAAAAATCTATGTTGTATAAATGTAAGAGAATTAACACAAAAATCTACAAATTTTTAGATGGATGAAAAAACAAAGATTTCGTGTGCTTGGGACTTGACTTTTTGCTTTTAATTGTTGTTCAAAATTTGAACTTTTAGTCTTATAGGGGATAAAACACTCTCACACATTCATAACAAACTTCTTGAAGGCTACACTTATCATTGAATGAATATGCAATTCTCATATTGTTGCAAAGTATTTGAATATAAAAATTTTACCATCATTTTTACATGTGCACATAGTTTTTGGTTTTCCTATAACATGCCTTGACAAAACACTCACTATAGTAGCTAATCCATTTCCAATCATCACTCCATTTCCAATCTTTTGGTTGTTGTCTTTCTATAAAGTTGTATTTTCTTTCCATGAAGTGGTGGAATTTGAGGAGCAGTTGTGGTACATTATGATTGACTATAAGACTATCAATATTGCAACCAACCCTTGGTTGATTTTGCAATCAATCTATGGTCAAAAATTGAAAGGTCTATATCACCATTACAAGTCAAAGAGAATCTTTCACTAAAGAATTCATAATAATTATATTTTGTATAATAAAATTCTGGAAAACTATATAATCCTTCCAAACTCTATTTCTATACATGGGAAAAATTTTGCACTCAAAAACCTTACGCTCCAAATATGCATAATTGCTTACATGGTTGGAAATGGGTCAATTACCTTACTACAAATCCCGTTGCTTTTCATTCCTTGAAATGGCGTCAAAATATGGGGGGTGAAAAAAAGTCACAAACAACAAAACGTGGGGCCAACTTGGCTACTAACATCAGATCATTTTCAGCCTCCAATGAAAAGGTTTGGATCTCTGGAATGAAAAACGACAGGGTTTGACGTAGTGACTCTACATTTTCTAAAAAGAGATTCTATGTATACCGTTTTATTCTTGTAAGCAATCACAACTGCTTGAAGGTTAACAAGTAAAGAAAGGCTTACCAAAAGATTCATTCTGATTAACTCCTATATAGACAACAGTGGCCACTAATGACCATGAGTTAATATCTTCGCCTCAAAAAAATTTATTCTCATCTGTCTTAGTGAAGTCAGAGAAAATATTCCTGAAAGAGGTGTATTATAGACTGAGACATTGTACTCACATAAGTTAGAAGAATTTGGCACAAGTTTAGCACATCTTAGGAATACTAGACACTAAGATGCATTTGATCTGAATTCTCTTCAGTATTAATCCTGCAAGCTTAGACAATACCAGTGCGTAGATTTCTATCCATGAATACTCTCTAACTTTCGCTTCTTTACATTCCTCCACATTCCTCCACATTCCTCAACAGGGTCGTCTGTCCACTTGCATTGATAATCCTTTCATTTCCCCAACAAATACATCAATTTCGTTCGAAGCCGTCGCTGCACCAGTCTCTTTTTCCTGCTCATCTTGCTGCCTCTCTTCTCTTTCGGTGTCGTATGTTGATCCTCACCACCCGGAAGCAATTCCAGTTTTTTCGCAGTCTCTGGTTGTGCACTTGAGTCTCCTGTTTGTTCCTGCACTTTGAATGGTACTAACTCCGTGACTTGGTTCTTGTGCAACTGGTTCTTGTGCAATTGGTGCCTGTGCCAAAGGACGACCTTGCCGTCAACAGACCGAAGCGTGGACTCTTCTGTTGATCCCTGCTCCTTCAGCTCTCCATGTGATCTCTCTGGCAAAGTGAGACGACTGATCCGGAGCTTGGATTCGCGGACACGGCGCGCAATTTCAATCTCCAGGTCTTGGCAATCGCGCATTCGGTGTCCATGGAGTCCACACCAGTTACATGGCGGAACTTGGTAATGGACATGAGTCTTCGCATCATAGCCCATCTTCTTCAGATATGGTGAGGTGCTCCGACTCTTTCCCACCTTTGGGAAGCTATTGGTCATGAGCTGTTGATCTTCGGTAAGCGATTCTTCAGCCAGCTGCTTCGAGAGCTGCTTCAAGGACTGCAGTTCTTTCTGGTTATTGACAGACTCGACCACGACATCGAAATTCGCGGAGAGCGCATTCATCACCGCTTCAAAGCCATCCAACCGGCTTGTGATCGCTTCTCCAATGCCCACAAGCTGTTGGAATATGTCTTGGACCACACGGAAAGCTTCCATTTGAGATGGGCCTTGCATTTGGAGATCCGCCAGCTTGTCCTTGAGCAGCAACAACCTGACTTCGTTTTTCCTTCGGTAGAGTGTTCGGAGGCACTCCCAGCAGGCCTTGGGCCCATCAAACCCTGCAACACTTCCAACGCAGCAATGCATACCTATACTCAGAAAAAGCCTTTGTACTCATTTTGGGGAAAAGGACCAGGCAAATGTGCATGTAAACATTCTAGGCTTGAACTGCAGACACTCACTCTTCTCCACAATAGACTCAAATTGGAAAATATTTCACTCACTGTAGGAAACTATGGTTGAGAGAGCTACGAAATTCAAAACAATTAAGAAGGTGATTTTGCAAAAACTGTCAACAGTTCAAGATTGTGTACAAAAAGAATTGTACTTGATTTATATGTACAGTGAGCTCACTTATTGCTAACAAAAAAGAACACAGGCACATCTATCCAAATTCAAGCACTTGTCTATTGTAGAGCAATCTCCCGGGACAGGTTTTTACCAGGTCTTCAACCAGGCTATTACCTGGTGTTGCATTCAGGTACTTGGTTCCTACGATACTCTGGCTCACGGCCAGCGGTGCTTCGTTGCCCTGGCTCTGCGTTGCTCTTGGAAACGACCTTATAGCTCCCCTGGCACTCTTCAATTGCTGGATAGCAGCGTCCCCACCGCTTTTTAAAGCCTTCTTGCTCCTTCGAAACTTAGTGAAGCCATGCTTCGATGGTAAACGGACGGCCACAGGGCTCTTGCCGAAGCAAAACTCCTTCGGCAGGACTGACTGGGGAGCCTTTTTCCAGAAGTAGGAGACTTCTCCAGGCTCTAAGCTCAAAGCAATACGTGCAGATTCTCTGGAGCTCGGTGGCTGGATGTTGAATCTGCAATTCACAATCTTTGTGTCCATTACGTCCATGGATTCTGAATTCTCAAAAACCTCGGTGGTGAGCTGGACAGTGGAATTTAGACTCTTGGCTTTGTAAGGGGATGACTCGCGACCTGCGTGCATCCGCTTTGACTGACGAATGTACATGTGACGAGGATCTTCTCCTCTTCTAGAGCGAATCCATCTGCGAAGAGAATGAAGCACCCGTTCAGTAAACAACATCAAGTCTGAGCATGTACAGGATAAGCTTCAGATCGAGGAATACCTTGAAATTCACATAGTGAAAATTTCTTGACATTATCATTAGGATGTTAGAACCGTTTGAGATCCTATCTCCTTTACTGACCCCTGTTATCACCAGCAACTCATTCATACACTTGGTTGGACTTATTAGCAAGTGGTGTAAGCATGACTCGGTTTCTATGGGGGGCACTGATTCGTGGATGAAAATGGGGTTGAAATTACAGAACATAGTGATAAAAATTTGATCATAGGAGAATTTGGCTCTTGTGCACAAATTGATCTCTACATAGCTCCATGCTGGCCTCCGAGAAAAACTCTCCTACATATGTTGAAATCACCTTAAAGTAACGCAAATAATATTTTCCACCTTCTAGAGAGAATTTTTTTGCAATTGACGTCGTGTAGAATTGCTTCACACTTTAGAATAGCAGAGCATAGCATTTCCTCGAGACTCAGGCTTGACTCTTCAGGAAAAAAACAAAATATTAAGAAACTTACGAGTTCCAGAGCTGTTTTCCCTTAGCGGCAAACTCGTCAATCGCTTCAACACACTTGAGTCCCCCATTTCACAACACAATTTCAACCCGTCAGAATTTCAACTCAGTGAACTGCTGTCAAAGACACTCTCAATTTGAACATTACACATTGAACCAAAATTAGCTTCCCATCAGGTTTACGATAAATTTCTAATCTTACATCTCTCCACGGCCGTTCTTTAAGGTCCAGTTCCAGATGTCGCCAGCAGACAAAGTTTGTTGACCTGATATTGTGTTCGACCTGTAGTGAAGAAGAACAGGCTCGCGTCAGACTAACTGAGAAAAAAACAGATTATCTGACCTTTAATAGGGGAAAAATTGGAGGTACCAATTGGAGATTACAATTGGAAAAATCTGAAGCATCTGGATTTTCTAAAATCCCACTACTTTCTACTGCAAGGTGAGCTCCATCTAAGATCTCGAAAGATGAAAAGAGTTGCATACCGGCAGACCGACTCGAATCTTTTCCACCACATGTCGCTGTTCCTCGTAGGCCGTTTTATAGTTCTCAATAACACTGGACATTCTGCAGCAGTTCATCAATCGTTTAAAAATCAGCTTCGCAGTTATTTAACTCATTAAAAATCAGGTGAAATGTGATTTTCAAACGACCCTTGTGGTTTGCAGCCTCAATATTTCCCTTGGTTCGTGTCACCAGCAGGGCTCATTACGTGAAAGAGCAGGCTTTCTAATAGAGCCTAATATAATCTGTGTTCGAATACAGCGTATATGAGAATACGGTTTCACGATCTACACGACCTGTGAAATTTAAGGTCTTTACTGCAGAATTCCGGCCAGCGGCTTATACCAACTGCACCAAATTTGCCAAAATGCTGTATCACCAGCACTATGTGTTGATACACCTGCTCCAAATCCAAGTGCTGGTATCAAAATCTGCCTGTAAGGTTCTTCATATATTTCAAAAAAGAGAAGAAAAAAAAAGAAACTATACACCGTTCTTGTGCACAAGGGATGCATCACACAATGGGTTTGGAGATCTAGTCACAGAGCACACTGTGACCAAGATGAAAACTGAAGCGAAGCTCACATGAATATTTATTCCTTTTCTGCATTCGATATTAATTGGGTAGTAAAACATAAATGGCGAAACTAACTGTGTTCTATTTCAATTCTATCAAGCAGGTGGCGGCCTGGTGGATACCTCTCATCCTATGATCGAGTAGAATCATGCAGATCTTTATTACGGCTTTATGGTCGGCAACACTTTGTCTACCTGATCGTCCAACACTGTCTGGAAGCTCAATGGATAACGCTCCACATCAGGCAGCCCAGCCTATAAGAGAGAAAAAAAATATAATAACCAGTATCAAGAAATTATGCATTCAACGTTGACACATTCATTTAGAAGGTAAAATGAAACAATCCATTGAAAACAGCCAATGCCGGCTGTGAAGTGAAGTGTACCGTCAGAAAGAGTGCAACAAAGACAGCTTCCACGCACTTGATGGGTTGCGGTGAAGCTATGATCTGCTTACCAACAAAGCCACTCAGTCCCCTCATAATTCTGGTATAACTCCTAAAAGAACAGTCAAGGACCCACGCTTCTGAAATGAACAACTCGACTGATCATGCTGTGAAAAATAAATTTTAGATAGAGCCAAATTATTTATCAACAGAATCAGTAAAGAAAATTGCACGTGTAGGTCCAAAAATAAATATAATTGGAAAAAGGAAAGTCCGCATGTGACCTACTGAAAACCGCTAGAAACATGAGGTCCAGGTTGGGCTTCTTGACCATTCAGGATACAAGAATGCATTTAGACAACAGGAATCACAGAAGGAAAATTAAATAAAGAATGAATCTACTCATGCCAGAGTTCAATTACCATTTTTGCTGTGTCCATGATCAGAAAAAGCGGTCGCTGCTTCTGCGAATTGAAATTCGTCTGTGGATGGAGACTATATTCAAACGACGCAATGTACTGCATTGCTCCATTCCAGCATCAGGTCAGCTTCAAAACGTGAGCTTTCCAAAAAATTGTTTGAAATTGAAAGCAGTTAAATTAAGGTAAGAGTTCAAGACCTGTTCCACAGCCTTGAGGCGTGGTTTCGGCATAAGCCTGTAGAATATGACGGGCAATCTGGGACGAGTGCTTTTGGCTACCACTGTGGCCACTTGTGGTGCTTCCGTGGTCTCGTCAGAAGTCACTGATACATCCACTCCGGGCGGGTCTAGAGGGGCAGGAAACTCCGCCTCCTTCTCCATTGCGTGTGATAGACTCACAACCCCCCGTAAAGTTGATGCACGGGTTGGGGTTTTATCTCGTCTATCGTCCATTTCTGGATGTCAAAATATTCTCAATTTTCAGAAAAATCATGCACAAATATCCCATTCTCTAACATGACCTGACATCAGACCTAGGACTGTTTCGTCCAATAAACCCTAAACATTAAAGTGGCAAACTGTGCATTTTCATAACTGGGTGAGAATCACAATCTGACATAACGTAAGAGGATACTAAAACCAATAGGGCACTGATCTCAACTCCTATTGACTGATCCCTGTTACCAGCACTGTGAAATTCATACATTGTGATAAAACAGAATTGGCTCTTGTACTGATCACCCATGAAAGCACTCCTACATTTTGGTTACGACGCTTTAAATGTATCCTCTATGTTTCAGGGAACAAAATTCAAATGGAGAGGCAAAATGTGAGGTTTACATCCTGCCGCCCAGGTCTGTCCACATTCACTGGCAGTCTCCGTCCTAGCAGATTCTTCAAAGTGCCGAAACCCTGCCATACTACTTCAGAGCTCAAAGCTTTGTTTTCTCTTCCCAATTTCCCATTTCTATCTTCAAGAGGAGCAAGCATACATCACATGACTATCAGCAATCTAGTTTCACATGCCCAATTCCCTGCTAGGGCAACAACATATTTCGGATAGTTTGAATCTCCTTGCCATCGGACGGTTTCGCTGTGATACGAATGGGAAGAACAAAAGAGGCGCTAGGGTCATAAACCCAAGTTATAACACATACTCAAGTTATAACAGCATTTCATCGGTCACGGTGCATCAACAAGAGTCAGAAACACAGCAGCTGCACTTGCTCCAATCTCATCCTGAAGTGATCAACTTTCACAAAACAAGTGTGAACAGGGCACTGCAAAGCTAAAAAAAACACAAAAATTCAGTCCCACCAATGGTGTGAACAGGGCCGTCATAGACCACTTACATTCAATCTCCAACCTTGGATACAAATTTTGTCATGACAGACCCCCAAGGGACTGTTTTAGCTCTGCCAAAGCAGTTTTCACACCAGCTGAAGCCACTTCAAGGCCCTCCGGGACTGACCCTTTCGCAGCCTTCACTTCCTCAGTGATTCCTCCCACTAGAGCATCGGTTTTAACCCCTCTATCACGCAGCTGATTAATCTCCTGAGGCGGATATAGAGAAGCGCCAAATTCGTCCACCTCCACACCTAATGTTTTACATTGCTGGAGAATGGTTTCCAAGTACAGAGTAGCAGACTCGTCGTTACCTTGTTGAGGATCAGCTGCAACATACAGAAGCTCCTTCAGGAAGGCGAGGACAGAATTCACCACCCCTTTCGTTGCATCTGCCACCACTATCTCTTCGGGTGAAAGCTCGTCGTTGAACTCCAGGCTCTCAACTGAAGAACTCGCGCCATCTTCGTGCTCGTGACCACAATCCTCATGGCTTGAATGATCATGCACATGCTCATGGCTGTGATCGTGCCCACAAGCTCCATGGCTATGGCCGTGATCGTGACCATGGCTATGACTGTGATCGTGACCGTGGCCATGGCTGTGATCATGCCCACAAGGTCCGTCGTGGCTGTGGTTGTGAGAACCATGGCTATGGCTGTGATTGTGTCCACCGTGGCCATGATTATGAGAGTCATGGCTATGACTTTGCCCATGGCTATGGCTGCCTGAAGGAGCTTCATGCGCATGTCCACAACCACAACCATCATCTTCCACTTCCTTTCCACCATCCCGCATCTCCCCGATCTCCCGCAACACGTCCTTGACAGAAGTTGCCACTTGCGCCAAGCTCCGTCCAATTGCAGCTCGGTTCGTAAACGGTGTTTTCTTCATCACACCACAAGCCTCCCAAACGCATCCTACAATAGCGGGCAATGCGCCCTCACGCTCTTCCTTCGAGGAACCCTTAACAGAGAACGACACGGCGCTCGTCAAGAGAGAAAGCGAAGCACCCAGCACGCCTTTGACCGCATTCCGAATGGTCTGCTCCAGCGTTGGCCCTGCGCCTACCGTGTAGCCGTGGCAGAGGAGAATCAGACCTTGCAAACTGTTGGCGAGGGTTTTCATGGCGTCCTCAGCTTCGTCCACTTTGAGAGAAGATTGCGTCCAGAGGAGGCCGATGGTGGTCGCGTGCTTGGAGACGAGGTCAGCGGCCTTCTTCACTTCGGACCACTCGAGGGTCTCAGATGCAGACGGTGCGGAGGAGTCCAAGAGCGCGAAGGATTCGTTGAGGGAGGTTGTCACTCGTTGCAGAGTGCGGGAGAGGGTCGCAACTCGGCCCTTCTGCGACTTCCCCATCGCTGCTGAGGTCTGGATGGAAACAGAGAAAGGAAAAACTATTGTCAGGAATTGCTGGGGGAGATTGGTCGCTGGTCTCTGTTCTACTGCCAGGAGCTTTCAACGGAAATACTCGTTACTGAAATTTCCAAGGCGAGAAATCCAGGCAACCTAAGCAAAATCTTCACTGTCCCTTGATGAAATGAGCCACAAATATCAGGCTATTCTCACAAATAGATGATTTCTCGTGCGAGCGCTTGTGTCGTGTTCTTCGGCCGTAGCTTCAACAGAACCCCTCGCTACTGAATTTTCAAAGGCGAGATCGAAGGCTAAGTCAGTTCTTTGATGTCCCTAGATGAAAAGAGACACAAATATCACGATATTGCTGGTTTCTCTACGGCAATCGCTTGTCCCGTGTTTTACTGCCCCCAGGTTCAATGAAAACAGTCGCTACTGAAATTTCAAAGGCGAGAAATCCAAGACACGATCGAAAACTAAGTCAGTTCTTCGGTGTCTCTGGATGGGAATGCCCACAAATCTCACGCTATTGTCACAAATTGCTGATTTCTCTTAACCACGCCTGTAACTCTGCTCTACTACCGGCAGCACACTCTACCAAAGGCAAGAAACCAAGCAAGATCGAAAGTTAATAAGTAGCTCTTTGACACGCATTCCAGACCTTAGACAATGAGAACCCATACAATCGTAAACCCTAATCCCCTCCAAATATCGAAATCTAGATTCCAGAAAACCAAAGCATGAAAAAATGTCAAAATTCATCGATTGTGGAGTTCTGAACAACGATTGTAACTGGAACAAAGTTGCCACTACAACTTAGCCATCAGTTTCACAAACCTAGCCGAACGCAACCCCAATCAAAGCACATGGCTCCCGAAAAGCCCCACAAGCACCAAGGAAATTGCAGGTATTGAAGCAGAAGCGAAGTTTGACCCACCTGTGTGTCTCTGTGCGAGCACCGCCTCTGCAAACTGGCAAACGCAATTCAAACTGAGCTTCGAAGATGCAGAGTGAGAACACTGGAAAGGAATCAGAAACAGTGTCCCCAGCGAGGAGAGCAAAACGTCGAGCAAGGGCACTCGGATTAGGGTTTAGGCCAAAGTTAGGGTTCAGTGAAGGGTTGGGGGTTTGCAGCTGTGCAAATTGTTGTTGTTTACATGCCACTACGACGGTGCCCTTGGGCGGCTGGTAAAGATTTTCAACTTTAGAGCTTGTTCAGTGCACTTAGCAGAAACATGGGAGGATTGTTGTATGGCATTGGTAGAAAGATATTATGTTAACGAAATATAAACAGTTTTTGAGTCAATGTTGTTGCAAAGTTTAAATGATTGTCTACGTGAGATTTAGATAAGATGGCATTTGTTGTCAATGTGGGTTATGTTGTTGACAGAAAGTTGTTGCTCTGGTGGCCTTGAATACTCCATTCTTCTATTAATGATAGATACTTATTGCACTAGCATCATATGAATGACCCTTAAGTGGACATTATTGGGAAGTTAGAGATTGAAATGATTTGTGTGGCATGTTTGACAAGATTTTTGGACTTTAAAAACCATTCCACCAAGTTTAGCCCCCAGATGCAAATGAGGCAATTTTCAGATGTTGATAGAAAGTCTTTGCATTACTAACTTTGCTCACGCCATCTTATGTAAACAACCCTCGAATTATCATCATGCAAGAGAGTGGAAGGTGCACAATTGCATTGCATCCACACCAATCGAAGGATTGTTTGAACTCGACAACAAATTAAAGATTCCAAGGCCTTCCACCAGAGTTCTCGAAAAGAACTTAGCGGATCTCACGTCTCAAGTAAGCGACCCCTTCGACTAATGTAGATGTTCAGTATTGCGGAAAATATGAAAGTATGAGAGCCAGTTTTGCAGTTCAAGACGAGCTTTGGTATGTTTGTTTTTCGAGTTGGCAAGAGCTGCGATTATCAAAACCAAGAGGAGAAAACACAGCATGACCAAAACACACAAGCATGCACTGATTGCATTTTCGAAACTTTCAGTCGGTGAAGTTACAAATGCGTTCTAACAAATAATGTTCAAAATCTCGTAGCAAATAAGAGCGCAGAGATTTGTTTTCAGACTCAGTGATCGTACAGTAAAATAGAAACAGACTCGTTTCACATTTGTGAACAATTTGGGTACATTTTGCCGCTGAAGAGCCTTCCCAGCAGAGGTTGTCGCACTTCTTGAAGTGAACGGATAAATCGACGGATGCGTTTCTACAAGCTATCTGCACTAATTGCTAGGCTTCAATCAAAAGGGATCTGAGAGACATCTGGACACCAGCATTTTTCTCCAGGACTCAAGAATTTCCATCAGTAGTAGTCCCTTCAAATGATGTCACCTTACATTCAGAGAGGTGACGATTTCGTCACAGGGTCTACCAAAAAATCTGCAGATAACAGCCCCGCACTGATGGGGAGGACTTTCTCTGTGAAAACCTGCAAAAGAAACAGAAAAATCAGACAAAGCATTCGGTTCGCCCGGCCAAGAATTGTCAAGTAATACCCCTAAGGGCAAGCAGGCACTTCTGAGACTTCAAAACACAGACAGAACATACCCTCACGTAAGCAGGATGCTTGCTGAATGTGTCCAAAGCTTCCTCTGCAGTTCAGAGCATGACAAGGGTCAAGAACATGTGAAAGTGAAAAGGTTTCAACATTGTTACAGGAAAATGAGAAGTGAGGTAACACGTAATGCTCAATAAGCTTTGACTAAAATAATTTGTTTCAGCCATCGATGCACTGCACCCTTTCTATATACAGATGCGAAGATATTGCACTAACAAAGAAGTTCAGAATCCTCTCATATGGTACCCTGAGAATTTATACTTCATCATTTTCTTATTTTACATTCCTCAATTTAACTTCATAAAAAGAACGCGAGAATGGGCATCATGGATATCCAAGATTCAAGGCATCATGGCCGACTCCAAGGAGTCACAGGGCCTCCCTGGATAATTTTGAGTTTATGTGATTCAAGGAATAAGTACATATTTCCTTTATTTAACGATGCTAAATTGCTTAAGTACTTTGTGCAAACATGCCCACTTGGATTGCAGGAAAATGATCAATTGGTATACACTAAGACGGACCTGATGGCACGCGCACAAGAACGGCGTGTGTGTAACCTTCGTTGAGGTCAGAAGCGTTGGCACCTGGTCCAAACCCAGATAAAAGTCAAGAAAAAATTGAATTTATCCTGGAAACAAACGTCTGAGGGTGCTTTATAAGGGAATCGTTTATACAAGGAAACGAGATCAGACTGGCGAGAGAGCGCATTCTCACCTGCAGTAAGTTGGACAATAACAGACGAATCCATTTGTTGCGGTAGAGAATTGAAGGCTTCAAGCATTGCTTCAGTTCCAGCTTGGCTTGCTCCCTCCCTTACTTTAATCAGAACCACATGCTCTATTCCTTGTTGAAATTGCTGCCAGCCCCAACTGCATCATATGATTCTCCACTCTATGGAATCTTAACTATGAAACAACTGTTCCATGACACAAAGGCCTTCCTACTGAAACAGTCCCTCAAATCTATTACCTCCCCTTTCCTATTCAATGCAGACCATGCATACTATTTGCCAAAGGTTAGAGAGAAGCCCATGCTCTTCATGTAACATAACACAAATTGGGCCCTCTATGTTACATAAATACTCAAGAGATAAGGAATCAAGTAGGAATTTGGAGAGATTGTAATAAACTACTAGTGTCAAGACGAGCACACAGCTTGATACCATCTCTCCAGCCATATTTCAGGGGTTCAATTTACGCTCAAGCATCAGCATAACTCAGGGAACTGAAGACAATCCCCACTGAGGTGCAAACATTCAAGAAAAAATGGCAAAAATGAAACTTACGTCACCTCGCCTGAAGAGTGCTTCAAGGTCGTCTTTTACTTCTGCTTCGAAGTCTGCCACAATGATTCCCTGCAAATTCAGTGTGTCATACTACTGGCAATCACAGTAGATAGGCTCAGCGTCTACCTCGCCCGGGTCTAAGCAACACTAAAACATCCTCCACTTGAGATCCGAAGAAATTAAAGTTGAGATGTGGACCTAATGACAAGGACAGAAATCGAATTGAGCCATCGAATCAGTCCCCTACCTTGCAATATGGATCGATGAATTCACCCTCCACTTTGAGGGGAGCTGGGTGGTCCATGTACTGCTCAAGAGTTTCAAATGATGGAAAACGCTGAAAGAATGCATGTGTAACTCCTCCGGGCATTCTTTCAACAACGTTACCTGAAAATATAAACTAGGTAATCAGAAATCCGTTAACTCAGAAAACATAATCCCAGACTATTCTGTTAAATCTAGACCTTCAGTTTTTTTAATGTAGGTAAAATTTACTTCAATCCTCACAATTTTCAGTTCTGGCCTGATTTGGACATTTCTGAGAAGATAATAGGCATTTTTTAGTCATATTCATTGAATTCCAAACATGCTTCTATCAACAATTTAGGTCTGAGCAGCTCTATTGACAGCCCAATAAGCTGCGTGACATTTAACCGGCATTACTTCAACAAATTACTTTGGATTCGAAGTAATTCGATTTGAGTTCATTTTAAAAACACCCGTGTGTTGTCAAGACCCCGCTTGATATGTAGAGAAAAAGGCACGCACCTAAGGAAACAGCCAAAATGCCTCGGTAGTGATACTGGAGGGAGTACAGATGGTCCAGCATATCCTTCTCTTGTTCATCAGTCATGTCCTTCATTTTGAACAGAACAAGATGCTCCACTACCTTCCTGCGTGGCCCATCTATTTGCTCACCATTCAGACAGCATCAACAATCCATTCAACTCCTTTCTTCTTTACAAAATATCACAATAAGTTTCTATCAGCAAGAACTGCACCCCTATTTTCTGAGATCCAGACAAAGCTTAATGAGAATACAAGACCAAGACTAAAACCAGACTACAATAATTAAGCAGCATGGTTATGCTCGGATACCTCGTACCAGTCGGCCTAGTTGATCTCTGCGGACCATTCATGGAGGATCGTTCCGCTGCAACTGTCATACTGCTCATCCTCCTTGACCAATTGTCCAGGACTGGGCCAAGTTGGGATCCATTTCTCAACCTGCCTTGAAAATCTGCAAGAGTTCAACACCGATGTCTCAAACCAAGTGTTGCACTTACAGTCTCGCCATTGATGAATGATAAGAGTGAAAACCTAAATTCACAAAAAAATGGGGGAAAACCTAAATTAGTAGAAACCTAGAAGTCCAGCAGGGTTATTGCAAGCTTGTGTTCTTTTCAAATAGGGTAGAGTTTCAGAGACTGAATGCCAATAAGAACCACGAATGACAGTATACACATACAGTCTAGCACGCTTTCTTCTCCTGCCAACTAATAACATTAGCGATTTGATTACATCTCCTACTGACTAACCCCTGTTACTAACAGTAATTCATCTATTCAAACATGTGGTTGAACTTAATTGCAAGTGGTGTAAATGGCTAAATGGCTATGGCCACTGATCCTTGAATGGAAACGGGGTTGCTTACTGTCACTGGAAGCGACCTACAACCTCCAGTAAGAAAATCAATCTCTATTCTGCACTGTACTGATCTCCACAAAATTCCACTCCTACATACGTTGAAGTGCTTAAAGTGACGCAATAGCATCATCGCCCTTAATTGATTCCAATAGCGAAGCAAATGACACAATGTAGAATCCAATTGTGTAAAACGAACTCAAGAATCACATTTGCGTTAGTCCCATTCCTTAATAGCCCTACGTTTCCCTCAAGGACGAAATCCTGATGAATGCGCCTTTCAAACCAAGGCAGATCAAAACGCCACTCAAACAACAAGATCCAAATTCCAATTCGCCTTCCATCTCTCTTGAAACTCGAATCACTAACCTCAAGCTTAACAATCCTCATAAATCCTCGCAACCAACTTACATTCAATACTGAATCAAAGTGGGTCCCGAATCAAACTCCTTAATCAATTATCTCCAATTCCGCGGTAATTCTTGTGGTTCAATTCTTTGAGGGACCAGCGAGGCTTGAACTAATCAGCCAACTTAGAATTCGGAGGACAGAAAGAGACAGGGAGAGCAATTGCCACAATGTAGAATCCAATAGTGACGAATTCAAATTCAAAGCCCAAGACACGCAAACAACCACCTCATTCAGATTTCATATCCTTCACAACCGCTTGATGAAATCGAATCCCTGCATTAAATGCACCCCCCAATTTCAAGCTGCCTGCGTCCCGAATCAATTCCTTATCAAATTGGTCTCAAATTTCGGGGTGGGGGTGGGTGGGGGGGTCAATTCTTTTGATGTCAGAGAGGCTTGAACTGAGTATCCAAAATTCGGGATTGGAAGGAGTGAAAATGCACCTGGGCTGTAAGTCGGCCATGGCGTGGCCCCTGCCAGTTGATTTCCGAAGCTTTTGTTGGCGTCGATGGTGATGGTGATGGCGTTGGCGTTGGCGATGGCGAAGGGGGCGGGAAGGGGGCAGGTAGCCAAGGAAAAGGAGAGCGCCATGGTCAGGTGGGTCGAAGCCGGCCGGTCTGCGCCATAGCCGTAAGCTTAGCCAGGCGCCAGAGCTTCTCCTTCACTCTTTCCGTTGCTCACACTCCCGGTTTCCCATCTTGGCCTCCGGCCTCCGCATTGGCTCATGCGGTGGACAATCGAGGTGGCACGGAGGGGGACGACGTGGCAAGGAGCTTATCAATGCCACCCAGAGTTTGTGCTCCCAATCTCGCCACGTGGAATCCCTGGTGGACTTCGCTTTTTCAGTTCTCCTTTCAGTCCCTTTAAATGAACGGGGAGATCCGGCGGGTAAGGTAGTCGGTCCATAAGTCGACCATATATGCACTCGAACTGAATTTTGGGCAGGTGAAACTTCTCCAAAAAAAATTCGGGAAATTTTCATTGAAAGACAAGAGGAATTGGCATCTAACCCAATTTGTTTCATATTTTTTGGATTATTTTTGACTTAGTTATGAATTTTCAAACGAGAAGTATCATAGGTCCCTATTTATGATCCTAGGTCTTACATAAAGTGTTCATTGCAACTTCTAAAGAGAAATGGGAAAAGCAAAGAGAATGATTGGCTCTTGCAATAAGGAATAATATTTTTCTAGATTTTTTCTATGAAGATCAATTTAACCAATCCATTCCAATGCCATTTATAGGGGTGGTTCAAAATGCCCGAGCAAAGTTTGAGCCTCCTACCTTAGTAGAAAATCAACCGAGTGAAATCAGACAAGAAATTATTGTCTTAACCCATAAACGCCACGGCGGAGGTCTTTTGTCCAATGAATGACAAGGACTTTTCCTATGTAGGACATAAATGCAACTATTCATCTTCGGAATTAGGGGTAGAAAGGGAAAATCTTCTATAGTAGTTGACTCTCAATGAATATTTTTGGTTTTTTTAAACTAGATGATGTCACACGGTTCCAAAAGGGCTGATTTCCATGGTCACTAGCCTAGCATTTAAGGGTTAATTTCAATATTTTAGGCTATACAACTAAATGGTAAACTAGGATTATAAGAAATGAACAGTTTATACTTGGGCTTATGAAAAAGCAATGACGATTCTTCATATACAAGGAGATTTTAACTACTCCACATAAGCTCCCACCAATTCATAGTTGAGCAACCTAAGGGTTTAGTGAATTAAAATTAGTTTTCATTATTCAAAACTCAACATTAAATTCAAAAAAACTCAAAAATGACTAGCATCTATCTCAAATAGCTTCAAAAACCATTGATTGTGAATGAGAAGGAATGAGAAGACTAGTTCTTTATACAAGTGGGGTGGTAGGAGGTAAAACAACCTATGTGGGATATTGGTAAATCATGATTAGTAGAAGCTCAATTGCTCATAGTCAAATCAAAAGCAAGAATTGTGTTCATAGTAGAATTTTAAACCTCAATTAGGCATAGTAGAATAATTTTGTTAAAAAAAACTTTGAATTGGGATTAATATGGAAAATCAAATTAATTTACATCTTGCCAAAATCCATTTGAGATTTAAAGTCTTCAATCAAAAGTTATGGACAAAGTTTAAGAGGGGTTGGAAGGGATGTTTACACTTTGACATTTTCAAACATCTTCTTTGAATTTTGCACACAACTTTTTTTTTGAGACTCAAAATCACAGTGGATTTTTATAGATGAAACTTAGCTTTTCTAGACAAAGGTTTTTGGAAAAAAATATTCTACTATGCCCAAATGAATCTAAGGTTCTACTTTGAACACAGTTCATTATTTTTGACAACGACCACTCAAGTTGTCATCTTCAAATTGTCCCACATCCTTTGAGGACTCATGATAGACTATAAATTTCATTAAAAAAAGCACACTCTATATTCTTAATCCTCACTAAATATCAATTAAGTAATTTCTTCATATTGCCATCAAAAAATTCCTTGATGGTAGATGGTCAAATGGTAGATTAGTATTTGATTCAATAGATTGTTATTGGATTCTTTAGATTTTCAATAGACTCCAAATTTCCATGAAAATTTGTACTTACTCATTGAAGGTCTTTCCACCTCCAAGTGCTACATATATACTCAAAAAGTTACAATATACAATTTTGACAAACTACGTTTGACCATCCATTAACCATTTTTTGGTTTCTTGAGCATTTCAAGGTTAATTCACTTCACCACCTTGGTTTCTTTTGTAGATGAGTGGTTTATTAAAGCTAGAAGCCTACAACTACATTTTTGAATATAGAATTATACAATAACTTTGTTTAGGCTATGGTTTTCTACATTATGATGTACATGTATTTGAAGATTTACATTTCTCAAGAACATTTGGTACTTGATGTAAATTTTCATTCTTCACTTGAATCAAATCATAGAATTACATTGTAGGCAACAATTTTATTGATTACACTAATTTGTCCTATTATTGTACTCAATTATCAAAGTCAAAAGATTTAACTAGAGCTCTGCTTTTCTAAGAGCTATTAATGACTTCCATTGAAGATAAATAAAAATTTTGGAACCCTATTTTTGGCTTGGAGGGATTTGGCTACAAAACATTGACCTTCAAAAGCTAATATAGATCTAGAAACTTGGAAATACTAGTTATTCAAAGAGGACACCTTCACATAGAAAACATGCATGCCATAGGACAATGAACTTAAACAAAGCATGGACTAAAGCGGAAATGATCATAGAAGTGAATTCATCACATGCATTGATGGACATAGCAATTTCCATTAATTAAAAGTGATTATATATGAAGTTTAAATTTTACTTTCTCAAAAGCTTTGCATCACATGCAATAGTTTTTTCACAATTCTAAACAAGTCATTCAAAAGAGATTATTGGCAAAAGTTGTTGTAAGACTTTCAATTTCTATTGCAATGAGGGCATCTTAATAAATCTATTTTTAAAAATTCAATAATTATTCTATTTTATTGGATGAATTCGTGTTTCTTCAAAAACCTAAGACTCATTCTATTTTGATTAACCCCTAAAGTTCCTTGACTATGTTTTTACAAAAAACACTCTAAAACTGCCATTTCTACTCCAAGTACCAAGTTTTAGACAAAAATCAATTTTGGACACATGTAATCGTAAGATCTTGTAGTAAACTAGTTTGGAAAGATGTGGAAAAAATTTCAAAAGATTCCACCGTGTGGATTGCAAGAAATAAGTGTTTAAACTTGCATAATTCATTTTTTTGACCCTGTTGAAAACCGGGCAGCTACGGTTCAGAGGACCAAATTTGTATGAAAAAATGGCCAAAATGGTTGAGCAACTTTGGATTCTTTATCAAAGACAAGTTGGCTACATGCTTGAAAATTTTCAAATCATTTGGAATTGTACAACATATAGAAAAAAAATAGTAACTAGAAAGAAGTAGTGAATTATGTAAAATACTAAATTGTTAAGAATTTAATTATGGAATTGGAAAATGCAAATCCCAACGGTTGCAATGTTCTAATAAACAATCTACATACTATGATTTTAATTTTTTTCAAAAATATTGAAAATTGAGTAAAATAACGGACTTCAAAGGTTATTTTAGAGTAGAGAACCCATAAGTGCCCGCAAACTAAAAATCTTTTGACTTGTTGATCGAAATGGAATGATTCAAAGCTTTTCTTGTATATATGAATCTTAAAAAACATTTTCAAATTTAAATTTTTGAAAAAAATGATTTTTTTTAGCTGCCCGAACTGCCCAAGTTGAGATTGAAACAACATTTTGCATCATATCTTTTCACTAGTATATCCAAATGCAAAAAAATTTAGTGCACGTGGAAGATATTCCTTGTCCACACCTTGTCAAAAAAAATTCATCCCAAATGAGTGAAATCTCCGCTCACATGCACCTGCCCAAAATTTCTATATTGCCAAAAAACGCACCTTGGTCCTTTAGGGGTTAACCTCTAAAATCCCGTGTCCCTTTCAAAAACAATTGAAGGTCATGTAAGGTTCTTATAATCTCAATTTTTGGCATGATTTTTTAACCTTTTTTTAATATAGGAAAAAATATTAATTTAAAAATATATAATAATTATTTAAATTGATGGCATGGAACAAAAGTTATGCCACACAAAGCTCAAAATAGACTAGGCAACAAAAAAAAATCACAAATAATTGAAATAATCATTTTTTAATTTAATTATTATAGATTATATTTTTTGATATACATAAAGATTGATTTATTTCATATCACCTACAATTGTGAAAGTTATGGTGCATCTTAGCATCTTTTTGAAAAAAAAACATATTATATCTATTTTTTCTCAATTTTGACAACTTTTAAAGAAAAGAATTTGCACAAGGTTTAGTTTACTTGATAAAGTAATATTACCATTGGGATTACTTTAATCCAAGTTCATCTTAAAACTATTATCAATTTATTTTTTTCTACCTACTCCATTTAATAATTGATTGAAGAATGGAAATCAAGTTGTTGTTTTTGAATTTTTTTTCTGTAAATTCTCAATTCAATTCTTTAATATAATTTTTTTTAATGCCTAATTTAAAATGCAAAAAGTGTGAGTTAAGAGGATTCAAATTCTTATAATCTAGAGTAGCAAGATACAAAAAAAATTGTTTCTTTACTTTAAATGCAAATATCTTATAATCTACTTGGTTAAAGTTTTAAAATTTTCTTCTACACATTCTCATACAAGTTTAGTGCAAGTTCCTCTGATTGGATATGTAAAAAATAATAACTTTTTAGAAAATTTGCTTTCAGATGTTTTGAGTGCTTTTGGAACAAAAACATGGCTTTGGGAATTTAGAAGTTAAGGAATAAGAATGTGAGGGTATTTCTTTCTAAAACTAATTACAAATTGAATATTTATAATTTTCACATAAAGGTATTGAATATTTGTAACACTACTTGATAATTTTCAATTGTAAATTTAACCCGAAAGCTTCGTAGCATGATTCAATCAACTTTTATAAGTCTAAATCTTGTGCTTGTATGTCCAACAATGCTAGTGTGAGAATGAAAATGTATTCATGAGAACCTTGGGTATATGTATAAGTAGATATCCTACGACCATTGGAAGTGCTTATAATATAGGCATTTATAACATAGTTACACTATAATCATTGAAGGTTTTTATAATATAAATACTTATAACATAGGTGTACATTAGGAAAAAATTGAATTCCAAAAGAGGCTGCTTCGTAATGCAAAAGATTGGGTGGGAAGAGCCTTCTCAACTCACTGATTGGGCTAAGAATTACATGATGAATTCAAAAATTCATCATCATTATCCAATTCATCTTCACGATCTCATAAATTTAGGTGGAAAGAACCTTCTCAACTCACCAACTAGGCTATGAATTGTACAATAAATCCAAAAGTTTATCATCGTTATCCAATCCATCTCCATGATTTTATAAATCTCATGATGGTAATGGAGCATACACCAAGTGGTGGTCTTAATGAAGATTTGGCCACCTTCATATTCATTCAATTAGTATAAAAATTAGTAAGAAAACTTAAGGCCTATTCGTAAGTTCAATTTTTTCTTAATGTAGTCTTCTAAGCTCATGAGATCAAGCTCTTAGGCTCACAAAATAGCAACCTTCCGTCTGCCTTCTAATTTTTGGAATTATATTAACAAGTTTGTTGAGAATATGTGTAAAAAACTTCATACCAATTCGACCTATTTATGGTTGCCCAAATTGTCCCTAATTCAAAAATAATATTTTTTTAGGTATAATTTTTTAACCACAATTTAGATTGTTAGTAGTAAACTACTCTTCTTATAAAAATTTTACAAGAATACAATAAATATTGCAAATGGAAGGGCCTACCCAAAAGTGAAAAATGGCCTCAAATCATGCCATAGGGCTCTATGGATTAAGCCTTGAGTTGGGCATCATTGATAGTGTAGAGAGTAGCAGAGCTCTAGTTTATTTTTATTACAATCTATAATAATTTTTTAAAATGCAATTGTAGTTGAAGTAACATTCAAAAAATTTAAATACACAAAACAAATTATAACATAAGTTGCACTTGAAAATAGCTCTTCAACTCTTAAAGATTTAATTAATTTTATTAACATATTGCAATTGTGGATGATGAGGCACTCAAATGATTTAAAGCAATAGTTGTGGCTTCACTCATGTGACATCAAAGTGTGACATCATCATTTTATTGATTCCTTACCTATGCTATGACTTCATTTCATGGCTTTTGACATTCTGCTTTAAAATTCCGTGGCCAAGTTTTGGCTTCAGTAGTTGAGGTTCCATTGTATGATTTTATTCATTGTGGCTTCATTTCATGACTTTAATCATATTTCAAAATTCCATAGCCAAATTGAGTCTATTTGTCTCTTTGTACCTAATGCCTCACACGATCTTTAATATAGAAATATACATTATATATTGGCTAAACCAATTTTGACTTAAAGGTCATCATCATCATACTACTAAAATCATAAGTCCCTTTGTAATATCATAAATGCTACCGTTAATACTAGGGGCTCGTGCTTGCTATGCTACGCAATCATTGTATCAAATATTAGTAAAATTTTGATATATTTGAATAAAATGCATGATAATGATTTCAATAAGTCTTTAAAATAATTATTTTAATTATTTTGTAAAAATATTTTCAATCATGCATACATAGAAATCGTATTTTTACACATTGTGATATTACTAAAATAGAATAGGAGTTTGCAATCACTTCTATAATATCACTTTTTACAAAGGGTGATATTATAGAAATAATATAGTCGTTGCAATTGAGGTGATATTAAAGAGGATCAATAGGATGATATTATAGAGATAGCAAATCCATTGCTTCTCTTGACTTTACACTTCTTTGCACTTCTATGATTTTATGCTTTTGCGTGTGCTTTTGTGAGCTTTGAGCTTTCATGATTTCAATTTTCTATTGCTACTACCGAATGATTTTGAGAAATTTATTCAATTGAAGTGATTTTGGATTCCACAACAATTAAGTTGTTTACAAAGTTTTTGAGATATATAAGTTTTTATTTTCAATTCTTTAATTTGGGTTGCCATTTTTTGTAAGAATAGAGTCAAATTTCTAATGCATTCTAATGTATGTGTATCTTTTATAGTATTTACCATTTCATATGTTTCTATTGTACATTTCAATATATGCTTACTTATAAAAAAATTATACAAAGATTTTAGTCATTTTTATTTGAAGGTTTATTGAAATTTTCATTCTGCATTCTATCTAATACATAAAAATTCTTATAAAATTCTAATGATGAATGTGTAGCATAGCAAGCACCAACCGCTAGTCATACTACTAAAATCATAAGTCCCTCTGTAATATCACAAATGTTACCATTAATACTAGGGGCTCATGTTTGCTATGCTACACATTCATTGTATCACATATTAGTAAAAATTTAATATATTTGAATAGAATGCATGATAATGATTTCAATAAGTCTTTAAAAGAATTATTTTTAATTATTTTATAAAAGTATTTCCAATCATGCATATATAGAAATCATATTTTCACACAATGTGATATTACTGAAATAGAGTAGCAGTTCACAATCACCTCTATAATATCACTTTTTACAAAGGGTGATATTATAGAAATAATATAGTCGTTGCAATTGAGGTGATATGAAAGAGGATCAATAAGGTGATATTATAAAGGTAGCAATTCCATTGCTTTTCTTGGCTTAATACTTCTTTTGCATTTCTATAATTTTGTGCTTTTGTGAGCTTTGAGTTTCTGATTTCAATTTTCTATTGCTACTACCAAATGATTTGAGAAATTTATTAGATTGAACCAATTTTGGATTTCACAACAATTAAATTGTTTATGAAGCTTTTGAGATTTACAATTTTTTCCTTTCAATTCTTCTATTTGGGTTGCCATTGTTTGTAACAATTGAGCCAAATTTTTAATGCATTCTAATGTATGTATCTTTTACCATATTTCATTCATCATTCATTAAATTTCTATTGTTTATTTCAGTATATGCTTATTTATAAAAAAAATTATATGAAGATTTTAGTAATTTTTATTTGAAGATTTATTGAAATTATTGCTCTACATTCTATCTAATACATAAAAATTCTAATGAAATTCTAATGGTGAATGCGTAGTATAGCAAGCTCCAACCGCTAGTTGGAATTAAAAAATAAAAATTGATTTTTTATTAAACTATCGTTGCAAATGCCTAACTATCATAAAATGGTCCACATGCAAATCTAAGAATAATAAATTTGTTGCCTTTTTAATGTTCCTACAACTAAAGTGCTCAATTATAGAAAAAACAACTTTGAATATTTAAAATTTTATTAATTTCAAAAGTTATTGACCAACTACTTTTCCAACTTTAATTAATTATTTGACATGAAATGCTAAACCTGATTGCCAAGTGATTGCCAAGTGTTGCTCTCAAGATCCAACGTTGGGAAGCAAGGAATAGGCACAATTTTGACCTTCAAAGAACCCCATTCGGAACTACAAAATAGGCAGACTTTAAGATTAAGAATGCATAGTGCAACTCAAAAAAACATCTCAAGCAATATTCCTTCTAAATTATTCACTTCTTAAACCGCACCTAAATAATGATAGAATCAAGACATATACATAGACACAGACAAAGAGCATGTCAGCACAGTGAAAGGACAAACAACATTCATCAATCATTTTAGTCTATATGGGAACAAATAAATAGGAAGCAAAATCAATGCACTCAAAACAATATTCAATGCATAAGATGAAGGCACCAAAAACCATCAAAATTAGGAATTTAGCATAGTTGGAGGCCTATTTTCTTAAAACTAATATTTTGTAGTATTAACAAGAGAAAATCACAAATATTAAAAAAAATTAGATTTTTTTGATGCGATATGTAATTTTTATGATTTTTCAAAGTGACAGGTCTCTAGACCACTAGAACTAACCCATAGGTGCACTCAAATCTGAACTACGCAAAACTCAGCTATCAACAAATCAGAGTTCAATATGTGTCCATCAAGTGTGTTAGCAAATCATAGTTAAACATGTGTAAGACACATTAATGGAACTCTAGGGATACTTTAAGGGCACTCTATGGAACAAGGATTAGATACAGGGATAGAATTGGATGTTTCTACCTTACATGTACAGTCATTTAGAATCTTCACATTGATCTCAATGACCATCATCTCAAGAAGATTGTTCTTAGAAGAAATGATGAAATTTGGAAAGCCGTCTTATCCAGACGGTTAGAAATGAATTTTACTTTGAGTGTGAGAGGAGTGTTGATTGATGTTGATACTACTTTCACGACATCATTAAGCACTTTGCAGTTGTTTTCAATTGAAAAACGCACTAGATAATAGATCATAATACATCCATTATACTGTCTGACACTTGTTAGAGTGCTTGGCACTATAATCAAGTCTGTCCGTGTGTTTAACGAAGTGGGAGGCCTCCCACTATACTTGAAGCTGTTAAGGTTTGGTTAGCAGAGATAAGCCCCGCCTTTGTTCACCACAACGTCAATGGGGCATTCCAAGTTCAGATCAATGAAGTCCACAGTACATTCGTGCTCAATCAGCTCAGCCACTCGAGCTTCGGTATCAACATATGACCCACAAATCTGGACTCCAAAGATTTCTTCCTCTTCATGGTGCCTCCACAATACCCACTCCGAAGCTTGCCCTTGAATTTCAAGAACAAATGAAAACTCCTAAAAATTCCAAGCAATCGTTTCGAAGTATGGCAACTAAGACTGGGATCGGATGAGATTCGTCTGGACATGGCTTCCAGAAAAAGAAAAAAAATGATTCATGCCAAGGCTCGAATCAATGACGGTTAAACACGGAGATGTAGCTGATGATTCAAGAAAATCAGGTCCAACAAGAACTGAGATGGCATGCTAGATATGAAAGAGTAAGTTGCAGAACAAAAAAATTCACAAACCTGGAGTAAATTAGTGCACATGGCCATTTCTCCACAAGTGATATCAGCTCCCAATCGCTTGCAAACTCGTCTGAATGGTAGATTTCCCACCGATGTCAGAGGAACTAAGTAGAGTTTTCCACGCAAGTCGATCAATTTCTTTTCTCGCGACGGTTCCTTCACCTCATCGTTTGCATATTTTGAATCACCATTATCCACTCTACGGTTGCTAAGCTCATTAGTATTCTTAAGTGCACTGTTCGGAGCTTGCTATTATAATCTACATAGTTACATTCTTGTAGACTATGAAGAAGAATTTATTTATTTATTATATCATAATAATTACACATTGTATTCACCTAATATCTATATGTAATTGTTCATGAATCCAAAAGGTGTAACCCTTAGTAAAGGGTGTGTCCTTAAGACTATGTAACCTATACTAATTGTGTGTACATACTTCGTTTTACATACTATTCTAACACTCCCACTTATAGGTTACAGATTCTAACGTTATACACTATATTCTTCTATCGAATTAAGGCAGCCAAGCTTAATCAATAAAACAATATAGATTGCTTTTAGCTTGAATAGGGTTCTTGAACACCAAGTCTAGTAAGGCAAACTTTGTGTTTTTCTTTTGTTAAACTTTTAGTGAATATATCTGCAATATTCTCTGAAGTATGACAATATTCAATATGGATTTTTTCATCTTGGATTATCTCTCTTATAAAATGATGTTGTATTTCAATATGTTTAGTCCTTGCATGGAATTGTGGATTGCGGGTTAAAGCTATAGTGCTTCTATTATCGCATTTAATAATTGTAGGTAAAAGTTGAGGAAACTGAAGATCGGCCATCAAGCTTCTTAACCATAAGGCTTCTTTACAAGTTTCAGTTGTTGCTTTATATTCTACTTCTGTACTTGAAAGAGCAACAATTTACTGCCTTTTACTACTCCAACATATAGCACCATTAGCAAGAATAAAAGTATAACCTGATGTGGATTTTCTCCCATCAATCTCCCCGGCCCAATCAGCATCTGTATAACCTACTAAGGTTGTAGAATCATTTATTTGATTAATAATTGGGCTGTACGTGATGCCTTTATTTGTTGTGCCTTGTAAATAACGAAATATTCTTTTTACAGCAAGCCAATGTGTTTTTCCAAGATTGGAACTATGCTGACTCACTTCTCCCACTATATAGGTCAAGTCTAGACGTGTAACGTAACTAGCATAAGTAATAGTACCAACAGCATTAGCATAAGGGACATGAGACATCTCGTGTTTTTCTTCATCAGTTTGGGAACTCTGTAATTTGGATAATTTCATGTTGACCTCAAGTGGTGTGGAAATTGGATGACAATTGATCATATTAAAGCATCGGAGGATGGAAAAAATATATTTATGTTGATGAATGGTAATAGTACGTTGAAGTCGATTATGGTCAATATGAATGCCCAAGAGATAGTGAATAGAACCATGGTCTATCATTTCAAAGGCTTGGAACAATTGCATTTTGATCTTTGTAATAAGGGATAAGTTATTGGAAACTAAAATGGCATCATCAACATAAAGGGCAAGGAGTATAAAATCCTTAGTAAAAACTTGAATATAGACATTAGAATCAACTTTAATAAGAGAAAAACCAAAGGAGAATATATAGGTTTGAAATTTAAAGTACCACACACGAGCAACTTGCTTTAATCCATAGAGACTACGATTTAGTCGACAACCTTATGTGGAGAATTTGGTTGGACATAGCCTTCCAGTTGTCGCATAAAAATAAGTTCAGTTAAATCACCATATAAAAAAGCAGGTCTTGACATCTAATTGGTGAATTTCCCAATCATGAAGAGCACAGAGGGCTAGTAAAACGTGAATAGAGGTAATTTTGACGACAGTGAAAAAAAAAAGTGTCAGTGTAATCAACTCCATGGAACCATAGCCAAATATTTCCTGAACAATATTGTCCTCAAGGTAAACTAACTCATGGGGATGTAATTGAGAATAAGTAAGAAACCATTCACCATGGTAGATGAGATGGTGAGTAGCCCCTAAGTCGAGGTACCATTCATTTGTAAGAACATGAGTTGTTGAATTAGTGACGGTAGTACGAATAACCCCAACAAATGTTGATGGTTTATTCATATTGGGTGGGTGACTAGGAATAACTTTACCTGCTTGTAAATCAGCATGATATTTTCTACAATCCTTTTTATAATGACTTGGTATTTTGCAATAATTACAAATGCCTTTCTTTTTGTAAGAGGATTGATAATTAGAGTATATTAACTATGAAGAAGTGTGTTTATTGTTGTATCTGGGCCTTTGATCCATTTGGAATTTACTGACATTGTTACTCCCACTGGAACTAGGCCTGTTTTGATAAAAACTACCTTGACTGGTATTGCCTTGATGTCGGGAATAGCCACCTTACGAATTAGAATGAGAAAATCTATTAGGAGAAGATTTTACTCCTATCTACAAGGCTATGGGCACTTCGCTGTGATTAGTGGAAACACCACTTTTCTTCCGTCGAAGATCCTCATTCAAGATTTTAGAGATAACATCTTTGTATTGTTATTGTTGTATTACTCAACGCTTATATGATTGATTCATACGATTCTGGCAAACTTGCCAATAAAGTTTCTACTTGATCTTCTTCAGTATATACCAATCTAACTGTGGCTAATTCTTTTAGTAACAATTTAAATTCATGAATATGATTGGTTACATTTTCGCCATCGGTCATTCAAAAATTGACATATTTTCGACGTAGAAAACAACGATTCATTACATCTTTATTTTGGATATTTTCTCCAATTGTTGCCAATTTAAGTGAGCAATGTCAGAGGTTAAATGACCAAGACATATATTTTTGACATTCTCAGTTAAGAGTGATTGAGCAACTTTGTCCTTTTCTTCCCATTCCCTGACTGATCCAACACCTGTAACTGGAGGATTTGTCACGGTACCTCCTGGAGAAGTGGAGGATCGTGGCTTGATTTCTTCTCCTTTGACAATTTGCCATAATTTCTCTTTCTTTAATAAATGAGTCATGCGAATTCGCCAAGTGGTATAATTATCAAGAGATAATTTTTCAAGATTATTTGTTTTATTAAAATCCATAATTTATTTATTTGAATTTTATATATTAAATTTATAAAATAAAGAAAGTATTCATAATGAGTATTTGTGGTTTATTAATGTGTTCCATCATTGATTGTTATTAATTAATTATTTAATTAATTTTAATTATCTTATTTCAAAATAGCTTAAATTTCAAATTCAAGATTCAAATTTTGAAAGTGAGTTATATTCTCTCTTATTACATTACTAATTTCTAAATCGGAATTGACTTCATTAACACGAAGTAATTCATTGAGATATACTGCAGGAGCATTTACAAATTCATAATTTTGTTGTACTAAAAGTAAAGATTTGTCAACTTCGTCAATAAGAGGAAGTGAAACTTCATCGAGTGGGATTTGAAAAAATTCATTAAACAATGTAATTGTATGTCGAAGTTGAATTTCAACTTCTTCTCATACATCATCTTCAATTAGGAAATTAAAGATATCTTCACTTGAATTATTAGCATCATTAGGTCTCTCAGGAAAACATAGCTACATTCTTGTAGATTGTGAAGAAGAATTTATTTATTTATTATATCATAATAATTTTAACATTGTATTCACCTAATATCTATATGTAATTGTTCATGATCCCAAAAGGTGTAACCCTTAATAAAGGGTGTGTCCTTAAGACTATGTAACCTATACTAATTGTGTGTACATACTTCGTTGTACATACTATTCTAACACTTGCTCATGTATAGCATTTACAGCTGGGGTAATTCCCACAACTTCGGGCACTATTTCATCAAAAGAAACACTTTCGGATTCGACCTATGATGCAGAAACATGAGAAACTGATACCGGTACTTGCTCCGACGCCCTCTCATCTCCATTTTCTATAGCAAAAGGCTTACCTACCAATTTCCAAGCTTTCCCCTGTGAAAAATCCAGTAGATCCATACCCTCAATTCATGAGACTTATTAGAAGGACGACCTCACCAAAAGGAGGGCTTGCTATGACACTCACCAAGCTAACCATTTCATAGGTCAATTTACTAGTGTTTGAACGGTATATTCAAGAAAAGCATGGTATATCAGTGCAAAATACATAGCGAAATCCCACACCTTACCTCGGACGTGAAAAACAAAATCCCATACTACTAATCCAAATTTTTAATATAAATTACTGACAATAATAAAACATCTTATCAATAATAAAATACAATATGATTAAAACATGATATTTTATAATAATTATCAAACAGTATTTAACATTACATTGAATCACCTTAGTCTTATTAATAATTAATAATATTATATCATCAATATATTCATAACATAAATATCTAAGATAATATACATTAGTCATAAGATAATATTATTCTTATGATAATATATTCTTATGGTCTTCATATATTAATAGGATAATACCTATTAATACCAAAGTGTATGGTCTACACTTTGGTGATTATCTATGCATTTTATAATATATGTCAATTTTGGTGCTTTAATAACCTTAGGTTATGTTACCACCCTGTGCAATCCACTCCCACCTTAAGCAATCCATTGTAAATAACAAGTTGGAGCTATGCTAGCACAATTTATTAAATTTAAAACTGTAGTTCATATTGGGTAGCTACTGTATCTAAGTATTTTTGATCAAATTTTCAAATTTCTTGTTGGCAAGTGAATGGAGGTTCCAATGCACCAAAGAATGAGGCATTTGGATATTGTATGCAAAAGTTATGGAGGGTCAAAGTTTAAAATAATAACTTCCGTTGATTGGTGGTGGAGATGTTCATGATCCAATGGACGAGCCCAATTTGACCCTAAATGGAAGTTCGGGCCACCCAAAACCTTATCCTAATGGCTATCTTGGGGTCAAATGGTTTGGTGTTAAAACCATGCCACTTAAGGTGACATGTAGGATGAGTTGTAGTTCCGGGTGGCCTCAAGTATAAAGCCCTTGGGCCAGATTTGAAGATATTGAGTGATACTATTGGTCCAAACTTGAAGAGTTCCATCCAGTTTTCAATCCAGCCCCAAGTATAAACCGGGCCTAATAACTGTACGATTTTAGGTGTGGTTACCTTAGTAATTATTAAAACACCGGCATTCTAATGTCCACGACCCATCCATCCAACGAAGTCAGTACTGTACATCCATCGGAGCTCACGCCGTCCGGTCATTCACGCACACCCACCGTCGATTCCTGGAGATCGAGCGGCATTCCTTCGAGAACCCTAGGTAAACCCTAACTGATTCTCCTATGAATTTCAGACTCTCCCTGATCGACCTCATGTCCTTGTTCCTGTCACACCCATGGTTGCGGTTGCGCATCTGAAATGTCTCTAATGCTTGTGTTGCAGAACTGTTTTCCAATGTTTCTGCATTTGTTTTCGAGTGGCCTGCTGCTGCAACCGACAGTGGCTGTTCCGTTTACCTTTCTTGTTTATCGGCATTTTTTTTGTATGGCCGATGATTAAAAATGTATTTGCTATGGCTTCGGCCAGTTGATTATACTCAATACCACTAAGATCGATGAGGCTATGAAGAAGATCTTTGTAGGAGTCATTGCCTGCACGATGCACCCCGGGCGGTTCTGATTTTGCAGGACGAAACCGCCCTAAGCATGTGCTAGACCCGAGCTGCAACGTCCGGTTGAAAAGCTGGTGTTGCGATGTCTGTCTCGTGTTACTTGCCTTATGCTTTAACCATATTGCAGGCGTCAAAATGAGCAGATACATTCTTGCTCTAACAGCTGTTGGGGTTCCTTTCTTTAGGATTTTGTTAGGGTTTTTAGTTCCTTGGCGGTTCTCGGTGAAGATGACATTAGATGACGAATCTGAGTTTAAGGCGCAAGTGAGGGTAGTGGAGCCGTTTTTGCGATGTCTTATCGCAAGGTCGTGCGAAGCTGCTGGAGCTTGCCAACCGCTGGATTTTCCAGTTACTCTGAAGAATAAACGAGGCATTTGTCTGAGAGATCCAGCCATAGTTTTTTTTCATGTTTTTGCCCGTATGATGAGGCATTCCATCACGACGGTCATCAGAGCTTTGGCTGTGCTGTTATCAACTTGGAATCATGATCTGACGGGTAAAAATTTGACTAATGATGTTGTCAAGTGTCCGCGACGTCTGACATTGTGTCTGTAAGGGCTTGTTTGTGTTTTTTTCGCCTCAACTCTGATTCTCAATGTTTTAATCATCGTGTAATCCTGTCATAGAGGCATAGATAGAAGTATTGAGAGAACGTGGGTGTTTTTCTGTATATGGTAGTTTTCCACCCAAAGTACTCTCACAACAGTTTCCTTGATGGTCTCAATTCACGTGGGTGTTCTTTCCTTTTGCTTAATGCGGTAGAAACGATATTATTAATACCTATCTCACCTGCTTGCGTCGAGGAAAGCCTCTATATTGCCATGGTTTGAGGGTTAATTGAATGTAGACAGTGTTGTCCCTTATATCGCCGTGTGTTTTGATGTCTGAATCAATGACTTCGATGATCCACTGTGATGATTATCTAAGAATATACATGTTAGACTATGGAGATGACGTAACGTAGATCATCCATGAATAACAAACCCTTTCTGAGTGGATCATCGACAGAGGCATCAGCATGCCAGGTCACAGAACATGATGAATTTAAACCCTGAACCCTAAACCATCAGATATGTATGAATACCATACAATGAGCTCTTCAAAACAGCCTTGTTAACGTCTCAAATAAAGCACTCTCCACAAAACCCCAAATCGGACCGAACGGTGAAGTGCTGTAAGCCATTACCAGCTCTTCCAATAACCTCTCAATAGTTTCCGTACCGCTGTGCAATGTACGGGGAGTACCGGCATTTAGTTACGAGTTAGCTGGTTGAAATCAAGAATTGCTGAATTATTGATTTCAAAATCTTTGGAAAAAAACCGATCATGAAGAGGAAAATCATAGAATATTCTCTATTTTTTAAAGGCCTAGCTGAGAGAATGCTTCAAACAACCGGTTAAGAATCTCCCTGGATTGATTGTGCCGTTGTGTAACCCTGAATGGTCCCTTGGGTTGCCTTGGGTTGCCCTACACATTGGAAACTCCCACTGTGTAACCCTGAATGGTCCCTTGGGATGTCCTACAAAGCCAGCTATGGATTGGAAATACCCGTTTGTTTTGAAACAACACTAAATGTCAACATACACACTATTTGTCAACTATTAGGTATCAATTTTTTACAAGTTTATTTTACATTTAGTGTTATCTATTATTTCATCAAATTGCAATGAAAAAATAAAAATTTAAATGTACGATTGCTTGTTCAAATGAATACTTTATTAAATAGAAATTAAAAATCTTTTGCAAATTAGCACTCTATATTTTCAAAAGACAAGCAAAATATTGGCAACTCTAAATGCCAACCAATTGATGTTTACCAATTGATGTTTAGAGTGGGTGGGGTAAAAGTCCAAGTAACGCTATTTGCAATATAACACTATTTACCATCATTAGTGTAGTGTGCCTTGTGCCGTTGCCACAATAGTAAAATAAAGTAAAAGTAATAATAATAAGTAATAATTATTCTTAATTCATAATTTTCTAAAATTTCAATAACTTTCACACCTTAGGTCCAAATGCCACAACAAAACTTGTGCTCCCTTCTTTGTTTAGGGATTTCCGATGGTATGAAGAATGCGACTTAGAGATCTATGGGTTAGGAGACCTCACTGTAACAAACATAACAAACAAATAGTCAAACTTAAGGTATGGACTAGTGTGCCTTGTGCCATTGCCACAACCAAAATAACAAAATAAAAATAATTTTTTTAATTTTTAATTCATTAAAACTTGAAATTCAATAACTTTCACACTATAGTGTAAAAGGTTGCGTTGTTGGTACAAATAGAAAGCTCTATGCATGAAGGAGTGCAAGGGCTTTGTTTTGTGGTGTTTGGACATGTCATGTGAAAGTTACAAATTTTCTAGTTCAATTTCCAAATTCATAAAAACTTTGAAATTCAATCATTTTCACACCATAGGTTCAAACAAAGTCCGTGCACCCTTCCTTGCCAAAAACTTTCAAGTGGTTCTAAGAATGCGGCAGGACGCGATCTTAGGGTATCAAACAAAACAAACAAACAACCTAATTTAAGGTATAGATGGACAAATATGCCTTGTATTGTTGTTGCGGCCAAAATAAAAGTAAAAATAATTTATAAAAAATTTGAAATTCAATAATTTTTACACACTAGGTCCAAATGCCACAAAATAAGACTTATGCACCCCTCTTTGTAGAGAGCTTTCTAATGATACCAAGAATGCAACCAGGAGACACACGGTTCCAAAGATCTCATTGTAACAAACAAATTAAACATATAGTCTTATTTAATCCATACATAAATGATGCCGCGGCCATTTTTTGGTTGATGAATGATAGGAAATCTTTTTGTGTGGGATAGATATGCAACTATTCATCCTCAAAATTTTGTGTGATAAGGAGAGGTCTCATATAGTAGCTTGACTTCCAATGAGTGCTTTTGGATTTTTTAAACCAACGATTCACACAATGTCCAAAGGGAATGATTTCTACGGTCACCAATCTATCCTTTAAGGATTAAAGCATATAGACTAATGTGCCCTATGCCATTGCTACAATGGAAATAAAAATAAAAGTAATTTTCTAATTTTTTAATTCAAAAAAACTTTGAAGTTCATAACTTTCAAGCCATAGGCCCAAATACCACAAAACAAAGCTTGTACACCCCTCTTCACTAAAGACTTTCCAACAATACTAAGTACATGATTGAAGGATGCATGATTTAGGAGATCTCACTATAACAAACATAACAAAACAAAATAAAACAAACAACCTAACTTATAGTATGGATTATTTATGATATTATAGTCAAATTTGGTGGTATCAATATATAATATACATATATTTAAACAAATATATGTAGCTATAAGGATTAATTAATCAAGTAAAATATAATTGTAGGAATATTTATATATATATATATATATATATATATATATATATATATAAACAATGTTCAAGGAAAACTACTGGTTAGTTCATTGTTAGCTGGTGAAATTGGAAAAAAAGATGGTTGCAATTTGATAATATTGGAAAAGATCTAGTGAGAAATTCTATAAAATTTCTATTTAGAATTAAAAAAATATCTTAAATGTTGATACATAAGTTTATGAAATTGTAGCCAATAAGCATCTATAGTACTTGTTTTTGAATTATAGACTGAAGCAATATGTGAGCTTTGAATAATAGAGGTAAATGTTAGAATTGAATATGAGCATTGGATGAATTAGATGCAACCATTGGATAAATTGAAAGCAAAATTTGGATGGATTAAATTATATTTCAAAGTTGTGTATGTGGAAGGAAAGAGACCATAGAGATCAAAAATGTATATTGCATAGATTATAGTCCTTGAACCTTCTATTGCTAGAATTTAGCTTATGAATAGATGGTAACCTTAATTCTTAATGCCCCAAATTAAATTAAGTTATTTATACTACCAATTTCTTTAAGATTCTTTTATTAGTTTTCTAACTTTTGTACCTTATGGATTTTGAAACTCTTCTACAAAAATATTATATAGTTTAGAGTATATAAGAATGACTATTGTATAATTAGAACTTTAGGTTTTAAAATTCTTGCAAAAGTCATTTGCATTCAATACATGTTCAATTTAGAAAGAATTTCAAATTATTTAATTCAATTTTTTTTGGTAAATATGAGCATGATTGTGCAATGATGATACAATTATATACATAGGATCATAGTTTGAAAATATATGTTTGAAATCATCACTAAATTCTTTTTCTATATTACGGTACATAACATATTTATACATTCTTAGGCTTTTGACTATCATTTGAGACCTCCAAATAGGACCACTTCCCTTTGCCAAATAATCTAATATCATTCTTGACCTCAATTTTTCCTTTTAAAGTTGAGGTACATATATTTATCCATTGTAATAGAAATCATAATTTTTTTTAAGGAAGTTAAATTTTTTGAGTATGTAAAATTTGTGAAATTTAAAATCATGATTTGATAACATTATCAAAGCATCATATAGATACGTCTTTGAATTGTTTAAAAAAACTTTCAAAACCATCCACTAAGTTATGCAGAATTATCCAAAATTGTTCCTTTTCCAATTGCATTCTCTATCAACAAATTCATAACATATAACTTTAGAAATCTTGGACACATAAAAATAGGGGATCAATTGGAAAAGAAATGATATTGGATTTAAGTTCTGTTGACGATGTGAAGCCCAAGGAGGATGAACAAACCATAAAATCATCCTAAAATGAAATATCATTCATCAACCACATATTGTCTTAATGGGGGTTCACCTTTCGTTCCATCCGATGTCCATTCCGGGTGACCCCACAAACCTTTTGGTTAGAAGGGAAGTCAACAGTTCTCTCCACCAACGTGATGGTTGTACGAGTACTAGCAGCAGTTGGGCCGTGCACATGGAGACCAGTGAGGGCTTTGTTTAGTCTCTCATAGCTTGAGGTAGGCCCTACCACAAGGCTGCCAATTCACCCCTAGCCAGTTCATGCGGCCCCTTTCTTGCATGCTGGCTGGTTAGGGGAGAATTAAAAAAATAACTCTGTGGACAGAACCTTTGCAGCTACTGTCAACGTGAGGAGTTTCTCTTTCTATATCTACTGAGCGGAGTTGCAATGACAGGGAACTTTTTTTGTGGAGCTTGGGAGAGCTTCAACTTCGTCGCTTCATCTTTTGGGTATTCTTATTTGTTTTTTGCATTTTGTTTTTTGCAAATGGTTGTGTATGTTGTTAAGATTGTTTCTTAATTTTGGGGGGCTTCTATTCTGTGTAGTGTAAGTTTTGTAAGGTTATTCTCTTCTTAGATTTTTAGCAACACTTCTTTTTGGTAGAAACCGGCTTGGGAGAGTTCTTCAAGTGAGTATGGAGCCTTTCCTTACCCAAGTGGTCTTCATATGGATGATGTTCTTTATGACAATGAGCAACTTCATAAGTGTCAAATTAAAGGCTTTGGAGTTATTAGATAGTGGAACTTCAATTAGGTTTTATGTTTTTGCATTTTTCTTATTGCTTGCCAAACAGAAGAAATCCAATGCCTTTCGCCTCTTTTGGATTGAGCCTAGATAAAGTACACATTGAAATTATGTAGAGAGAGTGGTGTGGAGATCAAGCAATGAGATGCATCACAAAATATTCAATAAGTTCTATAGAATGGACTTTGGTGTATTTGAGAATTTGTTGAATATATTGAGTCCTTTCTTGAAGAATAGATGTGAGAACCAAGTTAGGCCACAAATAGAGATTAGGAAAATTGTAGCATGTGTCATTTATAGATTTGCACATGGTCATAGTGTGGATCACATGGTAGATCATTTCAAAATTGGGGCTTCAACTATTAGAAAGTATGTAGACAAGTAGTTGACATACTTATAGATAAAGATAAATTGTTTAGCTGCTACATTAGTATTCCAAGTAGAGACTGCCTTGTTAGCATCATCTTTGATTTTGAGGAAGTAATAGGATTGCCCAATGTTTGAAGTGCTATAGATAGGACTCATATACCATTAGCAGGACATAATACCTAATAGAAGTGTGACATTAGTAGCAAGTGATTTTTACAATAGGAAGAAATTATATTCTATTGTATTACAAGCCGTTTGTGATTCAAGGAAGATCTTTTGGAATATATGTGCGGGCCAACCCGGAGGAGTGTACGATGGCAGTCAATTTAAAGTCTCCAGTTTGTATAAGAGTTTGCGAAGGTAAGAGATTCTGCAGCAACCTGTGGTTTCAGTTGGAGCAATTGAATGTACTCCTTATTTGATTGGAGATGCTGCCTATTCTATTCACACGTACTTGATGAAGAATTGGAAAGCGCCTAATGATTTGTAGAAGAAAAGATTTGATAGTTCTATGAATTCTGGAAGAGTTGTAATTGAACAAGCTTTTGGGTCATTGAAGAATAGGTAAAGGATTTTGAAGAACTTCAATTCTAGGGTTGATAGGGCAGCAAGGATTACAATAGCATGTTGTTGGTTACATAACTACTGCGAGATGCTAAACCAATCAGAGCTTCATTTGGTTAATGTTGGTTTGCAAAAAGATTCACTTGTAGGATTTGGAAATGCAGGGTTACTAGTGAATTTAGAAGGAAATTGTACAAAACACCAAGGAGAAATCCTTAGGCAACAATTGTATAGGCAATGGGTTTTGGAAAACCATACTAGCGAATGAATGCCATTCTCACATTCTATTTTTATTTTGTACTACTTTCCAATTCAAAAGTTCTCATGTATGAAAATGTACTTATAGAGACTAAAAATCTTTCATTCAATGTAATGGAATTTGTAACAAATCAAATCAAACTCAAACTCAAATGAAATCAAATTCCATACAAAATGGGCAACAATACTCTAATGCCTAAAATCACTATAAGAGGACACCACCAAAGAAAGTAGTGCTATTTAGAACTCCCCGAAGAGTCCCTTTCTTTTAGTACATCAGCAAATAATGTTGCCATTTGGAATTGCCCTCTAAAACTAACTCCGTACCATGTCTCTCATTCTCAAGCATCCTCTCAGCCAGTTGCAATTTCATCTTTTCCATCTCTATAATACCGTTTGAAAAATTGTTAATTGTAGAGACAAGGGATTCATCTCCCATAGCCAACTTCTTCTTCCTCTTGCCTGCACTTTGGTTAACTTGCCCTTCACACCTTAGTTGATTAACTGCCTCCGTGCATGGAGAGTGTGAAGAGTTAGTACCGGCAACAGAAGGAGGAGGAAGAGGAGAGGTAGGCAAAGTTCCCTCCTCATTAATCAAAACTTGAGTCTCAAAATGTTGCATACGAACACCTTGGTCAACTGTCAACACCATGAGGCACACCATTGATTTTTGCAGCACCACCAAAAATGTTGTCAAAAATTTCATACCATGATATCCAAGTAAAAGGTGGTGCTCCGGTTTCTTCTTGCTTCACTTTCTCCTCTTAATAAGTTGACCTCCTCTTGTTCCACTTATCATGCGTTTGGATCCAAGTCCATTGGGGCTCCTCCAGAAACTGTACATTTACTTGCCTTGCAAATGACTCCCAATTCATTTTTTTGAAGGGCTTGCAGTTGTACTCCCAATACTTTTCCTCACAAATGTCCACAAGAAACCTCAAAGTGTCCTCCGTCCACTCCCTCTTCAAATTTAAAGTACCATGAGTTCTTTGAGAACTACCACCCCTCTCCTCATGAAGCATGAAAGCTAGTAAACCCCCTTTGGAACCTCTATAATGCCACCAAAAAAATAAAAATTCTAACTCACTCAAGAAGCCAAAACTCTCTGTCAAAAACTGCACTCTTTATAGCGCAAACTCTGTATGGGAGAGAGTTGAAGAACAGAGACAAAGTGGAGTTGTGTGGCTCCTTCCAAAGTTTGACAGGCCCTTTTTTTGGCCCCCTTGATTCACCCCGTTGGCAAATTCGTAGGGTAAACCTACAGTGAGGGCTCCAGACCCTACAAAAGGTGAGGCCTACAACATAAAGGTTGGCTGGGGCTAATCCATGTTTCCGCGCCCTCACATTGGACTTTGCATGACCTTCATTTGCCTCATGTGCACGGTCCAAGTTTAATTGCTAATTTTTTCTGTTGCAGAGATTCTGTTTGTGTAGTCATGTTTAGATCTGGTCATTGCTTGTTGAACATCACCTTTGAATTCACTGTATGATTGATTTCTTAGCCGCTTCATTATTTTGGTCTTGCCCTATTTTGTCATTCTTTTAGAACTAATTTGAGAATTGGATCATAGGCCATGGATGCGTCGTACGCAAAATGCTGAAGGTGCATTTGACTCGGGTTTTGGGTGAGTGCCATTGCGGTTGATAGAGTTGGTTTATTTAGTTTTTCATTCGATTTGTTGGATCGTGGTGAGTTTGGTTTTTTAGTGTGATAATTATTGTTTATCTGGGGCGTGATTTGGAAATGCAGATGTGGGGTAAGGGTTTTTGAACAAGATTTTTGTTGTGGAGAAGGGTTGGTTTTTTTGGTGTGTTTTGTTATGGAATTTGTTTGATTGATTTTTACGGATTTATATTAATAAGACCTAGTTTACGAGGTTTTGGTATGGGTGATTGGCATTTAGCATTTCTAGGGGTGATTTTGATAGGCGTTGTTTGTTACGATCATCGCGACGTGCTAATGTGACAATTGCGTTTTGTGCTTGCAATTTATGGAAGGACTAGGATTGTAGTCTCGAGTGTGATTTTACTGGTGATTTGTCATAAGTGAGTGGTTCTTTGATCATTGAGATTTGGGCGTCGAGTGAGGACAGTGATTCAAGGAGGAGAGATCATTTAGTGCAAGAGCAATTGAATTGTTGCTTCTTTTAGGGTTTGTTGGAGTTCTTAGGCTCTGGAAATGTTCAAATGAAGTAAAAGCTGTTTGATGGCGAGTGGCACGATTTCAAGTGGGAATGTGAACGTCAATGGTAGTTGTAGGCTGTTGTTGAGATTCTATTTGAGAATTTGATCTGTTTGAAGCTGTATCGGCGATTTAGAAGATGAGGTTATGGACAAATCAAGACTCGCCTGGCTGCAGCCACAAGTGTTGCAATCGTGTTGGCAAAGTCTTTAGATGCTCTCAACAAAAACTCTCTACAGACATTGGAACTTTGGTTAGTAAAGCAAAGAGATTCAAAATGTGAAAACTGTCGTGTGTAGTTGCTGAGAGGAAAGGAAACCTCTATGTTCTTGCAGTTCTCGGAGACAATTGACCCCTCTCTAAAGGGTTGGTGCACATTCATGCTTATATGAGTCACTTAAGTTAGATGTTGGAATTTTAGCTACAACAGTTTGTATGGAGGCTATAACATTTATGCATTTGAAACACTTTTTTTTTTCAATTATCTAGTCAGCTGTTTGAAAAGATCAGATTTATTTTAGAGTCTACTCACAAAATCCATGAATGTCGTCAGTTAGATAGCATCACTTGCTATGTGGTGTCACAAGTTTTACCTTTTAATTTAATTTAGGTTCTCTTGTGGTGCAATTCTCTCCAGGGATCTCGTAATTCTCTTATTAATTCACATAGTGATCCTTATTTGTATGTCCTTATTGAGGAGACGTGTTATGACTCTTTACTATGTAAACTTAGAAGAAAGTTGATTTGTCATTAGTCTATTGCATCACTAAGTTGTGTTTCTTTTGCATATTGAGTAGAGTGGTAGTTGCAAAATTTGGAATCCAATTGAACCAACAGTCTCACAGAGTCCAAAGCCATCAGCAAGGATTACGGATCTGCCTGTAGAAAAGAATGTAGTAGTGAGCATGGTTACAAGCATGCTCGTAGAACTTGAAGTGGCAGAAACAAGCATTGAGAATATCCCTGTAGAATGTGAAGAAACGGTAGTTCTAGAACTTGTACAATATGCTAAAGAAAACCTTACGATAGATAAAATTATTTACCTTGACAACTTTCAAGAAAGCTCATCCGACTCAATGAACGGAATGAAAGTTGGGGAAGACGGTAGAGGAGCTGACAACTTTGGGGACTTTCAGGAGAGCTAGGGAGAAAACACAGTTGAGCCTAGGCATGAAATATCCGAAGGCGTGGTTAAACTAAATGGATACTTCTATACTGACCAGTTCCGCACTAATTTGGAAGTTGTTAAAGTAAGAAATGTTATCTTTCGTACTATTTTCAATTTGTTTTGAGAATGAAAATTCTTGTTGTTATTTAAAAATAGGAGGTTATGGAGTTGTTTTGCATATTCGGTTTTGATGTTATTGAACAAATCTTGAGAAATTTAGGGACATCAACTATTTGATGAAGAATTGCTCTAATTACTACTTCGTAAGGCTTACAAGATGTTTCAAGCAACTTGATGTCACTATTCAGAGGAAATTTGAACAAATCTTTTTTTTAGATTATCATGAGTGACAGGTGATCTGGACAATTTAATTGTTGATGTTGCTTCGATGTCCTATTTGACTATCTCGTCCTTCAAGTTTGCCGACAGTCCTTTGTTGAATACTTGACCACCAAACACTCATTCAATGACCAAACAAATGTTAGGGTTACTACTTTTATTCCCTTCACAACCATGGGCAGAAAATAATTCTCCAATTGTGTCTCATTGTTGGCTTAATGTTAGTGTTTTGATTTCGCTTTCAAAGCAAGCTAGAATATAATAGGGTACTATGACATTCATGATCACTAACATCAAGTTTGTTTTGAAGACTAAAGGATTCAGAATGCAAGTATTATCCTCATTGGTCACTTACAAGGGGGCTCCTTTGACAAAGGATTCAATGCCAATACATTTGTAGGAGAGTTTGTTGGGAAATTTGGCATTTTTTAAATTTTTCTTAGAAGAACTATTAGTCCTTCTTTGTTTCAATTAAGCCCTATATATTATATATCAAATCATGAGAATTGTGCTCTATTTGATGGGGCATACTTTTCTATTAGTATATTTTTATATAACTTACTAAACCAAATTATTCAAGTTCAAATTAAAAAATGGCTTATAAAACAATCTACAAAGGTTTTTATTTAGGATTTTTGAATGTATTCTATACCTTTGATTCTATTAAAATCTTTAGATGTCATTTTATACAAGTATTATATGTATTTTTTAAGTTTTTATTATTATTTTCAAATGTTTATTATACTTTACATAGTAAAGTACTATGTCATTTTCAAAACATCACCCTTTAAATAAGGATCAACTATTTTACAAAGAATATATTTAAGGGAGACCATTAAAGTGCAATGAAAATGTTGACCCCCCTTTTTGCAGTTCCCCCCTCTTTACAGCTAGGTGGTGCAAGGGTGGCACCAAAACCATAATACAAGGAGAAGACATCTTGATGTGATTTAGAGTACATGCAATCATGCCTTTTTGCCATTTCAAAATTCATATTCAATTTAGGATAAAAATCAAAAGAGGACCTATATGAAGCACAAACCTTTCTACAAATCAAAAGATAATTCTATCATACCAATATGTGCATCTCTAGTTTTCATGCTTGGTATGAGTGAATTTCATACTTGATGGAGTATGCAAGTATATTCCATCATTCTGAACCCTTGCAAACTCAAGTTCGTAGTTAATTCAAACAATCAAGTAGAATAAGATATGTGGAGCTGCTAATGGATTCATCCAACTATCAACCTTGTAAAGATGTTGCAAACCTAAAAGGTCCAATAGATGACCTCAATGTTAATTGTAGAAACAAAGAATGCACCAATTGGTCCAATAATCAGAGTATTTTGGTGACCATCTTGATTGTGGGGAGCCATGTCCTTCCAAACTCGGGTTAAAGTTATTTACAAAATTGTGAGGATTGTTCCACTTCTGTTTCTCCCTCAGCAATTTCACCATCGGAGTCAGTCTGTCGTTGGAATGAATTCAGGCAGATTAGAAGGATATGTTGCTCAATCTTTCTCTGCAGCTGATTTACAACATTAGCATCATGATGGAATACAAGTCTGCCTGTGTCGTGTTCGGCAAACAATCATGCCTTCTGTTGACATCAATGTTCTTGATACGTACCAATATATACTGTATCCTCTGTTTTACACGATATTGTCAGGCAGAAGGGATACTTTAATATGCCCGAATTGCTGTCACCCGTTCAGCAATTATGATAATTCAACAAGCGTGATCGACAACCTTCTCAAGATGCATGGTCCAAGATCATTTAAAGAGTCGCACTAAACGTGCGCACAACAATGAATCAACACTGATTAAAATTGGATTACGCTTGTAAGGTAACCATATAAATTTGTGTCAAAATTGAATGGTTGCTTACTGAATAGTCTAGCTGAGGCCGCAAGAAAACTAGCTCAAATTCCTCGTCTGCTTACTCCCCCGGTGGCATATTGACTGAGAATGCTCAAGCTTCTGGAGAAGCCGCATTTGTTGTAGGTTCAGTAATATATGGTTCGTGTTCTGTGGCAAGCCGGTACCTTATCTACGGCACTTGGCAAGCCAATAGACCATAGCCACCAGTCGACTTCCACGCTTAGGACCTGCCATCAACATAAAAGTGAATATAGACAGATATGATAATAAGCTCCCCCCTCCAGATCTTCACAGATGCACCAAATATCTTGCCTAAATAACGAAACTCTGGAGGAAAACCTGGGTAGCGCACATAAAGGAGCTCAGTCTTCCCACAGTTGCTACAACAGGTATTTTCTGGCTCACTCATTTACGTGAGGAAAAAGATGATCAGAATAAAAATACCCAAAATGGCCAATAGTGACCGCTTCCATATCTACAAGAGTTGAAATAAATCATTCAGGAAGCTTCAAGAAACGTACCAATAGAAAGACGAAAATCATATCCCACAGTTTTGAACAATAGACATATATGTTGAATGCTACTATAAGCAACTACCAGCTTCCAAAGTGGATTTTCTGTTATTATATAGAGCACTTAGGGGTTAAGCGCAGGTCTCCTTACAAGTATGCAGGAGTGAGTGAGCCAAATTATACGAAATGGAGTTCAAGAAAATATTGTGGAGCATTCTACTACATACCTCTTTTCCAGTTCGGGTTGCAAGTTGCTCCCGTAAGCTTTCTACTGCAGTGATAGTGCAGGTGCGAAGCTCTACCTCCTCTTCTGAACCAGAAGGAAGCTCCTCCAAGCTATCCAACACTTTTACCAAAGCTTGACTGCATGAGAGAATGCCCCAGTGTCTCAGGACCGCCGGAACTACGTAATCAGCAAACATAGTGATGCATGCGATGTCCTTGAATTCCCCCATACCTTTTCCTTTAAAGGCGCCCCACAAGTCAGTCACGAATATTTGAGCTCTTTTAGAAATGATGGTGTCCTTTGTACACGGCGTGATCTCGAAATCCTGCCAAAGTCATAACATCAAGATGGGATTAGCAAGCCAATACAATAGCACAATCAAATGGTACCTAAAAAGAAAACCTTGTGCATACAGGCAGAGTCGTGAAGGCTTCCCTCTAGTACCTGGAAAATGTTTGGTTACTAGGTCAACAAGTGCATGTGCCGACCCCTTGGCAGCAGCTACTAAATTAACAGCTAGGCCATTAAAGCTTCGCTCCAACTCTGTACCAACCTGGAACACAAAAATACGAAAAATATCTCAGTAGAAAATATCTCACTTGGGACAGGAGTGGTGTAAACGACCCACGATTCCTGTAGGGAATTGGAGGCATGTCGGGGACCCTGGTGTGTATATAAACACCAAAAGTCAATGAAACCAATCCCCAGGGGACCTCTTTTGCATAAATTTCTGATTGGTTCCGACAATTTGCATGACCTGGCAGCCATGCCAACTTTATCATGGAAAACTACTCGCTCAGCCCCATAGGCTCTGTGAAGAATGAAGATCTTCAAAAAGCACCGGTATGGGGTCTTCATCTTCGGGGACTTTAGAGGACCCTGAAGAGGAAACTCCCCATATTATAGGGTTTACTCTCTTCAGGGTCGATGCTTTATAGAACAAACTCGCCATTCCACCCTAAAGCAGCTCGTCAAAAAGAGTGAGCAGAGCATACAGAAAACCCTAAACTGAACAAGGATTGACGCGCACCTCATGGAGAAGACGAATCCGTTCATCTTCCAATGGAAGTGACCGAGGCCACTGCAGCAGACCTCTCAGCATTGGACCTGCAATCGGTGCAAAACTGGATTTATGTAAACCCTAAGCTCACAACGACCAAGTGTACAGAACACAACATTGTAGCAACAAGCGTCTTGTTCAAGGAAAAGGTAAAGGCCCACTTACAGAACCTGTAAAATTCTTCAACCGATGCGCATCAAAAATAGTGGGGTCTTCCTTCAATGCTTCGGCAAGACCGGCTGCTAAGTGGTCGTATTCCAAATCATCATCTGCCAATATTACATCAAGACCAGTTATTCAGAAGAGTACAAGAACTCGGAAATTGTCACCCCTTAAGGACCAAAAGTTCATGGCTATGAAATGTCAAATTTGATTGATGACATTGAGAAATCGAATTCAAATAAGGCCAAATTTAATATCACTAGAAATAGAGAAGAACACTGCACGAGTTACCGGTAAAATTGGCAGGTTGGTACACATTCATGGCATCTCTGGCTTGTACTGAGTTCGCTGCTGAGTCTCAGGTATTCAGTATCTGCAGAATATCATCATAATGTTTTCCATCTTTTGAATGATGTACTTTTATTTGATAAACATTGTACGACTGTTCCTATCGTCACCTTTTGTGAGGGATGAATACAGCTGTTTTATTTTGATATCAATGTTAGTTATGGTACTTGTACTGTGCGTCAATTTTTGTCATTGGGTGGTGCAGCACCGGAGTAGAGGTTGAGCTAGGTGGGGAGAGAAGACTTTCAGAGCATAGTTCAGCTGCAATGTTCTGTGTGCTTGGGCTTCAGGTTTTGACTCTATTTCTTATTGTGTTTGTCTTTTTTGGAATTGTCTGCATCTTTCAAATTGTTCACCTACGTCATTTATTTAAAGACACGTTTTGATAGCCAAGACAGAAGCTGGAAGCTTTTTGTAACTTCAGTAGTGCTTGTAGTGTTTTTGTGCCTTCTCAGCTATTCGGATTTCACTTCATAATCAAAAGCTTTAATTATTGTTTTTTCTTTATTTCAGGGTATTTCTTGGAAAGTTCGATTCACACGAGGAGGCCAGAAGTTTGTTATTCCTGTGAGTAATTTCTTAGTATCTCATGTGTAATCTGGTGCTGGGCTTGGCAAAATCATTTTTTGCAATAGTATCCTAATAATGTCGTGGAATGTGACGTCTTTGAGCAGCATTATCTTGGTAACATCATGAATGATATTATGCAAAATTCGCCTAAGAAAATTATGGTGTGCTAGAAACATCCAATTGGCAGAAGAATTGATGTTTAGCTGCCCATGTGTTCAACCAGATTATGCTCTGCACAACATTGAATCCGTTCATTGCTACTGGAGCTTTAATAATTCCATCATCCATCTATGCTCTTCTAAAGGTACCACATCTTTTCGTTTCACTTGAAAACCAGTCCCTGTAGTTTTATTCCTTGAGTTACTGTCACGTTTGTCGTTGGAGAATGGTGTTGCCACTACTTAAGATTACAGTTTTAGTGTGTGAATGGATAGCATCCTAAATTTTTGAAATTTATTCAAACTGATATATGCTGGAACTGTGTCTTCATCTTTCAATGCAGACTTATGTTTTTACACCTAATAATCTTCGGAGAAATAGGCGAAAGAGCCTGGAACTACGGCGAACAACATATACACAGGTAGATTGTATGCTTCCTTTCAAATGCTCGTTGAAGCTCCCTTGTCATGGAAACTTCTTGTCACTTGAATCATCGGCCTCTCGTAACGATGATGGTTTGTAACTCTTGTATTGATAGTCCTCTTTTTTAAGTACTTAAAAGCAGTTGAAGGTGGCATATACCTATTTGGGTCACCAATGTGAGGTATGCTTTGTTGTTCGCTACTGCAAACTCCAAAACGTGAATATGAGCTTTGTGAAATACTCCGTATCTCTTTTCGGAGACCCTCTTTGAGTGGTGCGCCTTCCTGCGGTGAAAGAATGAAGCCTTCATTTTTCTTAGGTGTTTTGGAGGCTGTGGATTGTGCTCACATCAATATCTGTAATGTTTGTCTTGCTTGCTAATGGATATGATTTGTATAATTGTGCGCAGGTTGTGGTAGGAGACTACGATGAGTTGCGCATACCGCAGGAGGCACGTAGGATACAACGTGCTGCTTCGGAGAAGCTTGATCAAGTGGATTAACTATCCTTCTCCCATGTTTCTTATGTGTCGCTGAGTTGCCTCTCGGAGTGTAATTTTTTCTCTTTTGATTAGACTAGATCATTCATATTCAAGATGATGCTCCATCTTTTCTATGAGGACGAGTATCCTTTTCAAGTTGATGAGCCAATCATGCTCACGCGTAACTCTGCAATGTATCTTGTCATTCTAAGATTGTTGATCAAGAGCTGTTAGTCGTGATTGCGAGAGAATGAAGTCTCTTTAGAGACTAGTTTCTTGAGTAGCCATTATGCTATTTCTGTGGTATAACACAATTTAAAATGAGTTTCGAGGAGACTGTCTCAGCTCGTCTTACCTTTGTGGAAGAACTGAACAAGGTCAGCATCCTAGAGACTTCATATTCAAGAATTACCAACTGAACAACCATATCCAGACAACACTGAGAGATCAATCAAATTGAGCGCTACCAACGAAGGCGTCAAACAGACTAATTTCTAACTGCGGCTAAATTGACACGTGAACCTTTCGTAGCAACTCATCTAAATGAGAAGTTGAGACTAAAGCCTACCAGTGGTTCGAAGTATTCATTATCTTCACAACCACACAAAGAGCAGACATGTCTGCGATGCTCGTGCTCCCTGGAGGTCATCCCTGCATGTCCATCCTCTGAGCTCGTACTCCTAAGTTTTCCCTATCCCATCCAACAAACAATGTAAGCAAACTCAGAGATAGAAACCAAGTACAGGAACATGGCGAGTGGATCCATCCGCGTGGCGGCGAAAACAAATCGGCAACCAGATAACAGCCACCCAGTCAGCATCTAGAGGCCATTACCTTCTCAATGCCTGGTGTCCTCTTAATATTGTCTCTACAGAAGGCTCTTCCATTCACCTCCGAGGTATAGACCTAAGAGACAACAGAGTATCTGTTGCTGCAACCTTTGCAAAATAAATCACTCGGGTAACGACGGTAACGATGGTGAAGATGTCGGCTATTTGGGCTCCAAATCCTCAATGCAAGAAACTAGTCCATCCCTCTTTTCCTCAAATCTGTTTTATGAGCTACGACGAGGCAAAATAGCGGAAAGCGTATCCATCGCTTTGAATCTAAAAATGAATATTCATCTGCGCTTAAGACAGCTGCACGGATATTCCAGAATTGAACCCTCTGAATAAAAAAATTCCCAGACCGTGAAGATTCCACTACTCCAGGGCTCTGTGTAAATCTTGCAGTAAACAAGCACTCTGCGTAAATGTCATAATAGCTGTTGCAGATGCCTGAGACTAACCTGTTCCTCACATCTGATGATAATCACCTCCTCCTTTTCCGATCGCACGCACGCTGAGCAGATTTAATCGGCAGGGATCTGCAAGATACGGACAAAGTTGTGCTTCAGGCGTACTTCTTGCATGTTCCAAATACAGTCCTTCAGCCCATCCTCAAGAACAGAATCCTCAAAATGCTCAACCTTAACGTCTGTTATATCTTTCCTGTGATCCAGTTCCTAATTCAAGTCTCAAGGTCACCATGCGACTCAGCTGACGATAATAAAACAACCTGTTCTCAAAACCACAGCTCAGCTTCAACGATTCCTGTTAAAGACGCTGCAATTCCTCAGCCTTCACTTGTCTGTCAATTTTCAAGAACTACAAGAACCTCGATTCATAACGAAGCCGCTCATACAAAACAATGCTCCGAAGCCCTTTGCCTCCTGGATAGACCGACACAAAAACTTCCCCTAAAAAACATCTCTAGCTCCAGGCATAAACCCCGATGCATCCAAGCATGGGTTCATGCACCACAGTTGATAAAGCCGTCCATGAATCACTACGTCTGTGCTCCTGATAGAAAAGGGAGGAAAGAGGCGTTTGGAAAACATTAGCCACCTGTTTATTACTCCGAAATCCCTGGCACTCTGCGTGTTCCTATGCGCCGCAACGTTCACACGCCATCATAAGCCCATGACTTCGGTTCTTGCCACACTTACAATCGACCTTTTCACCCCCATCTATCTCAACGAACGAGTGCGGGTGCTTCAGCCCGCGCTCCCTCCCCAGATTGTGTTGACTTCTACCTGAATGTTCTCGGCTCTTCAGCGGCGACTCCCTCGAGACCTGTCTGCGCCAATTTTCGAACGCCACGCTGCGTAGAAACTGTTCAGCTTTTCCAAGAGCTTGATTCTCTCCTTTCGCACCCGTTACCTCGTCCGTAGTCGTAACGACATACTTCGCAACTGTCCGTTTTCCAGGCGACACATAGCAACGGCATATCGAACACCTGTCAACTGCTTCTCACGCACACACACGTAAGACCTGGCCCTACTCTGGTCCCTCCCCAATATATCAGGCTCACCAAACAGGAATGCTCGGAATTCAGGTACCGTCTCAGCTGCTTTGGCGAACCGGACAGCGTTCGCTTGAGCTCCAAGATCATCCACACCATTGCAATCAAAGTTCCTGGACTTGACTACTACCATCCGGAAGCTCGCATGAGACTACATACGAAGCCCTCCCGTTACCGAGCAACGGGAGATTTCTTAGGGTACTGAAAACTCCAAAGAGAACACTAAAAGAGCCCCAAAAGAGAACACTAAAAGAGAACACTACAAGAGCCCCATCGTGGGTGCCAACAGGAAAACAGTTTTCTGGAGTAACCGTGAGAGACTCCTGCCCTTCATACCGATTGTCTGAGCCGCGCAACTCATTTTGGACATGTCATTTGAGTTTGTGATGATAAATCTTGTGCACAAATTAGATACAATTGGTACTCTACTTCCACCCACGCCTCCTACCTAAACTCAAAGCTTGCTTGCATGATATATACTGGAATCATGCAGAGCATTCATTACCAATACAAAGCACATGATCCAATGAACAAGTTGTACAGTGAATTACAAATTTAGCAAACATTTCAGGTTTCTCCCAATGCATGGAAAAATACTTCCGTAAACTCTCCCTTCAACACTCCCTTCAACAGTGATCAATCTACATGGCAGAGTTTAGGAATTAAGCTAGAAAAAACTAAATGTCACCAATCTCGTTTTCAATATCTCTCAAAATTGCTATATGGTCATAGGCATCTGAGTTGGTGGTACCAACACTACCAATAGACAAGTCCTCTTGATCGCCTATAGTCTTCCATTCATCATCAGAGTCTGAGTCTTCTGAGTCTGAGTCTGACACATCTGAAAGCAACAATGGGATATCAAACCCAATTCGAAAGTCACCAACCATCCCCCAAGGTGCATGAATAGATTGCCCTTTGCCACCCTCAACCACATCACCTTTGCCACCCACAACCGCATCAACTTCTTTGCTAGCCTCCAATACCTCAACCCCCAACCCATCAATTCCTGTACTCCACCTTGCCACTTGCCCTCCACTTGCCTTGGGTCTCTCCTTGTGGTACCTTCTGTGTACCTCCCAAAATGTTGCCTCTGAAGTTGGATTAAGACGAACCTCTCCAGTGCTTGTACCCTCAAACCGATGGCTCTTCATCCCAACCGGCGGTGGTGGTGGAAGGGGCAAGTGCATGTATTTCACATCCGATATCTCATTGACAAAAACTACTTTCACTCGAAGAGGATGAGAAAGGTTGACATAAAAGTTTGTTTTGAAAGCATCAGGAGGATCAGTCAACAAGAAATTCCTCTCTCCACTCATAGGCAAGCCATCTTTATCAACTTTACCACCATAGACAGGCAAAAACCTATTCTCATGAGCAACATCCTTCTTGGACGTACCCAAGAAAATCACCCCCACGTGGGTTTCCGGATTATACTCCCCAAGGTAGCATGTCCTACCTTTCCCAATAACTCGTTTTCCATTTGTCTTGGTGTAAAATGCCCCAGTGTCCTCAGTTATACGCTGGGCAACCGGGACTCCAATAGTTGGAGATCCTACCAACGGCTGGGAGTGCGACTTGCACGGTGAGTCATCTGCCAACTCCACAGGAAAGATGGCACACGTCTTGTAAAAACAACCCCTTTTCATCTGTAGAAAACAAACACCTAGATTAGGACCATGAAGTCTTGCACAATAACGGCATAGCATGGCAAGTTCAGTTCTAAGAAAAGGTGGAAATGGAAAGGCAATACAAACAAATTGAAAGACAACCTACACTCTCACCTCTGCCCACAGTATCAAATGCTGCAACAAGCTTTTCTAATGCACCAATGTCGGCTTCATCCTGAAATCCTTGCAAAAAACAATAGTGAAGTAGTTCAGAAAACAAATTGCACGCAACATGTTTGAAGTCACTTGAAATCTAAGTAGATTACATTCTAAACCAACATATTCATGAAAACCTTCACGGCATCCTCAATTTTATGGAAATCCTTTTATGAGTATTTAACATAGTTATGATCACAAACCCTAATTAGCAATCAAACTAGGAACAATCTATGCATTTGTATGCAAGGTAGGGATAGTCCTGATAAAAATCTTTGCAATTTAATGCATTAAGGCCAGATGTAATTCTATTATTTCTTTGATAGAATCTGTATAATGCAAATTCAAGCGTGATACAAGGAAAGTGAGCACCCCATTGGAATACATCACAAAGCCTAATTGAACTCCCAGAATGCCAAAAACTATCTAAAGAACAACATTCCCAAACGAAGGCATTTTATTCACCTGGAGATATGGAAAGCAGTGGACAACAATTGAAAGCAGTCGAAAGCAATCAAAATTCTGAGCTCTTATGATGTTTGCCACAAAACTGAAGTGCTCTTTACCTTTTGCAATGCTCCTCCTAACCTCTGGCTGCTTCCTCTTCAAATGTTTGACTTCCACGCACCTAAGCCCAAATAATACCAATTGGTCAACATGTTTGAGCGTGTGTATGGGCCGATGCAGATCCATGAAAAAACCAGAGACCAAAAAAATTGTACTTCTGAGAAAGAAAACTCATGAATGGAAACCACGCAGATTGGATCAAACCACCATCCCAAAATAGAAATACGATGAAATTCCATATCCATATCCAGAGTTATTCTGAGCACGAAAATCCGTCAACATAACACCCTAAAACAACTCAATCGTTTATACCGATATCCTTGCTGACCTATCCTCCAAGAACAATCCACCCCCTAGCCAAGACAAATGCGTAAGCTCATATTCATAATTCATTTCTACAGAATTCCATACAAATCAAACCCTGAGTAACGACATTTCCACAAACTCACTCTCTTTCAAAAGAATCTTAAGAGAACAAAACACTATCAGTCCTCACATACAAGTGATTAAGCTTATCTGCTTAAGCTTTTGGATTGTTTTCTCGCCGGCACTTGACTAAGCTTCATGAATCAACAATGGAAAAGGGAACAGCCACAAGTGACAACTGAAGCTCAAGTCACATTGACCAATTGCATCATCAACGTGGAGAGAACTGGAACTTACAGATAGAAAAACGAAACTTCAAGCAATCCTTCACCTCTACGAAATCCGCGTCGCAACTCCAGCTCCACGCCCACGAATGATCAGGAGGCAACCCAGCTTCAACAAAAGAACCCTAAACCGTAAACTCAGAGCGTCGTAATTCTCCAACAGCACCGCACGACCAAGCACGAAGAAATGCTACCCTAAACTCGGAAAATCGGAGCAGAAAATTGTGTAAACAAGGTGCAAAAAACACGCGCAAAACTGAAGTCGCGTCGCAACTCCAGCTCCACGCCCCGGAATGATCAGGAGGCAACCCAGCTTCAACAAAAGAACCCTAAACCCTAAACTCAGAGCGTCGTAATTCTCCAACAGCACCACACGACGAATCACAAAGAAATGCTACCCTTGAACTCAGAAAACCGGAGCAGAAAATTGCGGAAATAAGGTGCGAAAAACACGCGCAAAACTGAAGTGCTGGGCGCCAAACCCTAGCGCCCTTACCGAACCCGATCAGATACCCGAACTAGTTTTTCAGATACCCGGTCAGATCCAACCCTCTCCTATACCCGGCAATACCCGACCACCTTCCACATCCGATCCATGTCCATATTCCATATCGTCGTCATCGTCCTCCTTAATTGGAGGTCCGTCGTTAGTTTTTGTAAGTAAGCTTCATAGCTTTGGCGATTCCGAAGCAAGTGCTGAAGAGGTATGGCGATTCTGGATGACGTGAAGATTAAGTCGGCGAAACTGGTAGAGAAGACAAAGCACGCTGTTGCTTTTGTTCATTACCTTCATCCAACAAGCTAGAAGCCGCCGGGAGACGAGAGAGGCCACAGTAAAGATGAAGGTAATTTGCCACAGGTGCAATTTCAGACTCATTTTCAATACGCGTTGTAGTTCATTCCAATTTACTTGATATTCTTTGAGACGCTGCCTGAATGAGCTAGCCAAGGAAAAAAATCCGGATTATTTTGTGTCCACAATCTTGAGCTCATGATCTGTCTGCAAGGGCGGGTGTGGCTTGCGTTGGATTTGTTTTATTCCTTTCGTTTAGGCTTGGGTTGACATGATTGCATCTGGGCTCATCTGGCGTAGTTGACAATCGAATATATTGTTTCAAAAGTGGTCTTTTTCTTCTTCAATTTTGAAGTGCTTCTAAATCTATTTTTTGAGAAAGGATGTAATTTTTTACTTTTCTAGAGTGATTAATTTCCATCGATCCCTCTTTGCTTCACAGCAGGACATTGACTGTCTATTTGAGTTTTGAGCGACAATAAAGATTCAGACATGGAGAATTTTCTCAACCTAACCATGGTTTGATGCTGATGCAGAGAAGAGGAAAGCAAAGGAGAAAGCAATAATTAAAGATTCACGAAACCCTAGGGAGCCCAGCCACTGGCACTTCCACTTCAACAACTGCACATTCTTGAGGTGCCAATGCGTCAGCGTTCATTGAAACAGATGAAATCGCAACATGTATCATGTGCACTTGATATCGAGATATAGGACAGTAATTTCATATTTTTAACCATTTTTAATATATGTAGGAGTGATTTTGGGAAGATCAATATTTAGCCAATGCATGCTTGCAGTAATCACTAATAAGCCCAACCAAGTGTATGAAAAGATGAGTAGCAGTTGGTAGGAGGAATCAATAATGGAGTCTGAGGGATGAGGTTTGTTATCAATGGTTTCAGCATGGCCAAATTTCGCATGAAAATGGCATCGATTTTGGAGAAAGCAAATAGTGTTATTTGGGTATCTCTTTTGCAGGTGTGTCATGGTTTAGGGTTGTTTGGGTTTTAGGGTTTAGGGTTTTGAAGATTGCAGACCATGCACTCGTCTGATTTAGTTCAACGCTTGTTCAAAACCACATCATTTGCCCAGAAGGCAAACTCAGGCTTGTTCACTTGCATTTCTCAGGAGTATTACCTCCAGTCTCGTGATTCTCAAGTAGCTTAGTTCATTCTCAAAGTTCCGTTACTGAGTTTTCTGAGTGTTGAGTATTGCATCTGTCCAGGGATTGGTCTCTAAATCGAAGGTTAGCTGATATGCTACGTGAGATGAGACCCTGTTCCAATTTGTAGTACAAAGTTATGAGAGGCTTTGTCCTTTTGCTTTGATGCAACGAAGCTACGAGAAGCTCTGGCTTACAAGTTTCAGAATGTGATACGGTAACATTGAAGATTTAATTTGTTTCTTTGTTAGATACTAGCACTCATTATTTGAGTAGCAACGTTGTACTTAAGAACCTCACTACTCAATATTTCTCACTTCACTGCGGATGTAACTTTTCTGTTGATCTTAGGGTATGTTTACACTTGGTGTCAGGATGATGTTGGCAATGTGAATCCGGTCCAAAAGTAGATCCAAATTCGTTGCTAACGAATTTAACACCAAGTGAGAACAGACCTTTAGTTTTGATTCTTGCTATTTGAATTTTTCGAAAACCTTGAGTGGTTTTGCCTCACAGTCTAGTCTAGTAGACTGATGAATGGCTGAATGGTTGAGTGGCTGCTAGACAGTAGATTATAGGGACTCATTCAGTGAAATGAATGCAGTGAAGAAGCAACAATGGCTTTGGCCACGGACGACGTAGCAACAGTTTCATGTTCATTTCGCGAACTGGATCATTACAATGTAAGTTTTTTAGAGCTACGTAAAAACATTTCAGAGGAAGATATGTACCATCTCTCGACTCTGCTTTCATTGCAGATTACAGTGATGTCCACAACAGATGACAAAGTAAAAAAAAAATTGCACTCCAACGAATATGATAAGGTAAAAAAACTCTTCCACATACCTTTAGTATTTTGCTTTTGAAAGCAACACCACGTTGTTGTTTACATGTTCAAAAACACCATTGTAGAGCATTACACAAGAGCAAACCCTGTGATTTTTCATTCCGGAGATCCGAACCTGTGTTGCTTCTCACCAAAAATAAAATAATGTTACTAGCCAAGTCAGCCCCACGTTTTGCCATCTGTGACATTTTTTCACTCTCTATGTTTTGTTGCTATTTCAGAGAATGAAAAGTGACGGGGTTTGTAGTAGTGTTATAATTAAGTTGATTATTGGAGGGTGTGTCAATCCTTGCAATTCCTTTCATTTTGCAATTTTGTTGGCTCAATAGCAAAGGGGAGATTGAAGTCTTGCCCTTGACAAAGCTACATTTACAATGAATGTGAAGAAGTCTGATTAAATTGCTTCCCCCAAAACAAAAGTTAGTGCAACAGAGATAGAGCCTGTAGTGACAATAGCTGCGTGTTATTAAAGAGACTCTCATGAGAATTGCTACTTGCTACCAGAAATGATACACAAGAAAATTCTTCTTCCCGGGAGTGCTGACCCAAACTAAATTTGAAACGCATTTCTTATATTGGCTTCAATTCTTCTGTAGGCCAGCTTTGGCACTCCCTTTTTTAGAAAATTAATCTTGAGATAGCAGCTTGATGTTGGTTGTTGCTGAAAATCCCCAAAAGGTGATTAATCCCAAATGGTCGAAACACATGAACAAAGACTGAGATGTAGCCATCCTCTGCTCTTACTCAAAACAGCAACCGTTTAGAAGACAACTGCATAAGACTCAACTAACCTAGATTTTGTAAAATTCATAACACGACAATAGTTCAATTGTTGCACACTTAATCAGCACAGCATCTTGCTACTTACATACCCTGGTGAAGTTCTTGTGAAGTTATTGGACAAATGGTGAAGCCAAGCTCATCATGTAGTCTACTTAACCCCTTTCGTTACCTCTCCAACATCTAAATTCTCAACGATGAACAGAGAGTATCCAAGGTTTTTTCTGACCACAAAATTTCTCATTCATTCAAACCAATGCTTGACTTTTTGGAAACCACACTTCCCAAACAATGGGTTTGATGAAATTGAGGTAAATAATGTTAATATTTATACAAATATAAGCAAAAATATGCAAAAATTCAAGAAAGGATATAGGTGTTAAGGAATTGAGTAGTCACTTGGTGTACAAAATAAATATGAGAACTTGACTCAAGAATGAAAATGAATACTAGTTATTTCCAAAGTTCATTGGATTGAAGTACCATTAATTGGTAATAGTCACCATAAATCAAGTATATTGCAACACATGTTGAAAAGAACATCATGAGTTCACACCAAAAAATAGTGGATTCATTGAATGACACTTGTTTAGTGACTTCTTCTATTGAAGGCTTCATTTTAAGGTACATACATCCATAATCAATACTTTCACAAATACAAAACCTACATTTAGACGAGAAGGTTTAGTTACACAAAAGTTTACAATCAAAAAATGAGAATCTCTGAGAGCCTAGTGTTGATTTTTGGTACAAATAGAGGGCAATACTTCTTCAATTCCACAACTTATTCAAACGGTGTCCAAGTACTGCATTTGGGAATTTCTTTCAGTTTCCAATAAGATCCAATAGAAAAAATTCATTTGTATATGCTTAGTTATAATTAGTGATGATTGTAGGTGTGCATATGGTAGAATCACCCATTCTCAACTGCAGATCCATATCCAACCTAAAGGGTGCACCAATTTCCAACCAAGGCTAGAACAAATTTCTTACCAAAGTTTGAAATGTTTTTTTTTCCTTTTCAAGGTTGGGATCAATAAGGTCATGACGCATGCCTCAAAGTAGTAAGTAAGAAAGTAGGAAGTAGTGAGTCATAAAAATAGTTCTTCAAGAATGATTGGAATTCATTTGGAAGACTCTATATATCGGATATGGGTTGAGGCCAACTTCTGCCTTCTAAAAAGTCATAGTAATTTCAATTCAAGGTATAAAATTACAAAAAAAAAATATTGAAATCCATGTGATTTCTATCTTCCTACATGACAAAAATTTTACATTGCCTTACATTTTTCTTACATTTTTCTAAAATGTGCACAGAATCGCTTTTAAGTGTTCGACTATGGGTGGTTCTACCATAGTCACCCATCGATGGGTTTTATCATGCTTTCTTTGATCATTCAAATTCATGTTTCAGGTGTTTGATATTTAAGCAGGATCCGTACGTACTTGGTGCCCGCCCGCACACACACCTCATGACTCATCTTCTTCGAAGCAGACAACGAGAGAGTGAGTCAGGACCTCGAAACTAGGACTTGGCATTCTAGATCATAGAATTGTCTGTTCTCTTTACCTTAAGATATCTTAAGATATATATGTATATATCTGCAGTCTGCCCCACTCTACAAAGATTCTGTACTCCTTTTCCATATATGACTTGGAGATTCAATCTCTACGTAGCTCTATGATTGTCGCCAAGATTCTGACTATCCTTGCTCCGAGACTTGGAGATGACGGACTCATCCTTACAGACAGGAGAAAGGTCGACAAATTAATATATAACAGGCGTCAGAAGAAAGAAAGAGGCAACAGCTAGACAACAAGCGTTAGTTAGGCTCGTCTCGATCTCCAAACCGGAATCTGCAACTGCAGTGACCGTACATAACTTCCTTTGGAGTGATGCGATGCCGCATTTGGAAACCCTGTTTTGAAATGGTACTACTGTAGAACTTTTATTTTAATGTACAAGATGCCATTGTGCTCCCATCTCTTGAACTGAAAAAGTGAGAGACCTCGTCTTTACCCTGTTGAGGATTCCAAGGAGTGGATTGAATTTTTTTTAAAAGACTGATTCTTGAGCTGTACTGGGCATGAATGGACTGTACGCTCGAACCCGAGGGCGGAAACCAGTGTGCATTCTAGTGTCCTGAGGGACTCTAATAACTTACGAGTGATTCCAAATTTCAGTGTTCCTTTTGTACCATTGATAGCAGGTGCCGTGTGAGAACTCGTCTTGGCTTAACTTATCCACCGCAGACACTCTCCAATCCAAATAAGAACTCGAAAGTCGGGCATTCATCGTGGAAAACACGCATGGCACTCGATATGAGGGCAGTGTTATTAAGGTAAACCAGCTCATTGTGGTCAGGATGAGGAGTTTCTCATCGTCTTGTTGCTGAAATTTTTCAATTTTTTTCCCACATTAGTACAAGTGTGAGAAACAGCAAGCACAATTGAAATTATGGGAAATTTCATTAAAATGGCAATATTCCATGTGTCATTTTCAGTGTCATTCCCACAGTTCAAACCAAGCGGTCTGAAATCTATTAGTGTACTAGATTTTAGACCGCCCGGTCTGAATTGTGCAATGTCAAAGTCACAAAATATTCACCATTCTAATGAAATTCCCCATAATTATTTTTTTTTTACAAAAGATGAATTTGCTAGGAATTTTTGAAGTGTTCATCCCAAAAGAGTCTATAGACTACCCCATAACCAACAAAATCTGAATTTATAATGCTCATCTTACTACCTAATGCAATCACAATATTTTCTATCATGGAAGGTTCAAAGAGTCAATTTTTACAATAAATTTCACACTAAAAAGTTAGAAGTTCCTAATGAGGTCAATGTTCACTCCATTACTGTCATGTAAGACATGCATTGTGGCCCACATCTCACATACTGAAAAAATCCACCATGGGTCATTTCCTAGGTGACTGCAATGAGCTCCTTTATCTTAGTCTTTTTAGCTAAGTTATTGGTACATTCCACATGACATGAACTCAAGATTGTGCAACAAAAAGATAGAAGTAGGCAAGAACCCATACCCAACTTGTAGCCAAGGTGCAACCATTTCCAACCAAAGTTGGAACAAATTTCCAACTAAAGTTTGGAGTGTGTTTCTTACTCCTTTTTTAAGGTTGGGACTAATAATGTTATGACAAGTGTCTCAAAGTAGTGAGTAAAAAAGTAGGAAGTAATGAGCGGGAAAGTTGAGTTCTTGAATGATCGGAATTGGAAGACTATACATTGGATATGGGCTTAAATCAAATTCTGGCTTTCAAAATTCATAGTAATTTCAATTCAAGGCATAAAATTACCAAACCCAAAATTGTAATCCCTATGATTTCTATTTGTCTATATGGCAAGAAATTTACATTGTCTTATAAATTGCTTTAGAACATGGATGAAATTGCTTAAGTAATCAACTATGGATGGTTCTACCATAATAGTGATGAGGCAACTTGTCAAGAATAGACTAGGTAATTGCAAAGCAAAGCAAATTATAAAAAATAATTGCCAATTAGGACCTATAGAGCCATGGATAGCAAGGTTAGTACAAACCTACAATTATTTTTTATAACTCAAACTACTTTGTAATTACCAAACACAATGTCAATGTAGAAGAGTTGAGCCATTTGACTTCTTTGATTGCTTAATTCCTAAAAGACCAAACTATGTTTTTTCAAGCATTTTTTGGCAACATAGCAATTTTGAGCAACTCACTACAAATGGAGTTTTTATTTTATTTCTTTGAAATTTTCATACAACATGTGCCTAAGGAGTACTTTAAGACCCAATAATTTTCATAATTTTTTAATATATGGTTAAAAATATAAATTATATGATGTAGAATTTTCAATGTTTGGTGGGCAACCCAAATAAAAAAACTTCTTTAAAAATCATTTAAAAAAAATTGAAATTGGCTCTCTAGATTTCCATATATGTAGAAAGCTTTTAATCATTCCATTTTGATTAATGAGATGAAAGTTATATGAATTTTAGTTGTGAATAGTTTATAGGTAGTTATGAAATCTCTACTCTAAAATAAACTTTGAAGTCTTTTATTTTACTCAATTTCCAAAAAATACAAACATTAGGTATAAATTGTTTATTACAACATTTCAACCATTGGGATTGGCATTTCTCATCTACATAAATATAATATGATTAATAATTAGTAATTTGAATCATTTTCTACTTCTTTCTACTCACTATTTTATTCCTATATATTATACAATTCCAAATGATCTAAATTTTTTCAAGAATGTAGCCAACTTGTCTTGAAGAATGAATCCAAAGAGTTACAACCATTTTGGACATTTTTTCATAATGATCTAATCTTATAAAGTGCAACTGCTTGTTTTTTTGTAGGGACCAAAAAAAATTTAGTCACTTCAAATGCTAATATCTTGTAATTTACAAGGTAGAATTTATAGAATTTTTTTCTACATCTTCTTAAACCAACTTACTACAAGATCCTACAGTTACATGTGTCCAAAAATGAATTTTTTTTTCTAAAATTTGGTACTGGTATTAGAAATGGTAGTTTTGAAGCATTTTTGGTGAAAACATAGTGAAAAAAAATTAGGGATTAATCAATTGAAACATGCCACAATGCAAAAGTTTTTTGAATTTAGACTATTTTAGGTGGATTTGCACTCACTAAGTTAATACCGGTTGGTAGCAGTAGACACTTATCTTACATTTGTCTAGTACCACACCAATGAAATTTTTGTTTTATACCCATCCTATTGGAAATTTGCACAAAGTAAGGAATGAGCATTAGCAATCTTAATTTGCCTCTCCTTAACCAATCCAAATATGCTACGATGGCAAAACTCTCCTATATTGACGTTATATTACAAACTCACAAACATACTATGCATGATGTGTTAGCAATTGAGAGTCAAAATGTATTTCCACATAAGGTGGGTACCTCCCAACTACCACCTTCTACTATTTTGCTTAGTTACTATTATTATATTATTCAATTTTTATATTTTCTTGTTGGCAAGTGAAAAGAGGTTCCAACCCACCAAAGAACACAACCTTTAAAAATCCCATTTGCAAAAGTTATAAAGAATCAAAATTTGTTTTGAATAGAGATTTTGAAATTGTTTTTTCTTCCATATAGGTACATTTAATTTAATAAATTATTGATTTTGGAGATGTATTTAAAGTGATAATGGTAGTTTTGGATGAATGGCACATTTGGGAGTCTCCACCTTAGCATGCTCTAAGGATGCAATAGTTAGAATAATGATATGTTGCAAATTATTCAAGAAAAAATGTTCTAAATTGACCAATTCATGAAGTAGAATACAATAGTTGACAACTAATGCATTTTTTCTTATTATAAGATGTACACTTAGTTTAAAGTTTAGGCTTTAGTTTAGCTCTTTAATCCCCCAATTCCTTCTTTAGAATTTTGCATCTTTTTGCTTGTATCTTTGTACCAATATATTTTTTACCTTGATCTCACCAAATTGGTCATAAAAGAAGGGTGCTTTGTAAAACTTCAAACTTTACTTTGAATGGAGGCAAAGTTGTTAAGATAGAACATCACCTTGAGTTCTTTGTTTTTCATCCATAATATGAATGAAACTTTAGAATTCTTAGGAATTAATGAGAATTTCACCTAATTCTTTCCTTCAATTTTAGTGGGTTAGGTACACCATTGAAAACAAACAATTTGATATCATGCAATCCAATCCAAAGGTTGGACATCTTGAGTACAGTGCAACCAAATTGACAAGTGTTATGATGATTGTTCTAGAAGTTGATAGATTGAAGCCTAAAGGAAGTCAAATCAAACTATCATGTAAGAAAAAGATATCTCCTTCCTTACCTCCATCAAATTAAATTTAAATGAATAAAATACATGATTCATTTGCACTAACCGCCTACCCTCAAAATCAAAAGAACTGTGATATAAATATGACATATAGAACACATATGGAAGATATATATGGTAGGATATATAGAATATTGATAAGGTACAACATATAGATATGAGTATGGGATATAAGATATGGAATATGGGGTTATATGAATGTATTAAACAAAATATTGATATTGTATGACATGTGGATACATGATACATGATTCGGTTCTTAATCCCATATCAATTTCAATCTAGCATGTTCAAACAAAATATAGATAGGAAAAATAAAAATACACATATTTGGAGGTTATTAATTCACTCCTTATTAAGTGAGTGGGTGACATCCTTTCACTATCTTCTCAAAATACCACAAGAATGTTGCTCCCACAAAATTCATAGTCAGGTGTAAGTTAGAATTTGAAAATGCTAATCCTCATGTATCATCTAGACTAACACTTAGATCATGAATATTTGAAAACATGTACACCATTGCTCTCATACAAGGCATGTAAGTAGCAACTTAACAACTATTATACCCATATTCATAGGAGTCCTAAGGTAACTACCAAATTTATTTTTAAAAAATCCCAACATGCTCTGTGGCACCATGCACATGTTATTGAAACGGTGGAACAATTTTTATGCATTTTCTAGTTGTTTCTGCAACAAAATGCAATACTTCCTTGAATTTCAAACAACATAAATTAATTGTAACTCTATGGTTTTAGGACATAAGAGGATAAAATTTTAACTTGGGTAAATTAAAAACCCATCAGATACACACAATGAGGAAATAATCATAGCTAGCATCAAAATATTGTCTGAGCAAATAATTAAATTGAAAGAAATTTAATACAAAAAATGTTCTCTAATATAGGCTACCAAAATTGGCCACATTGTTGTTGCCTTTCTACCACTCACGGTTTGCATATTTATCACAGTGCAAAAATAATCTCTATATGGGACGGATTAAAGTGTAGTAATCGAGTGGGAGTTTTGATATAGTTAATCATAATTCATTTCAATATTGTAAAGTCTTTAATGAAAAATCAGAGAATATTTTTATTTATTTGAATTAGCTAATAATAATGGTAGTTCATATAGAACCTCTCTAAAGCAATAGGTTTGGAATTGGTCTTACACATTACATTGATGAGGTTATTACACTAGCTAGAGAGGGGCATTTACAGTTCTAATTTTTGTATGTGGCTTGAGTCGGGACCAACATTCAATAATTCTCGACTAAGACTTGTTGGTTTATAGAGTATTGACTTAGAGAGGTTCTACTTAAGCTCATAATTCATTTAACACATTAAAGACAACATGAACAAAACAATGATTTGTATTGTGTCTCCTAGATTACGCACCTTCAACAAAAATAATTCATGCATCCAAATCCAATAAGAATTTCAAATACTCCATACTTGTTATTATGATGTTTTGAATATGCTATTAATTAATTAACTGTAAATTTTGGACTATCATAAAATTGGATTTTGATGGAAGATATATGTTCAAGATGGTGCTAAAATGCTCAATATACACTACAAATGGAACTACAATGTGTTGAATTTTTATAGTTTTAAAAAGTAAACTCATAATCAGTTGAGGTGTTTTAGAAAATTTGGGTAAATTAATGGGATGGTGACTTTAAATTTCATTTATCTCTAAACTTTCATTGATTTTAGTCTTCAAATTTTTAGAATTGAGTACTACAACTTTTATATTGGTCATTTTAAATAATTTACTTCATACAAATAACAAAAAAATACTTTTTGATGAAACGTGCAATTGTTTTGCAATAGTGCATGTTTTTAGGCAACATTATTGGATTGCATTGGAAAAGACTTCAATATTTTGAATTAGGGCCCTACTTCTCTCCGCACTACCAAGCACACTCAACTAAAGATTTTGGGACCCTTTGGGGAGGATAGAAGACTTCAATGATGGGCATTTTGATATGGATATTGAAGCCCCCAAAGCATTGGATTTCTATTAGAAATTTATTTTTCATTGATACTCTTTGGCTACTGAGTCACGTGCATGGGCGAAGGTTACACTGTCGAAACTACCAGAGACCAGAGACGAGTCTCCACCAGGAGTGTGAAGCAAGATTGATGCAGCGCTACATTCTACGTAGTCGCTACTTTCCCCCTTGAGGCCAGAAGCTGTCAAAGAAAAGCTTGAGTTTTCTGGTTTCGGTCCAAATGCCACATCCATATTCATTTGTATTTCTATTTAAAATATAAGATAATTTTAAAATATTGATTAGTGATTCAAGAAAATAAAATTGCATCCATATAATGCTAATTTTTTAATTTTAGAAAGACACAAAACAAAAACATGCACCATGATTTTTGACATCAAAATATAAACTTAGAAGGATTTTCAAAAATTTTGAGCATCAATTGTATTTTATATGAAAATTTTCAATTTTTATTTTTAACTTCATGGTAATTTTAAAAAAATTCAAAATAATGTGAATACAACTAATAGAAAACATGTAATCACATTTTCCAAAATAAATATGGAAAGTTACATTCATAAGTTTGAAAAAATCATCTTAGGCTTAGCCCTTAAGGGTTACTAAAAGTCTCCCGAATTCAATTGACATGGAATCTTGGCAACTCTAATTCATAATGATAGACTTTGGAGGTGTGTATTGACCAAGAACCGGCATTGAATTCTATATTTGTCAATACACCCTCTCGAAGGATCCAAAACGTATGGAAGTAAAGTGGATTGTATCAATTTTTGTATTTTCTTAAATCCAAATTCCAATCTAAATTATTTTGACCTTTGCTTTGAAGATTAATTGAACTCTAAAGTTTATCATTGGTTCTTTTAAAAAAAATTTATTGAAAATACACTAAATTCTCTATACATTGAGACTTCATAATTGCAAAATGGCCTTCTTCATCTCATATTTTTAATTTTTAAACTTGTCTTGAATTCATTTCACCATTTTTGTCTTGAACTCATTTCACCATTAGTGGTGATGGTTCAAAATCCTCCCCATGGTTGCAACCCTATATTTATCAATACAAAACCCCTAAAGGTCGTCGAAAATTGGTTAAACAAGTTCCAACCTAAACATCATCGCTAAATTATTTATGCAAAATGGATTATTATTAAATTAGTATACAAAAATTGAAATTTTTAGTATCCAACCTTTTTTTAAGGAAGAAATCACTATAAAATGTATAATATTTAAATATTAAATATTTTACCACATACTACCAAAACAATAATAAGTTTTATTTGATCAAATCTTTAGTTATGTTTTGCTAATTGATGTAAGTGAACTTATAATTATTTATTAAAAAAAACAATACCAATAGTATAAATAGAAATTTTGATGAATTATCAAAGAAAATAACTTATAATTGATATATAAAATTTTGAATTAACTCATATAAAAATAGTATTCAAAGGTGTCTTCAACAATGTTTTAGAGCTTTTTGTAGAATACTATATAATGTTATAAATTTCTCAACATTATATTTCAACTTATTATTATGAAAATTCAATTCCAAGTTTTTCACCTTTACTAATAAATTTTTAAAATTTATCTCCATTCCATGGTTTTCAAAATTGTATTTCTTCAACTAATTTGGGTCAATTAGTCCAAATATAGATTCAAATTTCTCAAATTTAATCTCCCTATTGTAAATGGCTAGTTCCCATTTTTTACCTAGGTGATAAAATTTGAAGTCAATCTTACACTTGCAACAAATGTTAGAGTGCAATATAAAGGTAATATCCATATTTTTAAGTTGGAAAATATGAGTCAACTAACTTCAGATTGAACATTAACAGGAATAAAGTTTTGAGTCTTTTTACAAAAAATGTCCAAATCTACCACTTTCTTTTGCATCAAGTATAAATAAATTATAAAAGCATTTTCCAAACTTTCAACAATACAAATTTGTAGGAGAGTGTTATAGAAATTTGTGGAAAAAATTTCAGCCCATTTGATTGCATATGTTGCAAGATTATAACATTTCAAGTCAAAAAAACCAAATTTTCACTTTTATAAGTTTAAAAATAACTTCATATGAACCTATCCCAACCTTCAAAAAACTCCATGACCTCCTTTAGGGATTAAAAAATGAATGAAATTGCCCAATCCTTGTCCAATACTTAATAGATTTCCTTATATTGTGCAACAAGTTTCAAATAATAGGTGTTTAATAGATGAACTCACATTCATAACATGTGTATAACTATGCAATGACAAGGTGTGTTTTTTTGGCAACTTGACACCTTGTTGGCTTTGTTGCCTAGATCAACTTTGGGAGGGACAACAACAGAGATGTCTAAATCTAGTGGATTAAACAAATTTTTGTTCAAAATAAAAACATTAGATGATGGTCTTCCCCATATTTGGAAGGTATTATGCCTTCCTAGATGCTTGGGAGGAACTTATCAATTAGCCCTTTAGCAACATTCAGTTTTTGGACAACAAATAAATTGATATATATATATTTTTTTCTCATTTCACTTCAATGAAAGTCATCCTAATTGGTGGAGATACTTTATTAACATGTTGTCCTATCTAATTGTTGGATTTGAGGTAACTAGAGTACATATTTTTCTAAAATGACAAATGTAGAAGTATATTAAAATTGCATTAACTCTAATTCAACACTAGATTTGCAAAAATGAGAATATAAATTTGAAGAACATAAGCACTTCAAAAAATCACCAAATCAAGAGAGCCTCATTTCAAATTCATTCCAACAAATTTTATTCAAAAAATGATAATCTCTTGTTTGTAATCAATTTTAGATGGAATTTTGAAATTTTCCATCTAAATTTTATATAATAGAATATTGGTGATAACATTGGTGAATCCAACTCTACACATGGAATCTAAAATTCAAAACCTACAACTTTTACTTGTATATGAATTTTGAAATATTTTTCCAAACAATACTTTATGATGATTTTTTCAAATCATTAATTCTAAAGAATACTAAAGTCTATAGGTATACTTGAAATTGCACCATGCCTTAAATTGCCTTCATTACATTGTGTACATCTTAAAAATCAACATGTGGAAGAAACAATTTTAGAACATTTACAAAAAAAACTTTGATCCTTTATAACTTTTGCATATGGTATCTAAATGCATTGTTCTTCAATATTGTAGAACCTCCTTTCACTTGTTAACAAAAAAATCAATGAAAATTTGACCAATCTAATAATAGTAATTAGGCACACTAGCAAAAAATGGTAGTTTGGGTACTTTCAAGGGCTAATGGAAGGAGTAGGGGTGGGGGAGGAGCCATAGAAGACCATTGTGTTCATTGTAAGGTAGTCAATTACCCCTATTATTAGGGGGAGAATGGAGATGAGGTGATCCTTAAATGGACCACTTTAGCCATTGAATGAATCAAGGAAAATTTATTTTTTTATTACAAGAGCCAATCATTGTCATTGATTTCCACACATTTCTTTATAAGTTGCCAATGGATGGATTTGGAAGGTCTATGGTAAAAAATAGGTGCCTATACTCCAAATCTTTGAAAATTTACAAGAAATTCAAAAATGCTTGAAAAATACAAAACCACATGTATTAAGTTCCACATCTATTTTTTTTTCTGAAAAATGATTCAAAAATATTTTTTGTCCACAAAAACCTATGAAAAAGGCGGACCAACCTTTACATGGGTGCTTTCAAAGCATATTAGAGCATCCCCACCTGCCTTGCATTTTGAATGACTTTTTGTTGAGGCTTGCAAACCTATTCCACCTGTCCTACATTTTGGATGACTGGCTTGTCGGATTGGCCTACAAACCTCAGCAGGCTTGCAAATGCGGTCATTTTGCCAGCCAGGAACTTAACTGCTTGTTCGTAGCTAAGCTAAATAGTAAAAAAAAACTTCTGTTGGTGCAACATCACCCTTGATTTCTTAAACACAACCTTCCAATTCGAGATCACTCTCCTAGAAGACCAGTGATATTAAAGGGAGAGGGCCCGGGTTGGCTGAGCCACCAGACAATTATTTTTAGCTTGCTTTAGAAACAAATGTAACTTTTATCATTTTTGCTTGGCTTGTTAACATGTTATGGGTGGGGTTGCCATTTCCAATTAACTTGCAAAGTGGATGGGTTTTGATTTTGCAAGTCAAATCCCGTCCATTTTGCAAGACAGGTGGTGATATTCTTACTACCTTAAAGCATGGCCACCCATCCTCCAAAATAAATGACTTGTTAAGAGTGACCTCCAAAACAGTCCCACCCGTCCTCCCAAATGGATAACTTGCTTGGAGGCCGCCCTTAGCTTGCAAATGGGGGTCTTTTTGCAGACCAAGTATGGGCTTAATTTTGAATTCATATTTGCAATCAAAGACCCCAAATTAGCTAGGTGAAGGTCTACAACATATCCTAGACATGGCTCAAAATAGGGGCCTTCTTTTAAAACTTTACCCCTTGAAACACATATTTTACCCTGCTGGGCCCACCTTTGTTGGCATGATTTAACAATGTGTCATGCTTCTCTCCATTTTGGCGGAACATGCACCCCTTCCCAAACCAGGGAGCGTCTTTATCCAACGTGAAACCCTAAAGAACTGGCTGAGGATGCGGGCTTGAGTTGAATAACAGGAATAGGCATCTTCCACACAACTTCAATCCAATAATAAAGGTCAGCTTCCCCATTGGGAAAGGATCCAAAGACCTCATCAGTAACTTCACTTATGTGCAGCACTCATGCCTACCTCTACCGGTACAGTATTTGGAGTCCATTTGTTGATAATTCATTGACAAAAGTAAAAACAAAAATTCAAACTTACTGTATAATCCCGACACGTAGCTTTTTTTCTTTTTTCTTTTTTCCTTTTCCTTTTTCTTTTTCTTTTTCTTTTCAAGAACTGAAACTCGAATAATAATAATGGTTTGAAACGTTGACTGCACCCCCTCCCTCCACCTCGGTCTATTATAGTCATTTACCCTCAAAAACGGCAGATGTTGAAATGTTTTTAATAATATCTGGAAGAGATTCTACCTGACACCTGGACTGGGCAACAGGGGCAGCAATGATTCCAAACACTCGGCTCAGAATGTCCATGCCTAATGACACTTGGCAAGCTGCATGGCCGTGGCAGAATATTCATACCCTGTAATGGTATGCCACGTGGTGACTTCAGTCGCAGGCTTTTACCATGGTTTACTTGCGTACAGTGGTAAAAAAAAATTCGAGGTCAACTATGTATGCTCTAAAAGTATGCGACCATTCAAGGGCTGTCTGGTCTGCCTCTTTCATAGGTTTTCATGGACAAAAAATTATTTGAGATTGTTTTTTTTAGAGGAAGAAAAAATAGATGTGGAAGTTAACAGAAGTGATTTTGTGTTATTTCAAGCATTTTTGAATTATTTATAAAATTTCAAAGATTGGGGGCGTAGATCTATTTGTGAGTATAGGTCTCCCAAAATCCGTTTACTTGTAACTTGTAAAGAGATGTGAAGAAATCAAAGACAATGATTGGCTCTTGCAATAGAAAATACAATTTTTTTTTCTCGATTCATGCGATGGCTAAAGTCATTCATTTAAGGATCACGTCATCTCCATTCTCTAGCTAATGATAGGAGCGATTTGAAGGAGAGGAGTGGTTTTACAATATACTACGTTAACATAGATCATTGATGTGACAATGATCAAGTAGATAGTTGGGCTAGGGTGAATGGCCCCCCCTCCCTAGTCTCTAATTTTTATCCTTAGGAAAAACGCTAAAACATTTTATTTGCCACACATAATCAAATTTGCAAATGTTGAATTCATACTTGCAATCAGAGGCTCCAAATTAGTTTCAAGAAATGTAGAAGATAAATTAATCAAGCACAAAATAGGTGGTCTTTTATTTTACATGTATCTTTGCAATGATTCTGGGGATGAGCTTGATCTACAACAATTGGGACTCTCATTCATGCAATTTTAAATTACAATATATTCTTGAAACCATTTGTTTGAGTAGCATCATTTCAACTTTTACAAGAAAGATTAGACAAATACATGCATATCATTAGGAGGAACCTAAACCTATCACAAGGTTTTATTAATTTTATTAGTAATTAAGGTGAATATGAAGGTGTCCACATCATCATTACAACCACTACGTAGAACATTAAAGGTTGGTGGTGTCCGCATCATCATTACAACCACCACATAGAACATTAAAGGTTGGTGGTGGCCACTTAGCATATAGATACTTGTGAAAGGTGTGCGATTTATGAGATCACAAAGATGGTTGAATAATCATGACAAATCTTTGAGCCCATTATGCAATTATTGGCCCAATTAGTGAGTTGAGAAGGCTCTTTCCCACCCAAACTTTTGCATTACAAAGCAACTTCTTCTTGAGTTCAATTTCCCTTGAATGATTTCATTTTGTTTTTTCCCTCTAATGATTTCATTTTGTTTTGGAAAAATATGATGACGATTGTGTCCACATAATTTGAACAAAATTGTATGCTCTCTCACTTTTAATTAAGAGGTTGGTATATGCAATCAACTCAAATTTACACAAAAGTAATTTACATTGAAATCTGAAATGTAATACTTGGCAAGTTTTTTTTATCCTTTGGAATTAAAGTAGAAAAACTCAATGTCAACAGTCATCCAATTCCAACATCTATTATAAATTAAACCCTCTCAATTTGTATGTACCCTTTCAATGCCCACATCAACTTGTGGTTTAGCCTTAAAAGGACATGAAAGTCCTTTGTAACTGTATAGCATATCATGAATATGGTAGTATTTGACTAGGAAAACATTGACCAAATATTGTTTAGTACAAAGTAAATTATTGATTGTGATAGTACATAAATAACAATTCATGTATTACAATTCATATAGTGAACCACAATTGAAGAGTTACAAAGCTAAATACATGTTGTATAGAGGGCCCCCATGGGTCTATCCATGCTTTACCAATTTAGTCCCAACAAATCTTGAAAAATCACAGAAAATTCATTCCAAGGTAATTAACTACATAGCTAAATGCTAATAGACACGCATACCTTACGACATGATTTACAAATTTACAATGTGATATGGGGAGAGTACAATCGTGGTTTCCTTCGATATGAAAGTAAGGGGTCCTTGTTTTTTCCAGCAGGGACGTTGTTGGGGACGGCAAATGTCTGCCACCGGCTCAGCAGGTCAGTCAAAAATGGGCATGCATGGAGGAAATCAGCTGCTCAAGTTCTCAAACAGAACATTCTTCTACCAATGAGACAAGGGGTCCCGTTTTCCATCCTTGAAAAAGGGAACTGACCCCGTAGTGAACACAGTAACGGTCTTATTGGTGGCTCCTCAACCAACCCCAATCCTTAAATTAATTGGAGTAATTAAATTTTTTCCTAAACATCTAGCAAAAGCAAAACAAATATCTTCCCAACATGGTTGGAGGTCCATTGCTTGGTAATACGATGTTATAAAGGTGTGTCCTTTGTACTTGCATATGGCTTCTCCAGTTAAAAATAACATACTAGTTTGAATCCATGTTGGATCCAACCAAGTACTAATTAAAAACTCTCTCCATGCATGGGATATGAAAAATTGAAAGTTGAAATAAAATTAAAGTCATGATAAACAAAAGACATTCTTGAACTTTAAGGTGAGTGAAAGATGTGTTCCTTCGTTTTTGAAAATGTTGAGCTCAAAGATTTCCCATGAAGCACAGACACTAGACAAGGAATTAATTCTATGTACAATGTCACTGTACAAAGTCACCCCAAACTTGTGCCCAAACCACCTCCCAATTTGAGATCGGCATACACTTCAAATCATGTATAGGAGATAATGAAAAAAAAATGTTTTAGTATATTTAATATAGTTTGATCCTTTGAACAATCACCAATGCATAATAGTTAAAGGTGTTTCTATGTTTAGGATATATAAATAAAATTCACACAAAAATAAGTTATTTGAAGTATTTTGACCTATATGTGAGATATGAAAAAAAATTGAAAAAAAATTGAAAATTTAAAAATATTGGGACTATCTATAGTTTGATTAAAAATTTGTGATAAAAGTTGTGAGTAGTAAAGAGGGTAATTTTGGTACCTTATTTTGGAAATAGATTCTAGAACATAAAATTCCCTATATAATAACATGGAACATAATAAATTTTTTTTGATAGAATGGAAGGCGAGATTTAATCAAATACAGTAGAGAATTGGCCAAGCTCCACAAGTCCAACAACCTAAAGATTTTTAGGGCCAAACCTAGTTTGGAAAGTGTGTTTGATCATGGCCACAGGGAGGCCCGGGCTCCACTTAGTTTCATGACAACCTAGACTCATTTAAAGACTAATAGCAGTAATGCTTTTAGAACCTTATCAAGAATAAATGTAAGAATATGTCCCTTAAATTGTGGTAGATTAATTTTATATTTAAGACTTAAGAATAGTTTGAAAAAAGACCCAACCTCCTTAAAGACCAAGCACCATCTCACAAAAGAAGAGATGGAGAAAAAATGAACCTGAAGTATCTAAATTTAAGTAACTCAAGCCAATGATTTCCCTAAACAATGATCTGACCTTGGTGGAAGTAAGGTAAACCTCCCTATGACAAACAAACCACCCATGACATGCGCCCAGGGAGCTACCCATAAGAGTCTTATATCAACCCATGACAGACTTTTTCTATAAAATGGGATTAGGAATACATTAGGTTGATTTGTGGCCATAGTCTATGCATTGGGAGGTGGTAATGGAGTTATTAGTGACTGTCATAGGACACTTACCCCTTTCTAGTGTAAACTCATCATAAAAATTTATTTATTTATTCCTTCATGTCATGGCCATACGTTAGCAAATCTTGTAGCCATCTTAGAAAATGTTGTGACTACTTTAGGTGGTAAGACGCCCATTATAGAAACACTTTTTTGCTGATTTGGGGTAGTCTAAAGACTCTTTTGGACCAATCGGGTAGCACACTTCAAAAATTCATAACAAATTCATACTTTGTCTAAAAATTAAAATTTCAATTACTTCCTTCATTTCTCGCATTTCTCTTTGCATGGAAAAAAAATCTGAATCTTTTTGCGAATAGCAACAGAACAAACCACTCATTCTCCCTGTTAAAGGCAGGTTTACCTTAATTGCTGACCACCCATTGCCTTAGAGTATGACCCGGCATATAAGACCCAGTCTCCCCCCTTTCAACATGCTTTTGTGTGCATCAGGAAATTGCTCAAAAATGCTATTCTTATGGATCTAATATCCACGTCATATAACTACCAGTCTCAACTAATCACACGACGACACGTGGAGACTCTCAAGACCAGTGCCGAATCTGGCCAAAACGAGACGGAGTCCGTCACGGGGCTCACCGTACCTTTCATTCTTCTCCTGATTACCGGGGGCCAAGTCAGCAACTCAGCATCACGAGGGGGAGCTTGCTGCTATGATAGAATCCACCCTTTGTACAGGCGACTTTGGGGATGGGGTCGGTTAAGCCGGTAACCCCGACCGCCTAGGAAAGAGAGCCGAGGAATCTGAAAAGATGGGGATCCCGCCTCCACTAACAAGGACGTGAAAGTTAATTAACGGCCGGAAAGAAATGGAGAAAGGGAAAAAAAGAAAAAGATCAGAGAGAGCGTGAAACGAGGAAGGAGAGCCGCGCGCACTAGCGACTCTTGGGCTGCCTGCTCCTGTGAGCTCCGCCTTGTGTTGTTGCGAGAGCAATTCCGTCCTTTATTCCGCAATTTTTGTGCGTGGGATTGATTTCTTCCACGCTGATCGCGGATTTCGTTGCAATTTGTATTTCGTTGGCGTTTCTTTTTTGAAGGTTTGGAGAAACAATCGTGGAGTATGAGCGCGGTTGTTGGCTGGGTAGCCAGCTCTTTTCTCGCTCGCGGTAACCAACTGACTATCGTCGGAGAACTTTGAGCGGCGTCTTTTTCTGTGTAGGTGTTTGAACTCTGGTGAGGAAGGAGTGTTACTTGCTTACGGTTGTTTGTGTGAGGGGATGGATGAGATCCTCCGGTTCAGACGAGAGTGTGTTGCATCGTCGCTTTAATTTCAGTATTAATGGTGCGTTTTGGGCCGAGGATATATTGTGCGGATTGCAGGGGCGATTTTCTTTGGCGCCTGTTCTTAGACTTTCGGAGCTTCGTCTTGGTTGGAGAATGATCAATTCTGTATTTTCGCAGTAAAGATGACGGTGCGATTCACTTTTTCGTATGCAGACGTTAGTCATTATGAGTTCGTTGAGATTTTGAGACTTGTTTTGGTTGAGGTGTTGGAGATTTTTGGTTAGGGCTTGTGCGAATTGCTGGAGCGACTTCGTCTTGAGAGCCGGTTCTTGGATCCTTTTAGTTTCGTCTTGTTCGGAGAAATATCAATTTCTGTATTTCTGGACCAAGAACGACGTGGCGACTCAATTTTTCGTTAGTCATCATTGAGTTCGTTGATTTCTGGTCAGTATAGAATGAAAAGCGTATTCGTGCCTTGTTTGTAGTTTAGCACGTGGAATTTTAGAGACAATCGCAATTGTAGATGCAGCATTGCCCGTGTCTGAAGAAGTCACGCATAGTTTTGAACGCCTTGACCATCTGACGCAGCGGTTCTTCCGTTCCAGTTTCTAGGTTAACATGTTCTTGAGTCACGGTATCCTTCTTCGTTTTCAGGCTGCATGCATGGAGAGTTCCAGCTTCGTTTTCTCCATGCATGCACGATTTGAAGTTTTTCGATTTGACGATATGCTCTTGCTATGTTCTTCGTATTTTGGTTCGAAGCTTGGTTTGAACCTTGAGAAGGTCCTTGTTTCTATGTTTTAGGGTGTCTGGAATATTTACGTATTTTCCAGTGATATGAGGTGTTGCGCATATCTGTGTCGAGGATTATTGTCAATATTATTCTCTTACGTTAAAGTCGCATTCAATCTGCCGATCTGCATGTGTGTCTTATTTTGTCGATTTTTGTACACATTTCGTCTACTTACTGCGCGATGTTCACTGGTCAATTCGGTGCTGGAAGTTTTCAGAGTGATCATGGTTTAAGCCAGGTGTGAGGATATGTCTGCAATAGGAGACGTATCCGCACCCTACGAACAGGTAGAAATTCCTTTTGCCTGGATGTTTATAAATTGCTCCGAAACCTAAAAGGGATGTTCGCTGGCTTTGGAAAGGTTGTGTCTTCAATTTCAGACTGAAAGTTTCTCGTGCGGTACGCGAAGTAGTGCTCTTCCTATGCACGAAGAGGCTTTCAGTCGATCAACAATTTTTGAGAGTTCTGATGCGTGATAGAAGGTGAGTGCAAACACTGAAGTCCTCATAACAGACAACACGATTGCACGGGTACAATTTTGGAAATTCATAGGGTTTGTTTGTTTCTTCTTTGCTTTCGTTGCTTCGTAGCTTTGTGTGGTGAAGTTTTGGTTCATTGCTTTTGCAATAATAGAAGCGGAATTTTTAATCGGTTTAGAATCTTCTTTCTGGCTTCATTCGTGGCAATCTTCTGGAGTCATGTGCCTCCTTGATATGCGAAATTAGTCTATGCTATTTTGTCAATTTCCACCCTCGATGGTATCCTATGATGTATTGCAGCCTAGACGATGACTCATGTCTCTCCGTTTATGCTGTGGCAAGAATTTTTTTGGCATTTTGGATGAATTCTCACTAATTAGTCTCTATTTTGCGTCTTTACAGCATCCGGACATATTGGAGGGCAGTGCGGCTGTACAATTTTCGTGGAAGTCCAGAGATACGGTGTATTGAATAATAAGAAGCGACAAAATACCTCTTAGAGCTTGTAGACTGAGACCGGCGAAGCTAGGAGCATTCCCCGACTGGAGACGGTACATGTTGTTGGCAAATTCAATTAACTACGTTCTGCCTCAGGGGCATGGGATTCTGTCCTTGGTCTTGAATCATTCAAGTATCCTGCAAGCTTCGAAAGAGTGACTTCTGAGAGACGAAAATGAGTCATTGAGGAACTTATTTAGCCTCTCATGCTTCTCTGCTCTGATCAAGGAGGTGTAGCAGCGGATAAAAAGTTCTTAATTGCATGCCCTGTCCGTCAGTGAATGAGCCTCCTAACTTATATACCTTGAATTATTGATAGAATTGGGAGCTAGAAGGTACAAATCTGGACGTGGGGAGCGTATTTGTCCTGAGGCTCAAAACCCTGGAAACAAGAGCGCGAATGGCAGAGAGGCCTCCAATATGTGTGAGCTGAGAAGGGGTGAAACGCATGTGAAATGTCGGATTGGACTGTACAGTCATAGAATGCTCATGATTAGCTTCTCACTAGTACGGGAACAGCATTTATCTCGCCGGCTTCCTGGCGTACTCGACTATACATGAAAGTGGTACTTGGATGGCTATTAATGGCTCTTAGAGTGAAAATCTCATAAGTATGCTGGAGTTTGTTGTGATTGCAAGCGGTGGGTTGGGCTACATTCTTGTGACTGGATTCTTAATTTAGCAAGAAGAGAATATGCGAAATCTCTGAACAAAGGAAGCGAAGCATATGCCAGAGTACCAAGCAACTGTTGAGAATCATGACAATGCAGGTAGTACGGCTCATTTCTGTTTCATTGCAAGCAAGAGGGTCTTTATAGCTGTATCATTTCGGAAGCTGGTGGGGTCAAGATCGAGATCGTAGGGCAGAACAAGAACCTTGACAAGGCTAGGCATACTGAGACAATAGTTTATCATTTCAGACGCAATGGCAGGACTAGAATTTAACTTTAGGCTTGAGATCTCTTCTTGGCCTATGAAATTCTAATCACCTCGTTGTTTTATCCTTGGTCCACTCAGGAGAAGCAACGTCTTTGCTGTGCGATCAATGTAGTCTAGGTATAAGATATCTTTGACGAATCACTAGGTGAGTCCTGCATCTTGGGCTTTCTAACCCTTGACGGATTGGATCTTCTTTATGCATTCGCGAACCTGTCAACATGTAAAGCACAACATACGAATCAACGTTTTTTTCTATTCATTCTTCTTATCAATTTTATGGTTTATGATAAATATGATCTGACAGCTTAGTGGATTAATTTCATTAAAATTGGATGCATTTTTGCTTTAGCGTTCGGTTGGCTTTTAACTTTAATTTTTTAACCTTGTAATTGCCACATTTGTGAGCTGTGAATAGACATTAGAGTAAATTGTATTCGAGGATGTGCAGAATCAGCTGTGTTTGTTTTGTGAATCGTCCTTTAGTGAGTAGTTGGCAAATACGTTCAAGTAGCTTCGTAATCGCAATAATCAGTTGAATTCATTGGAAGGGATAGGTCTGACTCATTCCTGGAGCTTAGATCGAGAAGTTTTTACTTTTTAATCACGATGATTTGCTTTGTATGCAGGTAATGCTGGAAGATATCATTGCTGCTTGTTGGAACGTCTCGGATAAAGCTGTCTTCACTGTGCCTCATTTTGTGCCTAATGCTGTATTGTAAGCACTATAAGTGCGCATGCATGGATGATGCTCCAGATTGCCCTTACTTTTAAGAATTACGAGATCAAGACCATTGGGTCTGATCGGTTTTTATCTGCTCTGCCATACAAAGTGAACATATATGAGAGTCGGCCTTAGCGAGCAGGTCAGCTGACCTGCTTTTTCAAACAGTCAGAAGGAGACTGTCTATTACTGCAAGATACACTTGAATTCTACGCTCAAGGCGAGGTGATATGTGTTTGAGCCAGTGCTTTGTACGAAGCAATGGTAAAGTTCGCAAAACAGTTGGAACTAACCTTGGTGCCGGAATGGAGAGGAGCGTACTGCCAGTACAAACTCTTGAAGAAGAGATTGAAAAAGATTAAACAAAATCCTTTGGATATTCCAGACGGTCCTGGATTGAGCTCAATTTCTGGAAGTCCCCTTGATCGTGGGCAGAGTCGTCGAAAGAGCTTCTGGTCGCATATTGATCTCATTCAGGTAACTTATGTAAACTACTTTCTCGTTCGATAAACTCACCAGCTGGTAGGTTCCACTGATAAATTAGAGTAGCTGGGACTTTTTCTGATTTTTTAAACTTAGGTTTTATTCTACATTGGCATGCTCTATTGGAGTGTCTTATTGAATTATGCCTATTTAATCTTGGGAAACATCACGAGATCTTGATTCTCATCGAATTTTCCTTTCTGCTCATCAGGTACATAATAAGAAGTCGGAGGCCGGAGATGACTACGTTTATGAAACAGAGTTACTAGGGCCAATCGCTCACTCTGTATATGATCAGGCATTTTTCGAAAGCTTAGATGCACAGCTTAATAAAGTAATTGCCTTCTATAAACGAAAGGAGGAGGAGTTTGTACAGCGAGGTTCCATTTTAGATAAGCAGATATGTGCACTTACCGGTGTGAAGAAACTGCTGGAGCAGGACCGCATTACGCGAGATGAATATAGTGAGAGCGGAAGGCAGTCCGAACTTGGTACGTTTAACCACACCCTTAAAAGAATGTCAGATCGAACTTGGATAAGTTATTGAAGAATCTAAATTCGCTTAGTAAATTTATGTTGTGCCTGATTTGAAAACACACGAATTTCTTTTTGCTGGTGAGATGACACTTAATGTGAGTGGTTTTGGTTTTATGCTATGGCCTTTTAGTACCAATCTAATTGCTGCTTTCTGCATGAGCAACTTTTCTGGAGTAATCAAACCATGATTTCTTCAGGGGAAGCTTTGGCTAGCATGGAGGCAGGCTTGTACGAACAGAACGACGAGCTGCTGGAGTCCATTGCTAAGGCCACATTTTCTGCAACTGGTGTGCCCAGCTTACCTATACGGCGAAGGACAACCGAACCAGCGGATTCTAGCTCGCTCGGGTCTACTTCAAGTTCAGCCTCAACAGAGGTTCCTGTAGGCAGTCTGTCAAGGAATGCAAGCACCAACCAAGTAAGACTAATTATTCCACGCACTACCCCTGCACATACAATTGCAGCACTCACACAGATGCTCTGGGACGACGTCTTCCGGCAGTCAAAAAGAGCTTCAACGGCTTACAGAGGGCGGGAGGACTATACCGTCAGTCAGAAGAAGGTTCAAAGCGCTACACTCATGTTACGCGCGGCTTATGTTGAGTATTATCGTGGGCTTGGTTTGCTGAAAAGTTTCAGGTATGCAAATTCTCATGTACTTTTCTTGATTAGTGCTTCCTGTTGCATTCATCACCTTGATCACGCTGTAATTTATGTGTTCGGAAGCTACTTGGCTCTTCCCCATGTTTTTAATGCCATATTTCGACATTTCAAGCTCACATCACTCAACTTGTTGGATCTGTGACAGTTCGTTGAACTTGTTGGCATTCGCCAAAATCATGAAGAAATATGATAAGGTAGATTCAATTTACAGAAGTTGATATTCTGATTGTGTCCCAGCACTTTAGTGTTTGGTATAGTTGGTTGGTATGATTTGGTACATGGTTAATCTTCCTACTACAGATGACCTGCAGTTTGAATGGACACTTCACATGTTACTTTCTACAATTTTTCTCTCAAAAATCGTGCTGTCGCACGCTTTGAATAGTTTCAAATGTTGGTGTGAATGACTCTAGCTGCGAAAGGTCTGGCCTCCCCTTAATAATTTTCAGATGTTTCTCGCTAATGCGTGTCTCTTGCATGTCTTATTTGCTTCCTCTGGGGACTTGCGATAAGATGCATAACTTTCTCAAGCTTTCTCGTTCGTGATAAGCAGGTGACCGGCTTGGACATAGCTGATAAGTACATGGAACATGTGGAGCGTACTTACGTTAACAGCTCTGAGAAAGTAAGGATTCATTGTTCTTCATGAAGGAAGTGGTGAAGTCTTTTAATATCTACTTTCTGCCGTTCAGACTCCAAGGAGAAAAATTAGTTCCTGTTGCTAAATTGGGGGTTAAATTTGCTCAAGTGAAGGAGGTTATTGCTCCTACCCACTGCTTGGGCCTCGGGCATTGAGGATTCGGGAACACAATATGTAATTGCAGTCATTACTTTGAGAAGGCTACATCCGGGTTAGGCAGAGTTGCTGTTGTTAGAGCTACGAATTTTTTCATATGACTCCATGTTTTCAAAGTTTTCTTCATTTCCCTACCTGCTCTTTTTTGTATCTGTGTAATAATTTGCGATCTTGATTATCGAGTTAACCTCCTTCGAGTTATCGACTATTCTTATCTGTCGTATCCTAAGTTCAATGAATTAGAGAATGTGCGAGTCACTCTGGATTCGGAAAGTCCTAATTAAAATGATATTAATTGCCCTATTTTTTTCTGTACCTCAGGTTGCATTACTGATGGATAGAGTCGAGGAGATATTTACGGAACATTTAACAGGAGGCCATCGTCGACAAGCCATGGCGGCACTGAGACCCCTGCAACAACCAGCGTCTCATCATGTGACATATTTCCTTGGTACAGAAATCACACTGAACGAACGTAGTGGTGTCTTTTTGCATGAAACTCTAATAAAGCCAGTATATTGAATGAGCTGAAGTGTAAATGACGTCTAGACTCCCTTAAAATTAGCTACGCCGACTGATTGAAATTTTTCTTGGAAATTTTCATGCAGTAACATTTGTATGAAGATATCTGTAGCTGCATCCCTAAATTTAGTTCAGGTGTCCATCTTTTGGATTTACAGCTCTCTGTGATTAAAGCTCTTGTCACCTATTCCTTTCAGCTGGAGTCTAGTCTATTAAATGCGTGAACAACTTTTGGGATAAATAAAGATAAATAAAGATAAGCAAGGAAGAGAATTTCTTATAAACTATGCCATGATTAACTTAATGAGTGAAAATCATTTTTATCAAAATCAGAAATCTTGGTTAACAGGCCTTTTGGTCAGGCTTCTTCACTGGATGTTCAGTGGCACTCATGGCGGCATTCGGGATTCTTCTCCGGTTAGATGGGGATTACAACGACAAAGGCAGAGTTAGTTATCTACATACAATTTTTCCTACTTTCAGGTTTGGCCATCCATCTGGGTCGTCTCAGGTTACATATTTCTGCTATTTACAATAAAGCTTACGTTTAATTTAGTCTCATTTGTTTGTTCATCTTCATTGACAACTGCAATCTGTTAAACTTTCAGCAGTGTCTGAGCTATCTCAAGTGAGTTCCAAGCATATCTCAAATGGATTGGCTTAGACTTTGTTGGGTTAGCTCTAATATTGTGTGATTATTGTACTGTTTGTGTTTTTTATTTGGCATATATTCTGGTATTGATTGAATTTGGGAATTTGATATTTGGGAATAAACAGCATGCTAGCACTCATCCTCTTTCACATGTATCTCTACGGGTGGAATATCTTTTTATGGCGGCGTGCTCGTATCAATTATGCCTTCATCTTCGAGTTTTCACCTGGTTCAGAGTTACGATACAGAGAAGTTCTTCTTGTGTGTACGGCATTGACCACAATACTGATTGGAGCCATGGTACTTCATCTGAGCATTCATTCTACGCTCATTCAAGGACAAGCGTCCCCGTATATTGACCTAATTCCTGTTGCTGTATTTCTGGTAAGTCCTTGGTTGCTTGTTTATTTGTCGTGGAGTCGATTCTTCAAAATGCGGATTTGCATAAGAAAAGAAAAATTTCGTTCCCAACAGATCTTTACAATTTGTTAAACCTTTGAATGTTCATGGGACAGATGTTTTTGGCGATACTGTTCAATCCTCTAAATGTGTGTTACCGCGCCAGCCGCTTGTTCTTTCTGAACGTGATGCTGCATATCATCTGTGCACCGCTTTACAAGGTGCTTATTCCTGGACTTTTCCTGGACTCGTGCATTTGGAATCGAGAGAAGATACAGTTCTTGGTGAAAGTGTATGTTTACATTTGTTTTTTTGGAAACGACTGGATGTCTGAGACTGTAATGATGTCGCGGGCTCTTGGTTAGCCCTTGGGTTCCTCTATACTACCCGTATTTAGCCTCATAACTCTTCAATTGTGGTTTAACATATGAATTGAGATACATTGTTCTTTACGTACTATCATGATCATTAATTTACTTTGTACTCAAAAGTATCTAGTCAATGTTTCTCTGATCAAATACCACCGAATTCATAAAATACTATACGGCCGCAAAGGGCTTTCAGGCCCTTCAAGGGTTAGGATGGTTATGCATTCGTATTGCTGTTTATTGATAAAGTAATACATCTGTTAAATCTCAGGTGGTGCTGGCCGATTTTTTCGTCGGAGACCAGCTGACAAGCCAGGTTGAACTTCTGAACTCGCCATGAACGTCAATCTTGTTCTAGTTTTTTTCAGATTGACCTGCATTCTAGATTTGTATACAAGGTCTAGATCACTCTTTTAGGCATTCACATTATATGAGATATAAGAAAGACACTGATGTCAATATTCAAAGACTAACAAAAAACATGAACAGGTGTCGACATTGAGAAGTTTAGAGTTTGTCCTTTGCTACTACTGTGGCGGATATTTCCTAAGCAGAAATAGCGATGCCTGCAACAACAGCAAGCGTTTTGAGCATTGGACGTATGTTATAGCCTTGTTGCCCTATTGGTGGCGATTTTGGCAGGTAAGACACTGCCAATTTCCCGATTTCTATTCCTCCAAGATGATCATTGCTTCTACCCGTCCCTTCTGTGTGTCTGAGTGTATGTGGTTGATTCTCACTCTTGCTGCATACTTATAATCTCTCCTTGGTGTCGTTTGGCCACTCGAAACTATGATCATTCTCACCAATGATCTCAAGTGTGAATGATACAATGACATTTGCCATGGCATTCCCTTTGTTTAATAATCGTTTCCAAAGTAGTTCAAGCAAGCCCATGCAGTGTCAGAATACCGTTGTCCTTTCTGATGGTCTATGTAGGACAATTTACGATAATGTACCGTATGTTGATTTTGCTCTTCCTGATAATGAACGTTGCATCATCTGTTTGGAGCAGTGTTTCAGACGCTGGGTTGAGGAGAGGGACTCCGTACATATAGCAAACGCTGGCAAGTATTTGTCAGCAATGGCTGCAGTGGCATTAAAAATAGCCTACTCCAAGAACTCTGGGCCTGGTTGGTTGGCTTTGTTTTTCATTGCTTCAACAATTGCAACGATTTATCAAGTGTATTGGGACACAGTAGTCGACTGGGGTCTCCTTCGTCGGGATTCCAGGAATAAGTGGTTGAGGGACGACCTCCTATTGAAGCGCAAATGGGTGTATTTTGCATCTATGGTATCTCACTACCCTGTCTCCCCACTTGAAATTTCGAAAATGTGCTGCATGTTATATGCTCCGCGTTTTCCCTGTGATTAATATCATCCACAATTACGCATAGAGAACATGACATATCGACTGGTACTATCGATCACTTTGTGAGCCTTATATACGGTGTTGGTTTGGGGTTGGAGACTAAACTTGTCAACCACACTTAACGCATTTCTAACGAGTACGCCTCTGTATGTGCTCGTGCCTGTCCTCGCTTGCAGGCCCTGAATATTATACTAAGACTGGCGTGGATACAATCGATGACACATTTGACATTTGGATCACTAGACAGCTCTGTTATGGACTTCATCTTTGCTGCTCTTGAGATCCTGCGTCGAGGCCACTGGAATTTTTACAGGTTCTTTCGATCTTTCTATCCCATCACCCTTTTTAGGGAAAACATACTCATCAAAAATCCTTCGAGTTCACTTGTACAACTCCACTTCTATATCAGGATATGTGATTGGACTGAGGCCAGAGATCACTCGAATGGCCTCCCGATTCTTAGGGTTGTTACTGAATGCAGCAATTTTTCGCTGAGGTATAAAATTGCTACATTCGTCAAATGATTTCGTTGTATGCTTGCAGGTTAGAAAACGAGCATTTAAACAACGTGGGCAAATATCGAGCTACTAAGCAAGTCCCTTTGCCCTTTGAGGATACCTCCCCAGAAAAGTAGCAGCTCAATATTTCCTTCCGCTTCAATTAGATGACTGTGGAAGTCCGACAGGCCTGGCTCATCCGAAGCTGACCCTGCTGCTGTGATCTAGCAAATATTCAACTTTTGATTCTGGTGTGCATTGGCACTGGAACAGGTGCCGCTGCCAACCATCTGTAGGCATATCAACCCCATAGCTCTATTCCATAAAACGCTCCCTTTAAGGGATACATTCACACCCCTCCCCATTCACCCAATTCATGATCTATAGTTTCAACCTATCATAGCACCATTGTGCTCATCAGATTGCCCCAATTCTTGCGTACACAATCACCAAATTTCTGCTCTCTACCTTGGACTATGCACATTGATATGTGCAGGTGGACATGATCGCGAGTCCTTATGGGGTTCACTCATTATGATTGATGGGCTTTATGTGCACATCGCCGAGAGCTGCAAAATTCTCACTTAAAAGTTCACGGTTAATTTCAATAGTAATGGTGTTTCTTACCTTGAAGCTGATATGTTTGGAGAGAGAAGGGTCTCCTCACGCATTTTGTGTTCGCCAATGATCTGTAGTTGGCTCAAACATTGCCTAAAATGGACTTCTGCTCATGTAACAGACATCAGGTATGTGTGTCGAGAAAGTTTTGTATGGAGTCATTATTCGAACTACTTGTTCTTGAAGTTGTCAATTGGAGCCAAAATTTTGGGTTTCAAGTCAAGGCCTTGAGTTCTTAAAATATATCTGACTGTGCTTGCAACTGGATGTCCCACTCAATTTTTGTTCCAAAACTCTTGCCAAGTTTACTACGCCTCAAGTCTTCCAAATAGACAAGTGGGCATGGATCACCAAGCATTTTCCAGCTTTCGACTGGGTGTCGGAGGGGATTCCAATTTCTACTAGCATGCATTTTTTGTCACTGTTTGAATAAACTATGGATTTCGAAGAATGGGTGTTCTATTTGTTTCTAAGATTTAAAATAGATCTTAAATTAGAGATTGTACATCATAACCTTGTAATGCTTCACAAATAGGTGTTCTATTTGTTTTTTAAGTAGATCCTAAACTACACAAAATAGTGAGATTAGCTTGCTTTAACAATTAAGTTGCCTTATATCAAGAAAATTACTTTGGAAGCTATCAAAGTCAACAAATACTTCTCAAAATATTTCCATTTGTACACATGGAGGTTCATGAATCTCAATTACAAGTCCTAATTCAAACAAAAGTAGTGCATTCTTGTAAAATAACTGAAAACACACTACAACAAAAGCAGTGTTTTATGACTACAAAATATGACTGTAGTGAGTCGTAAAATCAAAAAATACGACTCACGCAGAAATCACTGTAGATGACTCGGAATATGACTGACTCTAGTCGTTTAGAAGCAGTCGCTTAAGACATCAATCATATTGGCAGTCATATTTTTCGAGGGGTATAAATACCCATTTTTAGCCATAGTATGCTAACATGGCATATACTTTGACTTTCCTAGGGGAGTCTTGACTTTTTCTTGAGTTGCTCGGGCAAACAAAAAAATCCTACGTGGAATATGACTATGGTCAGTCATATTTTTGGATGACGTGGAATATGACTGCAGTCAGTCATATTTTTGGATGACGTGGAATATGACTGCGGTCAGTCATATTTTTGGATGACGTAGAATATGACTGAAGTGAGTCATATTTTGCAGTGATGTAGAATACGACTCTCGTCAGTCATATTTTATGGAATATGACTGAGGTGAGTCATATTTTGTAGTAATGTAGATTATGACTCTTGTCAGTCATATTTTATGGAATATGACTGAGGTGAGTCATATTTTGCAGTGATGTAGAATACGACTCTTGATAGTAATATTTTATGAAATATGACTGAGATGAGTCATATTTTGCAGTGATGTAGAATATGACTTTTGTCAATCATATTTTATGGAATATGACTTCTGTGAGTCATATTTTTGGCTTCATGAAGTTGCAAGTAGCTTCCAATGTCTTTGTTTCAACTTTTGATGCCTGTATATACAATTAAAGAAATGAGAGGTTAGTTTTTAGTGATTGAACAACAAAGCCTAACCTTCAAAGACTTACAAAAATACAAAATATTTAGCTCAAGTTTAGGATAGAAAGAATAAGATTAATGATGGAAGAAATAAGAAAAAGAAGATAAGTATTAAGAGTTAACAAGAATCAAAAGTTAAGATGCAACAAGGAATAAAAAACAACAACTAAGCAACAACTAAGACATAACAAGAAACAAGAAGCAACATAAAACAAGAAACAACAATTAAGATACAATATGAGGCAACAATTAAGACATAAGAACAAAGAAAAAGCAACAACTAAGACACAAGAAAAAACAAGAAGCACCAACTAAGACATAACAAGAAACAACAAGAAATGAAAGTATAGATACAACAAGAACAAAAAAGAAGCAAGAACTATAAAACAAGAGGAAACAACAAAAAAAGAACTAGGAAGAAGAAAGAGTTCAAATGCAAGAGAAAGAAAGAATTTAAATGCAACAATAAGAAACAAGAAGCATGAACTAGAGAGCAACAAGAAACAAAAGTTAAGATGCAACAAAAAGCAACAACAAGTGAGAGCTAAGAGACAATAAAAAATAAGAAAGAAGAGCCACAAGAAGTGACGGCTAGGGTTCCAGAACCCTAAAAAGTGGCGGCTAGGGTTTCAAAACCCTAAAAAAATGACGGCTAGGGTCTCAAAACCCTAAAAAAGTGGTGATTAGGATTCAAAATCCAAAAAAGTAGGTGACTAGGATTTCAAAATTTTAAACAATGACTTCTCTATATTTTTTTGGAATTGCCCAAATTTTTCTTAAATTGCTTAAAACAAAACAAAATCACTATTATATGAAAATATTAGTGATAATATGACTCAATGTTCCCAAACATGTTCCCAACATTCCCAAACATGTTCCCTACGTTCCCTATGAAGTACTTTGGTATTCCTAATGGCCGTATAGTATACGCTTGTGACGTACAAGGCGTAAAAATGACTGACAGTCATATTTTGCAGTCATATTTCTCCCCAAAGTGTTGGCCTTCAAGAATATGACTGCAAGCAGTCGCTAGTCATCCTCAGTCATAATTCTGCAGTCATAAAACACTGCCATTGTTGTAGTGACATTTATATAGTGTCAAATGTCAAGAAATTAGGGTGGGGCAACCTAATTCCACTATTTTTGTACTATTCCACTATTAACTTTGTAATGCTACACCAATAGGTGTTCTATTTGTTCTTAAAATAAATCCTAAACTAAAGGTACATTTTAACCCTGTGAAATGATCAATTGATGACTTTTCATAGCACTTCAAAAATGAAGAATGAACTGATTGGTTCAATAATATAATCATTATTGGCAAAGTACCTTGGCTATAAGTCATGTCTTTATAGGATTAAGCAAAACAATGTGAGAGCAGGGTTGCTAGCATGTGAGCCTGTGAGCCTGTGAGCCTATGAGCGGGAATTTATTTTGGAGAAATAATTCTGCCGGGCCCTATGACCGTGGATGTAGGTAATTAGAAATTTTCATAAATGTGAGTGAAATTATTGGAAGTTTATGTTACTTAGAAATCCTTTTCAATTTAGTTATGTCAATCACCGATTCATATCAATTGAATTGAAATCATGCATTGCAGAAGAATAAAAGGATAGAAATGAGGCCCAAAATGTAGCCATAAAACACACAAATCCAATCATAATGAAAATCAATACACAATAGTTCGACTCATAAGATATGTCAATCTCATGAGTCTAAATCGCAGTGGACTCAGTCGCAGAATCCTTGTTCGTAGATGAATCTGATGTCTCTCTACCCTCAGATGCTGATCCATCAATAAACTCTAAAACATTTGTAGCGTAAGAAGGTTTACGGGGCTTCGGAATTGAGGAACCAAAATCCGCAAATGACAATGCCATCTGCTCGGCATACACTGGAAGATGAAAAGACTTCTCTGGACTAATGAGAAGTCTACGTTTCTTCAACAAAGAAATAGTCGGCATCAATCCCTCATGACTGCAAACACAAATGACACAATGTTAGACTCATAGAATAAAAAGCACCATGCATTTACGAAATTTTTATAAATGAAGAAACTTACTTACTGGCTCTATTCTTCCAAGCAAACTTCCGGGGCACCACCGTCATGGCGTCCGGATCTTGGGAGGCCTCAACCGGTGCTGGTGGTTCTGTCACTTCCGTTGTCACTACAACCGGAGTGCTCTTCTTCATGGGCAGAAGGAGGACGTCAAAAATATCTTTGTCCTCCTCCAAAGCCACAATGTGGCGCCCTGTGCCACGACAAGTTGTAATCGATGCACCTGCGATGAAGAATGTACAACATGTACATGAAATGATTCGAAAACATGATAAAAAAATGAATTGCAACATCATTGAATTCAAAACTTATCAGTCGATGCTGTGCAGTCTACCACCAAATCTCCTTCAATGGTAGTTCCTTCTATCAAGAACTGAAAGAATCTAGGGTCCTTCTCGCGAGCCCCCCGCCATGGTATTTTCTCGTTCATCAACATGGTCTCCTCCGTTGTATAGTTAATGAGCATGTCGTCCCTTGCGAGGTCTACTTTTGCCTTTTGCATGGACTTTGTGCGCATGTAAGAGAACTTCGATTTTCCATTTGCCCTGAGGTCCTTCACCAAAAGGGTGATTCCAAACTTTAGAGTCTGCAATCACGAAAACCAAAAAATTGTCAGAAATTAAGAAGTTTCATCACTAATGCCAAATATTTATTAAACGAGTATTAATTCAAAAATCATATCGTAGTGCTTTCATCCAATGGGGAGGTCAAGTGCACACGGTTAATGCCCAACCACTCTTTCTTCACCACCAGCGTCGGGTATGTGACACATAAACCTTTAATGACGCCTTTTGAATCTGCGCAATACGAGTGGAATACTACCATGCAGCCATGGTCTTGCAAATGGTCCTCTGTAAAAAGAAATGCCTGTTGAATGTCATCGTACTCGGGGTCTGAGTTCCATGCAGGCACTGCATTTGCTGGAAATGAAACGTCTGGCACGGGCAAATTCTCTTGGCAGTCGAAAAAAATAAGATCCACTAGTGGCGCACCGCTCACAATACCGCCGTGTGTGCGTTCTTTTTCTGCCGACGACTACAAAACAAATTTCCTCTGATCAATGAATGAATAATCAATCAATAAATGTACAAGTATACAGTGTTCAAGTTCTTCATGGCAATACTGAATTACAAAATTTGAGATACTAATACCTTACTTTCTTAATGAACTCCATGACCTCACTGTAGCACGTCGTTGTTTTTGCATCCACGTTATCCATGACATCCACAATGGAGATGTTCAAGATCAACTCCTCGGAGTTGACCTCAGCATCATCACCAATCACAATGACATCCGTCCCTTGTGTGACCAAGTCCGTCGTCACCTCAAACAGTACCGCCTTCCTCTTCAGCCCTCTACCAGATCCAACTTGCATAGCCGAGCCCTGGTCCACCGTTGAAGTTGTAGGCACTTCGCCACCTCCATCCACCTTCTTCTTCCCTTTGCTCTTTCCCTTCCCCTCCAAGTCTGCCTCCTTCTTCTTCTCCGCCAACTTTGCCAAGCGGTCCGCCTCTTTCTTCTCCCTGTTTGCTATGATGTCTTCCAGAGTTGCTTCTTTTTTTTTGTCTGAAGTAATCCTCCTTGCAATGGCCCTCCTCCTCTTTTGGTCACTGAGGTCAGCGAACTCTGCAACCTCCAAGTCAATCACTCCAATTCCATCAAGTGACTTCTGAAGGTCTGCGTCCAAAGGATGAGTGAATGTCACGTGACAATCCAAATACCACCCTCCTCCTGTCAGATGAGCTGTCGTAAACGTCCGAAGCTGGCTTTGGATGTACATGCACTCTCCGGAACTGCGGTCCAGCCAAGTAGACAAGAACGGAGGAAGATCCTCCCGAGCGATTGCGGCCTTCGCTAGAAGCTCATGCTTCAAGTAACTGAAAAAAACACAAATGGAGACAAAACATTAGGCATGCCGAACAAATAATCATTCTCATTCACATCTTAATACTGCTACATAAGCATGAGATGACGAATACAGTTGAAACTCAGCCTACACTAAATCATAATGGATGATTATATCCAGTCATCCCTCTATATATTTTCGACTTCATGTAATAAACAAATATGTATGTGGATACTATATTAGAGAATAGTCACATGTACCTAGAACATATTGCTAGTGTGACACTCGTATTGATCAAAGTAAAAGTAAAATGTAGACTTTGACATACATACCGGAAAATAACTCTCTGAATAGCAAGCTTTGATCCGTCATAACTCGAGAAGGAGTTGGACTTCTTGAATGCATTTGCTCCCTTCATCACGGGGCCAAACCCGTGATCCCAAATTTTCCTCCTCCACCCTTCAATGTACTCGACGACGGTCTCTGGCTCAAGCGGGGTTGCCATGTTGACCTAGAGGTTGTCTTTCTTGGCAATATTTTCGAAATACTCCGACGCACCATCCTCAATCTGTGGCATCAATAAAACTAAGTTCCATTTGGGTGCCTTGGAGGAAAATGAGTATTCAAAATGGCAAACCGAATCAACTAAAAAATCAAACCAGATATGCTAATAGTTTAGTAAAAAATCATAAATAAACTTACTCCCGCCCACCAGACAAACTTGTTGAGGAATGGCAAGAGTTTCTCTTCTGATACAGGCTTTGCTGGGAACCGTCTCGCATCTCGAGAGGGCATGGAGGAATTCCACCACTTCAGAAGTTTCAACTTCTGTGTTGCCGTTGTATTGCAAGTTGCAATCATTTGTAGTTTCTCGAGGGTCATTTCGGGGACCTCATTCGTGGTCTAGTGCTTCTCAATCTGCAAAATCAAAACGTCTCCAGTTAAAACCGAACATAAAATCCACTTACAAGAACTGCAAACATTGAAGGTTTGCAATTACTACTCACTTCTTCTAGAAATCCGGGACCATGAGCCGGGTTTGCAACCGCAATCAGCTTCCCCATTTTCACCTGCAACTTTGTAGCTCTCTCCTTCGCTCCCAATCTCATGGCATTGGCAACTCCCTCCATAGATTTCTCCTCTAACGGGGTGCCCTCGTTGTACTTTCGTACTGCAGCATCCGCTGCCTGTGCAATCTCTTGCTGCAAATATACAATATAAATGTTATCAACAAACATTTCAACAAACAAAGGCCACTATCGTAAAAAACTTCAAGTTTGAAGTCCTCAATATTAGATCCCGGACCAACAGAGAAGCTCACCCGGAATAGAAATGTCGTAAACACTTCCACGGGCATGGAATACCACGTCTTCCTCACCGCGGCCTGGGCAACACACCGTAGCCTCTCCGAAGGTCTTAACATCTCCTTGAATCGCTCCAAGGAGAGAAGACCATACTTCTGCACGCGGTGAAGAGTGTGCACGAGATTGGACTTCACATGAGAGTCCTCTGTTGATCTGAAAAGGAATGAACAAGTTTAGTGACGTGAATCATGTACATAAAAACACATACTCTTAAATGTTAGATCAATAGAGAATATATATACAACATTAGAAGCAAAAATACTTACTTGTTCACATCATGCATCACATGCATGACCAATTCGGTCCTCCCCTTCGTATCCAAGATAATACAGTCAACTGCAAAGTGAAATAGCGGGTTCGCCGTATGTAGCCTGGAGATGTGATTCATCCAAGCTTGAAGGCGATGATTCCCATCGCAGACAAAGAACTTCAAGTTCTTCATAAATTGAAGCTCTAGAACTGACTCAAGATATTGCTTGAAATCCTGGTTCGCTTTCTTCCACCATGTATCCCATCCATTCATCTCCTCCTCCGTGAAGTCCGAGCTCTCACCAGCTTCATTTGTTATGGACATGTAAAACACCGCTGCGCCTTCTCGGTACCCGAAGATGAACTCCTGTTCTAGTTTCACGAGGTTGGATGTAAGCGTTGGCCTCACCATCGGCATGGACACAAGTCTGCATAGTAGAATGCGCAGTTGGGAGAGTTTCTCTAGCTTCATCCTCAAACTCGCAATGGTGGACACTGAGTCCACCTTCTGCCATCTCTGAAGCTCATCTTCAAGCAATTCTTTGGCCTCCTTGTCATCATCCACAACATCCATAGCCAAATCCTCACCATCTTCACCTCCAATCTCTGGCTGTGTCGAATCATCAGTAGCAGGTGTCACCGTATTTCTCTCAGCTTGGGTTAGACTAATAGGTGACTCCTCCATCTGCAAAATAATGGATGTCCATGAAAATCATATAGTCAGACAATTCATAATGAAATGCATGGAATATACTGTGCTAGTCCACGTATGAAATATGACAGATGTCAATGAAACACAGATTATAAACCAAAACGTACAAGTGATATCAAAAATAAATTATATGAATTCCACCTAAATGGAATCAACATCAAAATCAACCTCATCATCTGAGTCAGAACTCAGGTGAATAAAAACCACATCGTGCTTGCCCAAATTGGGACTGCAAGCACAGTCACAGAACTCCTCAAAAAGAGGACTAGAAACTGAGACCGAAGAGTGACATCTAGAGTTATACTCCGTACTAGAGCTCTCAGGGGAGAACACGGGCTTCCTCTTCCGGGTCCTCTCTCCACTAACGTGACTTTGATGTGGCTGCTCCATATAGTCACACGCGCGGTCACACGCATCTAAATTGTCATCGAGGCTTACCAAGTCCAACTGCTCATTTGCAATGGACTCCTCTGACACCTCAATGCTAGCACCCTTTGGAGTCAATGAAAAGGATGGTCCTACCATGTCCAGGGCCGTCACAGTCAGGGTTGCAACATCGGATAAAGATCCCTGACCTCTGGGACCTTCATTTACCTCCATCTAAACAACACACAATGTAAACTTTATCATTAAAACCAAGAAACTAGTGACATGAGAATGCTTTTCAAGAGGAAACAAGAAATGCTTTAAGAAAAATTCAAAATCATAATTGAAACTCTTATAAACACAATTAGGATTATATTGAAAACAAGTGGATATTAGATTAAACATAGATGAACATTCAAATTACATAACCATTTCAGATTTGAAATGTCTACTTCGAGTGCTTCATCATCCAAGTTCCACGACCATAATTATGAAATCATGAGCCCACTTTAAGAGAATAAACAATTTTTCTTGAAGAATTAAAATTTAGAACCTCTCGATGTACCGATTTTAGGGGTAGCTCACGTGAGCTACCCCTAAAATCGGTACATCGAGAGGTTCTAAATTTTAATTCTTCAAGAAAAATTGTTTATTCTCTTAAAGTGGGCTCATGATTTCATAATTATGGTCGTGGAACTTGGATGATGAAGCACTCCAACCATCCTCAAGAAAAGAAGAATAAAAGTAACTCCACTTTTTTTGAAGGCCTTCAAGCATGCAGTACTTGTCAGTGAACCAAAAAGAGGGGTAGCGTGAGCTACCCCTGAGACCCCCGTCGGACCCGCCGGGGGTCTTGGGGGTAGCTTACGCTACCCCTCTTTTTGGTTCACTGACAGGTACTACATGCTCTAATGGCCAAGTGAACAATAAATGGATGGATTCCACAAGATGCAACAGTGCAGTTCAACCATTTCAGCATGCCTGCCTTCTACAGCCAAAAATCTAAGCTTGATCTCATCTCACTATACAAATTATATTCCCTACTTCTAGAGCTTCAGAGGTAGACTATTCATTCAAAAAACCTGTGTTGAAATGGTCAGCCGCGTTTCCTTCTTTGCGATTGAATCTCTAAGGTGAGATACCCAGTACGGGTGTCGCTCGAAATCCGAGACAATCACGATCATTTTAATGTAATGTGCTAGCAAATGCGTAATAACTCTATCTAGTGGGGGGGGATTGTGCAAGGAGGATGGCCCAATTGGATCTAAATCTAACTGATGGCCAAGGTGAAGCAAATGCACCTCAACCCAAGACCTTATCGTGGTGAGATACCCTGTAAGAATTTAAAAAACGCCCTTGCAGAAGGCAATCCGTCTCAGTGAACCAGAAAGAGGGGTAGCGTGAGCTACCCCCCAGACCAACGTCGGGTCCGACGGGGGTCTGGGGGGTAGCTCACGCTACCCTTCTTTTTGGTTCACTGAGAGGGACCGACTTGTCCAATATAAAAAATTCCCCAAAATTTGGGAGGAGTGAAGCGGGGCGGCGTGTCCAGCGGAGCCAGAACACCATCTACCGCAAAAGGATTAAAAAGCTTCACCACGGCTAATTGAGGTCGATCACGGAGAGGGTAATGGTCCACTGAGTTTCCTTAGTTCGTTCGTTCGCAACAGTCTATGCATGGTGCTACGTTCGCCGCCCATGATAAAAACAAATGCCATGCGCGGCCTCACGTTCACCGCGGAAGACATTCAACCTGCCTAAGAAAATTTATGGACGCTTGGGGACATAAAACCCGCCCATGATCCAAATGCCATGCGCGACACAAGCACCGTCGAAGCAATCAGCGCCGACATGGACACAACAGCTAGCTTAGCAGTCGGTCCCGTCATGGATACAACAACTAACCTTATTGTATATTTCAATTGGCAGAGTCGAAAAAAAAAATTTGTCTCCCGTTGGGGCCGGTCACCCTCCCCGTACTGAAAATGGGGGTAGTGCAAGCTATCCCCATTTTCGGTACGGGGAGGGTGACCGGCCCCAGCAGGAGACAAATTTTTTTTTCCGACTTCTGCCGAACTCATCGCATGCGACAGTGTGGCCTTGAAGACACGGCGAAAAGCATACCTCATGAATCAATTGGATTGCCGTTTTGACCCACCTGAGTGGCTGATGTCGGATGGCGCCGCGATGGGGTGAGGATCTCCCTTGGCGGGCTGGTCGCGTCTCGAACTCGGCTCCGGAGTTTCCTCATCGTTGTGATTGGATGGTGTTGCTGCACAGTCAAGGCGTTCTGATTAGGAACTTCAGTAAGCCAGGAAGCAGAACCACATCCAGATTGGGTCTGGATTTAGAGTCCGATGACAAGCAAACCGACACAATTGATTGCAAAGCCTCCAACAAATCCCACTACCGTTACTACATTCGAATTGAGCCTTGCAGTCGGTCCCACTGAGATTCCTTGATTGTATCCAATCTCTAGACATTCAATTTCTGCAGGGTGTGTGAGTCAATGGCCGTGGAATCCCATCAGTCTCCGCCTCACATTCTAACTGTTTATCACTCATGCAACTAGCAAAGCTACGTTCAGACTTGCAGACGCAGAGGTCGTGACCTGTAGACGCGGACCATGCGGCCCATGCATTCAGAAGTTTTGAATCCCCAATCCGAAGGGGCAAAATCACAGACCTTTGGGTGGTGGATACACTCACCACTCAAGTCAGCACTGTACTCAATGACCGTCCACCCGAACCTAGTGCCGAAATGGAAGAGAATGGAGCGAGAGAACCAGTGAACACCTAGCAGGAACAAGAGTTCAGGGTGAAGTAATGAGACGCCAATAATTTCTGACCATCGGCACGTAAGTTCCTTTTGCAAGCATGTCCGCTGAATGTGGAAGGTCCACCGACTTCAGCGGATCTCACCGCCCTTTTCATCAGCCGAGTGAATGGCTTGTCCTCACAGAAAGTCGCGATCAAATTTCAAAATTCCCCGCGATTAAGATGGCGGTCGAACTAGCATTTAGGACTTGCTGAATGAATCTGGACTTCCTCATGCATGCAGTAACAAGCATTCGCCCTGGATCAACCTCATTGGATTGTATGTGGACTGACCTCTAGAATGATTTTGAAGATCAGAGAAACGACTCAGAATGATCTTCGTTAACTGAAGTTGTCAACTGCCCTGTTCTACTTTCCAATTTACATTGGAAAGATATTTAGGCTTTCTATGAAGTAAAACTAACAGTACGGACCATATGTCAATGGACATGGAAAATTTTGAGTGCCGCCTGCCTTAATGTAGGACTGCTTTGCGAGGAATGACCACTTGGTACGAATCAGATTAACAGTAGAATTCATGTCTTCATTTGTAGGCAAGAGGTGTCTCACCAATGGATCTGAAAGTTGCTTCATTTATAGACACCTAAAGCAAGTGGCATTTGAAATATGCATTCTATAAGTCAAGGAATTATAATAGAATTTTGCAACCCTCATATACAAATCTTTACCCAAACTCACTATAAGAAAACGGCGTCCACCTGGACATCCAGCCAAAAACGACGTATATCCACGTAGACACGATACGTTGCACGAGATGTCAGGGTGTCAGGTCGAGAAAGTAGAGATTTTGCGATGATGTCTGTGTTAGCATTGCTAGATTGCAGTCACAGCATACTGATGCTACAAAAAACATGCATGCAATGTAAGGCATCTAGGTGGACATCAGATGTTTCCCAGGATGTCCACAATAACATGTTTAGCCACGTCATCATCTTTGGTCAAACATACCTCACAAGTTTAGATAGAATTTTGGTACGATCAGAGGTAAAGTGACTGCCCAAGGTTAAAAAGAGGACAACGGGCAGGTGGTGACTCCTAAAAGCTTATGTGGCATTTGATGTGGCGAGATGAGGTGGTTATTGTGTGACGTGGACTGATGAGGTGGCGAGATGACGTGGCTATTGTGTGACGTGGCATGATGACGTGGCTATTGTGTGACGTGGATAGGGGTGATGACGTGGCATGCCACATCAGAAGCCGCGACCAGTCCATGTTCCGACCTGGGATGTCTCCGTGGACATCACACCTGACGTGCTGACGTCCACATTGACATCACTTCTAGCGTTAACATTTTGTACTTCCTGTGACTATAACTTCAAACCACATACTATCCATGGTGCGTTTCATTACGTTTGATTGGACGTGTGGGCGTTGTGAAAGCAACTGTAGGCGTTCACTTTGATGTCAAAAATGACTCCAAATGTTCATTTGAATGTTTACAATGACGTCAAAGAAAATATAACTAAGACATATAGATGTTCTTTTGAATGTTTACAATGACGTCCAAAAAAACATAATTAAGACATGCAGATGTTTTTTAAAACATCATTTCAGACATTATTGTATTCATATTCCTTCTCATATTTTAGTTCTGTATATCCCATATGATTTGTCATGCTGTCTACACTCCACTAGTATAAAAGGCTTGTCTTCTCATTGATTAACAAGTGGATTTTTAAGCCATGTAATATACTTAATAAATATAATGTATTGTGTACATGTGTATGGCATATTGTATATACTATATTTTGTATGATATATTGTAATTTGTATGGCATATTGTATATATTATATTTTAAATGACATATTTTGTATGCTGTGTTGTTATATTGCATATAATATACCATATATTGCATATTTTATATTGTGTACAACATATTGCTATAGTCTTTTATAACATATCACATGATATAATAAAATATACCTCATGTCATTGTTGATGTCAGACGAGACATCATGAGAAGCATACAATTGTTTCACCTGATGTTATTCAAGATACTCAGATGTCCACATTGATGTCTCAAATAACATCATTAAATTTTAAAAAGACAATTTAGGAATCTCTGAGAAATGCCACGTCAGCATCCGCGGATGCCACGTCAGCCAATTTTGTCATCACTGACATGACATGCCACGTCACGTCACTGCTACGTCAGCCAATTTTGTCATCACTGACGTGACATGCCACGTCACGTCACTGCCACGTCACTACCACGTCGCTGCCACGTCATAGACAGGTAATGGATGAAAAAAATGACACTCTGGCTTTCCCGCGCCTATGTGGCAGCCACATGTCAACTTCCTAAGCCCCCTATTGACCGAAGTTTTTTTGGACATCACGATGTCCAGCCTAAAAATCTGCGTGGACGTAGCATGCAAAATGTATGTCCACGGCAGCGTGGTCTAATTGGACGTTCACCCTGACATAGACACGTCAAGCGCGATGTCCGGATGTCAAAATTGCGATGTCTCGGCGGAGACAGTTTTCTTATAGTGACTCTTTGCATGATAACATTTGCAGATGGGAATATTCTATAGAATTTCCCATACATTAGAGAAAGCAATCTTTTGCCTCCATGATGATATTCTGAATTCGAGGTCATGTTATGAATACAAGCTCACATTAGAGGATATTCCTATTTAATAAAATATAAAGAATCAAATCTAATTACAAGAAAACAAATCGTACTTGAAAATGCTAACCTGTACAACTCCCTCATCTTCTGAGTGATGTTGAATGCTTGTGATATCCTCCGATATTCCTTGCCCAATATCATGCATCTGAGTTCCAACGGCCTCTTCTGGGCCCGTATCACTTCCTCCAAAGGAAAGGACTTTCTTCAAGTTCCCGTCTGAATGCTGACTAGTTTTAGACACTACTCTCCTTAGTCGAGTCATTCTAGATCTCCTAAGAGCTTTGGAAGACGCGAAATACAAAGATATACGCCTCATACGATGCTTGGGACGCTCTGAAGCATTACAAAGAAAGCTGTTGTTGCCTGAGTGCATGTGGTCAATCCTTACCTTTCCCTAACTCTCACTTGGCAATGCAAACGGTACACCACTAGAATGGCACTAAGACTGCGGTCATGGTAAGTGCATATGACTTTTGTGCTCTTTGAAAGCATTTTGCACATAGGCACAGACGGCATAGCCTAGAGTAGGCTGACCCTCCTAGCTCTCTTTTGAATTTGAAAAGAGTGACAGCTATCAATTTTAGTCATAAATGTGCCGTCAAATTGGAAGAGAGTTCACCAACATCTCCATTTAGCATACTCTGAATTAGCTTTTCCTGATAGTCGTAGTGTAATAATGAAGTATTCGGAATTTGGAGGCGGTGCGTAACTATTAAACGCGCCCCTATTTTCACTATGCACTAATTTAATTGCTAGATGACGGCGCTAAATTTGTGATAGACAGGCGGCGTGACAGATTTCCTATAAGTGTTTAGTAAATATTCATCTACTTGCTTCCATCGTGCCAGATTCTTTCTATTTGGACGGTAGGGGAATCCTCTAGGCAACTATGATTGACAATAGTTCTTTGCTTATCATTTTCCACTAAGAAGAGACTTTGTTTGCTTCCATTCTTCTCTTTGCACGTACTCTACACTATGGCTTGCATTCGAGTGGATGGCCATGAAGTTCCCCTTGTTTTCCCAGTGGTTGATGGAGGACATGCTCGTGTCATGAGTCACCTACTTCATGTCCGTTTTAGATTTTTAGAATCCTCCATCTATATTGAAGAAGAGAGAAAGTCAGACTCAGGTGAATTGCAGCAGTCTGTTTCGGTTGTGAGGTCAGCGGAAGAAGAAGGTCATTGTTGGTACCTTGCTTCTGGAAACTACAGAGCATACGACCTTCCTCTGTCTTTACTAGCTGCTTCAACTAAGATTAGAAGTCGTCAGTCAGATTCGTCGACAATGGATATGCCATATGTCACACATTCTATTTCACCTGGTCCTCTACCGGAAGTAGTTCCGAGCTTTCCACAAGGTACTCTTCTATGTAAAGTTAAAGTTGAGAAACTTGATACTATTATAGAGTTGTCTAGTGAATCAGAAGGAGAGTCACCTGACTTAACGCTTCGGAAGCAAACATACTCTATCCAAACTACATCGGAAGATGTTGTACTTTCGAAGTCAGTGTTCGTCACCTCGTCAAATAGTCCAGCGTAGTCACTAGTGACTCGTCCTCCATTTCATCCAAATGTAGTCGACTGTGTAAGCTTAATGGAGTGCTTGAGGAGGCTTTCCAGTATGCATCGCTCTAGGAACGAACTATCGACAATGGATCTGAACACTATAAAGCATCACCAAGTACAATTTCTGCCACCGATATTCAATGGGGATGTCATCTTCGAACTGCCTGCATGTCGCTCATGTCCGTCTTCGGCGGCGGCTAGGAACTTAGAAGGAATGGACAGGCGGTACGATGGACACCCATGGTGCAAGGTGTTGACCACGAACATTCAGAACTCCGACAATCTGAGGTTCCGTAAGTCATATTGCGCGGGTCATCTTGTTTGTGAGAATCCTGATTGTGATTATTTGAAGAGGTCTTCTAAACGCAATGAGACAGAGTGGAGCGGTTATACAACCTTCCCATTTGCAGTCGGGAGCGCTTCACCTAAAGATTGCACTCTAGTTTGCAAGGTCTGCAGGACTGCACCTTCATGTCTGGACACCTGCACTGCTAGGATGTACTACTGCTATAGTAACAACCCAAAAATGAGTAGAGCCGCAGTTCACTTTGGAGATCATGCTCATCCTGTTGCAAAGGGCATGTACAGAGATTCCGCAGAGGAAATATGTGGACTTATTGCAGAGCAAGTGACCAAGACGCCAAAGGCAACCAACTCTGCAATTGCTCTATCCGCAAGCAAAGAGTTCCTAACCAACTATCTCTTTCACAACGAAGAAGGAGACAAGGAGATGTTGAAGGGGGAGGAGTTGGAGGAAGTCATGGACCGTTTCCAGTACTTGAGCAGTCCTAATATACGGAACGTTATATCTTCATTTCGATCAAACAACCAAGGAGGGGTCATCGACAACATAATGACCATGAAGAAAGAGTCGAAGTTTGAGTTCATACATGACAGCGTCTTCCCTAGCCAAGGGAAAGAGAGGGTGTATATCTTCAAGATGCTCACCGAAGGACCGGGAAGTAGAGTGGACCTAGTGAGACGCATGCAATCCTGAGGGAATCTTGAGAATGCGTGGATGATGTTCGACCATGTGAAGCGCGTGAAGGAATGGACTACGATGGCGTGCCATGTGTACGACCCGCAGTATAAGAAGGTGATGACCATATCAACGTGCGATATGCAATCTGAAGATACCGAGATCCAGGTACAGTTCTGGAGATGCTTGAACGCGGTCATGTCAAAACACGGAGTACATCATCCAAACTTCAAGGGATTCATGGCGGATAGCACCATGGCTAATTGGAATGCGGTCCGCATTGTCTATGGAAGTGGTTCTGTAGACAAGAAAATGGAAAATCGGGAGAGGACATGCTTATTGCATTGGAGTACTTCTCTTCTAAAACACACACAGAAGTACATCAAGGAAGCATTCCAGCAGTAGCACAATACACTATGCAAACAATACAAAGATGCAAAGACTATGGATGAGGCGGAGACACGTTACCTTGCTATTCGATCGTGGTGGTTATCATCAGGAGCTGCCACTGAAGATGCGCTTCATCACTTAGACCACTGGCTTGCATTTTGGCATTTCAGGTATCGCCAGTGGGGGGGGTTCATGCAAATGATAAGTGCATGTTAAATTCGAATTTCCTACATTTCCTTCTGTCTACTTCTGTTCGAATAGCCAGAAATGTTTTGTAAAATTTGTTCTGATGGTCTACATGATTTGGTTCAATGAATGGATTTGTGAGTTACCATGACTTATGAAAATTTGTGGGAATATTACATAAGGTATTCTATGACCGTATGACATATCATTTTGTGGATGAATTATTAGGATTTGAATTTGGAAGAGATGGCGGACATGCCGTCATGCAATTTGTCAGAGACGGTTCACAACAAGTGGCTTCAAATGTCCGGAAATAGAGGAAATAATTTGTTTGACGCCACCTGCGATGATAGTATCCGTGCTTGGATGCAAATGACAAACTACCGTGCTTACTTGAAAGGCCATGCAAGTGGATCGGGTCCATCAAAAAGGGAGTTGAAGTTGAGAGCTGCAAGACGAAGCGGAGACCCCCCAAAAATGGCAGAGGCACTGAACACATTACCTGGAGCCGAGGGAGTTGGAACCCGAATACCACATTTGGAAGGAGAAGAGATCTTTGGAAGTACAAAGAGGAAGTTGGATGTCCCCATTGGAGATGAAGGAGACTCACATCGTCCGGACAAGGTCGATTTTTCTCAACCTCGTGTTCGAACAAGGTCCACTGCGGTTTCAGTGGAGTCTTCCGAGGACAAAGGAAAACAGCCTGAGGTACAACCATCACAACATGTTACGGTTGCATTTGAAAGTGACTGCGACACATCGAAGTAGCACATTGCTAGAATCAGCCACAAATCTAACGCAAAATGTCAAGCGCAACAACGTGGATCAAATCTGAAGTGCACTGCCAGAATTGCTAGAGGACGGAAGGGAACCCCAGCTCCCACGTATCGTGGGAGAAAGGAAGATTACAGGAGTAAGCGGGTGGTAGTCACGGACTTCTGGTTCTGTGGGGATGACATTGAACGATGTGTCAAAGGAAACAAGCGAAAGTGGGTTCTTGATTGGCCCAAGGTGCCCGAGGTATGGCCTGTCTTAATAGGTACAAACCTAAGTCGGGAGGAGACTTTGTTGTTGCAGCACGCGGGATTCGGTCTGCAGGAGCGACCTACATTGTCACCGCGTCGTCTCTTTAAAATGTCAAAGATATTCGAGACTGTTCTGTATGACTAGACGCCGCCAGATAATGCAGATGTATATCCAACGGTGAGGAACAACCGATCCATATGCCGACTTCCAAATGCACCAACTCCAGAACAACGCAACAAGTGGGAGAGTGCTGGGAACGTGAAAGGACAAATACTGGAAGTGACCTTGCTTCCTTTCCCGGGCTTAGGTGCGATAGTGTCGCTTGAAACGGGGGTTGAGCATAAAAGATGTGTCTATCGAGTTACAGTGGGTATGTTCCCCACTTGTACATGTCCGGACTTTGCGAATATGGTCGTGTCAGCTATTGGAGGTCGTCAGCAATATGTCAATTGCAAACACTTGTACTACCTGTACAGTAGGGTCCCAATCAAATTGGCGTTTTCGAAATCGCAGTGAAGAAAATTTCACTGCAGCCAACTTTGAGAGGCTCCTAAGAGCTGAAAAATTGGTATTTTACCACGAAATTTTTACCACAGCTTGATCTTTATGTTAATAACACATGGTCCAAATTTCAAGGCCAAAAGATTCACCATTTAAAAGTTATTCAAAATCTACCAACATGGGTAGTTGTGGAATTTTTTTCACTTCTGCCAACTTTCACAGCCTCCCAAGGATTGGAATTTTTTTTTTTTGCCATGAAATTTTTGGAACAAAAACTAATATATGATTTCAACATATGGTCCAAATTTCAGGTCCAAAAGATTAATACAAAAACAGATATTCACAATCTACCAACATGTATTGTTTTGAGAAACACTTGTGGAAACCATTTCACTACTACCAACTTTGGCACCCCTCCAAGGGCTAAGAAATTGTCTATTTACCGTGAATTTTTTGTCACACAACCCTTTCTATGTTAATAACATGTATGCCAAATTTCAAGGACAAAAAAATATTACAAAAAAAGATATTTAAAATCTACCAACATGGGTAGCTTTGAGAAACCATTTTTCTATTTCCATCTTTGACACCCTTCCAAGGGCTGATATTTTTTTTTATTTTTCATGAAATTTTTTCTATACAATAATTTCTATGTTAATAACATGTGTGACAAATTTTAAGGTAAAAAAATTTATAATAAAAAAGATATACACAATCTACCAACATGTGTAGTTGTAGGAAACATTGGGAGAAGCCATATCACTACTACCAACTTTGACACCCTCCCAAGGGCTAAGAAATTGTCTATTTACCATGAAATTTTTGGCACAAGATATATTTTATGTTAATAACAAGTGTGCCAAAATTCAAGGTCAAAAAATTTATACAAAAAAAGCACACACAATCTACCAATGTGTATGTCCTCCATTTGCCTCAATCACTGCTTGTAACCTAGAAGGCATAGAATGACATAATTGGAGGAGCTTTGTATCACTAATTAACCTCCACTCTCTTTCAATAATTGTCTTCATGTCATCTAAGTTTCTAGGCCTATTTGGGTCATGTTGCACTGCATCTTTCAGAATCTTCCAAAGGTTCTCAATTGGATTGAGATCGGGAGAGTTTGCAGGCCAATCAAGCTTCTCCAAAAGGTGTGATTATCTCCATTCTCCACATAGTTTGCTACGATGGACAGGTGCGCCATCTTCCATGAGCAATCCTTGTGGCACTCTACCCATAAAATGAAGCAACTCGCCATTGTAAACCACTTCAACAAAATCCTTAGCAGAGCGTCGATCCTTAGGCATAAAAACAAGTTGTGAAACTTGTCCTCCAGCAAATGCACCCCAAATCATCAAAGAAGTTCTCCCACTCTTAAAAGTTGGAACTATACAATCTGATGCATAGCGGTCATATGCAGTTCTCCAAACATGAATTTGTCTAGAATTTTTTCCAACTTCAAAAGTAGATTCATTTGTCCAAACAACTCGCTCCCATTCTTCTACACTCCACCTACAATATTTCTGAGCAAAAGCCAATCGTTGAGACATGTGACGAGGTGTCAAAAAAGGTTTTTTAACTGCAATTCGACTATAAATGCCACTCCTATGTAAAGCCCTTCGAATAGTATTTCTAGACACTTGAGTAGGACACATATTAGTAATCTCTGAGAGCGTTAAGCGACGATTAGCTTGTGAGACACGTTTAATAATACGAACATCTCTATCACTAAGCTTCTTAGCATGATTTCCACCACAAGGTTTGCTTCTGTAGGTTCCATCTTCTCGAAATCTCTTCACCAACCTCTGAACTGTTCTAACAGGGACTCCAACAATAGCTGCAATATCAACTCCTGTCTTTCCTCCCTCACTCAAACCTATAATGCGAGCACGAATTTCAACTGAAATAGCCATCATCTACAACTTTCAAAATGGTAATTGGATCCAAAAAAATTACTAACTAACCTCATGTCTGGAGCACTCAAATCTTAATCAAACCTTAATTAGTAATCACCCACCATCCATGATCCAACTCTCATTCACTCAATCTCCATATTACCTCCCTCAGTCACCACATTACCTCATTCACCATGATCCAACCTTCATTCACTCACTCAGTGACTATAATTCAACCCTCACATAGCCTCACTTACTCATCACATACATTCACTAAGTCACCATGATGCAACCCTTACATAGCCTCACATAGCCTCACTCATCAAACAATCATACTTAGTCATCACATAGCTCCAGTTAACCACACAGCACATAGCCTCACCCATTCAGTCAACACATCCTTCATGCACTCATGTCCCCAAAATCTTCAATCCTCTAATTGAAAAAATAATCACCCATTACTTGCCTCAACACACATCCTACCTCCTGTAATGCTCAATTTTGAAAGCAAGCATTCATATTGAGAGGAAAAGCTTCTTCATGCACATATGGTGTTCAAATTTTAAACAAGTGCATTCTTTTAGATGTGACAAGTGCACACATCTAGATTTGGGTATCCTTGATTTTGTTGAGAAGCATTTATGTATGGGGATTTGGACATTTGGACAATTTTAGACCAAAAGCATGAGTGTCCATATTCTTACAATATTTTCAATATATTCTAAAACTGTTTCTCACAACTACACATATCGGTAGATTGTGTGTGCCTTTTTTTGTATAAATTTTTTGACCTTGAATTTTGGCACACTTGTTATTAACATAAAATATATCTTGTGCCAAAAATTTCATGGTAAATAGACAATTTCTCAGCCCTTGGGAGGGTGTCAAAGTTGGTAGTAGTGATATGGCTTCTCCCAATGTTTCCTACAACTACACATGTTGGTAGATTGTGTATATCTTTTTTATTATAAATTTTTTTACCTTAAAATTTGTCACACATGTTATTAACATAGAAATTATTGTATAGAAAAAATTTCATGAAAAATAAAAAAAAATATCAGCCCTTGGAAGGGTGTCAAAGATGGAAATAGAAAAATGGTTTCTCAAAGCTACCCATGTTGGTAGATTTTAAATATCTTTTTTTGTAATATTTTTTTGTCCTTGAAATTTGGCATACATGTTATTAACATAGAAAGGGTTGTGTGACAAAAAATTCACGGTAAATAGACAATTTCTTAGCCCTTGGAGGGGTGCCAAAGTTGGTAGTAGTGAAATGGTTTCCACAAGTGTTTCTCAAAACAATACATGTTGGTAGATTGTGAATATCTGTTTTTGTATTAATCTTTTGGACCTGAAATTTGGACCATATGTTGAAATCATATATTAGTTTTTGTTCCAAAAATTTCATGGCAAAAAAAAAAAATTCCAATCCTTGGGAGGCTGTGAAAGTTGGCAGAAGTGAAAAAAATTCCACAACTACCCATGTTGGTAGATTTTGAATAACTTTTAAATGGTGAATCTTTTGGCCTTGAAATTTGGACCATGTGTTATTAACATAAAGATCAAGCTGTGGTAAAAATTTCGTGGTAAAATACCAATTTTTCAGCTCTTAGGAGCCTCTCAAAGTTGGCTGCAGTGAAATTTTCTTCACTGCGATTTCGAAAACGCCAATTTGATTGGGACCCTACTGTACAGGTACTTCTGCAAAATGGACATCCACGATGACAAATTCACTCATGCACCAAGTTATAGCTTCAACGAATTGAAGTTTCTTCTACTTCGAGCAGAGATCATCACCGTTCCAGAGTAGAGATGTGCACATTTTTCTATGTACTTAATTCGTATGGTATTAATTTACATTATATACGATTGAAATGATTTGAAGCATTTGGAATTAAAAAATTTTATGTTTTCATGACATATGGGAGTATGCCTTATTAGCCAAATGTTTTGAATGAAGAAGGTTCATAAACCCTTGAAGTACATTTGCGATCTGTCATGCACAAATACACTGTCATTACCATTTCGGTTTCCCATTTTTTCCCTGTTTTCCACTTTTTTAATCTTTTATTAATTTGTTTTAATTTTTTTCCATTTTTTTTCCATTTTTTTTCCAATTTTTTTTCCTTTTTTTTTCCTTTTTTTTTCCTTTTTTTTTCGTTTTTTTCCTTCTTTTTTTTCATTTTTTTTTCAATTTTTTTTTCATTGTTTTTCATTGTTTTTTCCATTTTTTTCCCATTTTCTTCCCATTTTTTTTCCCTTCTTTTGGGGGGTGGAGGAACACTATACTGCATTTTATTTTTTTCGACCAATAGTCATTCCTTCCCCTTGGAATACATTGAAGAGTGCTCTATGAGACTTTCATGTGATTGTGCGTGTTCAAATCCAGTGAGGCCCCAAATTAAGCTATTGGGCAAGGTCTCTATGATGAGTCTTGTATTAAGTGTTCATCCACAACAACTAAAGTGAAGGCCAAGTAATACTCACCTTTGCTACTGTGATGATTAGCTCAATTTAGATTTGTTCTGTTCGATAAAAATTTAGTAATTCAGAATTCAGCAGAATTGTAGTGCGTGAACTTAGTGGTGAACTGTAGAGTGAAGTTCAAGTTTTATACACATTCAAAATTTACTTTTGGCAGTGCCAACCTTTTGAAATAAACTGAATGCACGGTTATAGGTGCCGCGGTCATAGGTTCTGAATTTTACTATAAATAGTAAAATTTCCACTTTTTAAAGTAAAAAAATTGGGCCAAAAAAACTTAAAATTTTGGAGGGGGGGCTCTAGGCTCACCAACTCCACGCTCGCAGCTCACAAGCTCGCCGCTCCACGCTCACACGCTAGCGTCGTTGAATGTGAGAGTTGGTTTTGGAAACATGTTGCAATCTTAAACATGGTCAATTTGATAGATAGTGTTGCATTTTTGCATATTTCTTTCTTGCAAATTCCTTTAGGAAATCTACACATATCTCTTTTAAAGAAAATGCAAGATATGTAAGAAATAATGAAATAGCAATGTAAGAAATAATAAATAACAATGCCAATAAAGTCTCTCAAGGTAATTTTTAACATCTTGCTTGCTTCTAGAGACTTATATTTCAGTTGTCAAAAGTCCAAATTCAAAATTTTCTTATGTAATTTTTTATGTGCAAATGATAGTAAGTTCTAATTTTATTCAAATGAGAATTTGAATCATACTTGTATTGAGGATGCCCTTATGATAAACATGTTCAAGAAGTTTAATGCTCACTTCATAATATCACTTGCTTATCAAGTAGGTCAATACTTACTAAGTAGGTGGCACTTGCATTTGGTAGCCAACAAAAATATTGCCTCAACTCTAAATGTGCACCTATAATCTAAAAGAGGATTAGTAGTACACTTCAACTTGCATTATTTGGACATTGTATGAATAAGTTATGAATTTTCAAAATATTTTCATTAGATGTTCCAATACTAACTCTTCTTAACCAATCATGTGTTGATAGTGTACATTTTTTGTAATCAATATTTAGATTTTTGTGACTTTTTTTTATTTAAATGTAGGTGTCCCACTTTAAACAATGTTGATTATGGGTGTATATGCCATCCTCTCTCAATGGTGCCCTTCATCTCTATGAAAGTTCTCAAAGGTAGAAGATTTTGTTTGCATCTTAAAGTGTCAATGGTGCCCTTCATCTCTATGAAAGTTCTCAAAGGTAGAAGATTTTGTTTGCATCTTAAAGTGTCAATGGTGCTTTGGACAATGTTGATTATGGGTGTATATGCCGTCCTCTCTCTCAAAGGTGCTCTTCATTTCTATAGAAGCTCTCAAAGGTAGAAGATTTTGTTTGCATATTAAAGTGATTCCAAATAGATTCTTAGTGCAATAGAGAGAACTTTGGACACAAGACCAAAACATTATTAACCAAGGTCAGAGGGATCCCTTTTCGCTCCTGAAGAGCCCCTAGCGTTGCAACTTTCCAATCAACCAATGGCACTAACATTGCAACTTCCCAATTAGCCAATGATACTAGTGTAGCAACTTCCTAACCAACCAGCTGCAAAATAAACAAAATACATTCTCAAGAACTTAGGGAAGGATTATCCCAATCTCCAAGGGAAATTAGGACAATTAACAATGTTATGAATCCAAAATCTACCAAAATCAAACTATCTTTATCACTAAGTATGAATTTCTTATACAATGTCAAGGTGAGATGTTGAGGACTACTAAATGACATTTCCTTCTTGAGTTCCCATTCCCACATTCAAAAACAAGTGACTACAAGTAATTAGCCAAATCATGCTTACACTAAACTTGCTAATTAAAAGCCAACCAAGTGCATGAAAAGATGAGTTGTTGCCACTAGCACGAATCAATATACAAAACAAGATCAGGTCTATGATGGTTTACTAACCTCTACCTTACTAAGTAAATAATAAACACAATACTATGAACAATCATGTTAGGGAGATTATCATGGCTGCACTAGACTGCTACACTAATATGATCCAAAGTCATGGTTAATATAATCTGGACCCTCGTCAGATCAATATCAGTCTAGCTAGTTTCCAATTCACAGAATGCGCCCCTCCCTAATGTACAGAATGTATCAATGAAGCAATGCATAATCAGAATAGCACTAGTGGTGAATCATCACAACATTCTTGAACTTCAACTTCAAGAAGAGACTCTCAGCTTCCCACCAATCAACGCTCCAATGCAAGCTTGCCCATGAATTGTAAATCACTGTAACGTGAGTTATTCTTCACGAATTACTCTTGCTCCAGTGACACTGATTGTACAGGATTCCCAAGCCTTGCTCCTCAACGACGTTACGACATCACCCCCTTCAAAATCTCTCTCACAAATTGCTCTCCATTTCATTGTGAGAATGCTGGCGCCAGCATCGGTTTGTCAAACGCTCCCACCAGTTTCCCTTTCCACTCCGGCTTCTCAAGAGGCACCGGCGCCAATTGTGGTGACCCCAGCGCCCATTCCAAGCTCTCCGCTTCCCCGAACAAGGCCGCTTGCAGAAACGCCACCACTATCCCCCCCGAAAACCTGCGCATGGGTTTCCTCGCCGGTCCGTTCTTACACACAACATAAGTCAGCTTCCCGATGGCTCCCCCACAGTCGTCGTTCAGGAAGTCCATATGCCCATGCTGGGAAGCTACCAAGTGGAAACTCGGAGCCGCGCTGTCATAATAGAAGGCTCGGTGGCTGACTCCCTCGGGAGCACAAGGCGGAAACAGAAAGTTCCGTCTCTGGGGACCTAACCCTGTGCCGATTAGAAGAGTGGGCACGGCGAATTTTAAAGAGTCTTGTGAGAATTGCAGGATGGGAGGGTTGGTTTGGGCGCCGATACCTGTGCCGTCCACTGGGTCCAGGCCTATGATTGCTGAGTATTTTAAGGTGCTGGTGATGAGACCGAGTGCAAGGCCGAAGACGACTTTGCCGCCTCGGCTGTGACCCACCAAGGCCACCTTGGAGAAGTTCGGGCGGTGACGGGAGAAAGACCCTGGGAGAGAGGGAATTAAACCTGCGGGCATCCAGGTTAAAATTGATGCTGCTTCTTCGATTTCTAGCATTGCATCGGAGCCTGAGACTGTGTACATCTGGTGGAAAAAGAAGACAAGAATCAGGATTAAAAAACAATACCGGTTCATAGCATTCTTCAGTGGTCCAAAATCCAGGCAAGGATCGGGATACTCAATCGTTACTGGAATAGGCCCTCTACTAAACCTCTGCTATACTTTACAGCTCCTTTGCTAAACCTAAGAATCCAAAAATCATCATTCTGATCTCATCCAATGTTTAGCTAAACTTTTTATGGTAGCTTTCTATCTTCCCACTAATAACATAGCAAAGCACCAATAGGAGTAACATTCTTCACAAATTCTCTGCTACGCTCATGAATATAAGTCTATCACTCTGATATTATCAATGCTCAGCTAAAATTTGTACGCTAGCTCGCTATGCTGCAATTAATAACGTAGCAAAGAGCCAATAGCAGTTGATACAGTAATAGAGGAACGTTTCATGAAATTTAAGTTTAGAAAGTCAGCCAATTTTGGACCAGTCATATCACAATACGATGCCGATTCCAATTCTCAAAGTACAGAGTGCAGATTAAAGAATGTTACGATACATTAGCGGTTTTTCACATATTCGAGCCCAAAGGTAAAGGCCGCAACTTTATACTTTCCGTAGGATATTAGAGCTTTGGGCACTTGAGCAGTCACATCTTGGAGCTCTGAAATACGCCATTTTTACAAAGATGACCATAAATTCAGCACTCAATGATGTATGAGAAAATCAATAAGACTGTTTCTACGAGGAGAGCACTTACTTGAGGTGCAACTCTATACTTGCCATAGATTATTAGAGCTTTGAGCACTGGAGCAGTCACATTTTGAAGCTCTGAAATTCGCTACTTTAACAAAATGACCATAATTTCAGCACTCTGTCGTATGAGAAAATCAATAAGGTTGTTTCTATGAAGTGATCGCTTACTTGAGGTGCAACAACGATGAAGCCATGGGAAGCAATGTGGGAGATGAGTTGCGTGTAGAAGGCGTTTTGGAGGGTGAAGCCATGATGGAACTGCACAACTGGATATTCCCCTTCCTCCTTCGGCAACGCTACTACGAGTGGCTTTGGTGCAAGCTCAGATACTTTAGAACTAGTGTTCGTTGTTGCCACTCGGTTACTCTTTGAGCAGCAGTCGGATAAGGAGCGGACGCTCACGATTTCTACTTCAAAGGGTCCGTCTCTGTAAATACCACCATGTGTGCCTGGAATGGACTCATCAACTTTTTTTACGCCAGCCATCTGAGATTAAAATAAAATAAAAGCATAATAAGGGGGGTCAGACTTCAAGTCTTGCAGATTGAGAATTTGAAATCCTTGGGTTAGTGTTTTGAGACAAGGTTTTAGGGCTCAAGATCATGCAAGGTTGGATTTGGAAATAAATGACAAAAATTGCACATGGATTTGATAAGAATTGACAGAATTGCACAACTGAAATTGTGAAGTCTAACACGTGAAATTCGGATGGTTTTAACGTTGGAAGATGATGGTTCTCCAGTTTTCCATTGCAAACTTTGTTTGAAAACACAAGTGATTCCCCTGTATGCTTATATCAAGACATACTAGTAGTACCAACATTCTGGACGAAATACATGTTCAACAAGACCTCTTAAATACCACATCTTAATTTCCCCCACAAAATTCTATTTGATTAAAAACTCACTATCGCATTCTTCATGTCACAAGATACTGCATACAAATGTAATAATGAGAAATTCGACAAGTATGAAAAGGATTTTACACTACCTTCCTGCATGCACTAATACTGCTTCAATGCCACTTTAAATGTAAATTATAGATTGTCACAATACTACAAAAGTCCTCTAATAAGTACATGCATTTTGGGCTTCATCTGTAACATTAAGAACATCTGGGCTCACGTAAACGGAGAGGAAAATTGCTCCAGGGTTTATCTCAATGTTTCGTGGAAGGAACGATCCAACAACACCCTCGAGGTGCACAGAAAATCAGGACTAGCAGAAACAAACGCACCTGAATTTTTTCTGATATGTCGCCGAATATCTTAAACTGAGACTCACATCTTTGAAGCTGAATTCATACCCCTTTCCTCTTCAAAAACTCCAGATAGAGAATATATATAATTCCTGAATCCAAACTCGCAAACCCTGTCAGTACCCTGAACAACAATGAACCTCAATAGCCATGATTCAATTCGTCAAACCTGATTCCTATACCTGAAAAAACATGCATAACCTGAATTCTGAACCTTTAAGGTACTAAGGATTCGTCGTTTTAAAATATCCAATTCGAATAATCGTGTTGTGGAAAGACACGAATTCCAATTGGCTCGATCACGCAAATCAATCAAAAACATCGCACACGTTCGCCACAAATGATCCAAAATTGCACAAAAAGAAAGTCTCCAAATAACCTACTCCAAACCGCTAATCAAGCATGAGACCCAATTGGGATCCAAATACTGCAAATCTATTCTCCAGATACAAGAAACATCCCCACTGAAAGGTCGATCGCGAATTTCGACATGTTTTTGAAAATCAGAGAAACCCAATTGAAGTTCAGTGAGTGGTGCACAAACCTTTGTCACAAATTTCAAGCGGGAATCGAAAGAGCTTCCATCCAAAGCTCTCCAGTTTCAAAAATCGAGCAGTGCAGGTGGGATGCTTGCAACAGTAAAACGAGAAGGGTTAGAAGCTTGGGAGAGACACAAATTCCTCCTGTGAGAAGAAATGAAGGGGAGATGGGATTGACCCGGAATTGCTTCGGGTGGTGCTCGGGGATTGCATCGGAGGGTGTGAAATTGCACAGCGTTATGCGAGTTGTCGGTGGACGGCGATGCGAGAGGTGTTTTAAGGCATGGAGGCCAGGGCAGAGTGTCATCCATACTTTTTCATCCATGATTTTCAGTTGGATTGGATGACGTCCTTGATGCTTTCTAGGAAGTCGGTGTCATGGGATTTCTTGTTAGATGACTTTCGTAACGTACCAAAACCCACTTAACTTAAGTTTTTTGTTTTTTTTTATCATGCATTCTGGGCAATGCAGAAAGTTATTTCATGCAGTAAATGGATGAAACGTACAAAACGAGGATGAAATTTAAATTATTCATCCATTATAGTATACACTCATTCCAAAAGGAGCAAGATTATGCTTAGAATGTGTAGCAAATCAATGATTTCATTCATTGAAAAAATGTAGGTGTGGGAAGTTTAAAAGGTAAAGCTTTGTATACATAAATGCAAAAAAACAGTTTTGGGTATACTATGCATTTGAACTTCACAAATATATATAGTATATTCAAAAAATTATCAATTTTTCTTTTTAAATTCATGATTTTTAATTGCCAATGTGTTAAAAGTAATTCCACGTGTTGATTCCACCTCAAAGTACACGGAATTGTTCAAAGTAAGAAGAATAGATGCTTCTTCCTTAGGCCCTCCTCATCCAAAGAAGAATTGTAAGGATGTTAGTTATAAATTAAAGGACGAGATCTATCACAAAGGTAATTTGTCAAAAATTATATTCCCTCGTCTCGAAATAAATCAAGGATTTCCAAATATATTTGTCCCAATTAAATTTGAAATTGGCTTTCTACAACTTCATGGACAACAATTGAAATTAGTTTGAACACCCTAAAGCAAAAGAACCCCTAGATACCACATTCTAGAGACTATATAGCAATTTGACCCTTATAAAGAGAATTGAAACACAACCTACAACCAACAAAAGGCGAAGAATTTAATCCACAACTATATAAAAAACTACTACTAACAAATCTGTTGTTGAAAATTTTCTAGACTTGAATTTTAGGACATTGTTGGAATTGAATATAGAGGATGTCAATGGACATTATTGTACCAACATTGCTTAGAAAATGATTAAAATTAATACTACTAGAGCAATTCCAAAAAGGCCAAAAATTTGTCGATTTCACCGTCTGTTTTCAACATGCACCACTTCGTTGATGACTTCCATTCTTTGCCTAATGAAGTTTAGTAGAAGCTACAGTGACTAAGCAATCCTTTGAAATAGAAGCTATTCATTTACAAATCTAACCATTTTTAGGAAATTCTAGATTTATTTCAAGATGGAGGGAATATGATTTTTGTACCAATAGTATAATATTCAATAAGAGATAATATTGTTCTCTTTCCCCTAAAGGAATGATGCCGAATATTTTACATCATTTCATCCCCCTATAAGTACTTATGGAGGTATGTGGCAAGAGCCATCAAAATGGTGAGAGGTTTACAAAAAGTTGTCAATAAAAAAGCAATAATTAAAAAATAATAAAAGAGCAATAATCAAAGTAGTCAAAGTACCCATTAAAAATATAACAAAAATGTAATAGTCTATGGTAGTAAGTGTTGTTGGATGAACTTTGTTGAGAGGACTCAAAGATAGCAATAGTAAAGGCTAATCAATGTTATAAGGTGCATTTTTCATTTCTACAATGATTTAGAAAGTCATTCATTCATAGGCTATCTTTTAGCTTTAGTATCTTTGTAGGATTGTAGTACTCAATGGATGACTTTAAGAAAATTCTACAAACAAAATATGATGGCCTTTTCTCATCCAAAACCACTCAAAACTACCATTTCTATTGCAAAGAGCAAAAAATTCAATTTTTTTGCATATTTAACAAAAGGATTTAGATTAGAATAGTACAAAAATGTGTAGAATCTTTTTTAGAAACTTTGGGTTCATAGATTGCAAGATATTTGTATTAAAAGTGGAGAATTTTTTTTTTGCATCTTACATATCTAGACTATAAGACTTTGAATCATTTGAACCCCTAAGGAACCATAAAGCCACTTCAAATGGCTTTTGCAATACTATTATTTGCACCCTTGGACCTTTAGGAGTTAATTTAAAATAATTACATTACAAATTTTGAATTTGTAATTTTTTATGTTGAAGAATTGAGTTGAGAGTTTGGGAGAAAAAAATAAAAAATAAACTTCACTTTCATTTTTTTAATTTCTTAAATAAAAATACATATGAGATAGTATAAAAATCTAAAATATAGTATTAAGCTCTAAAATAGAATTGAAATACACTTATCCCAATGGTGAGATTCTTCTAACAAGTGAATTAAACCTTGTCAAACAATTTTTCTTAATAATTATGAACATTGAGTTCAAAAACAAATCTAAGACATATTTTTTCAAGAAGATGCAATGATTGACTACAAAACAATAAATTCCATAATTTTCACATCACTATTTCAAACAAAATAAATCAAAGCTTTTCATATAAACAAAAATATAATCATACTACTAAAATCATAAGTCCCTCTGTAATATCACAAATGCTATCATTAATTCTAGGGGCTTGTGTTTGCTATGCTATGCATTCATTGTAACTATCACATATAAGTAAAAATTTGATATATTTGAATAGAATGCATGATAATGATTTCAATAAGTCTTTAAAATAATTATTTTAATTATTCTATAAAAATATTTACAATCATGTATACATAAAAATCATATTTTCACACAATGTGATATTACTTAAATAGAGTAGTAGTTCACAATTACCTCTATAATATCACTTTTTACAAAGGATGATATTATAGAACTAATATAGTCGTTGCAATTGATGTAATATTAAAGAAGATCAATATGGTGATATTATAAAGGTAGCAATTCCATTGCTTTTCTTGGCTTTATATTTTTTTGCATTTCTATAATTTTGCGCTTTTGTGAGCTTTGAGCGTTTGATTTCAATTTTGTATTGCTACTACCAAATGATTTGAGAAATTTATTAGATTGAATCAATTTTGGATTTCACAACAATTAAATTGTTTATGAAGCTTTTGAGATTTACAAGTTTTTCCTTTAAATTCTTCTATTTGGGTTGCCATTGTTTGTAACAATTGAGTCAAATTTTTAATGCAATCTAATGTATGTGTATTTTTTACCATATTCATCATTGCATGTATTTCATTCATCATTCATTAAATTTCTATTGTTTATTTTAGTATATGCTTATTTATTAAAAAAAAATTATATGAAAATTTTAGTAATTTTTATCTAAAGATTTATTGAGATTCTTGCTCTACATTCTATCTAATACATAAAAAAGTCTAATGAAATTCTAATGGTGAATGCGTAGCATAGCAAGCGCCAACCACTAGTCATCATACTATCATACTACTAAAATCACAAGGCCTTCTGTAATATCACAATTTTACATTGTGTGATATTACAGAGTTTCAATCTTTCTGTAATATCACATTTTTACATAATGTGATATTATAGAGTTCCAACGGCCATTTCATGTTTGTAATATCATAAAGTGTAAAAATGTGATATTAAAGAAGTACAATGATATTATGGAGGTTTCATATTTCTTGGTTTCATACTTCATTTTACTTTCACAATTTTATGATTTTCTAAGCTTTGAATGTTCTCAATTTTAATGTTCTTTTCTTAGTACTAAATAATTTGAAGCTTTGTTAAATTGAAGCAATTTTGAATTCTACAACAAAGTATTTACAAAGTCTTTACAATTTGACAAATTTGCATTTCAATTCTTCAATTTTGGTGACCATTGTTTGTGAGTGAAGAAATTTATCAAGTGGTAGTGTTGTTGCAACGTTTTTATGTTTGCAAAGATTTTTTGTGAAAATTATGATGTATTTTTTTAAAAATTACTTTCTATTGCACAATATATGTATTTCCAAAGAATATTGTATGAAGATGTCAATATTTTCATTTAAAGATTATACATACTTTATTAATCTACATTCTATCACATGAAAAATTGGTGAAAGTAATATAGTTAATGCATAGCAAAGCAAGCACCAATTGCTAGTCTATAATAAAAAAAAATAAAAAATATTATTTCAATATTTTATGGATTTTCTTTTGTTGCCAAACAAACTACTTTTTGAGCTTAGGGTGGAATATCTTTTGCTTATCAAGCACCAATTGATATAATAAATTATATTTTCTAAAAGATTATATATATATATATATAATTATTTTTTTTAATTTTTTTAATTTTTAATTTTTTTAAATTCAAAAAGAAATTTGAAGAATAGGAATTTGTCCAAACCTTGATGTATCTTCCAAAAGAACACCTGGAAATTTAGAGGGTAATTGTAGAATAACAAGGCCCATTATTATGGTTGCAAGATTGTTAGAGTAGTGACATGATTAGATTTTAGAAATTGAGAGTACATAAAGCCTCCAAAGTCCAGTATCAAGGGATTTGCAAAGAAAGCTTTGAATGCAAATTGTGGGATCAAAATTTCTTTAAAATAACATGTATTACATCATTTAATAGGACTTCAAATTCTTTTTCTAATGGTGTAAAAGATGCCTCCAAATTCCATGAATTAAAAACACCTAGAGCCTTTGACAACATTTATTGCTTCGGATTTTTTTTTTTAACTTTGAATACAAATTGCAAGAGCAATGCATTTTCAACAATAACATGAAAAATACCATTGGAATTATCTTCAAATTTTGCTTACAATGGTTTATAATATACCTCCAAATTCCTAAAACTAATAATATAAGAAACTTCTAAGGCTATTGTTTAGAGTTTGAAACGTTTTCTATAAAAAGAACTCTTGTTGAGAACTAAAGGACAACATGATGGGATTTTTTTATTCAAAGACACCCAAGGTTTTAGACACTTGGATGTTTGCTTAATTTTTTTCTAATATTTATTGAAAATTTAAAAATCATATTTTAAATTTTAAATTGGGAGGAACAATGAAAGTCATCTAAAATTCTCATGTATGAACTGAAAAATCTTTTCAATTGACTACTAACGCTCATATTTTATAATCTAAATTATTATAGAAATTGATATTGTACCATAAATCAATGTTACAATACCATTCTCTATGATTGTTTATCCCACTCATCATAAAAATGCACCAAAAAATATAATGGTCATTCATATAGCCTCTTTCTACTTTACAAATGTTGTTAACCTTATATGACAAACTAACCACTATGAAAATCATCATTTTGGATACAATGTTTACCATCTACTTAAAATAAAAAAGCACTAATTGGAGGTCAAATTACTGAGCAAGGCTTTCTTTTTTTGCACAAAATTCCAAGGATGAATCTATTTGCACTTTTATGGATGACAATTTGTGACCAATGACAATGAAAATGATTTGTTTCAACTTTCATAACATTGTATAACCAAGCAATGCACCTCTTTATATTGAGAAGGTATTATATTTTGCTAAATACTTTGAAAAAACTTACTAGTTAATCCCTAAAGTCCCTAAAGTCTTGTTTGAGGACTTTAGAATATGTAAATTGGTACCTATGATCTCAATTTTTGGCAAGATTTTTTAATTTTTTTTTAAGATAGAAAAATTGATTAGCTTTGGAGGAATATAATTTTTATTTCAATCAATATCTAGGAACTAAAGTTATGCCTTGATAAGCCCAAAATAGGCAAAGGTGGACAACACAAAAATCCATAAAAGCTTGAAATGATTACATTTTTTAAATGTTTTATAGATCATATTTTTCTATGTGAAAAGATTTGATTCATTGCATTTGAATAAGTAATATGAAAGTTATGAAACTTCTTGTTTGGCAAACAATCTTAGCAAATTCTTGAGAAAATAATGTATTGGATTTGTTTTTGAACTTAGTTTAACAATTTTTCTAATAAGAAAGTTGCACATGGTTTAGTTTGTTTTTTTAGATCAATCTTGCCATTGGAATTTATTTAGTGTGTTTCAACTCCATTTTAAAGCTATCAATAATTTAGTTTTACATTCTATCTCATATCTACTTCAACTTAACAATTCCTTAAAAAATAAAAATTGTAGTTGATTTAAATTTTTTTTTTTCCAAACTCTCAACTCAGTTCTTTGATATAAAAAAAAAATTTAATCACAATCTATTTAATACTTGTTCTCTTCACTTTAAATGCTTATATCTTGTAATTGATATAGTCAAAATTTCTAGACTTTCTTTCAAATATTCTCATACTAATCTAATGCAAGATCCTATGGTCAGGCATCCAAAAAAAAGAAAAAAAAACATTTAAATTTTTGGTTGCTTGCATTGAAAACGATGGTTTTGAGTGGTTTTTAATAGAGAAATGGCCTCTGAGACTTTAGGAGGTACTTCAAGGATTGAGGTTGACTCATGAATCATAGAAAACAATTTTGTGCACCGTAGGTATTCCCTTTTCAAGGATGCAAAAGGGTACCCTCCTTCATTGTTAAACAATGTTATGCTGAATTGCAAGAAGATAAGTTCTGAAATGTACACCACTAACATAATTTTGCCCACAATGGACTTGCTCCCATTTGGTCTGGAATGGAATAGTTTTACCTTAGTTGAAAGACGAGTGTTTTTTTTTTATCTTCACAAACTCTTATGCATCTTCTTTCCTCTGATGAATTTGCACCTAAAAAAATAATAACAATACTTCAAGTGGTACCTGCACCCGCACATGCTCAGGCAATGGGTCCGACATGCCTTTGGCCATTTGCCAGTCACCCATCAACCAAATAAGCTTACCCACCATACGGACACAGGCTGAAGCTCACACAGAATTTTTTTTTTCATTTTTTTTTCAAAACAAAAAAACCACCATGTGGGCATGCTTTCTCTCAAAAAAGGCAAGGAAACAAAACTACAAAAGAATTCCTTGTTTTTCAGGACACCTGACATAATTTTACCTTGAAAACGTCCGGACTAGTCGCTGTGAAAAATCATCCTTCTTGGTATTTGTGAATCATTTGCTTACAAAAAATAAATCCATTGGAGGTCAAATTTTTGTGCAAGAAACTCTCTTTTCACACATAATCTTGAAGATGAACATCTGCACTTTTCTTTTACATAGAAGGATTCTCCATCATTCACTTTAGAGACACTTTTAGCTCACTTTTAGGCCTTTGTATCATTATAGGATTAAACTAGAGTCAGGTTGTCCAACTACTTGAGAAAAAAATTCAACCATTTGAATGGTTGCTCTAAGTTTAGTGTATCTTGAATTGTTCGAAGCGGGGTTTGAAGTAAGCATTTGAGATTGGTTCCACTTGTTAAGTAAGTTGTCTCGATTGTTGTTAGGTCTTGTTGAAAGTCAAAAAGGGATACAAGTTTTTCTTTACTTGTATTTTGTGGACAAGGAAAAAATCTATGAATTTTTTTCCATATTCAACTGTAGGATCTTGCATAAGAATTACATGAGAATGTGTTGAAAAAAAATCCCAAAACTTAGACCATTTAGATTGTAAGGTATTAGTATTCAAAATTTTAAAAAATGTTAAATCTTGCAATCCTAGAATTTTAGACTTTGAAATTTCTTAATTAAATTTTTTTGCACTATAGAGTTTTGAGGTTTAAATCTTTATAGAAGATAATTGAGTTTAAAATGTAAGAAAAAAATTAAAGCATGTTAGTTTAAAAAAAGATTCTCCAAAAACAACTTGAATAAAAAATAAAAAATAAAAGTTCAAAATCATCATTATTAGAACTTAATATTTGAACTTTAACAAAATGATTCTTGTAAAAATTACAAATATTCAATTGATAATCAATTTTTGAAGGAACTCTCAATTGTTGACTTCAAATTTTATTGAAAAATATTGGTATGTATACTAATTGATCTTATAAAATGGATATGATCTATAAATCATATTTTTCAATTATTATGTGAAATTCATCATTAAGTTATTCTTCTAAGCTACATTCTATAGAACATCTTCACAATTTTGAAGATTTAGACTACCCTAGAAACAAAGTCTATGAAAGATGTATGATCCCTTTGTTCATAATGATTGTAGTACAAACAATTATATATTTTCCATTAATTAGAAGTTTTATGATTTAACATTTAGTACAAAAAAAGATCAGAATTTTAGTTTTAAAATGACAAATTCACCTATTTGTATTGGGAAAAATATAAGTCAAATTGAGTCAAATTTTGTATTGTCAAAATCTATGAATACCATTTATATATAGGGACTGGTCATGAATTTTTAAAAATTGACTAAAAAAATTCTTAACATGATGCACAGTAAAATTTCCAGAAAAACAAGGACCAAATTGGGGGCTCTTGATTCTATGTATCTCAAGATAACCCCTAAAAGTTTTTGACTATGTTTTCACCAAAAACACTCCAAAACTGCCATCTCTAGTACAAGTACCAAATTTTAGAAAAAAAAACAAAACATTTTTGAATACATGTAACTATTGGATCGTGTAGTATGTTGGTTTGAGCACACAAAGAAAAAAATTCAGAAATTTTCACTTTGGAGATTGCAATGCAAGATATTAGCATTTGAAGCAACAAAAATCCTTTTTTAGGCCTTGCAAAAATCCAAGTAGCTCTTCTTCACAACATCACATTTGTATGAAAAAATGTCCAAAATGGTGGTGCTTCTTTGGATTCATTCTTCAAGACAAATTCACTACATGCTTGAAAAATTTCAAATCATTTGGAATTGTACAATATATATGAAAAAAATAGTAAATAGAGAGAAGTGGAGAATGATTCAAAATACAAAATTATTAACAATTTAGTTATGGACTTGAAAAATGCTAATCCCAATGGTTGTAATGTTGTAATAAGCAATTCATATCCCATGGTTTAAATTTTTTTTTAAATATTGAAAATTGAGTTAAATAAAGGACTTCAAAGTTTATCTTAGAGTAGAGATTCTATAACTACCCACAAACTAAAACTCTTCAAAACTTTCATCTCAATAATAATAGAATGATTCAAAGCTTTCCATTTTTATTTTATGTAAATCTAGAAAACCGATTTTAAAATTTTATTTCATAGAAAAGTGATTTTTAAAGAAGTTTTTTTTAGCTATCTAGACTACTCGCCAAGCAATGAAAACTACACATTATACAATAACTTTTGAACCATGTAATCAAAAGTTATAAAAAAATTTGGTCCCTAAAGCTACTCCTCAGGCACATGTTGTGTGAAAATTTCAAAGAAAAAAATAAAAATTCCATTTGTAGTGACCTACCCAAAATGCTATGTTGCCAAAAAATACACTTCAAGGCTTTAGGGGATAAACAAAGACAAAATGACCAAATGGAGATAGGTCACTTATAATTTTATAATTATAAATCAGGTATAGTTTAATAGTTACAAGTCAAGTAGGTTCATCAAAAATGGATCTTTAAGTGGATAATTTCCATGTCATTTTGAGTTAGGTAGATTATTTGTTTCGCTTTTGAAATTTTGCATGGGTGTACCTAACAAGATATAATAATGAATCATATAAATCCTCTTTCTTATGTAGAGGATTTTTTTTCTAATAAGGCTCAAAGTTTGTTATTATGTTTGGCAATCTCAAATCAATTTTTTTCAAATTTCAAATACTAGAATCTTGCAATCTATACTATGAAATGTTTTGAATTTTTTCCAAATATTGATATAGTGGTATACTATGTGGTATATTACATGTTTGTATGTTTGGAATTATAAAATGGTTTCAAATTTCAATTTCAGTCAATGTACCAAAAAGTGACAATTTTTGACAATTTGTCTTGAAAAACACCCTTTGTCCTTTAGAAGTGAAAGGACATAACTTATATAAGTACCATCAATTTCTAGCTTCTCAAAATCCACTCTAAATTTTTTTAACTAGATTTCTAATGTGATTTTTTTTCCAAGATTCACTATGTATTTGAGGCTCATTTCCATTCATATTTAACATTAAGAAATCAAGATTTGTGATGAACACCTTAGCACATAATTTTGAATAAAAAAATCATAAATATTTATTTTCAAAATTATATTTTGGATGCAAAAATAGACTTTAGAAGGTATTCTCTTAAAAAACAAATTACAAAAATGCCAACATGACAAGGTTTGTTTAACTTTAAAGTTTTGTTGACACCTAAATGTAGTACCTTGGATATTTAAGGGTAGTACCTTGGACACCCCTCACCACCCAAGGCTCAACCATGTCAAAAAACAACCTTGCTTTTCGAGTGTTATAAGTCTAAATGTGAGTAAGTTATGAAAATCTCAACCGTACAATCTTGTAGTGTGCATGTTGTAGATGGTATAAATCAAATTTGGGGTCATTTGACTGGATAGATTGAATGGTTATAATGTTTTAGTGTTGACAAAAGATGCTGAAATTTTCCTAAAAATACATTTGGAGGTGAAATTCGATTTCTAAACCTACTCAAATGAAAAAACTTTAAACTACAAAGTGATTTAAAATCAAAAGGGAAACACTTTGGTGGAAAAAAATCATTCAATTGACTCATTGCATTTGCAAAATTGTTTTGAAATGTCAAAAACCAGTGAAAAAAGTAGCAAAAAACACAGCTATGGCTGAACCTACCTCTACTAAAATGCTTCTCATTCAATCATAACTTCTTGGATTGATATGAAATTTTTACCACAAGAACTAGACTAGTATGTGCAACTTTTACAACAAGAATTATTGAAAACAAACCCTATCTGAAGAAGCTATAAGCTGCCGAAGTTCACTGTAATGCAAAAATGTCTGGATTTTGAACTTTGAATTGCTCCCAAGCATTCAAAACAGCTTGGATTGACATGAAAATTTTATCACGATAATTAGACTTTATGGGGAAAAAAACCCAACAATTTTTTTATTGAAAACTAACATTTGATGAAAAAGATACAAGCCCATGAAGTTGCAGCCATCTCATTGCAGTGTGGTGAACTCAAATTGAACCTGCGAACTTTGAATTGCGTTCAAAAACTCATTACATTTTGGATAGATCTAAAAATTTTACCACAAAAAATAGACTATTATGCGCAACTTTTCCAACAAGTTTTATTAAATTTGGACATTGGATGCAAAAGTTACAACACTTTGAAGTTGACTGCTAAACTGTGTGAGGACACTTTTGGTCCCTTTGGACGGTGAGGGGTTAAGTACAATTTGCTAAGGCCTCTATAATTTTTGTTTTTTTTATTTATCTTGCTTACAATTGGTTCTACTTTGCTTGTCTAAAGTGTAAATCTGGATTTCATTGTGTTCATTTTTAAGTGCTATTTAATTACTCCCACTCATAGTATTTTCAAGTTCTATTTCTATACCAAACAAAAGTTATGGCAAATGCATTTCCCATGCCCTAATACCACATATCCATCTCTTTGTACTCACACTATTTTTTGTTTCCTCACTAATAGGAAAATCAATGTGGACTAGCACTTGGGATATTTTTTTGAGTTTTACAAACTATTTTCTTTTGATTTCCGTATCAAACTAAATTTTCAGGCATTGAATCTTTTTTTGGTCTCTATTTTGTACTCTAAGTAGAAATTTTATAGATTTTTTTCACAATTTTTCTCTCGATGTTTTCAAATTGCAACTCATTTTTTTCTTCCAATTCCACCAACTAACAATGAATTATAATAATAACCAATGGCTTTCTCCAAACACATGTTGAAATTTGGCGATATTTTATCCTCCCAAAGAATGGGTGGTTGTATTGATTTACAATAGCCATAAGGTAGAAGCACCTATTTCGAACAACCCCCCTCCCATCTTGGCTTCATAGGGAGACCTATTGCAAACAATAGTTGCATGCACTATTTATTGAAAAAGATTCTCTATTTCTACCTGCTCATCTATTCATCTCTCTTCCCTTCTTATTTAGGGAAAAGTGTGAGAGCTAACCATAATAGGTGAGTCTATCAAGACTAGAATGGGTCCAACTGGAAAATCCACATTTATATATTGAATAAAATATTCATTTTTGAAAAAAAAAATCATGTTTTGTAGCATTCTTCCTCAACCATACGTTTGCACACATTGAGCTCAATAGAGTTAATAGTAAAGTTTGTGCAAAGTAGGATCATGAGGTGGAGTTTAGAAAGAACACAAGACCATTCTTTCCTATTCTTAATTAAATCTTCCTTTGACACATGTTCACACACACATGACAAACTTTACAATTGCCTCTAATTTATCAACAAATTTCCCATATCCTATAGACTGAAATATTTAAGTTATCACAAATAGGTACTTCTACCTTAGTGCCATACATAACTTCTTAGATCCACCGGGCTAAAACTAACTTACCCTCGGGGTACGCTATTATTATTACTATGTCTATTATTATTACTCTGTCCCGGAATTTTCTACCAGGCAGGCACTCACGGCAAATTCAACTCCCAATTTCAAATTAAAAACAAACAAAAAACAAAAAACAAAAGCATCAACAGCAGCAAATCTCTGACAAATTTTACAACGTGCCTTTCAACATTCTGACACTGTCGACGACAACGACAAGATAAACAGAAGCCTCTCCTCCCTCGGTTCCACCTTCAAGGCCCTCATTCCCTTCCCCTTTTTGCCTCCTTGCAACGTCCCAATCACAGGCACTCACCGAAGTCTCCCCGTTTTTGCAACTGAAACCTGCAACAACTGAACCCAGCAGCCGAAGCTCTCAACTTTGCTCCCCAAAGATTCGATCTCACTCAGGGAGGAGGAGACAGGCTTGGCATTGGAATGGAATGTAAGTAAGTTAGAGCTTGCAAAGGTCAGAGTTTGTTGGTGTGGTGAGTGTTGAAACCCTAACTGATGTGTGTGTGGGTTGGTTTTGAGACAGAGAGCAAGATAGGTGCAAGTAGAAGAGCAAGAAATCAAGGAGTCTCTGTCTTGGAGGTAGTTTTTACTAATTATAGGCTACAAGTGCTACATTGCCGGAATAGCAATGTTTGAAATGCCAGGTGTATCGCATCCCTGCAATTACTCGTGCCACACAATTGGCTCCGCTGTTTGTTGTTTAGGCTGTGTGGCTGGCAAGGCAAGGCAAGGCAAGGCAAGGCAAGGCAAGCCAAGTCTAAAGCCAAGTGGGGCGGTATTATTATGTTTGTGAGATTCCTTGTTTTTTGGAGTTTCTTTTTGGTGGTGGTACTGATTTTCGGTGAGTTGGGGTTCGTTTTGGAAGGGGTATGGGATGTGCCGGCACCACTTGAGAGCTTTGGTAGGGAGTAGTGTCTTTGGGTGAGTGCGTTAGGTTTCGTTTCGTTTCCGTTGGTTGTGTTCAACTTAGTGTACCATTTGAAGAATTTGTCACACTCGTTGGTATGTGCACCACTCTTTTTTTATCACTACTGTAGTTCCTTTTTGCTTTTTTATGCTTGTCATTTGTGGATGCAGTCGTGAATTTCTACTTGGTGTAGACGTTGGAAGGAGATACCCATTTTTTGCCATACTGTCACTTCTCAAAAGTTGCAGGTATTGAGTTGCCCGCCTTAGATCGATGGTGTGTGTTAGCAGGTGATGAAACGAATTGAAGCATTTTTCATAAAACCTTTGGTACTGAGTAATGGCAAATCATCTCTATTAGTGTGTGGGTTTCATTGTCAGTTTGTCTTTGACTACGGCGGGGTGTGGAATGTTTGATGTCGCTGTTACGTTTTTAAACCAAAAAGTGAAGAGAATGAAACAACGAGAGTTTGTCTTCCCCTCTCTGCTGTCCTTCACGTACAACAAGCAGCGTATGTCTGTTCGAAGTCTTTTGACTGCACCAAAAGTGGTTTGTGGAAAGCTCATTCCAGTACCAATAATTTGAAAAAGAACAAGAACGAGATGGGGCCACTCTTGAGAGCAGATCTAGAATGTTCTGCTGTCGATGGACAGTAGAGCTCTTTTGACTTATACGTGCGGCGTTTTGTATGTTGCGACTTAGATTCGATTCCTACACAATCCTTTGTTCTGAATGTTTGTTCCAGGGTCGAGATCAGCGCATTTTCAATATTTGTTGCTTGTGAGGGTTGAGCTTTTTTGCTTCTTCCTCTCTCTTGGTATTGCCATTTAATTTCTGTTTCAAAGGGGAGGATACTCTTTCTGTCGCTTTCAGCAATTTAATTAAGATTTATGTGTGCTTTCATTAGGTGTTTAGTATAGAGCTCACTGGCTAGATCAAATTTCTTACAATAGCCAAACTCTCTTGAGATCAATTTTTTTAATCGCTGTGTAAGAATTTCTTATTCAATTGTTGAAAGTCGGAGGTTGTTGGCCAATTTTCAAGAGGCCATAGACACTTAATCTCGTCACGGGTACACCCAATTGAAGGCCGAGCACGTGTATTGGGATAGAATAGTTTTGTCGGTAACACGGGTCAGTCAATAGGAGACGGACTGAAGTCTCTAGCAGTTTTAGTATCCTCTCCCTTTGAAGTCCCTTTCTTTGTTCTGTGTTTTCTCATTCGCAAAAACTCAGCTGTGAATAGATTTTTTTAGCAAAGTCTTGGGAGGAGCAACGTTATCAACGTTGTTCTGGCATACTGCTTCAGGTCTGATGAGGGTTTGTGTGTGTTACTCTCACCTTTCAATTCCCGCTTGCTACTTCTTCTCGTATTTCTAGATAATTCTGTTTGGTGTATTCATCTTATGTACAGTTTTCTTTCCTTCTGTATCATCTGGTTAACCTCGAAAGGACCAAGAATAACGGGGGGGAAATGACCAGTTGGATTGAGAAGAATCTAATTCTAATGACATCCAATTTTTATATCACAAGAAGTGAAGAACACTGCAATTGTTGGTGATGAAGTCCGTAAATTCGAATCAATGAAAGTCCCATATGACCTACTTAAAATTGCTAAGGAAATCATGAGTCCCAGATTAAGCTTCCTGTTCATGTAGGGGTTAACCATGGTGGTTATGCGAACGGGAGTGTATTGTTACATTTTCTCTAACTCTTCAGGTTTTGTGGGTCGTCTGCAGCTGTTCACAGTGAGAGGGCGACTTGATTCTGGCGCTGATGCACTGAGATTCTAGGGCCAAAGAGAATGATGTTGTCAATGGAGCTCATCAGTTCAAATCAATAACCCATTAGAGCCTCCAGATGCAGCCAATTAGCCTCACTATTGGACACTTCCTACGGTGGTGATTGGGACACAGATGATCCTCATGCTGAATAATTTCAAAGTTGTGTATTCAGGAACACGATGATACTTATCTTCGAGGCCACAAGCTTCTTGACAAACATGAGCTCTTGCTTGTGGTTGAACATTTAGTTGGAAAACCTAACCGTTTCATTTGAAAGCAAGCCTCGAAGTTATCTGATTGAGCACAATGGGTGAAAGTTCTTCTCACTCTTTAGTGCAGAAGATCCTGGAGACGGTGAATGTGATCACCTCCCTTGGAGACTTCAAGATCCAGAAGAAGGAATGCTCCACGCTCACCAGGCGTGTGAAGCTGCTGGTCCCTCTGTTTGAGGAAGTCAGGGACTTGAGCATCGCTTTGTCGGAACAGGACTTCGAATGCTTCAAGGACTTGGAGGCAGCTCTCAACACTGCCAAAGGGTTACTCCTCTTGTGCAACAAGGGGAGCAAACTTTATCTGGTAAGATTGTTGTCCTTTTCTTTCAAGCAGTCCTCAAGAATGGGTATTGTGTGTAGTATTGAATTCGTGAATAGTTTATCAAAAGTTTGAATTAAGCGTTAGTTATTGTAAAAGCCATTTTTTGCTCAGCCATTTTTCATCAAAGTATTTGAGTGAAAGGGTCTTAACCCTTCTCTCTTTAATTATCACGTTAAAAGCAAATGGTTGAGAGTTCTATTACCCTGTTATTGAAGGTTTTATGGGATGACGAGTTATGAGTAGCCATTATCAACTCTATCTAACTTTTAGCACCTACATTATGAACATGAATGAATGGGGAAGGGAGGCATGGTAAACCATTATGTAAGGAAATTTGTTGGGAGAAGTCATTGAAAAAGTTTCATTATGTGAATGCACCATTTGGGTGCTCATTGTATTCTTTTCAGCATGTGTATGTGCTTGTTTTATGGGTAATCTGATTGTCTATTATTGGTGATCTACTAAGATGAACTTTGGAAGTTCGTTCATCTCTCATTTTTTTAGCCAAAATTTTCTACTTTCACTTCAGGACACCTTTCTTTTAATTGCTAAAGAAATTCACATTATACCTTCATCCATATTCGAGTCAAGTTTTTGCTAAACTGCAGTAAGTGAAGATTGTGGGTACGCTACTGTAAGAAGGCAATTTTTTACGTAGTCATGAAGAAGCTTAACCTCTGATGTTTTACCCATCCTGCTTGTGTTTGGAGAGAATTGCAAGCTACTTCATTATGCCTTGTGTTATTCAAGGTATGGTTTTCCTTGTTATTCTATTAGTTTTTTGTTGTGGGCCTTATACTGGTTTTTTCCTCCCCAGGTCTTGGAGCAACAAAATGTGACAAAGCAATTCTTGTCGCTGAATACAGCATTGGGAAAAGCATTGGACAAATCGCCCTTGCTGGACATTTCAGACGAAGTTCGGGAGCAGGTAAACAGTTGATGCCTACTCTGCTTTTTCCTATTTGTGCGTGTGACCCTAATTACCAAAGTCCCACTCTTTGAAATCAGTGCAGGCTGAAATATTACTGCATTGTATTAAAATTCCACTACAAGAAAATTTTGTAGTGACATCAACTTTTGCAGCTGGTGACACTAGTATGCATAAAAATCATAAAGTATCGAGTTACAGACAAAAATATATGAAAATTTCTTTTTCTGTTTACTTGAATTTGTTTCCTATAACTCAAGCAGTAAGCTCTTCATATCATTCATCACCCACCCCCGGATGCCGGCTCTCTTAGTGGTTAAATCAACATTAACTTACGTTCACATTATGTTACTTTTGATCTAATGTCCTATTAGATGAATACTAATGTTCTCTTCATGAATCTTTATCTAGCCAGTGCTACAGGAACATAGAACATACCCTCTTGTAGTGTTGCTGCTTCTTTCAATAGTCATCATGTCCTATTAATTTAACAGTAATGAACTAGTCATACTTCATCAATCTAACGAGGGGATCATTTGAGACGTTTTTTTTTCCATAAATACCCCGTCTAATTCACGTCATGTTTTCCAGGTGGATCTCGTGCACCATCAGTTCCAAAGAGCCAAAGGAATATCAGACCCCCTCGACACCCAGCTCCACACCATTCTCTCTTCCTCCCTCGACACTCCCTACGGCCGTTCCGAATCCGACCTCAAGAACCTCGCTGAATCCTTCAAGTTCGACACCGCCCGAGCTCTCATGAAGGAGTTGCAAGCTCTCCAAGGCATGAGAACCGAGAAGGAACCTTCTCTGGACAGCATCTTAGGGAACGACCGTGGCTTCGAGCTCATGTTTGGGCTTCTGAATGACTTGAGGATTCTGTTCCCGCAAGAGGACTTGGAGCAAGATGACCCGGAGTTGAAGAAGCTGCAGGTGGCGCAGAGAGCCGGGGTGGAGAAAAGCTCCATGCAAGCTGATAATGTGGTTGGGGGGGATAGCAAAGGAGCACCGAATGTGCCGGATGATTTCAGGTGTCCGATTTCGTTGGATCTCATGAGGGATCCGGTGATTATTGCGACTGGGCAGGTTAGTGGAGGTCTTGTGCCTTTTGTTTTTTTTGTACCCTTTTGTGCCTGGTTCTTTAGGACACTGATGGAGAGGTCACCAGACGCTCGAGACACTTGTAGTTTGTCAAGCTCATTTCAAGACATTCTAAATCCTGCTGTTCCTGAAGCCAGTACAGAATTCAGGGGCATACTTCCTTCCAAATTTTTGAAAAGTCCACATTCTAAGTTGGTTTCCGGGTGCAGACATACGAGCGTTCCTGCATTCAGAAATGGCTGGACAGTGGCAAGCGCACTTGCCCAAAGACTGGTTTAGTACTACCCCATTCAAATCTGACACCCAACCACGTTCTTCGGAGTGTGATCGCGGAGTGGTGTACGTTGCACAACATCGAACTTCCCAAGAAACGAGGGAAAGGTTCCCAGTGCTCCCCTGAGGATAAGGCCGCTATAGACGAGCTCATTGCGAAACTGTCGAGTCCCCTGGCAGAGGTGCAACGAAGTGCTGCCTGTGACATCCGTCTGCGAGCGAAGAAGAATGTCGATCACCGGATCTGTATTGCCGAACAAGGAGCGATACCTCTGTTAGTTGCGTTGCTACTGTCGTCGGATCAAAAGACGCAGGAGCATGCTGTTACTGCACTTCTGAATTTGTCCATCAATGATAACAACAAAGGACGGATCGTGGCTGCAGGTATCAACAGAAGTTTCTTCATTTTTTGTTGAATTTAGGGTTTAGGGTTTACCAACTTCTGTGAAGTCGTCTTTGCAATAATATAAGGTAGCTACACCTATGACATCCGAATAAGCATTTGAGCATGGATCGTATGATGAAACTGTCTTACGTTTGTGTTAGGTCTTCTTGGGAGTCACCAGATGATTCCAGATTCTCTTTAGCATACAGCTTTCGGACACCGCATGAATAGACCAAGAATTTTCGTAGTGCTGAAAATAGGTGTGCCCAAAATTGAGCCCAGTCTCTCAGAAATAGAGACTGTACATGTTTGCTAGAATCTGTCCGTGTCCGTTCGAGGAATAGGTAGCGATTGATAGCAATCTACCTTCTATTGTCTTCTGCTCCGTATTCTCAAGCATCGGATTCGCGTGTGCAGGTGCCATAGAACCCGTCGTTGAGGTTTTGCGCTCAGGTTGCATGGAAGCGCGGGAGAACGCTGCTGCCACTCTCTTCAGCCTCTCTTTGGTTGACGAAAACAAGATCACAATTGGAAACTCAGGCGCCATCCCCGCTCTAGTACAGCTCCTTCACGACGGCACTGCGCGAGGCAAAAAAGACGCCGCAACCGCTCTCTTCAACCTGTCCATATACCAGGGCAACAAAGCGCGCGCCGTCCAAGCAGGGGTGGTTCCTCCTCTGATGAGCTTGATCGCCGAGCAGCCTGCCACCATGCTGGACGAAGCCTTGGCCATTCTTGCTATCTTGGCCACCCACCACGAGGGCCGGATTGCTATCGGTGAGGTTGGCCCCACGCCCATTTGGGTGAGGATTATTGTGTCCGAGTCGGCGAGGAATAAAGAGAATGCAGCTGCAATCTTGTTGGCGCTCTGTTCGCATGATTCTGGGTATATCAAGCAAGCGAGGGAGTCGAATGCGGTGGAGCCATTGACGGTGTTGGCACATTCACGAGACTCCACGAACAGGGCCAAGAGGAAAGCCTCGGCGTTGGTGGAGCTTCTGAAGAAACCTGAGGTGGAGGCTGTGAGTCATAGGGTGGAGGCTGTGAGTCATAGGGTGGAGGCAGTGAGTCATAGGGTGGAGGCAGTGAGTCATAGGGTGGAGGCACTGCAAATGTAGTTCCAGGATAAGGTGCATTTTGAAAGCTCTTTGCACTATGTTTGCAGCGTTTGGAGCCAGCGAGTGGAGGCTGTGAGTCGTAGTGTGGAGTCACTGCAAATGTAGTCACAGGTTCAGGTGCATTTTGAAAGTTCTATGCACTATGTTTGCAGCATGTGTGGAGCCAGTGTAGTCACAGGCTCTGTAAATGTTGCACGTTTGCAAGCTCTTTGGAGGCTCTGTAAATGTTGCCACAGGCTCAGGTGCATCTTGAAAGCTTTTGGGAGACTCTGCAAATGTAGTCACAGGTTCAGGTTCGTTTTTCAAGCTCTTTGCAGTACATTTGCAGCCTACACGTGTAGTCTCAGGCTCTGCAAATGCTGTACATTTGCTAGCGCTTTGGAGAATTGCAAATGTAGAACATTTGGAAACTATTCCTTGTCCTTCAGCAGTTCGCAAGTCCTTGTGTGTGAAGTTTAGGAGAAGGGTTAGTGCTCTTTGTGACTCAGCTAGGCACTCTTGGGTTGTGGATTTATGGTGCCGAAATGGAAAGGAGCACGGTTTGATGTGTTGCTAGCTGAAAATCTTTCAAGATCGAGGCCCAGTGGCAGGAAATGTTACTGCGATCTCTTGTTTGCGGATTGAGAGATTTACTGTTGACCATGTGAAAGTGACTATCCAAGGTTAACCAATTGTGATTGTGATATTAGAGGATTCTTGTATTCACTAAATTGTTTGAAATTTGAAGGTTTCTACTCATTCTTCAAACTTTGGAGTGTCACAAAATTGATGATTTTTTGAGAAGCAAAAGCATTTGCTTTACAATGCATGTGCTTGGCTAAGCAAGGGAGCATGACTTCTTGACTCGTATCACTATTTTAATTTTGGTATGTTAACTTATAGTTTGAGAAATGCCAATATGTTAACTCTGAACCGACATTGAGGACACAAAGTGTCCAATGGAGGACTTTCTCTGTAGAAACACAGAATGCACCTATTGGTCCAAAGATTGAATTATAGTTGAGTGAGTATCTATCACCAAAGTGGCAGCCTTTCAGGGTTAAAGGAATCTATATTTGTATTTGTTGTTTAGGTTGATTAAATGGTACCAAAATAGTGGAAACTGGATGCAAAAAGTAGCAATTTAGGGTATTTTATGTTGAAATGATTTCAAGTATCATGATAGTCTTTTGGATGCATTTTTCCTTCTTGTAAGGGTGTCCTCAATGGACTTGTATAATTGCCCCACCAAATTATAAAGCTAATTTTTCAATCCTTTCTAATTAGAACTTGAAATTTCTATCATTTGAGGCATATTCAAAAGTGCTTTGAATTTAGCTAAATTTGTATCTATCCAAACTACTTTTGAATGTCCTTCCAATGATAAAAGTTTCAAATTCTAGTTACAAAGCAATGAAAAGTTAGCCTTATAATTTGGTGGGGCAATTATACAAGACCATTGAAGATGCCCTAAGAGGTTGTAAGTTGTGTTTAAATAGTAATGCCATGCAATAGATTTTGTTGTTGCCACATGTAGGATGTTTAGAATATAATACTTCAAGGTAAACATTTTCAAAATTGTTGGTTCCTCCCAATGTTGAATCATATTGGGTGTTTTGTGGAATGTCTTCAACTTTACACATGACAAAACATGGTAGTTAATGGAACTTTTAATGAATGGTTTTGAAATTTTTTAATCCATCCATGTGGAATAACTTAATTTATAAAGGACGATATTGTTGATGAATATGTATCCAATGGATGACTTCAAGAATCTTGCATTTACTAAAGCAATATGAAGTGGATGAAGTATATCCAAGAATATTAAAAAGGATTTTTGGTTTATTTTTTGATAATGTGATTAGAGTTTGGTGACTCCATGCTTCATTTCTTTTGTTCAAAATTGTAAATCAATTGTCCATGACTAAATGGGCTAGACAAGAAAAAGTTGCCATGATGAAAATTTTGTAATTGAAATGTTGTCAAATTATAACTCATTGAGACTCAAAGGCCCAAATTTGTTTTCTTATTCTACTACATTACCTTGGGGATTAACTTTGTAAGGTCGCTATAGCCTAAATGTGGCTTATGAATGATTTAGAATGACCATTAGATGAATAAGAGTTGCGATTTTTCATCCCAAAGTTTGTTAAACTTCTTTGACTTTGTAGCTATTTGCAATAGATGGTGGTGAGGATCCTTCATTAATGATATATAAATTCATCGACAATCTATAAAAGAAGATGCTTAATCTAAGGATCACAAAAGATCCTTTTATAATGCATTTTGATAAATTCTTGTTCCTAATTCTAAATCTGAATTTCACCTATATGAATGATTTAGAAAATCTAACCCTAACAAAGGAAATTAAGTCAATCAAATTTACTTTTTACTCCAATTTGAAAATATATTTAAATCCAATATCCTATTATATTTTGAACTTAGAACTAGTTACTATGGTCTATTCATTTTCTATTTTTAGAATGTATTAGAAATTTATAATACTCTTCACAAGGATGTACAATTATATTGAAAATTTTAAGATTTTCGAACAAAATTTGCATTAGTTAACATATTTTTTCATTTCTTTTTCTAAATAATTTCCAACAATTTCAATTTCACCACCAAACATCTATTGTACATTAGGTCGGTTTTGTTTGCTCCAATGCAAAATCATTTATTTTTGGGGTAAATTCCCATTCATTAACTCAACTTATAATTTCTGCAACTTTGTTTTAGAAGGTTCAGAATATTTCAGTAGCAATACAAGTATAGTATGTGGATTTAAATTATTATCAGATTATCACATTGATTATGATTGTTGTTGTATGTAGGAGAGGAATAGCCTTATCTAGTTACAGTATGTGGTTAATTATCACTACCTTTCATATAATTATGCTTATATGTAGATGTAGATCTGAAACTTTTGGGTGGAGTCTTATTTTACGTTATTATATTATGCCTAGATGAAAAATATTAAAATTCCTTTTGTAATTTAAAAAAAAAATAGTTGTAAAGTAAAAATTCTAACCTACAAAATTATGTACTACTCCTTCCTTAGTATGTATATTGTTTTTCATTTTTCATTTTTCATAGTGTTTTTTTTTCAGAATTTAGATCATTTTCATTAATATTTTCTACACTATTCAATTATGTCACCTTACAATTTCTGAAAATTTCATTAGGTGCCATATTTAATTATATTTTGAATTTTTTTTAATGAATCCAACCCAAGCGTAGGGTAATGATTTTAAGACTTCTCAAAATCATCTAATTTCATCTCTAAAAAGTAAAACTATTTTTTTTCATTCATGAATAGCAGTAAAAAAGAATATATAGTGAAAACGATTTATAGGCCTTGTAGGCTTTCTTGTCGTGGGCTATTGAATGGTCATAGGCTCTATCTTTATAGGATTACGATAACCCTTAAGGATTAGGCAAATTGCTAAGAATTATCAAATTCTTGGATGAATATGTGCATTCTTTATTTAATTTAATAGTTCTTAAAACAATTATTTTTGGTTACCCAAGCATTTTTGGTTAAGATAAAATAGTTTTACCAAGTAGGACATGTGGCCTTTAAAGCACCCTTGTTCTAAAAGCATCTTCTAACATTGAGGTGCATATTGAAGTTTTGAGTTATCCAATGGAGAACAGAACACTTTTTTAGCATGGTGCTATTCATGCTTTAGAAACTCATAACTAATTCCACAACAATCCTATGAAACAAATTGATTTAGATGCTAATTCTATTGACTTCCTCTCTTTGTAAATAAATCCATGTTTTTTCATGGAAATTGTAGAAGTACCACGGCTTTAGTTTTAGATAGAGGGAATATCTTTCTAAGAAAGTTTATTAGAAAAATATTCCAAGAGTTGCACTTCTATCCTACTAGAAGGATTTTTTTGTCATCCATTGAACAAAAAATGTCTCCGTCAACGTTTAAGGATTAAGTAATGTGACTAGCAATATGATTAGTTTTGGTGACTCCATGCTTAATAATAATATAAAGATATTGTAGATTTTGGTGACTCCATGCTTAATTGGATTTGATGGATGGATTTAGAATGAATTGATGAATGAAGAATAAAATATCTTCATTCAAATTTTTTAATGGAAGTAGGCTCTACTATAAGCCACAATGGACACTAATAATTCTTTGCATTTAATTCCTAATGTTCCTAAACTTTTTTTTTGCTCAAAAACCACTCAAAATTGCCATATCTAGTGCATTGATCTACGCAAATAAAAAAATATTACTTTTCCAAATCCAAACTTAACTTCTTGTACTAGACTTCTACAAGATTATGTAGTAAATATTTTGTCAAGTTTAACTATTAAAATTGAAAGATATTAGCCATACAAGTTGAGAGAAAAGTTTTTTTGATGCCTACCCAACAATTTTATATTACTTTGACCACAATATGGAATTTGTTTGCACTACATACTTAAAAAAAAATACTATCATATTCTAGGTCATGTCAATCATACATCTTCTAATTCTAATAGGTTTTAAAGAATTAACCTTTTTATTAATGACTAAGAAGCCCAACTTAGGCCTCATGTTTTTTAAGCAATTTTGAAGAGTTTATATGGGTTTTTTAAATTTAATTTTAATAATTATTTACTTAAACCAATGCATGCAATGTTCTTAATTAAGCTAATGATGTAATACAATTTTCCATTTATATTATACTTTCTACAATATAATCAATCAAAGTATGCAATTTAAAATCATGAATTCTTAGGTTGCAAAGGTTTAAAACCCTTTTAATAAAATCTTGCAATGCAACTATGTTGAGAGGAATGACAAAACACTACATCAATTACAATTAGTTTTTTTAATATATAGTCTTCAAGGGTTGTAGCAAGGACAGACATGACACATCATCTATGGCAATCTAAAATAATTTCACTAGGAATAAACACCATGAATCTCCCCTTTGACAAGGGAAGGAACACCCTCCCTTTCCATGCGAACAAAGTCACCACGGGGAAGCCCCATGCGGACAATGCTAGTATGGGAAATTGAACACGAAACCTCATGAATTCCATCAAAAGCTAGTTTTATATTCATTTTGCATTTAATTTTCCTACCTCATTATTTCAAAACTCAAAAAAACAATGATAGATTAGAAGATTCAATCATTCTTTATAAGATCTAAATTATTTTTTTTTAAAAAAGAATTCCATTCTCTAATTTTACGCAAATTAGAAGACCAATGCCATCATTGGGAAGTGCTAAATGACATTGGGCAACTAAAAAAAATGGGTCCATTGTGTTCCCATTCAAAATCAGCTTGTTCAGGTCATTGTTTCCAACATTGGAAACTCTGAATCAACCTTCGTTTCTGTGGATTGTTCATCAGCCACTTTCAACATTTATGAAGTTGAAATTTAAAAGGCCATCATGGCTGTGCACTTGGCCATGTTCTGTCTCCTTCACCATCTGTATCTCAATGGAAACTTGTCGGAGGCAACTTTGAGGAGACACTGAGTATCCAACAAGTTTTATTGGATTCGGATATCAAATGCAAAAGTTACAGCACTTTGAATTGGACTTAACCCCTAAAGTTTCATTGTCTCTACGAGGAACAAAATGGTTTCAGGCAAGCTCTTATGATTTCAATTTTTACTAAAACTTTCTCATAAGATAGGAAAAACTTATGAGCTTTCTGGGAATATAAGTTTTATTTCAATTGGTGCTGAGGAGCAAAAGTTATGCTACAATAACTTCAAAATGGGGGAGACCGGGTAGTCAAAAAAATTTCACAAAAATTTGAAATAAAAGTATTAATAATTTTTTTCTTGTAGATAATTTTTTTTTCTAAATGGGAAGCTTTGATTCATTCCATTTGGATTAGTGATGTGAAAGTTATGGAGCTTCTTGTTTTGTGGGCAATCATAGCAACTTCTTAAAAGAATTTTGTTTTCTTTCACTTAGAATGCTAATATCTTTCAACCTAAATGCCAAAAATCACAAAAAATTTATTACGAGATTTAAGATAAGTGTAAAACAAGATCCTATGGTTAAATTCTAAAAAATATTTTTAAAACTTATTTTATAGGCAAATGTAGCAAAAGTGGTAGTTTTGAGTGGTTTTGAGAGAAAAATAACCTTGGGACTTTAGAGGTTAAACTATGTGAGGACACTTTTGGTCCCTTGGGGCATTTAGGGGTTAACATGTTGTGAGTGATCCTTGATTAAAGAGAATGGTAAATTGGGTATAGAAGTGTAAGTATGTATGTTTTGTTTGTGTAGTTGTACCGCAACATTGTCATTTTAACTAGCAATGGAAGGATGTTGAAGAGAATTTGTGTCTTTTGGATGGTCAAATAGGCTTTGTGTATATTGAAAATTGATGATTTTCTGTGTGCAATTTCTTTGATTCTATATTCACATGATTGACTTAAGCTCAAGATATTTTAGTTTTTTTATATTTTATATGAGATAGTTTATCAAAAGAATGGTACATTGCCTAATATCTTTCAATACTTTGAACTTGTTTTGCTTAAAACTTGATTTTGGCATTCAAAATTGTTTCTTTTGTTTTGGGGCAAAAATAAAAAATGAAGATTTTAAAGTACTATTTATACACCACTTAGAAATTTTGAGAAATTCCTTAAAATCCCCATTTCATTGGAGTTTGAAGTTGATAATTTATAACCATATTTCTAAATATAGATTGATACAAAAAACTTCACACTATAATCTACATTTTAATGTATGTCTATTTTGAAAATTTCATAATTTTTGAAGCATGATTTGTATTTGATATGAATTTTCTTTATTTTTCTTTGAAAATTCAAAATACTTTCAAGTTTGACTACATAGTACTAGGCTCCATCCATTCATTGTTATATCTTGTGCAATGAGGATATTTTTTATTTGAAGTTCAAATGGTAATAAGTTAGAGACAAACATTTGGAATATGACCAAATTAGGCATGACTTTTTTCTTGGTGCCAAAATTATTGCCGTGAATTGTTTATTTTCACTTGTTCAAAGTCTTGTCCACTTTGATGATGTAGAAATATAGAAACCTCTCAACTCCTAATTAAATAAAAACACATCTCAAAAATAAATGCACCTTGGTTAACCTTGATTGATGGTTGTAACCATCAAAATAACTTCTTTTAGTATTTAACTAGTGGTTGGCACTTGCTATGCTACGCATTCATCATTAGAATTCTATAAAAAAAATTATGTATTGGATAGAGTGCAAAACAAAAATTTCAATAAATCTTCAAATAAAAATGACTAAAATCTTTGTATAATTTTTTTATAAGTAAGCATATATTGAAATATACAGTAGAAATTTATTGAATGATGAATGAAACATATGCAATGGTAAATACTATAAAAGATACACACATACATTAGAATGCATTAGAAATTTTACTCCATTGTTACAAAAGATGGCAACCTAAATTGAAGAATTGAAAAAAAACCCTTATAAATCTCAAAAACTTTGTGAACAACTTAATTGTTGTGGAATCCAAAATTGTTTCAATTGAATAAATTTCTCAAATCATTTGGTAGTAGCAATAGAAAATTGAATTCATGAAAGCTCAAAGCTCACAAAAGTATAAAATCATAGAAGTGCAAAGAAGTGTAAAGCCAGGAGAAGCAGTGGATTTGCTACCTCTACAATATCATCCTATGGATCCTCTTTAATCCCTAAAGGACCATTGTCCCTTGGGGGGACAAATTGGATTTTAGGTAGGTACCTACAAGCTAAAAAATTTTCATGATTTTTTGAAACTTTTTTTGAAGATAGAAAAACTGATGAGCTTCATGGGAATATAATTTTTTTTCAATTGATGCTCAGGAACAAAAGTTATGCCCAAATAAACTCAAAATAGGGGAGAGGGGGCAATAAAAAAAATTTCAAAAATTTGAATTAAATTTTTTTTCTCATAGATTATATTTTTTTCTACATGGGAAGCTTTGATTCATTCCATTTGGACTTATTATGAGAAAGTTATAGACAATCTTGTTTTTTGGCCAATTAGAGCATCTTTCTAAAAAAATAACTTATAGAATTCATTTTTGAATGCAATTTTTACAATTTTTCTGAAGAAAAAATTTTACATGATTTTGTTTGCTTGCTAGAACAATCTCACCATTGGGATTAGTGCATTTTAATTCCATCTTAAAGATATCAATAATTAAAATTTTCCTTCTTTCTCATACCTACTTCTATTTAACACTTTTTTTAAACATGAAAATTAAGGGTTTTTTTGAATTTTTTCCCTAGACTCTCAACTCAATTTCACACAATAAGGATTTAAAGCTCAAAACTTTGTAGTGCAAAAAATTTAAGTTAAAAAAGTTCAAAGCCAAATACTCCAGTCCCGCAAGGTGCTAAATAATTTTTTTTTTTTCCTTTAAATGCAGATTTCTTTTAACCTATGTGGTCAAAATTTCTGAAATTTATTCCACACATTTTTGTACTAGTAAGGTATAAGATCCTATGGTTGGATGTGCAGAAAAAATAATTTTCAAATTCTTTAACTTTTTGCTATAAAAATGGCAGTTTTGAGTGTTTTATGGCAAAAATAAAGCCTTGGTCCTTTAGGGGTTAATATCACCTTAATTGCAACAACTATATTATTTCTATAATATCACCCTTTGTAAAAAGTGATATTATAGAAGTGATTGCAAACTGCTACTCTATTTCTGTAATATCACATTGTGTGAAAATACGATTTCTATGTATGCATGACTGAAAATATTTTTACAAAATATTTTAAATAATTATTTTAAAGACTTATTGAAATCATTATCATGCATTCTATTCAAATATATCAAAATTTTATTAATATGTGATACAATGAATGCATAGCATAGTAAGCACGAGCCCCTAGTATTAATGGTAGAATTTGTGATATTACAGAGGGAGTTATGATTTTAGTAGTATGATAAACTTAAAAAATGAATCTTGACAAGTCTTTTTTCTATTCCATTTTAAAATTTTAAACAAATTAAAAAATTAAAAAAATTATTGCAAATGCAAACTATATTTAAAAATCTAAATTACACAATATTGCATATATTCATATTTTATTTTTCACAAATGATTATTAAATTTAAATTAAAAATTATATATTTTTATTCTAATCATTAGTTTTAGTAAATATTTTAATTTTAGTATATATTATTGTTTATAAAATTTTATTTTAATTTTTACTTTAAAAATCACAAAAATTTGATTATTCCATGAAAATCTTTGAAAAAATCACGAATAAAAAATACATTCTTTTACAAGTAAAAAAAATATTACAATTTTATATGTCATCTTGATAGAAGCATTTGGCAAGGGTAATTTGAATGTAAAATATAAAATAGATAATCAATAAACTTTCACATCAATCTCTATTGCTATTTGTGCCTCTTTAAAAACATTCAAATTAATTGAATTTTTTTGTTATATTTATTTATTTACACTTTTTGCTATAAAATTATAACAATGACAATTTTTCAAATAACCATTTAAATTTTTTTAAATTTTTTATGTTGTTGGATTCATAGGTTTTGCTATGATTTAGCTGCTCAAACATTCTATCCATATTTCCTCAAATTGTAATTTGCACGTCAGGATTCTTTCTTTTCTCCTCTAACTTCTCTTTCAAACGCACATAAGAACACTGCATGTTGTTGTATGCTTCATTAGATTGCAGTGCATACTTCAAGAGTCCCCTTATGAGTCAAGAGGATACATTGGAATGTTTTTGTAGATGCCTCACCCACATCATCCATCATAGGTCTTCTTTTTCCATTGAAAGGATTTTACTTAGTAGTCCTATTTGTTTCATTCGTCTCATTGAAGACTCCACTTCATTTTTTGCTTGGATTGCCAAGTCCAATTGCTGCTTCAATTTTTTGACTTCATAGTTCTTTATTTGTGTGGAAGTAGCTTCTAATGAGAGATGAGGCATAGCTTTAGGGCTCTCAATAGTCCCAATGACTTTTGCGGTCTCATCCATAGCTTTGCCCTTGTCAAGAGGAAGAGAGAGTTGATCACTTTCTTCAGTTGGTTGACTTGCCTCCAAGAGGCTTAGTGTGTCCTTCCAATGTTCAGATGTCTTCTCATTCTATAATGTCATCAACATCTCGCAATGTCGTTGTAGCATGTCCTCGGATGTCTTCAACTCTAATGCCAACTTCTCATTTGTGACCTTCAAAGCCTCATTTTCTTGTTTGAAGCTCTTACAGTTATCCCTCAAGGTCTTGGAGTCTTTACTCCAAAATTTCGTTGCGTACTTCTCCAATATTTCATACTTTTCTTTGAGGTCATTACATTCTTCTTTGTTATAACGCAACTACTTGAGCTCCTTGTTTTATTGTTCAAAATGAACCGAATTCTTGAGGTCTTCCAACCTCTCTTCTTAGAGTTTGTTTGCAAACTCAACAAACTTTTTGAAAGCCATGGCGCCATGTAAAATGTCTGGCGTCATGCATGCAAATGTATCAGCTATTTGCGTGAGGACAAGCATCAAAACAGCCACAACTCTAGTTGTACATGATAGAAAATAAGCCATATTGAACATTTCGCCAAACTTCATCGTTGAACTGCACGAAGTCGAGTGGTACCCTTCATTTGCACTGCTCCTTGCATTTGTTGTACCCCCTTCATTTCTAGTGGCAGCAGCTTCTTGTGAAACTTTGAATGTTTTTCATCGAAGAGAACATTGCAACAAGTTCTCCATTTCTTCTAGTGGAGGCATCTTCCATAAACTCTCTAGATCCTCAAGACTTAAGAATACTAAAATTCGTTGCTCTTCTGAATTTGGAGTCTCTTCGCCATTGTCAACAACACCTAGTTTTTGAGAGTCCATCTCCACCTTCTGAAGGTTCTCATCATTCACAATTTGGGAAGGTGGCACTGCATCAACTGGGCTCAAAAATGGACTTGGATTTTGATTTTTGTTCAAGTCTTCATGCACAACCCTGCTAGTTATATTTACAAGGGCATCACTGTCTATAAGATGAGTGATTCTAGCATATACTCTGTTCATTTCTTCCATAAGCACCTCTTCCTTCCACAGTTGTGAATTTGATGTCAAAACTTGTTTTGGGAGACAAGATGGCACCTTGAATACAAAAGGTTCCACCACCGCATTTTGCACATTTGATACATGGCTCAAAAACGTCGATGGAATTAGAATCACAGATCCCTCAACACCCACCGAAGAAGACATGCTCCCTTTCGTAGTATTGCATATAGAATTAAGTTCTATTGCTGTACTTGTTCCTCCAATGCCTTTCATATTGAGTATTTCGGTTTGAAGTGGATTGTTTGTCTGTTCCGCAAGATTCTTTGATGTAACCATCGCTCCAGTTGCTTCTTTGGAACAAATGTATTGAGAATATCTTTTTGACGTAGAGGAAACAAAAGTAGTGCTCCTGATGTCGTAGGATACGTACTCCAATCCACCTTGCAGCCCAACCTTAGTTCAACATACACCATGCATGCCAAGCTGTAATTAATTTGTTTTTGCTCATCGCCTTGTCCCCAAAGAGGGCCCGCTACACCTTTATGAAGCGGTGGACAAAATGACGATTGAAACAATTTCCGAGTTTAAAACAATATTCATGATTTTGAAGAGCATGACATTCTTTAGGCCACAATTTTCCAATGTGATACATCTTTACATATTTTTGGCACAATTTGAAATTCCAATACTCTGCGTTTTCTTTCTTCCAATTGGTCATTGCCAAAATGTTGTCGTTAGTTAAAATATCATAACGCAACTGTTGACCCGCCCCCTTCTATTTAGATTTTTTGCTATTGTCACCTCCACTACTACTTGGACCTGCTATGACTACTTGATGCCTTGATTATTGTCTAACCTTTGTTGAATTTGAATTTGAAAACAATAATAGAAAAAGTTTTGATAGGTTCACTAGAAATAATTACCGTGTCTTGATGTCTTCAGCAAATCCGTCTCTAAATGAGCAAGCCCCCAAACCAATGTATAATGAAATATTTTCACTCCAACTCTCCACCACATAGGAGCAACTAGCACGTTGAAGCAACAATAGCACATCCAATGTGTCTTTGTTTTCTAAATGGGAGAGTGGAAGTGAGGGAAAATGGCTTGGCCGTTCGTCCATATAGCTGTCCACCCCTAGGGATAAAAGGCCCTTCCCCGAGCCTAACTTGGATGATGTGGGGTTAGCTCGGACCATTGACGGGGCGGACAAGCGGATGGGGCAAACGAATCGACTGGTAGATTGCACCAAAAGTAGCGGATGGGCGGATGGGCCAACCGCTTTCACTTTGGCAGTCCGATCTGACCATTTGTCCACTAGATTGGACAGTTGGGGCGGACACTCTATTGGCGAATGGCCCATCCGCCTCATTGTCCCGTCCACCCGTCCGCCCAAGCGTCAATGTAGAGGTTTTCCCTCCATTTCTTACGTTTGTCATTTTCGAAATCCTAAAAGCATCTTTTGTAGTTGCCTTTATTGACTGTTAAATTCTTCTATATAAGCTATTGCTAAAAAATTTGAGCATCCAATGTTTTAGCCATTAATCCACTAAATCAGAAATGGAGAAGTTGTTATAATAATGAATAATGCAAATATGTGTTTCTAGAATTTTGAAGTTTACTTGTACAATCATACATGCTTATTGCAGAAGTCTTTGTTTGAACGTTTCAATTTTGCTCAAGATTAAAAAAATGCCAACATTGAAAATTTTTTTAAAAAAAGAAAATGAAATTGTACTAATTGAAAAAAGACTTGCAAATGAAAAAAAAATTCATTTATGAAATAAAAGATTAGAGAGTTCAAATATAACAAAGACAAGGCGTGAGGGGATTTAAATTGTAGAAACTTTAAGTCCTTCGATCTTTTCTAAAAGTAAGATCTAAAAAGTTGATGAATGAAAGCATAAAAGTTTCAAGGGTTCTAAGGATTAGGGTTCATAGTTTAGAGGTTTTAGGGTTTAAGATGTTTTGTAAAATTATAAAAAGGAGATTGAGCATGAACAAATTAACAACATTTCCTTCAGTAACTAACTTGTAGAATTCATTTTCCATCACCATTTGATAATTGCCGCATAATCAAATATTCATGAAGTCAATGCACGATTGCACGTTGCTAAAAGAATAAAAGTCAAAAATAATGTTGTCGTTCACATCACCATGTTTCCGTTCCATCTTAGAGTTATGAACCCTTCACATTCTCCATTACTCTTCAGCCTACTTCTACCAAACAATAATTTATGAAGTGAAAACTTAAAACTATGATTTTTTTTTTATAATTTGGAATTTGGGATTTCAAGATTCTGAATTCAATGTTTCATCATACACAATTAGATATTATAAGACTTTCTTTTCGAAAATTAAAAGTTCTTGTTTAGAAGATTATAATTTTTAAATTTTAAAAATTTTAAAAATGTACTAATGCATGATAGTACAAAGAACATCTGTCCATGTGTCATTCATTTTAAAAGTGAAATGCCAATATGTTGCATTATTCATGGTCAAAGAAAATAAAATTCTTTCATGCATTACAACGCTAGTATGGTGTAAAATCCAATGGTTAAATATACCAAACAAAAATATTTTTAAGGTTACTAGGTTTAGATTCTCTTTACTATGTAAGTGGCATTTTTAAGTGCTATATGATGAAAAAAAGGCCTTGGAACTTCAACGTTTAAGTGTGAAAAATGGACCTATGTTTTATTTTTCCATTTTTTGATGTATGGTTTTGGAACTTTGTGTTTGCGGACTAAAAGGATTTAGAATGCAAATGCATTGTCCATCTTCAATTGAAAATTCAAGATGACAATAGACAAGTTTTTTGGGGTGTCCTCAGTCTACAAGTGTGCATGAAACAAGCTTCACTCATTTCAAGTCCATCAGTTTAAAGATTCACGAACAAAAACTAATTGCGTATATTTTTAAAGAATATCACCATCATAAAACAAACAAACAAATATAAAGTTAATTATGCTCTAATTGATTTTTGAGGATGACATAGTCACATAAATGAGCTTAGAAAATATCAAAATTCCACAATTCCACAAACATGAATAAAGACTCGAAAGTCCAAATCCCTCCAATTATTGTTTTATTAGACTTTAATATGAAAAAGGTCAAACATATAGTTTTGAAAGCTACAAACTTATAAATTGTAACAGTGAAATGCCAATATGATGAAGAAAAATATTGAAATCCTTAAATGGATTAGAGTTTAGTGTTAAAGATTTAGGTTTTAGGATTTAGGGTCTCAAACTTTTAGAGTTTGGGATTTAAAGTTTAAAATTTAGGGCTTCAGTTTTGGAGGTTCTAAACTCCTGATACAAACATTGTAACGTTGTCGAGGTGAGAGGGGTCTGTTTTGGGAATACACAGGGTATTTAGCTGCAACTGAGAGTGACGAGATTAGAAGAAAGAGAAAAGAAATAAGGTATCATAAACCCAATCTTATTCTCAAAATATAATTCAGTCTAAACTAACAACCCTGTTTGCACCCAAGACCTGAGGCATCTAATAGTATCCAACGCCGATTAGGCTTACAAGCCTTCTTGGTATCTACCGCCAATCCAAAGTTTGAAATACAAACACTTTCAAGTAGTTTTAATGTCTACTTGGGTACTTGCAACTATCTATAGGGTAAGGGCAACTTGCACTTGCACTTGCATCACCACCAAACCTTATGATCTACTGGTCATCACTCCAGCCTCACTACAAGGGAAAACTAGCACTGCCCACTTGGTGTACACTCAATGGTCTTGCCGGCCATTAACCCGACTTCACCACCATGATACAACTAAAAATTAAAAGTGCTTAGGCACGAATACAAAATGGGACAAAGTCCGCCATGGGAGAAGGTACTAAGACAAAAACCAAGAAATGCACACTAGATCCTCTTCCCCAAACAATACTTAAGCAAGAAAATGAGAGTAAATAGGATGTACCAAATGCATTCATCTGCAAACCTCATCCAAACTCTCCAAATAGAAAGGTACTAAACTTCTTTTTACTCAAACTCTCATATCTTTTTCTAAAATGCTTCAAATACTTCAAGAAATGAATCTTTAGAAAGATAAAGAAGACTATTTTAATGCTTTCAAACTTCAAAAAGAAAGGTGAAAATTACAAGTCACGATGGTCGCTTGAATCTCTGCCCCTCTTCAACTAGATGGCATCAGACTTTCTTCCACTTTCTTGTTTATAACTTTTCATTTACAACTTCAAATCAAGCAAGAATGTGTCTTTTTGAAAACACAAGAAGTTTAGAAGCAAAATCTCCAAATTTCATTGCAAAAATCGGAATACATCAAAAGTTATAACTCCTCGAAGTCATGGGCCTCTTATTTCCTTTTCTTATATACAAATCCGACTAGACAAAGGAAAAATGGGACCTATCTACTAAATAAATCCTAGAGTAGGGGGGGCAACCCATGTAAAATCACCATAGATCTCTAAACCTTCATTAGCCATAGGAAAAACCTTCTAGAAGGTTCATCTCACCTTCAAGGGCCCAAACTACCACTAAAGTTAAATTTTAGTAGGTAAATCTTGTTTAAACCTCTATCCTTCGATTTTAAACATATGAATGAACTATAAAATATAAAATGATCACTATATTAAAATAAAAGCCAAACAAAGGCAAAAATTGAAGTTGAAAAAGAATACTACTTCATTTGTAAGAACTTTAGAATGCGCGGGATGGTAGCAGCTACATAGTCTGCATGTTTGGTCTTTGTTAAAGGATTCACTGGCCCTTTCAACCAACGTTGATGGCCAAGACTTCCTCTAATTGGCCTAACTATGCAATAGTATTGCTCTTCATTAAGTCCCTCAAAACTGCTCTCGAAAGTCATATCTTAAGTGTTTGGTTCAATACAACTGATTTGAAGCAAAATCACCAAAGCACGGGCATCTCTTTGAAGATTGCCATACCAACATTGTTCCACATGAGGTTGTTTCAATGGTTGAGAAGGTCCACCTTCTTCTCGTGGACAAACTTGCCACGATATTGTTGATATTGGGTGAGTTGGTTGATCCGGTAGTTGAGACAAAGAAAACTTTAGCTCCGCTTCTGGTTGAGACTCGGGATCTTGCATCTTCATAAAAATCCTTCAGTTCGACATTTGAAAATCAAACTCCACAATGAATCACAAACTCTATATATTTAAGAAGATTAACTTGAATTGATGAAGTCAATTCAAGGTTGAACTCTTTATATCATTCACTATCAGTTATAAGTGTCACCTTGAAGCTACTGGAAGCGTCATCAATAAGTTTCTTCTCTCCGAATTATAAAATCTTATTATAATAATATATTGGTGTAAATTTATAATATATACAAATCTATAATTCACAACACGACAATGTACTGATGGTCGCAGATGTCACTCCTTCTAACCAAGAGTTTAAGAATTAATAGAATTGTTGAGCTGTCGGCCTGTCTGCCCTTCCGTGTGTCCGCATAGTGGACTACACATCCGTAGTTGACCGTTTGCCCTTGCATAGTCTGCATGTCTGCCCGTTTGCTTTGCACCTGTTTGTTCATTTGTAGTCCGCCTGTTCACCTGTGTGCAGTCCGCACGTCCGTGCATCGACTTGTCGGGTGTCTGTGCGTCTACAATCCAGAGTTTGTCTGTCCGCCCATCCACAGTCTGCGCGCCTGGCTGTCGAGTGTCTGTCCATTCACAGTTCAAAGTCTGCCTGTCCGCCCATTTGTAGTTTGACTGTTTGTTTGTCTACTCGTCTGTAGTCAGCCCATAGACTCATTGCTTGGTGCGGCTATCTGCTTTGATCGTCCATCCTTCGTCGGCGGTCGTGGGATAGGAGAGGTGGATTCATGCTGTCCGTTCGATTTGGATAACGACGTCCACCTCCACGAGTCCACGGATGGTATAAATTGTTGTGCGGACGGCTCACTTCATACAATTGTTTCCATTGTGGGGGGTGGGTGGGTTGATCCAGTGCCAATTGGTCTCTGTGTGCCCCTTTTGACTTGGTGTGTGAACAATTGTGAATGAACAAAATTCATTCAAAATTATAAATTAAGTATGAACTATTTATTACATTCTGAAGTATTCGTTTGGGCTTTAGGATAATAGACAACAAGAGGGGATATTATGCCTCGAAAAGAGGTGCTGTCAGTTTCCAATCCTTTTAAAAAAAGTACAAAGGACAAATCGCAAGAATTGGATTGGGATGTTTATTTTGACGAATTTAATGTGGCAAAAGATAGATGGCAATACGAGTCTAAAAAGTGTGGACTTGTACAACATACAAGAAATATGTCACAATGTCACATCTTACCAAATTGTGGCCATCAAATGAAAACTTAAAGAAACAAGTGAGACATTGGGAAGGCTTTATGAAGACGTGCACGAGTAGACATTTCGTAGAGACATACGAGGTCCCTCAAAGCCCACCATTGTGAATTATTCTACCATGGACAGGGTTGTCATACCGGATGAGTCACGGTGATCAGACAAGACGGACGGACGGTCCGGACAGTTTGGATGCCTTTCATTTTTGAAATTTTCCAATTAGGAAGTTGCTTCTACGTTGGCGGTCCACGCTGGAATCAGGGTGCGGATATGAAAGTCAGGGCGAGGACGTCAGTGCAGGGCACGGATAGATGGGTGCGGACGTCAAGGCGTGGACATCATCGTTAGGGTGGGGACTATACTGGGCGCGGACGCATACGTTCGGGCGCGGACGTCTTGGAAAGGGTGGGGATGCTATAGTTTAATTCGAATGAAGTAGAAGTTCTACTTTTCTAGGTTCATCTTCAAGGTTTTATTTTGGAAAATAGTGGCTACAAATGTTTCAAATTCATATCCAATACATGCATGGCAAATGCGATAATTTTGCAAACGCAATTGGAGACTTCATTATTTCAGATAACCAACAACATTTATAAATTTTAAGCATTGTTTAGTACAATAACAAGTTCACAACACAATGAATCTATACTTTCAAAATACGCCTCCTTTTCTATTGGTTATCTTAGACCCTCCTTGTTCTTATAGATCTTCATTACTTTATGTTTCAATTGGTGCAACTATCTTGAACTCATGATGAATGAAGATCTACAAATGGTGTCGGGTTTTGATCTGCAGACTTCTTGTATACCCGGATCCCCTCATTTGAAATGACCACATCATCATCTGTTGGTGCCTCATCACAATCAGGGTCGTCTTCATCATCATTGCCTTCATTAGTTCCACGTTCATCTTTTTGATTGTCACCGTCAGTGGTCCAATGGCCCTCCACTTCTGAGTTCTCATTTTGAAGCTTCACAGTTATTTCACCATGCCTATGATTGCGTTTCAATCTCTTATGTCGTTGAGCTCTAGGGTCCTCCTCATCAGAATTTATAGTGGGGCCTCCTTATACTCAAAGAATGACATACGCTAGAGTGCACAAAGTTGGTCCTGAAAAATACGTATTAAAAAATGGTTGTATCACCATGTTCGGGTCTCTGACCCCAATTCCTAAAAGAGGGCGTTTAGAAGGCCTAGATGATGACGCTTTGTTGTTGTTTTGTCCACCTCTAATACCATAGCCTCTAATTGTTGCACGATTTTCGGTCCCTGCACGACCTTTTGCTCTTCCACAAATGGCAGTTCTGCTACGTCTTTGTTGATATTCACCTATGGTGTGGTAAAGTACGGGTCGAGGGGTAGTAGGGGGTCTACTACCCATTATAACATTTGAAATGCTTTGAGGCATCAATTCAACATTTTCCACTAAGCCTAGCCCTTCTTGGGAAGGTGGACAGTGAACACTCGAAGTTGTGGGAGAAGAAGGGTTAAGGGAACGCTGCGCCAATGTATTCCAATTAGGAAGAACAATACGCACTGCAACTAGTGGGGATACATAGGCTTTGTCTTCAAGTGGGTTAGTGAACGCAAAAACATCACTGGGATTTAAATGTTCAGGGTCAAAACACCTTGCTCCCGCTACAGGAACCTCCATGACATTTCTTGCGATCAGTCTTGCCATTCTTATATTCCCAATGTTTTGGCCATGGCGTCCTTCAAAAACTTTGTTGCTATCACGGCCACCCACTCCTCCGGGCCCCCTATTGCCATCACAATCACAAATAGAGCCTTCAATATTTTAAGTTGCATTGTTCTTCAGATTCCCACCACCATTTCCATTTTTCCCTTCATTTTCTGGAGGGAGGTCATCGTCATTGTTGAAGGGAACATTATCATCATCGGCGTCCACCACGTTCGGGTCATCACTCTCTGAAGACAACGACCAAGGCTGCACGCCTGGAACGATTGGATTTTGAGGGCCGGGGGGGGGGAGGACTTCGGCGAGGATCGGCTCTCCAAGGGCCCCAATGACCAGGGAGGACTTCCTCTTCCATGTTGTCATCATCTTCGTAGTAATTTCTAGCTTCCTCAAGGTGATCGGCCCTTGCCCTCCACAAATCTGGATTTGGTCGATACTCTTGGGGTGCTCGGTTTGCTTCCACATCAGCCTCTTCTTCTTCCTCAACTACTAGCATGTCAAATTCACAATTGCGTTCATTTACTAGAACGGGACCAAAGGCATCTGGATCAAAATCCTTTGACAAGATATTTGCATCATACCAACGAACCGAATCGTCCCCCGGTCTTTGCTGAAGTACACGACTATTGGTATAAATATATACCAATGATTCAACCTTCTCGAGGGCTAACCGATTCTGAACCTTGTTGTGGACAAAGGAATACATACTCCAATTCCTTTTACAAGAACATGCTGAACACGTCAATGATAGAATACGCATGGCAATCTTAGATAGTACTTAATTTCCAACCTTGTGCCACCATTGGTGGAGAAGCATCTATATTTCTCGGATGTTAGGTGTCTTAGTAGCACTATATGGCCCCGTATCTTCTTTGAATTCTATTAATTCTGCCAGCACGTCATTAAACTCTACACCCACTACATTTTCCATATTGCAGATGACCTGATACAATGCATAGAAGGCAATTCCATAAGCCCTAAGCGCTGCCTTATCCAAGAGATACGGATTCAAAAGGGCCCGGCGTAGTGAACATCTGTAAAGACTATGTCCCACCGTCTTTGGAAAAACTCCTCCAGGGTGGTGGCTATGTCATCTCATAGGTTGAAGGGTGGCTGTCTTAAAGAAAACACATGGGCTCTCAAATTGTACATTATGAGCTACGCCCAACCCATAGCTGGTTCTCGGCCATCAAATATGCGCAATGTCTTCAACACGTCTTCAGTTATGTGCACGTAATTCACACATCGTTGCCCAAAGCCCCCATCTTCAATAGTTGACACCACATCGTAGCTTCTTGCTCCTCATTCTGTTTGTTTCGCAGTCCATCAAAGTAATTTTGAACGCGCGCATGGTCTTTTAATCGTAGCAGTACTCCTTGAAGTTTCACCAATTGGTTCAACATGAGGAAATTACAAGCAAAACAAGTTTCGTTTGGCACTATGAGCTGAAGATTTGAACTCAACTCCCGGATAATAGACATCGTTGCGTGATGGTTCTGAATGTACTAGCACAATCTATTTTCCCTTTGAATTAAATCATTGAATTCTAGTGCTTTGGCCAAATCTTCCAACATGAGATCCAAGGCATGTGCCATGCAGTCCTACTTGAAAATGTGCGGGTACATGCAAATGATATTGTCTAATGCCCCAAGCATGTTTGTTGCATTATCCGTACAAACGTACGTGACGTGCTTCAAACCTACTTTCTCAATGAATACTTTCATTTGGTCCGCTATGTAGCGCATAGACTTCTTTTGTCCAGTAGTGTCAATGGATCCCAAAAATACATTACATGTAGGGCACGACATCATCACATTCATTAGGAGCCTCCGATTTACGTCATCTCAACCATTAGTGCATATTGTCACTCCGTAATGCTTCACTACAAAACTAACTTTGGTTTCGATTTGCTTCTCGATTTGTAACCTTTTAGGTTCAATCAACTTGGTCCTGAACTGATGATAAGAAGGTGGACTATATTCAAACCTTGTGTGAGTGAATTTCACCATGAGGTAAAACCCAACCACAAAGTTGGTCGGAAAAGAGTGTGGACTCTAATCTAAATGCCTCCAAGCAATGGATTTCCCAATTTTTTTTTTAGTGAAATTTCAATAAACTAAGCCTAAAAGAAAAAATACAGGCTCTCAAACCACTCCCAAATACTCTTCAACACTTTTCATGTGTCTACTCAAGCATTCTAAGGATGTAGGACAAGTTTCTATGCTGAAATTCCATTCAAAAATGGATTTAGAGGCCTAAAATGGCCCCAATTGGACCCTAATTTATCATTCTAGCACATACCATGACATGTATTCCTTTTAGACTCTTCACCCAAAGAAATTTACATATCCAAGTTCAACATACATTCAATTTCATAAGATGTTTTATAACAAAGTGCAATGAAAATTGCAATTACTACAACAATGGCAGTGTTTTATGACTGCAAAATTATGACTGAGGATGACTGGCGACTGCTTGCAGTCATATTCTTGAAAGCCAACACTTTGGAGAGAAATATGACTGCAAAATATGACTGCCAGTTATTTGTACGCCTTGTACTTCACAAGCGTATACTATACGGCCATTAGGAATACCAAAGTACTTCATAGGGAACGTAGGGAACATGTTTGGGAACGTTGGGAACATGTTTGGGAACGTTGGGAACATGTTTGGGAACATTGATTCATATTATCACTAATATTTTCATATAATAGTGATTTTGTTTTATTTTGTGCAATTCAAAAAAAATTTGGGCAATTCCAAAAAAATATAGAGAAGTCATTGTTTAAAATTTTGAAATCCTAGTCACCTACTTTTTTGGATTTTGAATCCTAGTCACTATTTTTTTAGGGTTTTGATACCCTAGCCGTCATTTTTTTAGGATTTTGAAACCCTAAACGCCACTTTTTAGGGTTTTGAAACCCTAGCCGTCACTTCTTGTGGCTCTTCTTCCTTACTTTTTATTGTCTCTTAGCTCTCACTTGTTGTTGCTTTTTGTTGTATCTTAATTCTTGTTTCTTGTTGTTCTCTAGTTCATGCTTCTTGTTTCTTATTGTTGCATCTAAATTCTTTCGTTCTCTTGCATTTGAACTCTTTCTTCTTCCTAATTCTTGTTTTTTTGTTTACTCTTGTTTTGTAGTTCTTGCTTCTTATTTCTTCTTGTTGTTTCTTGTTATGTCTTAGTTGGTGCTTCTTGTTTCTTCTTGTATCTTAGTTGGTGCTTTTTATTTGTTCTTATGTCTTAATTGTTGCCTCATATTATGTCTTAATTGTTGTTTCTTGTTTTGTATTGCTTCTTGTTTCTTATTGTGTCTTAGTTGTTGCTTAGTTGTTGCTTAGTTGTTGCTTCTTATTCCTTATTGCATTTTAACTTTTGATTCTTGTTATCTCTTAGTACTTATATTTTTTTTCTTGTTTCCTCCATCATCAATCTTATTCTTCCTATCCTAAACTTGAGCTACATATTTTGTATTGATTGTAAATCTTTGAAGGTTAGGCTTTGTTGTTCAATCACTAAAAACTAACCTTTCATTTCTTTGATTGTATATGTAGGCATCAAAAGTTGAAACAAAGACATTGGAAGCTACTTGCAACTTCATGAAGCCAAAAATATGACTTACAGAAGTCATATTCCATAAAATATGACTGACGAGAGTCGTATTCTACATTACTGCAAAATATGACTCACCTTAGTCATATTCCATGCCATCAAAAAATATGACTCATTGTAGTCATATTCCATGTCATCAAAAAATATGACTGACTACAGTCATATTCCATGTCATCAAAAAATATGACTCACTGCAGTCATATTCCATGTCATCAAAAAATATGACTAACTGCAGTCATATTCCATGTCATCAAAAAATATGACTCATTATAGTTATATTCCATATCATCAAAAAATATGACTAACCGCAGTCATATTCCATGTCATCCAAAAATATGACTGACCGCAGTCATATTCCACGTCATCCAAAAATATGACTGACCATAGTCATATTCCACGTAGGATTTTTTTGTTTGCCCAAGCAACTCAAGAAAAAGTCAAGACTCCCCTAGAAAAGTCAAAGTATACGCCATGTTGGCATATTATGGCTAAAAATGAGTATTTATACCCCTCGGAAAATATGATTGCCAATATGACTGATGTTTGAAGCGACTGCTTCTAAACGACTGGAGTCAGTTATATTCCGAGTCATTTACAGTGATTTCTGCGTGAGTCGTATTTTTTGATTTTACGACTCATTGCAGTCATATTTTGCAGTCATAAAACACTGCTTTTGTTGTAGTGAATTGTCCAATTACAAATGGAGAAGCATACACAAAACTTTCAATTGGCACCTCCTCCTAGAGGCAGCCAACTTTCCTTCAAAAAATTGGTCACCATTTCTTTGTATTAGCTCCAAATCCACAAAGACCTAGCTCGTTTGGAAGCTAGATTCAAGGCGCTCCTATCTTCCAAAATTCACTTCAATCCGAATTGCCATACTTTTGCAATAGCCCGCCAAAGTTGGTTGTTTCAAAATCCCGCGGCAGCACACCACCTCTCACAAAATTGACCACAATTTCTTTGGATCAGTTCCAAATTGGGCACGACTAGACTCATTGGAAGGCTCACTTGAAGTTGCAACTCCCCTCCAAAATTTAGCTCCATTCAACCTCCTACGCTCCTACGGTTGCTCGTCAAAGTTGGCGCTCTCCATTTGCTGCAGCAGCACCTCCTTTCTCCAACATCTTTCTCATCTGACCTAAACCATTTTCACTTTTCATCAATCTTCCCTCATGAAATGGTGAGACCTACTTGACAAATTGTTCTAAACTTTCTCTCTACTCATTCTACCTCTTAATTTTGTTTTTGTTGTTGCATTTCTTTTCACTTGACTCCCCCCCTCCAAAACAAGCACACCCCAAACAACCAAAAGAGAGTGGAGAGAGAGAGCCCCTAACCCTAATTTGACCTTTATCCCCAACTAACTAACTAACTAACACTCCTAATCACTTTCATCCAAGCTAATTCACTGAAATTTCATTAAATCATTACTAATTGCCTAAATTAGAGTTTCTACCACTACGTTAGTTTTCTCATAGTAGTTTTAAGTTTGATAGCTTCTTTTGTGCTTTTCATATTTCTTCTTTTTTGTTGATTTTTGATTTATATTTAGATCCATCTTCAACTTCTAATCCTTGTTTTCAATTCCTTTTTGTATTATTTTATCTTTTTAAATATTTTTAGATTGAAATTTTGATTTAGTTTCTTGTCCTATGTACTAAAAGTCTTCTAACTAATGGTTATAGTTTAATCTAATGTACTAACACTTTTGAACTTCAAATCTCACGTATAGTTTTTATATTTTCAATCATCTTAAAGGTGAACCAATATTATGGTTCACACCTTGCCATTGAGGTTGCCTTCACAACCTCAATGAAGGTTGGATTTCTTGCCACATTAAATGGCACATTCGCCTCGTAAAAAAACGATGCTTACTTGTCATCCAACTCCTTCCTCTTTGCAATGTTAAAAGCATCCCTCATGCGTTGTTGAAGTAATATCCTTGATCTCGTGGAATTTGATGCAACGAGACTTTGGGACCTCTATACTGGGTCATTCCCTTCAAGGACAAAAGCCCCTTCAACTTGATTCCTACCAGAGCCCCCTCCTGTTACTTTGTTCTAAGTGGATTGGCTTGAACTTACGACTGGAGTTGCTCTCGGTGAACCACTTGAAATTAATTCTTCTTCATACATGTCCTTGGGACTCAATCGTTGCAAGACAAAGTTTGCACAATTTGCAAATCGGTGGCACACTACGACAAATTGACCTCTCGGACTTCGCACCATATCCAAAGTGAGCAAAAGTGTGCTTGCATTTATAGCTAAATGTCACATTGCAGATAACACAACTTACTTTACTCCCGTTCTCAAAGAAATTATACTACAATTTTTATTCTTTTGTTTGCTTTGGTTGACTTCCCATTGCGTTCACAACGAATGCAAACATGGTCTTCGATGAAGTAGAAGAGGTTATCACACAAAATGAAGAGGACAAAATAATAGTTAGCGCCAATCCACTACTTGAATTGATTTTTACATCACCTCAACAACAAATCAGGGCCATTTGCCACCCAAGTAGACTCACAAAGAGCTCAAAGTGAATTGAAGTCCAAGATGATCAAGCCAAGATGACAAATGTAAGGAAGTCATAACAGCAAGGTTGCCTTTATACCCTAGAAGTGCAAAGGTGCGAACCTATTGTGTAGGAATGGGGATGTCAGAGAAGGGCAGGTTTAATAAAAACTGTCATGCTTCTTTCTACCGGGGTGTGAGTGCTTATTTACCCGCCCTTGGTAAATCAACAACACAACCAGGTTCTTTTAGTTAGTTTTATCCTATGAGTGTTCTAACGTCGGTCCATTGTGCCTTTCAAGCAATGAATCTTTCTAAGTTTCCTAAATGTCCTACACTTGCAAAACAATTCTTGTTCAATTCTAAACTTTAGTTCCTAAAAAACTAATAAAAAAGAAGACACTTGAGATTAGTGATAAGGCAAAAGCTTCGCCATCTTTTAAAAAATCATTAAATTTCTATAACAATCCTATGACTTGAAGTCAAAGCTCCGCCGTCTTTTAGAAAATCATCAAAGTTCTACAACAATCTTAGGACTTGAAGTCAAAGCTCCGCTGTATTGAGGGATTAATCTCAAATTCTAAGACATGATCTACAAACTAGTACACAACTAGACTTTGAGAGTTTTGTTCTAACCAAAACTTCTCCAAATGACACAAAGAAGAAACACAAACTATAGCCCAAAGGGCCAAAACTTAGAAGACCATGAGACTACAAGAGAGATAGAGTGAGTGAGGAGGGGAGGCCTTATATACCTTCCCTTGGTCTCCAAAATCAAAAAAGACTTGGAGTGCACTCCAAGCAATCCTATTCCTTTAGATTTTCATCATAATCTCCAATTTTTGACTTTCTATCCTAGTTCAAACTTCTTACTTTTGGAGAAATGCTCCAAATCACAAATGGATTACGCCATTGGCTTCAAAAAGCCATTTTTTAAAGGAACCCCCATCCCTTTTTCATCCGTCAAAAAAACACCTAAAGCTAGCGCCAACTGAAAATCAAGAATTGGTAAAAATCCAACTTTTGGAGGTTGACTTTTCTGAAGAAAGTAACTAGACTAGGGTCTCAAGTAGGCTTGGGGAGTAAGAAAAAACCTAATTAGGGCCCCATTCCGATTCCGTATACTCGCGATACGCTGGTCAACCCCTCCATAATATTTGAAATTGTCGATTCGAGGAAGATCTTCCTAGTTGTAGGTCTTCTGGCTATCAAAATGTCTTGAAACTTATTGGATTATGTTATTAGCATAAAACAAGCTAATCTAATTTTTAGTGAGATTTTACCACACCCATGGTAAATTCTATGAATTTACCATTCTGGATTTGGGCGGTTGACTGCTCGAAAAAAGATCTTTAGAAGATAAGAAAAAACCGATATTTTTTGGGGAACCTCTCATGGAGTTCCCCAAAAAATGTGCAACCTTAAATTCTTACTTTGCACATGTGGAAAATGAATACAAATCCCGCTATCTCCTTTAACTTCTGGTAAATAAGGAATCTTCCACACAAAGGGAAATCTTGGCGAACCGATTTTGCCGTTGGACTCCTGGTATGATTTCCACCTAGAAACACTATACTTATGTCATATATGCCCTTTGATGCTCCAGTTTGAGTTTCTTCACCTGTAAGCTAACAATTGGAGGTTCTACTATTTCGTCGATGGAATGGGGAAATTGAAACCTTTCTCGGGAAATCTATCTTGAGGTTCTTACAAGATTCCCTTAGACCAATTTAGCCAATTTGTGTCTCATTGCACAAATAGATGTAGATAATCGGGCAATTTCTACTAACATGCTTACTATTTACAATATGTGGGTTTCTACCCTATTTACAATTTTACATGCGGGATTTAAGTGTTTTTAGGAAAAACTACATATAACGTGACCAGGGGCCGTTTTGGCATGTACAACACTAATTCTGGTCTAACACACTCTTTAAGTCTTTTAACACTTAAAACTACATTCAAAACATATAAGAATTCCAAAAAAAAATTTGAGTCTTAGGTGATGAAACCGAGACTCACACGGGGTGCGGATGGCATGTGTAGGCGAGGACGGCAAGGGGCAAGGGGTCGTGGACGTGGAGGTCGTGGACGTCAGGGTGTTGACTTCTTGTCAAGGTGTGGACGTCAAGACGTGTGTTGTAGTACAAAGTAAGTAATTTCCCCATTATACTCCTAAGAACCATTCTAAAACATAACTAGGTGACTCTAAAGCTCGAATCCACAAGATTCTGTAAAGTATCTAGCTTCATTAAGCGGTTTAAGCTAAATTAGTATACAAACTTACTTTCCAGTCCTATATCTAATACTAGAAACACTATAATATCCGGAAAGTTGAGGAATGGCTTTCTACCACCATTCCTGTCCTACTAACTATTCGGTCCGTATAACACCACCACCCCAGAATCCTACAAAATCCAATCCCGGGTACCTTTGTAGACCAATCTGTTTCAGTCTACCTACATATATCTTTAATCCTATCCAGTTTAATTTAGCCTCCGTATTACCATCAAAGGGGCCGCCGCTTGATTTTAAGAGTGGTAGGCCTACCACTCCCTCCGTAACTTATAGTGGCTGAAGACCCACTATCCTATCTCCTAATCTTCTAATTACTACGGATCCGGTTTGGTCCTTCACAACAACCTAGATATTGATCCGGATTGCAGGTCACACAAAGACCCCCCATACAATCCTCTTATACTACAACGACTTGGGGTATCTGTTCCTATTCGTGCAAAGTTAGGTGGTTACAAATACACCCGTCCTTTCCAACATCGACTAGAGCTATTCCGTTTACCAACTAGGGCAGTAAGACCTCACAGGAGATCGAATACTCGACCGGATTTCCCACCCAGGAGTTCTAGCGTGAGTAAGGAATCCCTCCCTATCTGCCTAGCCTAACAACGGTTTTCTCACCCGGAATCTCGGAACTCTAGATGTGCTGAGGAACTGAAGCGCACTTCCAACTCTTTATTGCCTACTCACATACACTTAAAATAAAAACGGAAATACTAGAGGAGGAAAATCGATTGCAACTCCCTTCCTGCCCTCCTTACTTCCTATCATACAATACTACCACACACACACATGGAAGCGGCATAATAAGGGAGCGAAGCGAAAATACAAGGAAATTTGCAAAAAAAGACTTCTCTCCTTTCCCTCTCTAGGGACTAGTTTATATACAAAACCCTAAAGTACAAAAAGGCAAAAAGTGCCTCGGAATCTTGCTGCATTTTTAGGTTGGACTTTCGATCCTACCTATTACCTTGCCGGATCGGAACAGAATTCGGATCTATTCTAAACCTCGCCTAGTATGTACAATCTTAACTAATTTATAATCCTAAATCTAAGATGGGACTTTTCGGATCAACTTCCATCTGTTCAAAGACTTTAGTCAAGTTCCGATTTCGTTCTCCATCTGTAGGTTTAGGAACCGGATTGCCTTGGTCAGAATCGGGTGTAGATTCCAGATCAATGGCGGACTCTGGAGTGTTGGTTGGTTTAGATGCTTGCGTGGACTTCTTGGACTTGGGAGTCTTATCCTTTCCCTCCTCAACAACTAACTCATCTGGAAATGACTCTGGTAGGGAGAGGTTTGAGAATTGGATCCCCTTGGAGCATGTAGCCCCTGTCTGCTTTCAGCTACTCTCTTCAATCCAGTTTGCTGATATCCGTGCCTCCATCATCACTGCCTCAACCCGTTTGGCATAGTCCGTGAAAATGCTGACTATCTTGGAACAGGATAGTTTCTTCTCCTTCTACACTTCTTCGTCGAATAGCTTAGCTTTGGTGGCGGCCATTCTGGATACTCTTAGGGTGTCCCTCACCTGCTCAGCTATTTTTCGGGTCTCCTCTGCCAATTCCCTAGTGGCAGTCGCATCCTCCTTTAAGACGAAGTTTTCCGCCTTCAAGGTATCTACTTCTTTCTGCAGACAGATTACCTCTTCCTCCTGCCTCCGGAACTCGACCGGATCGATGATGCAGTTTGCTACCTTCTCTGGAAACTTGCTATCTGGTGTCGCGCCCACCAGCTTCCTGATCGCTTCTAGGATCCAATGTCCTGATGGAAATTCTTCCATTATGTAAATATTAGATTTAATCTTTATTAACTCTATTTATAATATTTAGTAAAAGTGTTTTGGTCGTGGTGAGAACCATGGTTGTTGGCGGCAATTTGCACCTTATAGGTGCTTACTGCTCTTGTCACATGCACAGCTCAAGGGGGGGAGGTAGCAGGTTGGCTGGTACAACTTTCCTGCCTCACTAGCATGCCAAGCCGCAGGTCGTCCAAGCTAGTCAATGAGCCCATTGGGATTCGAACCCGAATTGATGGATTTCAGGTCCAGATTAGTTGGCGACCTATGATCACCGCATCTCCAACCAACCAAGTCCACGACTTGGCAGTTGGAGATTGATTTAAAACCCTTTAGTATGACTTTGCGGGCATATAGAGGCCTTTGATAAGGATCTTTAGTAATTCTTTTATATTATATTTTATTAGATTGGAATTAAAGATGATTTGAATATTGACTTTCTAATTAAAATAAATGGCTAAGGAATATGGATGTATGGTAGTGTGAATAGGGCAAGTAAAAATAATCATTTGGGTGGACTTTAGAGATAAGGGTATGGGCTGATGTGCCCCACTCTTACCTTAGAAAGGGGGAAAAAGGAAGATAGGGAGATTCCTTAGTTATGTGGAGTGTGTGTAGAAGGTGTATATTGAAGGGGGTTTTTTGAAACCGAATTGAGGAGAGAGATATCTCGATATGTATGGAAGTTCTTGAAATAAAAATTTGTGAGTTTGTTCCTTGTGAAGATAGCTTTCCAAAATGAGTTTGTAAGCTTGATTTGAAGAATTATTGAGGAAGTTGTGATAGTTTGAAGGTAGGAAGTTTGTGGCTACCCAACTAAGAGGAGCCGAGACTTTCGAGGCCTGTAATGTATGGACAGTAGTTTTGATTTGTATGAGATTTTGTGAGGTTGAAGATCATGTAGTTAGCTTTTCAAAAAGCTATTGAACTTCTTAATTGGAGTATTTTTGAGAGAGATATGGAGATTTGAAGGTAGAGAGGTCTGCTACCTTTAGAGAAGGAAGGACGAGATTTGTTTTGTTTATAGTTTCTGGACAGTAGCTTAGAATGAGTTCAATTTTGGAGGAGTGTTAGTATATTTTGTCAGCTTTCCAGAAAGCTAAGATACTAAACATTTGGAGTTGTGAGGCGTTTGTAGTACTAGTTTGAAGTTTAGAGGAATTTTAGAGTTAGTCTTGGGTCTACTTGTTGTGTTTTTAAACACTTCAAGAATACAAGACATGGAGAAATGAAGAAATGAAGACTTGAAGCTCTTGAAATCATTTGTATGTTGTGGTTTGTGGCCTAATTTCTTTATTTTGTTATTCCTAGCCGGTTTTGGAGGCTAGTTGTTTTTGTTTTCTGCATTGTAAAACTTGTTGCGGGCTCTGTGGGAATCCAAGAGTAGCCCCGTTTTGTGTTCGTTGTGACAAAGTGGGATTGATCACCCACATGGTCACATTTTGTTGTTCCCACTAGTGAGGCACAATTGTTGGTCACTGTGGGTTTGAAGTTTAGGAGCCAATCTTTCGGACAGCACAGCTCGTGGTCTGGCTATCCCGTTTTACCCGTCTGAGGCCGTGGTTTCTTATCACCCTACCCTTACCTTGGCCCATATAGAGAACCACAGGATAGGCCAATGAAAAACTGAAGTTCGAAGACAAAAGATTGAGGATTGAAGGCCGAAGATTGAAAACTGAAGACTGAAGACAAGAAGACTCGAAGGTTATTTGAAGTTCCTGGCTAACTAGTTCCAGTTGCAGCCAGATACCTTGCGTATTCCCTAAGCGCACTCCTCTCAACTCGACACCGGTACTTGACTTCCCAATCCGCTCGGACACTACAGAGGATGGCTATTAAATTGCTGAATGGATCCGACGAATCCAATTCTTCATCATCGACAACCTTCAGTTTTTCTTTTGAAGTCGATCTGCCATGACTTGGTGGTGTCCCTTGCCCGTGGGGAGGCGTAGTCTTCTGTCGCTTTATAGGCGACAGCAAACCCTCTTCTTCTTCTTCCTCTATTTCCGGATCCAATCCGAGAACAGATTCTGCTTCTTCATCTGTCTCCGACTCTCCATATTTCAGGAGGATTTCTTGGGTCTTCCATGTTTTATCCTCTGAACTAGTCAAGAGTTGGTGATTATAGTATAGGTGGAAGAGGTAAGGGCATATCGGGATAGCGCTACTCTTCCTTGCTCTCCCAATGAGTTGGGCAACCAAATCAAAAACAATTTGGGCCCAATCGACATTCCAGATCCCACATAAGGATTCAAAAATCGTATTACCGAAGGTGATCGTTACCCTTGTCGACTTTTTTGAATAGAAGACTGGAATCAAGAACTGAAGAAGGCGACGGTACCAGTCGTCTACGCAATCTTCGACTACATATCCGTTCTTTGGGTTCTTCACAAAGTAGATCCGGTCCATTCATTACTTCGTTCTCATACCTAATTTTGGTTTTTCCTACAACTATTAATCAGATCCAGTCCCTTTTCACTAGTTTCCGTTCCGACTTCTAGGTAAGTTAACAAAAACCAAAAATTTACGTTATGACAGAAACAATGGGTGAAGAAGGAAGAGAGTGTTGAAAAATGAGGGAAAAATGGGTAGCCATTGCTACCAATGGGAGTTGCCTACTTTGAAGATCGATGACTTCTAGATAATAAGTTCAATGAGGCTGAAATTTAGAGGGATAGTGGAACATGAAGCTAGTTTTCCAAAAAGTTTAGGCTCAATGGATTCCAAGCAAGAATGAAGACACGGCGGGTTATTTATTGCAAGGGTGTTGGCTGCCAACGGCGTTTGAGACAACCAACTTTGGAGGAATACATCTCGCGAACAAAGAAGTGTATGGAGATGAGTTTTGGAAGAGTTAGAGCTCTTAGAGTAAGCCTTCTAAAAAGCCTAAGCAAGTCAAAAAGAAACCAAGAATGAAAACGCAATGATCAATTTACACTACTAGAAAATTTAATTTTTCTGTGGTTTTAGTCGCGTTGATCCAGTCAAAATCTGACAAAAATTTGTTCAAATCAATAGATTTTTGTCAGATTCTGACCGGATCAACACAACCAAAACAACAGAAAAACTAAATTTTCTAGTAGTGTTACTCCAAAGGTGTTAGCTGCCTTCTTGGTTGTGAGTGAATTTGTAGTTCATTTTGTTAAAAACGTTATTATTTTGGAATTTGGAGGCTTAGGGCTAATTGCCATGGGCCTTGAGTGTCCATAGACACTATTTTGAAGAAACTAGTAGATTGTATTTGGTATAATGAATGGAATGTATTTGATTTTTCAATAGTTGAAATATAAATAGAGAATCTTATTTTCTTGTGGGTCTTGAGTAAGTGTGGAGGGAACCATCCAATTTAGGTTAAGATTAGAGTTAGTTAGTGGGAGTGTTTGATGAAAAAACAATGTTAAAAGTACTCAAAAATGAAGGTTAGGATGTTAATATTAGATCTAAGAGTTTGAGGAAGTAAATAATGTCAAAGCATGTGGAAGATTGAGTAATTGAGTGATTGATTGGATGTTGTTTTTCTTTATTTAGGGCTCAAATTTGACTCATTTAGGTCCCTAATTGCAATTTCTAAATAAGTTTTTGGTCTATAAGGCTGCCTTAGCTTTTGAAACATGTATTAGAATGTTTGTAGAGTCACAAAACACACAATTGGATGACTTTGGGGTGTAGTCCCTCTTTTTTCTTAAAGTTATTTAGGTATAAATTCATATAACTAATGAAGAGTAGAATCGTACACTTCCCACTGGCCCAACTCTAAGGGTATTTTTTGCTACATGGTGAAAAACACTCATAAATTGCATTGTACCAAATGAATTTAGCACCCTCAACGTTCCGCACCCCAACACCCATTTGATTCCGCAACTTCTTCATTTTTGAGTAAGTGCTCCTTAACTTCTCCCATTTGTTCACTTTCTCCCGGATTCTTGAGGAAATTAGGCAATAAGGAGCTTGTGGATTCTCACCCATTGATGTTGTTGCATCATGACCGAGTTATGAGCTTCCACATGCTCCTTGCATTGTACAAGTAAAAACTTAATGGCAACATTACTCCAATGCCATTCTTGAAGAGGTGGTTGAGATTGCAAAGGAAAAGGTGCAACAATTGGAATGGAAGAAATAAGAGGTGGAACTTGAGAAAGTGGGGAAGTATTAACTACAACAATCTCTCTTCCTCCATGCTTATTCTCAACCCTAAGAAATTAGGAAGAAATAGTACCAAATACAAAGCCTAATCACTTGTTACAGAAAACTAAATAATTAAAAACGAACGCTCTGCAAGTGAGCAGCTTGCCTTGGAGGAGGTACCAATGTACGGGGAGATCCAACGGCTAATAGAAAATCAGCCAAAAGAAATTAGCAAATTACTATTTTAATTTCAAATTTTTAGGCCGTATAACCAAACAGAATACTTGGAGTATAAGAAATCAACCGCTTATGATAAAAAACGATGGTTTTCATCCAATTTTCATTAAGAAACAAGGGATTTTGACTGCCCTACTTATGCGACCACCAGTTCTTAGGTGACTAGCCCAAAGGTATAACCAACATTCAATAAATTAAAGAATCCAAGATATCCGACAATGCCCCAAAACCTTCAATGTTCATTGAATATGAGTACCATGAGGTATGAAGACAAGTTCTTTGTACAAGTGAGGTGGTAGAAGGTAAAGCAACCCATGTGGGATATGTAAATTAGGATTAGTTAAAAGCTCAACTATTCATAGTAAAGTCATAAGAATTTTGTATAAAGTAAAATTTTAGACCTCATTTAAGCATAGTAAATAAAGAATTTCAAAAACTTTGAACTAAAAAAATGTGGAAAATCAATCTAAATTTCATCTTTAAAAATCCTTTTGTAATTTTGAGACTCCAATTAAAAGTTATGGATAAAATTCAAAGAGGATATTTGAAAATGCCAAGAAAAATGTCCCTATTAACTTGTCACAACATGAATTTTTGGTTTTGTTTAGCTTATCCAGAATTTGGAGCGGAAACTAGTGAAGAGGAACCGAATCTAAGTACAAACTATAGGAGAACCGGAAATAAATACGAAAAATGAAATAGTAGATAGACCGGATCCAATACAGTCGAAAGTACAAATTGGTCGGAACCGGAAACTCATCCCAAATTAACCTATGAACCGGATTAGGGTTAGACCGGATGTCAAGCCGCCAGAACCAAAAACAGTCATAATGACCAGGGCAGGGGCCTGAGACTATTTAAGGACTGATCTTGCTAGTCTTACTTCTTTTCATTTCCTTGCGATTTAGGCACTTGTCGTATTGTTTTCAACATCTTGTGCCTTCTTGTAGTGTGAGAGCGTACTTGTAGAATTTGATGGTGTGTGACGTTGCTTCCGGTTGAGATCGAAGAGAGAAGTAAGGAACGGAATGTGCGGCTAGGAGCGGGTAAGGTAGAATCGGTAAGGGATCCGTGTGAAAAGTAACCCACTCCCATGCTACTGTTGCGTAAGAGGAGAACGGGGTCAACTAGCTCCGTTCCGGTCGAGGAGAAGCTCCGGAAGGTAGTTCTGGTGAGTCCCTCCGATGAACACGAAAAGGCCCAACTCATAGAAGATTTAACTTCTATGGGTTGCCAAGGGTTTGCTGAGAAACCCTGGGGATTCCGGGATGAGTAGATGGTGAAGGAACTCTTGGGCAAATTGTCCAATGAGTTCGACAACACCTTGAGAGGGAATCCGTCCCTCTGGACTGAAGAAGTCTGGAAGACGGTGTATGATTTTAGGGTAGGGGGTTTGGAAATGGCTAGCCGGAAAGATGAATTCATCCGGAATAAATTCTACGGTGTCCCCAACCCTAAGGACGGATATGTAGTCAAGGATTGTATAGACGACCAACATCGTCGTCTCCTTAAGTTTCTGATTCCGGTCCTGCATCCGGAGAAACCGACAAGGGTAACGATCACACTTAGAAACACCATTTTCGGTTCCCTATGCGAAACCCGGAACCCGTATTGTATTTGATCTGGTGACCCAATTCATTGGGAGGACAGGGAAGAGTAGGGCTACACCAATATGTCCCTACCTCTACCACCTGTACCATAACCACCAGCTCTTGATAAATGAGGAAGAGAAAGAGTAGAAAACCTAAGGACCTCTTCTAAAATACGGAGAGTCAGAGGAAGACGAAGAGGTGGAATCCATTCTTGGATCGGATCTGGAAACGGAGGAGGAGGAGGAAGATTTGTTGCCGCCAATCAAGCGACATAAAACGACGCCTCCCCACGGACGAGGAACGCCACCAAGTCATGGCATGTCAACTCCGGAATGAAAACGAAAGGTTGTCAATGAGGAGGAAATGGATCCACGGAATCCATTTAATAATTTAATATCTATTCTCTGCAGTGTCCAAGCAGATTGGGAAGTGAAGTATCGGACCTTGGAGGCAATCGGAAAGCTGGTGGGTGCAACACCAGATAGCAAGCTTCTAGAGAAGGTAGCAGACTGCATCACCAATCCGGTCAAGTTCCGGAGGTAGGAGGAAGAGGTAATCCGCCTGTAGAAAGAAGTGGATACCTTGAAGGCGGAAAACTTCGTCTTGAAGGAGAATGCGACCGCCACTCGGGAGATGGCAGAGGAAACTCGGAAAGTAGCTAAGCAGGTGAAGGACATCCTAGGAGTATCCGAGATGACTACCACCAAAGCCAAGCTATTCGACAAGGAAGTTCAGAAGGAGAAGAAACTATCCAGTTCTAGGATAGTAAGGATTCTCACAGATTACGCTGAATGGGTCGAGACGGTGGTGATGGAGGCGCGGATATCAACGGACCGGATTGAGGAGAGTAGCTGGAAGCTGACGGGAGCTACCTATTCTAAGGAGTTCCACCTGTCCGACCTCTCCTTACTGGAATCATTTCCGGATGTGTTAGTTGTTGAGGAGGGAAAGGATAAGACTTCCAAGTCCAAGAAATCCGCGCAGGCACCTAAACCGGCCAACACCCCAGAGTCCGCCATTGATCTGGAATCTACATCCAATTCCGACCAAGGCGACCCGGTCCCTAGACCTACAGATGGAGAACGGATTTGAAACCTGACTGAAATCTTTGAAGGAATGGAAGCCGATCCGAGGAGTCCTACTTTAGATTTAAAGTTATAAATTAGTTAAGTTTGTACATACTAGGGGGATTTAGGACGGAACTAGATCCTATTCTAATCCGGTAGAGTAGTAGGTAGGACCAGAAGTCTAGCCTGAAAATGCGGTAGGATTTCGTGGCACTTTTTCCCTTTTTGTACTTTAGGGTTTTGTATATAAACCAATCCCTGGAAAGGGAGGAGAAGGGGAAAAAAAACATTTTCTTTTGCAAATTTCTTTGTGCTCTTCTATTTTGCTTCCTTGTTATATGTTCCTCCGTGTAAGTGTGCGCATGAGTGCTATGTGACCGGAAGTAAGGAAGGTAGGAATGGAGTTGTAGTTGATTTTTCCTTCCCTTGGTGCATTCTGTTTTGATTCTAAATGTATGTGAGTAGGTAGTGAAGAGTTGGGAGTGCACTTCAGTTCCTCAACACGTCTAGAGTTTGAGATTCCGGGTGAAAAAACCGTTGCTAAGCTAGGCGGATAGGGAGGGATTCTTTTCTCGCGCTAGAACTCTTGGGTGGGAAATCCGGTTGAGTGTCCGATCTCCTGTGAGGTCTCACTGCCCTAGTTGGCAAATGGAATAGTTCTAGTAAGTGTTGGAATGGACGGATTTACTTGTAACCACCTAACTTCGCACGGATAGAAAAAGGTGCCCAAGGTCGTTGTAGTATGAGGGGATCGTATGGAGGGGGGTCTTTGTGTGACTTGCAATCCGGATTAATATCTAGGTTGTTGTAAAGGACCAAACCGGATTCGTAGTAAGTAGAAGATCAGAGTAGGTCTTCAGCCACTATAAGTAACGGAAGGAGTGGTGGGCCTACCACTTTGAAAACCAAGCGGCGACCCCTCTGATGGTAAAACAGAGGCTAAATTAAACCGGATAGGATTAAAGAAGTGTGTAGGTAGAGTGAAGCGGATTGGTCTACAAAGGTAACCAGGATCGGATTTTGTAGGATTCTGGGGTGGTGGTGTTATAAGGACCGGATAGTTAGTAGGACCGGAATGGTGGTAGAAAGCCATTCTTCATCTTTCCAGGTAATATAGTGTTTCCGGTATTAGGCATAGAACCGGAAAGTAAGATTGTATACTAACTTAGCCTAAATAGCTTAATGAAGCTAGATACTTCACAAGATCTCGTGGATTCGATCTTTAGAGTCACTTAGTTATACTCTAGAGTGGTTTTGGGGAGTATAACGGGGAAATCACTTACCTTGTACTACGACATAACTCCTCTCTAAAATTTGTCCATAACTTTTGATTAGAGTTGTCGCAACGTGAATTTTTGGTTTTGCTTAGCTTACCCAGAATTTGGAGCAAAAACTAGTGAAGAGGAAATGGATCTGATTAAAAGCTATAGGAAAACAAGAATTATATACGGAAAATGAAATTGTAGATAGACCGGATCTAATCTAGTCCAAAGTTCAAATTGGTTGGACCCAGAAATCCATCCGGAATTGACCTACGAACCGGATTAGGATTAGACCGAATGTCAAGCCGTTAGAACCGGAAATGGTCATAATGACCAAAGCGGGGTCTTGAGACTATTTAAAGACTGACCTTGCTATTCTTACCTTTTTTCATTTCTTCGCAATTTAGGCGCTCCTTGTGTTGTTTTTCAGCACCTTATGCCTTCATGTAGTGTGGAAGTGTACTTATGGAATTTGATAGTGTGCGACACTGCTTTCGATTGAGATCGGAGAGAGAAGTAAGGAACAAAACGTGTGGCTAGGAGCAGGTGAGGTAGAAGCGGTAAGGAATCCATGAGAGACAACCTAAGTCTATGCCGCTATTGCATAGGAAGAGATCGGGATTGGTTGGACCCGTTCCGATTGAGGTGAAGCTCCGGAAGGTAGTTCCGGTGATTCCCTTTGACAAACAGGAGAAGGCCCAACTCATAGAAGACTTAACTTCTATGGATTGCCCAGGATTTGTTGAGAAACCCTAGGGGTTCTGAGATGAACAAATGGTGAAGGAACTCTTGGACAAATTGTCCAATGAGTTTGACAACACCTTGCGAGGGAATCCGTCCCTCTGGACTGAAGAAGTTTGAAGGGCGGTGTATGATTTCCGGGTAGGGGGTCTATGGATGGCCAGCCAGAAGGATGAATTCATCCGGGGCAAATTCCATGGTGTCCCTAATCCAAAGGACGGATATGCAGTTGAAGATTCGATTCCAATCCTTCACTAGAGAAGCTGACAAGGGTGACGATCACCCTTAGTAATACAATTTTTGGTTCCCTATGCGGAACCTGGAGCGTGAATTGAACCTGGATTATCTTTGATCTAGTTGCCTAGCTCATTGAGAAGACAAGGAAGAGTAGGGCTACTCCAATATGCCCCTACCTCTACCACCTATACCATAATCACCAGCTCTTGACAAATTACGGAAGAAAAGGAGTGGAAAACCCAGGGAGCTCTCTTGAAATACAGAGAGTCAAAGGAAGACGAAGAGGTGGAATCCGTTCCTAGATCGAATTTGGAAACGGAAGAGGAGGAGGAAGAAGGTTTGTTACCACCAATTAAGCAATACAAGACTATGCCTTCCTACGGACGAGGAACACCATCAAATTGCGACAGGTCGACTCCAAAAGAGAAGGGGAAGGCTGTCACTGAGGAAGACTTGGATCCCCGGGATCCATTCAACAAATTAATAACTATCCTCTACGGCGTTCGAGCAGATTGGGAGATCAAGAATTGAATCTTGGATGCGATCAGGAAGCTGGTGGGAGCAAGACCCGACAGCACATTGCTAGGAAAGATAGCTGACTGTATCACCAATCCGGTTGAGTTCCGAAAGGAGGAAAAAGAAATCGTCTGGCTGCAGAAGAAGGTGGATACCTTAAAGGCAGAAATCTTCGCCTTAAAGGAAGATGTGACCACTACTCGGAAAATGGTGGAAGAGACTCGGAAGGTAGCTGAGGAAGTGAAGGACACCCTAGGAGTATCCAAGATGGTCACTGCCAAGGCTAAGCTATTCGATGAGGAGGTGCAGAAGAAGAAGAAACTATCTAGTTCTAGGATAGTGACACTATAAGAAAACTGCGTTTTTGACGATGTTTTGACAAAAACACGTGACGTCTAGAAAAACGTCACATGTTTTCAAAAACATCCGACGTTTGCCAAAAAACAAGTGCTAGGTAATGAGATTTCAATTGATGTCAACGACAACAAGGCAACAAAATTCAGAGAATAAATGAATGTCACTTGCAACGTCACATGTCTTCCATGACGTCAAACACAACAGAATATGTTTTTTTTGACATCACAAAAAACATGAGAAATCCACGTCAGCAAGTAAACTTATTTTTATTATGGCTAAATTAGTAAAAATTGTTTTGAAATGTTGACCACATATAAAAATTTAAGGATAGGGCAGCCACGTAGCATACCTTGCAAAAAAAAGGACATGGATGGATGTGCACCATGGATGAGAAGAGCTGGTTTTTATACTAGTGGGGTGATAGGAAGAGAAACAATCCATATGGGATAAGTACAACAAAACTTGTGTTCAATATAAAATGTGTAAAAAAACAAGACTCGTTGATTCTGATGTCTAAATCAACATGTCACATGTCTGAAACAACATCTACATGTCTAAAACAACATCTACATGTCTAAAACAACGTCAAAATGGACAATGTTCAAATTCCCATTTTCCATTTATCCCATATCTTTTGTCTCATCATGGACAGAGAATGAATATAAATAGGACCCCTTTACCTTCATTTTTAATAAATTTTAATGACTTATTTCCTTCATTTTGCCATCAAAAATCCTTTTGATCGTACATGGTAAGTTTTCTTTACATTTTTTTGAATTAAAATTTTTTATATGTTTATTTTATTTTATTTTTTCAATAGTTTTTTTTGTACTGACCTTATTTAGGGTTTTTTGTACTGACCTTTGCATGACATAAAGGTTGTTCACAATGATGTCAAAATGGACACGTCTACGTTTTATGAGACATCATGAACAACAGGACTTTAGAATTTCAACTCACCCAATATTGCTGACGTGGCATCTGACGTGGCATGTCCACATCAAAAAATGCCACGTCAAATTTGAAAGGGGTCCACGTCACCGCCCCGGGCAGGAAGGGGTTGGGGGAAAAAAAGTACACGTGGCAAAAATTGCCCAAAGAAAAGTTGAGTTGGCATTTTGGACCCCTCCACATGTCACAATTAGAGAAGTTTGGAGGCCTTGAATTTTTTTGACGTCACAAAAAATCGTCATGTTATTGGTGACGTTCACAAAAATTTTAGCATGTTTTGGACGTTTCTTTTTTGACAGATTTCGGAGGACATCAACGTCGATGTCAAACCCGTTTTTAAAAACACAGATGCCTGTTTTTTGTGACATCCAAAAAAACTACGTTTTCTTATAGTGTGAGGATTCTCACAGATTACGCTAAGCGGGTCGAGACGGTGATGATGGAGGCACGGATATTGGCGGACTGGATTGAAGAGAGTAGCCGGAAGCTGACGGGGGCTACATGTTCCAAGAAGTTCTACCTGTCGGACCTCTTCTTACCAGAATTGTTTCCGGATGAGCTAGTTACAGAGGAAGGAAAGGATAGGACTCCTAAGTCCAAGAAGTCCGAACGAGTGCCCATATAAGCCAATACGCCAGAGTGTGCAATTGATTTGGAGTCTACACCAAATTTCGGTCAAGGTGACCCGGTCCCTAGATCTACAGATGGAGAACGAAATCGAAACCTGAGTGAAGTCTTTGAATAGATGGAAACCGATCTGAGGAGTCTTACTTTAGGTTTAAGGTTATAAATTAGTTAAGTTTGTACATACTAGGGGGATTTAGGACAAAACTAGATCCTGTTCTGATCCGGTAGAGTAGTAGGTAGGACCAGAAGTCCAACCTAAAAATGTGGCAAGATTCTGTGGCACTTTTTGCCTTTTTGTACTTTAGAGTTTTGTATATAAACCATTCTTTGGGAAAGAAAAAGGAGAGAAAGTCTTCTTTTGCAAATTTCCTTGTGTTTTCTATTCGCTTCCTTGTTGTATGCCTCTCCCGTGTATGTGGTAGTATTGTATGATAGAAAGAAAGGAGGGCAGAGGTAGAATTGCAAGTGATTTTCTTCCCCTGGTGTTTTCGTTCTTATTTTAAGTGTATGTGAGTAGATAGTAAAGAGTTGGGAGTGCACTTTAGTTCCTCAGCACGTCTAGAGTCTTGAGATTCCGGGTGAGAAAACTGTTGTTAGGCTAGGCAAAAGGAAGGGATTCCTTAATCGCGCTAGAACTCCCGGGTGGGAAATCCGGTTGAGTGTCCGATCTCCTGTGAGGTCTCACTACTCTAGTTGGTAAACGAAATAGCTCTAGTCGATGTTGGAAAGGACGGGTGTACTTGTAACCACCTAACTTTACACGGATAGGAACAAATACCCCAGGTCGTTGTAGTATAAGAGGATCATACGGGGGGTCTTTGTGTGACTTGCAATCCAGATTAATATTTAGGTTGTTGTGAAGGACCAAATCGGATTCGTAGTAATTAGAAGATTAAGGAGATAGGATAGTGGGTCTTCAGCCACTATAAGTTACGGAAGGAATGGTGGGCCTACCACTCTTAAAATCAAGCGGCAATCCCTCTGATGGTGAAACAAAGGCTAAACTAAACCAAATAGGATTAAGGATATATGTAGGTAGACTGAAATGAATTGGTCTACAGAGGTACTCGGGATCGGACTTTGTAGGATTCTGGAGTGGTAGCGTTATACAGACCGGATAGTTAATAGGACCGGAATGGTGGGAGAAAGTTATTCCTCAGCTTTCTGGGTATTATAGTATTTCCGGTTTTAGATATAGGACTAGAAAGTAAGTTTGTATACTGACTTAGCTTGAATCACTTAATGAAGCTAGATACTTCACAGGATCTCGTGGGTTCAATCTTTAGAGTCACTTAGTTATACTCTAAAGTGGGTTTTGGGGGTATAACAGGGAATTTACTTACTTTGTACTACGACAAGAGTCTCAAAATTACAAACGGATTTTTTGAAGATGAAATTTAGATTGATTTTCCACATTTTTCGAGTTCAAAGTTTTTTGAAATTTTTTATCCTACTATGCTTAAATGAGGTTTGAAATTCTACTTTATATACAATTCCTGCATTTTTGACAATGTGTAGTCAAAGCTCTCATCTTCAAAAGTTCAAATTGTCCCGCATAATTTATAACAAACAATGAATTTCATCATAGAAATGACCTCTCCACTCTCTTTTCAATAAATCCTAATAAAGTAATCCCTTAATTTTGCCATCTATTTTTGTTATTGGTAGATGGTCAAATGACAAATTGGTCTTTAACTTTATAGATTATTATTAGATTCTGTACATTTATTTGTAGATTTGGCTATTTGGTCTTTGAATTAATAAAAAAAATTCAACACTTTTTAAAAAGTTAATGAAAGTTGAACTTGATTTCTGAGTATGGTAGTATGCAAATATATTGCTTTAATTGATGAGTTGCCTTCAATTGAATTTTTGAACTTAGTTTTTGAGCTTAGTTTTTGTATTTTATTTGCCTATTTTTTACTGATTGCTTTTGCAAACTTAAAGAAAATGGTTGAAGTAAGAAAAAAAATTGATTTTTTACCAAACAAAATGATTAAGCTTAGGGTTTGTTCACACTAGTCATTATGTCAGCAATATTAGGATAGGAACAGGTAAAAGTGGACACTAGAAGAAAAACGTGTCCGTTGTAACCCACTGAGATGCGACTATGTGTCCTATACAACTGAGATGCGACTGTAGCCCTCTGTATTTGCACCAAATTTCACGTGTATGTAGTTGTAGTCGCAAAGTAGTCGGAAAATGAAGAATAGGGTTACGATATTGTAACAGAAGAACTAACATGAGGTATTCTACATCCAGTATTCATCGCAGTTGTCCATGTGGACAGCTATCCGCGAAGTAGAGTCCATCGTAGAAAAATGCAATCGCTCTGATTACAAGCTACAACTAAAAACTAGAAGATTGCAACTTAGAAATGATTCAAATGCAACTAGGAATCAACTATAATGCAACTAGAGCCCGACTATAGTGCAACTAAAAAACGATTCAAATGCAACTAGAGAACAAGTGCAATGCAACTAGAACATGACTGAAAATCGATTCAATTGTCCCATATCGATTGTCAAGAATACCATCAGCTTGAATAGATAAGAATGGTAAGTTATAGCATTCTTGTGTAATGAATTTTGATAGTGAAATTCTAATATTTATATATTTTGTAGATTTTTACACTTTGTAGATTTCTATAATCTACAACTCTATAAATTATAACCAAGTCGCAAACTAGTTGCAAATCAGTTGTATGTTAATCGCAAACCAGTTGCACACTAATCGCAAACGAGTTGCACATCAATCGCAAACTAGTTGCAAACCAATTGCACACTAGTTGCAAATTAGTTGTATGTCAATCGCAAACCAGTTGCACTCTAGTCGCAAACGAGTTGCACATCAATCGCAAACTAGTTGCACACCAGCTGTATGTCAATCGCAAACCAGTTGCACATTAGTTGCAAACCAGTTGCACACAAATAAGTGAAATAACTTCCACACCAGCAACCATGTCACAGCAGTTCATCGACGAAGTTCTCCATTGCCTATCGAATGACAAACAACCTCGCGACTGTAGTGCAACTCATGCGACTTGTCCACTGCGACTGTGGACTCCAGAATATCACCAAGTCGCAAACGTCCGATACGACTACAAACCAGTTGCAAACCGCAGTCGCAAAACCCTGCTTTTTCTTCTAGTGGAAGGGGGAGTTCCCACTAGAACATTAGTATATTTGCTGAGCCTACATGGATGCTGAGCTGGTGCTCAAGTAAAGTCGCTCATCGTAGAAAACATCAGTAGTTCAGAGCATCACCACGGCTGCACTTCAAGTAGGGGCGCCAAGTGGGGCTTCCCCGCTACTACTCTGCCCCATGGCTGACAAGCCAAGCCAGGGCGATAAATGGATATTAAATGCAAACAATTTGAAAATTTTGAAATAAAATTTACAAAAATCTAACTTTCAATGCATTACCTCATTCTTTCAAAAGCACTCTCAACTTAATTTGAGTTTCTGTGGAAGAAGAGAAGCTCAGTATATACACATAGGGTAGTAGAAGGTAGAACAAACAATGTGGGATGAGTAAAATTAAAGTAAGTAGGAGTCAACACTCATAGTTAATTCAAAAGTAGGTATAGTAGAATGAACTTTGAATTAACTATGAGTGTTGAGCTCCTACTTACTCTAATTCTACTTATCCCACATTGTTTGTTCTACCTCCTACCACCTCATGTGTATATAGAGAGCTTCACTTCTCATTCAAAACTTAACAAAGTTGAAAAGCTTATCTCCCAATTTTCTACACACAAATAAAGGGAACTTTATTGTAGTTGGAAGATGATTTTCTTTTTCAATTTTTTTGACACAAGTTAAAGATGAACTATGGTTCAAATTACTTGTGAGGTTATTTGAGGCCAGGTGGGGTTAGTGCCATCAACGATGGGGTAGTAAGGACTGTCAGTGCCGTCAAAGATGGAGTGAAAAGGGCAGCCAAATCCTTTGGCGAGCTGCGTTGAAGCCCCACTATTTGCTAGTGCCCTCCCCTGCTCCCCAAATTCTGTCGTTTGGCACGCCTGCCGTAGCCTTCTTGCACAACTTTCACACGCCAGGGTAGCGTGCAACCGTGGCGATGCTCTCTGGCGGCACAGCTTGTGGGAAACACGATAGTGAGGCCAGATATCAGCTGAAGCAGACAAGGAATGAGTGATGGAAGGTGTTGGACTAGTCCTCAGGACTGGTTCCGAGCCTGCTACTCAATGAACTGTCCTTCTCTTTGTTTGAGGCGGGCCTTTAACTAATAACAACGTTCCTATATACTACTCAGTGCGAACAGACCCTTAAGGTATGTTCCTACTTGGACTTAGGTAGGAATGTCGATGTTCAATAGCACAGTTGCTGTAAGAGTGACATGAACGTATTCACACACTGCAATATCAGAGTAATTTTTGCAGGGCTGGTATGTAAAATTTCACACTTCGTAGTGTTTCCACTTGCCAACGTATTATGTAAAACATGAGCTGGGTTTGGTGCTGGGTTACCATGCATTCACACATGCACTGACATCGTTAGTGGTAGGGTCGGTTTTGTGACTGGTAGTGAGCTGTTTTTTGGAAAAGCGACCACCCGTTTTCCAAGTTGACGGTGCTAAAGTCCTTTGCAAACGCTGTCGCGCTCTAGCGGCTGCCTTCTTTGTTTTTTGTCCGATGATGCTTGCAATCGCCTTCGAAAATTGTAGCGTGAACGAGATTTTCTGTAGCTGTTGCTCTTGGTCTGTGAGCGCTAGTGATTGTTGTTGTAGGTTTGCGGACCTGCAGAGAAGAGACTAGGACTTCCAACAACGTGCAACGCTCAAATTTTCGTCAACATACCTGATTGCGCAAGTGTTGGCAGCTACGACAACAAAAGAAACAACATTGTAGCGCTACTTTACGGTTGTAAACAATCAAAAGAGCCATGCCTGTGAGGGACTAAAAGACTGCGGCGACAATTTCCTTTTACTTCAGGTATGAACATTTTCATTTCACCTATGTTTGGATACTCAACTTCTTTAAAGTGAAGCTGTCGCCGCGATGTTCAGCAGATGCCGCATACTTGGACTGTCTGCTGGGAACGGGGCCATTAAGTAATTTTTGTGTTGCCGCAACTTCTAGATTAGCGATGCATAATTCCCCTCTGTCAATGCACCCACTCCGTCTCTTAAAATCTGCATTTTTGCTTCTTCTATTCAATGAGCTGTCCGGTCTTGGAAGTCGTATTGTCGCTCAATGTACCATTCCTTTGTCCTGCAGTGACTGATGACTCAGGAATAGTCCATAGCCATGGACGACATCTTGAACCCTAGCGCTACGGTGGCTCTGGCGACATGGCTCCTTCTATTTCTATTGGAAGGCACCTCCGTTTCCCATGACCATCATGAGGTCGCTGAGGATGAATCGGTGGAGCTACTGCAGACAATTGTGGAGACAGACTGTGGGCCGTTTGCTGTAATGTGAACGTTGATGCAGACAACGTTGTTGAATTACAGACTTTGTGACACTCTAAATGTTTACCAGGATGACTTCAGTTTTTGGGTGAAGCCTCGTTCTACAACTTGGTTTTCAAGATTCTTACTTGAACAGTATGATGACCACCACTGGATTTCCATGTTCCGTATGACGAAACCAGCGGTGTTTTCTTTGGCATCACTCCTCAAACCTCATGTTTAGAAGAAAAACACAAGGTACAGATTGGCGATTCCTGTCTTGGTTCGTGTTGTATGTACCTTATTTAAACTTACACACGGTGCTAATCTCACCATTTGTAGTGAGATATTTGCCATTAGACGGAGTACAGTTTCAAAGGTGCTAAGAGAAGTAGTGCATGCCATAAACGATTGTTTGAGGCATAAGATCGCTTGGCCCCGAGGCATCAACATGAGAACCACACAACATAACTTCTTTGAATTTTGTGGTTTGCCGGGAGTGGTTGGAGCTATTGATGGTGTGTAGATCCCTATTTCCAAACCAGTAGTGGGTGCCACTGACTACTTCTACTTCAAGTCTGGAGCTTATAGCATGAATTGCCAAGCAGTTGTTGACAGTGACAAGCACTTTCTTGATTTGTACGTTGGGATGCCCGATTCCACGAACGACAGTCATATGTTGAGGCGGTCTTCTCTTTTTGAATTGGCCTCCAATGGAAGTACAATGGATGCGACGTGTGTGTATAAGGGGTACACACCATATTTGATAAGCGACTTGGGTTACCCCCTCCTACCATGGTTGATGGTACCCCATCGAGATAGCACTACATTGTCCATTTCTGAACGCCTCTTCAACCGAAGACTTCGTAGAGGACGTTCCGTGGTGGAAAATGCTTTTGGTATTTTGAAGCAATCTTTCCGAGAGCTACTGGACACCTCTGATTTGCACGTCACTTTTATGCCAGACGTGATTGTGTGTTGTGTAATTCTCCATAATTTACTCCTTCAACAATCACATGAGCAGGTGGAGCAACTATTACACATCCTATACACTAAAGGTCTCTCTCGTGACCAGGAATTGGATGAAGGTATTTCCAATGATGCAGCAGCTGCCACAACCAGTGAAATTCCATCAGTCACTACATCTTCCCGAAGAGTAGCACTCAGTGTTTTCCTCTCAACACGTCACAGGCAGCACTGCTGAAATTCAAGGTTCGTTATTTTCTACTCGCTTTCAATTTTTTTCCTCTGTCTACAATTGCGTTTTTTGTTTGTGGCATGCCCATCGTAGAAGTTCCACAGAACTACCTCCTCTGAAGCTAACTTATTTCCTCCGTATTTTTGGACGCTCCGAGAAAAAGACTATGCAGCTTGATTTTAATAGACCTGCCTGTGCCATGATTGTAAACAGTTGTTCACGTTGCACGGACTACGACTAACAATGGAACATTGTAGAGAGCTAGCTAGCCCACACCATTTCAAAAAATTTTTTAAATGAAATTTTCAAAGTTATAGGACGTCATCTTCCTGACATTACTACTTCTAATTGGATTTCTTCTGTCTTATGTGTAGGGAAAAACTATCATCCTCTTTGTCAACAAAGCCATGAAGTCCAACTACCAAAAGATAATTGAAGCGTGGCCTAAAATGACGCCTTCTGAACTATGTACTGTACAGTAAATACTAGTTGGCTTTCACATGTGTAGGTTCTTTTCAGTGAAGCCTACGGCTGCAACTTCTACTCCTCGAAGTACAATAAGCATAAAACTAGAAATAGCACTTTTTTTGTGACAAAGTCAATTGAATTTGTCCTATACAGAGAGGATGCTCACTTTTCAATATTCCCGTGCCTCCGGGATCCCGTAAATAGCTCTTTCGATGTCCTGTCCTTTTCCTGTGAAGTCTTGTACCACGTATGAGGGGAAGGCCGGAACAGTAGGATCGCAGAACTGCTGCGGATTGCTTGCTACTATGGGAATTTGTCCCCGCGAGCTGCAGTCCTCCCTTTTATTGTTTTTGCTTGACATAGTCAAGCCTTTTGCTAATATAGAGGCCAGTTGAGAAAGGCAGGTCACCATCTCACCTTGCTTCATTATGGCGAGTCTTGCATTTTCATTTGTTGTGGCTGCAGCATCGTATAGGTGGAGGTCCTTCTCGCGCTGGTAAGACATTTACTGCTCAAATAATTTTAAGTGCAAGTCAATCTTACCTTGCTCCAACTGTAGTGATGCATCAGCAATGTGCTGCATCTGAGCAGCCATGTTAGCTCTTGTGGCTTTTGTGGCTTCGGCTATGATAAAATGGCCTGAAATGTTTTTGCGGCGGATGGCTGTATTACCGGGACGCTTGTGCACATCGGATGTAGTGTTCTCGGAGGAACTGATAATGTGGGGGAAGATTCCTAGTGGTAGACTACCGAAACCTCGCGTGGGATGAACGTCACTTAAGTCTTCATGTGGGACAGTTGGTGGTGCATTGGCCTCAGTTGTTGTTGCTGAATGAGGAAGACTATAATCAGTTGTGTCCATCGGGTCTTCCAGGTCTTCATCATTGTTGTTGTTCCCCTCACCATCTTATGCCGTCATAGGTGGGCCTCCATAGTTTCCGTCATTAGGGGCCAACAAGTCACGTACGTGGGGTGGTTGAATTTGAGGGCGATTTCCGAACCACTCGTGAATGGCATAGAAGAACTCCTCTTGGTAATGTCGTGGCAGCCCTTCCGCCTTGCGTTGAGTCACAGTCAAATCCCAGTACTCACGAATGCATCGCCCGATCCTGTTGAAGTAGTCAGCAAGTTTTTTGTAATCGGGGATGAGCTGGTTCCACTTTGTTTTGCATGCTGGACCGTCTCGCATGCAGGAAGAGAAATTTGCAAGCATGACAACATTGGAGATGCGAGTCCACTTCATTGTTTCAGGGATCATGAGGTCTCTCCCATCAATTGTGTCCATATCCAAGAAGTGGATATCTCTCTTCGCTTGTATGAGAGCTAATATCTCAGAGGAACACCAATTCAATCCTCTGTCTTTGCGAGGTCTTTTAGCTGGTCTGCGGCCACCTACATCAAGGGAACATCCCATTACTTGTGGAGTCGTAGATCCATTTGTCGTTGGAGTGCTTCCACCGGATGTCGCTCTGACATTCTAGCTGAACCCTGCACCACAGAAGAACCAGTGAGTTGACATTCGGCATGCCAAACATTGGTAGTATGAAGCAATCAGCAATGCAAGTGTACCGTATCAGGCGGCTTTATTGTGCGATTAAGCTAGCGAAATGGAAGTTTTTGGAAAATTTGAGCTGTACCAACGTCTAAGATAATACCACACTTGAATCGCACAAATTCCATTACCAAGCTTACACAAAGATTTGCCCAAACCAAAAAGGAGGCCACAATGTATATTAATTTATCTGTGAGAACCAGAACTCCAGCAAGAACTGCAACTTCATAAAAGCGTTCGACTAACATAATTTGAATTATTCAGTTCATGGATCTCCTGAACGCTTAATTTCGAAATCAAAATTACGACCATTGAGATATTGGCAGACGTTGGGGCTATGACAATTGTCTGACATGTTGGATTCTTGATTTACAGGCCGTAGGTATGTCGTTCAACCGAATTCGACGCTGGAAAGTACAGGAGAATTTTACAAATTTTTTAAGTTTATAGATCGATGAACAGAAGTCCATTGATCAGTCCATGAGGAAGTGGAAACTTAAGAAATGCCTCGTCTATACGTAGGGAACAGTCACGGCATAACTTAAAGGACATATCATTTTCACTTGGTTGAAGAAAAACGCAGCATGAGTACAACACTCTTTTACCGTATAAATCAAATAGTGCAAGTGAACGTTCATGTCAAGTACAGAAGCACGGCTGCTTTCTCTCAAAGTCTACATAAAATTCACAAACTGAAAGTTACTTCTCCCGAGGACAACGTCTGGACATACCAGAAAGGTGAGCTACGTGATTTTTTCCTTAGTAACTGCAAGTTCAAACGAATGCACTTCTAGTACGCAGGGATGAGAAGAGAAAACGAACTATGGAGCGGTGTCTGGCTAGGGCGCACAGCAGCTCCGAATCCAGCTGCATTCAACAAATTTTCCATTGAAATTCACTCTGCAAGTAGTTTGGAAACAAAAATAGTGTTACTTCAATTCTTGATCAGGGGAAGCGGATGTTTCACGTCGACACTAGTTTGCAATTACAGGTAACGATAGTCAAAAATCATGGCATCGCACAGGAAGTAGTTGTAACATGCAACAATTTATTTTGGAAACACGAGAGTATAAGTGCACATCAGTATATTTCGTACATGGATTGTTTTCATTCTCGTGAGCTGAATTATCGAAATTACTATCTTGGAAGAGCTAAAACAAACCTCATTGACGATCATGCATCAATATTGATGTAAAGACCACGGTGCATGCATTGGACATTGATCAAACAACAACGACTGAAGTGAAACGTGTGTTCTAATTGTAGGCCACATAGAATTGAAAATTCACCTTAAAGAAGCAGTAGTATTAGGTCAATTGCTCGCAATGGCAGTGTTCGTCGTCGATAGAAGGTAAAAAAAATTCAGACAATGAGATCAGATACAGTTCTGGAGATGAAGCATCGGAAGCACAGAAGTAACCGTCCGTTGTCCCGGTCACTTCCTCACATGCTGCCGGTTTAGAAGCAAAGTTCTATTTTTTTAAGCATAAAAGTGACAGCGGAATGTATAACTGGGACCCATGTACTGTTTCTCTGGAATTATCATGAGGGCGTTCTTTCGTAATAAGGCCCCTGGAAGTGCATTACATAATATCGTCTAATCCTCTCTGAAATATCTATTTTGGAAGATTCTCAACATGCTTTCCAGAATTCACTGTTCACACGCTTATGTCCTTCGTTCGCCTGATATTGCTGCTCTTATCGCCATGCCACATTAGTGGACACGTAGGTTCGGCAAACAACGTCGGCTGCAAGTGGGAATGCTTCACAAATGTGTGGCCACTACACCTCCTAAGACCATTGCTCTAAACCCAAGTGGGAACATACCCTTAGGCAACAACCGAATAACAATAAAAATTACTGAATGACATTTGTAAAGAACGGCAAAAAGCTGAGTCACCCTATAAACTCCCCGTTCAGTGGGAGGTACAATCGGGGAAGTCGGAGAAGCTGCGACGAAAGAGGGTCCGGGAACAAATATTCGCAAGTGACCCCCTGTGCACTGTAGCTGGAAAAAGCGTCTGTGGCGGGCGCTGGCGGGGGTCTGTTCCGCAAGGCTGAGTTCCGCCACCCCGCCACACATTGGAGCATGTGCGTGGGCTCATTGTTGTGTGTTACCTCTCCAGCTTTCGAGAGGAGTCGATTGATGTCTTCCTCAGTAGACAAGGATGGTGATCGCTTGACTGAATCGGGTGGGCGGCTGCGGTGCAAATTTGTGAGAGGCCAGAACCTCAGGGCGTAGGTGTTGGCGGATTGTTTACCGACATTTCGTCCTATTTTCTCGGCAGACTTGGAGATGAGACTGATTATTGTATTTCGATGAAGGATGTTAAATGCTCGACTGGCGAAGGTGGCTTTGGTGTGGATTTCGCGTGATACAGGACTTCTCACTGTAAGTCCCTCTGTTGCAGCTCCTGGCCCTTTGCGTGTGGAGTACTTAAATCTCGATCACATACTGTAACCTGATTAATTTTCGCTTTTCTGTTCTGCGGTTGATGCTAATAGAGTGAAGGCCACGACCCTGAAGGTATTCGTCTCGTTCAGGGTTCATCTACCGACAGTTTGATCGGTTGAGTCGGAGGTGCTTGAATTAAAGTTATTCAAAGGAATTTGAGAATGTTAAATGCTTGACTGGGATGTTGGCTTTAATTTGATGCAGATCAGCTCGCGTTGCAGGGCTTTTCACTTAAATGGTAAGCATACCTTTGTACTTTATTTACTGGAAAATAGAAAATCCCCGGGACTGCAATTTCTTGAGTTGCATGCACCTTTGATTGTCAGGTTATATATGATCAAGACTCTATCTTGGCTCTTGACAGTCTGCATTGTCGAGTACCCATGATTCGGTTTTGTGTTTTCCGGTTGATACAATTTGAGTGAAATGTCACCACCTCCAAGTGCAGGTCTAGGGTTCTTTTACCGACAATTGTCGTGTTTCTCTCCAGACTTGGGAGACGAATTGATGAGAACAAAACCACTGGCAGCTCTTGAAGCAGATGCGGGTAAGTTTCAGACCGTTCATGTCTTTTGCGATGTCTACTTTACGAATAATCATATCCTTTCGGAGCACGACGTGTGGGTTGATTTCGACAGTGTCATTGCATGGTAGCTGTTCTTCACGACCAGCTCCGAGTTCATCTATTGAAGTAATGAGTGGATTAAGTAGAGTAGAAGCCCTATAATTTGTCGGTGGTGGGCATTAGAATGGAAGGGTAATTTTAGAAGCGCAATGTCTGTGGTCAGAAAATACATCCTGGATTTTGGTGGTTCAGCATCAATTTTTCTCTTTCTCTTTAATCTAATTTGTTTGCCTATTTTGCTTGTCATGGATAGAAATATTAGTGAACACTTGCCCTTCGAGTGTGGGTGCATTTCAAGCTGTTGCGTGAATTATGGACCGGGGCAACTGGGATAAAACTCGGCCCACTCTGTTCAAGAGGGAAGCCATTGAAGTTGGTAATCCTCCTGCCATTTGCATGCTGTCCACAGTTTCAGCACTGTTTATCGTTATGAGAACTTTTTTTATTTTTCGTGCTTGTTCCGGGGTCCTCCATTGTGGATCATTTTGTGATGTTTCCAGTTTAAATTTTGTTGTATGAGTCTGACTTTGCGTTTATCAGTGCTTGCAGGTTCCTCTGAAGTGCATGTGCCTACAGATTGCGCTTCGACTCCAACCGAGACCCCGGAGCTTTACTTGAAGCTCGCCTCACAATGTTTGGAGCAAGCGGATAGGATATCTTCTCCACGCAAGTTCAACGGAGAGCAATGTAAATATCTGGTCAACAAACTCAGACTCGCTATTATGAGTACAAGTTCGATTACTGAACAAATCGAGACAGAGTTCCTTTCATTAGCTTTACCTGAAGATAAGGCGCGGCTTTTGGAGATTTTCAAACTACTGTATTCCATGGGAAAGGAAGTAGAGGACTTCACCGAAAGTTGTTGCGGACAGTTATGGATTCAATCGGCCATCTTGTTGACGAACATGTCGAAGCGCGTTGCGACAATCGGTTTCAATTTGGAGTTCTGCTCGATTGTCCTCTCTGAGAGGACGATTGGCATGAGAGGAAGCTTGAGAAGTTTCAATGCTGCAGGAATACGCGAAGCTGAAGCAGAAACTGTGAAGGAAATGGCTAATCTCGACGAAATGAATCTCGTTATGGATTTGCGTGCGATCACTCAATCCAATGGATCAAGCAGTGCAGACTATCAATTGGCATCGTTTTTACTTGCTAGATTGGAAGTGGTTCGGTTGCGCTCAGGTGCTACTTTGCCAACATCAATCACTAATCATCTTCAAATGAACTTGAGTTTGAAACACACACAAGTAAGCTTGGGGAAAGGTGCCTCGGCTAGCGTGCACAAAGCGAAGTGGTTAGGAGGTGAAGTAGCGAAGAAGACCTTCTATGGACCTAAGAATGGAGATTTCTTACAAGAGGTGTCAAGCTTGGAAGGGCTGAGTCACCCAAATATTGTCTCCTTACTTTGGTATGCGACGGATGAGAAGAGATGTCATCTTGTGATGGAGTTGATGGATGAGGATTTGCATAGTCTAATGCAAAAGAGAATGGAAGAGAACGGAGATCAAAGCCCACCTTTTTGTATTGCGGAAGCTTTGGATCTCATGCTCCAAGTAGGAGAAGGAATTTCTTTCCTCCATGAGAAGAGAATAGTCCATAGAGACTTAAAGTCACATAACATTTTGATTAATTATGGACATGCGACTAAAGCAAATATGAAGTATTTACATGTGAAGGTGGCGGATTTTGGGTTGTCAAAGACAAAAGAACACAGTGCATATTCCAATATGACTTTAAATGTGGGTACTACCAGATGGATGGCTCCGGAAGTGATGAAAATTGCAAATGATGATCATCAAGCAAGGAAGGTGGAATTGAAGTATCCATTCAAAAGCGATGTCTATAGCTTTGCAATGGTGTGTTATGAGATTTTGACTGGAGATGAGCCTTTCTCAGGCCTGAGCCTTATTAGTGAAGTGAAAAGCCTGGTATTACGAGGTGGACGCCCCCAGTTACCCCACGAATGTCCAGATCGGTTGAGGACTTTGGTCGAAGCCTGTTGGAGCGCCGAGGCTGTCACACGCCCTAGTTTTGTTGGCATTTGTGAGCAATTGAGGAATGTGAAGTATGGGAATTTAATGACCTGTAAGTGGGTTTCATTACCAATTGAAACCTGTGGCTTCTTTTCGTGACTTATTTTTTGCATTTTTCTTGTAGGCTGCCCCGGAATAAATCTCTACTCTCACGAGATTATTGCAGCCTTCACATCTTGAAATCTGTTACTTCTTTTCATTAGTGCTAATATTTATTTTTGGCATATTTCCTGTAGACTGGATCGGGGACAAATGTCGAGAAGATATATCAGACATATCTGAGCTTGCTGCCAACTTATCAAGTCCCTTAGCGGAGGTGCAACGAAGTGCTGCCCGTGACTTCCGTTTGCTGGCAAAACACAATGTTGATCCGCGGATCAGCATCGCTGAGCAAGGGAAAGGCTCCCAGTACTCCCCTGAGGATAAGGCCGCTATAGACGAGCTCATTGCGAAACTGTCGAGTCCCCTGGCAGAGGTGCAACGAAGCGCTGCCTATGACATCCGTCTGCGAGCGAAGAAGAATGTCGATGACCGGATCTGTATTGCCGAACAAGGAGCGATACCTCTGTTAGTTGCGTTGCTACTGTCGTCGGATCAAAAGACGCAGGAGCATGCTGTTACTACACTTCTGAATTTGTCCATCGATGATAACAATAAAGGACGGATCGTGGCTGCAGGTATCAACTCATTTTTTGTTGAATTTAGGATTTAGGGTTTACCAGCTTCTGTGAAGTCGTCTTTGCAATAATATAAGGTAGCTACACCTATGACATCCGAATAAGCATTTGAGCATGGATCGTATGATGAAACTGTCTTACGTTTGTGTTAGGTCTTCTTGGGAGTCACCAGATGATTCCAGATTCTCTTTAGCATACAGATTTCGGACACCGCATGAATAGACTAAGAATTTTCGTAGTGCTGAAAATAGGTGTGCCCAAAATTGAGCCCAGTCTCTCAGAAATAGAGACTGTACATGTTTGCTAGAATCTGTCCGTGTCCGTTCGAGGAATAGGTAGCAATAGATAGCAATCTACCTTCGATTGTCTTCTGCTCCGTATTCTCAAGCATCGGATTCGCGTGTGCAGGTGCCATAGAACCCGTCGTTGAGGTCTTGCGTTCAGGTTGCATGGAAGCGCGGGAGAACGCTGCTGCCACTCTCTTCAGCCTCTCTTTGGTTGACGAAAACAAGATCACAATTGGAAACTCAGGCGCCATCCCCGCTCTAGTACAGCTCCTTCACGACGGCACTGCGCGAGGCAAAAAAGACGCCGCAACCGCTCTCTTCAACCTGTCCATATACCAGGGCAACAAAGCGCGCGCCGTCCAAGCAGGGGTGGTTCCTCCTCTGATGAGCTTGATCGCCGACAAGCCTGCCACCGTGCTGGACGAAGCCTTGGCCATTCTTACTATCTTGACCACCCACCGCGAGGGCCGGATTGCTATCGGTGAGGTTGGCCCCACGCCCATTTGGGTGAGGATTATTGTGTCCGAGTCGGCGAGGAATAAAGAGAATGCAGCTGCAATCTTGTCGGCGCTCTGCTCGCATGATTCTGGGTATATCAAGCAAGCGAGGGAGTCGAATGCGGTGGAGCCATTGACGGTGTTGGCACATTCACGAGACTCCACGAACAGGGCCAAGAGGAAAGCCTCGGCGTTGCTGGAGCTTCTGAAGAAACCTGAGGTGGAGGCAGTGAGTCATAGGGTGGAGGCAGTGAGTCATAGGGTGGAGGCACTGCAAATGTAGTTCCAGGATAAGGTGCATTTTGAAAGCTCTTTGCACTATGTTTGCAGCGTTTGGAGCCAGCGAGTGGAGGCTGTGAGTCGTAGTGTGGAGTCACTGCAAATGTAGTCACAGGTTCAGGTGCATTTTGAAAGCTCTATGCACTATGTTTGCAGCATGTGTGGAGCCAGTGTAGTCACAGGCTCTGTAAATGTTGCACGTTTGCAAGCTCTTTGGAGGCTCTGTAAATGTTGCCACAGGCTCAGGTGCATCTTGAAAGCTTTTGGGAGACTCTGCAAATGTAGTCACAGGTTCAGGTTCGTTTTTCAAGCTCTTTGCAGTACATTTGCAGCCTACACATGTAGTCTCAGGCTCTGCAAATGCTGTACATTTGCTAGCGCTTTGGAGAATTGCAAATGTAGAACATTTGGAAACTATTCCTTGTCCTTCAGCAGTTCGCAAGTCCTTGTGTGTGAAGTTTAGGAGAAGGGTTAGTGCTCTTTGTGACTCAGCTAGGCACTCTTGGGTTGTGGATTTATGGTGCCGAAATGGAAAGGAGCACGGTTTGATGTGTTGCTAGCTGAAAATCTTTCAAGATCGAGGCCCAGTGGCAGGAAATGTTACTGCGATCTCTTGTTTGCGGATTGAGAGATTTACTGTTGACCATGTGAAAGTGACTATCCAAGGTTAACCAATTGTGATTGTGATATTAGAGGATTCTTGTATTCACTAAATTGTTTGAAATTTGAAGGTTTCTACTCATTCTTCAAACTTTGGAGTGTCACAAAATTGATGATTTTTTGAGAAGCAAAAGCATTTGCTTTACAATGCATGTGCTTGGCTAAGCAAGGGAGCATGACTTCTTGACTCGTATCACTATTTTAATTTTGGTATGTTAACTTATAGTTTGAGAAATGCCAATATGTTAACTCTGAACCGACATTGAGGACACAAAGTGTCCAATGGAGGACTTTCTCTGTAGAAACACAGAATGCACCTATTGGTCCAAAGATTGAATTATAGTTGAGTGAGTATCTATCACCAAAGTGGCAGCCTTTCAGGGTTAAAGGAATCTATATTTGTATTTGTTGTTTAGGTTGATTAAATGGTACCAAAATAGTGGAAACTGGATGCAAAAAGTAGCAATTTAGGGTATTTTATGTTGAAATGATTTCAAGTATCATGATAGTCTTTTGGATGCATTTTTCCTTCTTGTAAGGGTGTCCTCAATGGACTTGTATAATTGCCCCACCAAATTATAAAGCTAATTTTTCAATCCTTTCTAATTAGAACTTGAAATTTCTATCATTTGAGGCATATTCAAAAGTGCTTTGAATTTAGCTAAATTTGTATCTATCCAAACTACTTTTGAATGTCCTTCCAATGATAAAAGTTTCAAATTCTAGTTACAAAGCAATGAAAAGTTAGCCTTATAATTTGGTGGGGCAATTATACAAGACCATTGAGGATGCCCTAAGAGGTTGTAAGTTGTGTTTAAATAGTAATGCCATGCAATAGATTTTGTTGTTGCCACATGTAGGATGTTTAGAATACAATACTTCAAGGTAAACATTTTCAAAATTGTTGGTTCCTCCCAATGTTGAATCATATTGGGTGTTTTGTGGAATGTCTTGAACTTTACACATGACAAAACATGGTAGTTAATGGAACTTTTAATGAATGGTTTTGAAATTTTTTAATCCATCCATGTGGAATAACTTAATTTATAAAGGACGATATTGTTGATGAATATGTATCCAATGGATGACTTCAAGAATTTTGCATTTACTAAAGCAATATGAAGTGGATGAAGTATATCCAAGAATATTAAAAATGATTTTTGGTTTATTTTTTGATAATGTGATTAGAGTTTGGTGACTCCATGCTTCATTTCTTTTGTTCAAAATTGTAAATCAATTGTCCATGACTAAATGGGCTAGACAAGAAAAAGTTGCCATGATGAAAATTTTGTAATTGAAATGTTGTCAAATTATAACTCATTGAGACTCAAAGGCCCAAATTTGTTTTCTTATTCTACTACATTACCTTGGGGATTAACTTTGTAAGGTCGCTATAGCCTAAATGTGGCTTATGAATGATTTAGAATGACCATTAGATGAATAAGAGTTGCGATTTTTCATCCCAAAGTTTGTTAAACTTCTTTGACTTTGTAGCTATTTGCAATAGATGGTGGTGAGGATCCTTCATTAATGATATATAAATTCATCGACAATCTATAAAAGAAGATGCTTAATCTAAGGATCACAAAAGATCCTTTTATAATGCATTTTGATAAATTCTTGTTCCTAATTCTAAATCTGAATTTCACCTATATGAATGATTTAGAAAATCTAACCTTAACAAAGGAAATTAAGTCAATCAAATTTACTTTTTACTCCAATTTGAAAATATATTTAAATTCAATATCCTATTATATTTTGAACTTAGAACTAGTTACTATGGTCTATTCATTTTCTATTTTTAGAATGTATTAGAAATTTATAATACTCTTCACAAGGATGTACAATTATATTGAAAATTTTAAGATTTTCGAACAAAATTTGCATTAGTTAACATATTTTTTCATTTCTTTTTCTAAATAATTTCCAACAATTTCAATTTCACCACCAAACATCTATTGTACATTAGGTCGGTTTTGTTTGCTCCAATGCAAAATCATTTATTTTTGGGGTAAATTCCCATTCATTAACTCAACTTATAATTTCTGCAACTTTGTTTTAGAAGGTTCAGAATATTTCAGTAGCAATACAAGTATAGTATGTGGATTTAAATTATTATCAGATTATCACATTGATTATGATTGTTGTTGTATGTAGGAGAGGAATAGCCTTATCTAGTTACAGTATGTGGTTAATTATCACTACCTTTCATATAATTATGCTTATATGTAGATGTAGATCTGAAACTTTTGGGTGGAGTCTTATTTTACGTTACTATATTATGCCTAGATGAAAAATATTAAAAATCCTTTTGTAATTTAAAAAAAAAATAGTTGTAAAGTAAAAATTCTAACCTACAAAATTATGTACTACTCCTTCCTTAGTATGTATATTGTTTTTCATTTTTCATTTTTCATAGTGTTTTTTTTTCAGAATTTAGATCATTTTCATTAATATTTTCTACACTATTCAATTATGTCACCTTACAATTTCTGAAAATTTCATTAGATGCCATATTTAATTATATTTTGAATTTTTTTTAATGAATCCAACCCAAGCGTAGGGTAATGATTTTAAGACTTCTCAAAATCATCTAATTTCATCTCTAAAAAGTAAAACTATTTTTTTTCATTCATGAATAGCAGTAAAAAAGAATATATAGTGAAAACGATTTATAGGCCTTGTAGGCTTTCTTGTCGTGGGCTATTGAATGGTCATAGGCTCTATCTTTATAGGATTACGATAACCCTTAAGGATTAGGCAAATTGCTAAGAATTATCAAATTCTTGGATGAATATGTGCATTCTTCATTTAATTTAATAGTTCTTAAAACAATTATTTTTGGTTACCCAAGCATTTTTGGTTAGGATAAAATAGTTTTACCAAGTAGGACATGTGGCCTTTAAAGCACCCTTGTTCTAAAAGCATCTTCTAACATTGAGGTGCATATTGAAGTTTTGAGTTATCCAATGGAGAATAGAACACTTTTTTAGCATGGTGCTATTCATGCTTTAGAAACTCATAACTAATTCCACAACAATCCTATGAAACAAATTGATTTAGATGCTAATTCTATTGACTTCCTCTCTTTGTAAATAAATCCATGTTTTTTCATGGAAATTGTAGAAGTACTACAGCTTTAGTTTTAGATAGAGGGAATATCTTTCTAAGAAAGTTTATTAGAAAAATATTCCAAGAGTTGCACTTCTATCCTACTAGAAGGATTTTTTTGTCATCCATTGGACAAAAAATGTCTCCGTCAACATTTAAGGATTAAGTAATGTGACTAGCAATATGATTAGTTTTGGTGACTCCATGCTTAATAATATAAAGATATTGTAGATCAATTGGATTTGATGGATGGATGGATTTAGAATGAATTGATGAATGAAGAATAAAATATCTTCATTCAAATTTTTTAATGGAAGTAAGCTCTACTATAAGCCACAATGGACACTAATAATTCTTTGCATTTAATTCCTAATGTTCCTAGGCTTTTTTTTTGCTCAAAAACCACTCAAAATTGCCATATCTAGTGCATTGATCTACGCAAATAAAAAAAATATTACTTTTCCAAATTCCAACTTAACTTCTTGTACTAGACTTCTACAAGATTATGTAGTAAATGTTTTGTCAACTTTAACTATTAAAATTGAAAGATGTTAGCCATACAAGTTGAGAGAAAAGTTTTTTTGATGCCTATCCAACAATTTTATATTACTTTGACCACAGTATGGAATTTGTTTGCACTACATCATCATACTACTAAAATCATAAGCCCCTCTGTAATATCACAAATGCTATCATTCATACTAGGGGCTTGTGCTTGCTATGCTACGCATTCATTGTATTACATATTAGTAAAATTCTGACATATTTGAATAGAATGCATGATAATGATTTCAATAAGTCTTTAAAATAATTATTTTAAATATTTTGTAAAAATATTTTCAATCATTCATACATAGAAATTGTATTTTTACACAATGTGATATTACAAAAATAGAATAGCAGTTTGCAATCACTTTTGTAATATCACTTTTTACAAAGGGTGATGTTATAAAAATATTATAGTTGTTGCAATTAAGGTGATATTAAAGAGGATCCATAGGATGATATTATAGAGGTAGCAAATCCATTGCTTCTCTTGGTTTTACACTTCTTTGCACTTCTATGATTTTGTGCTTTTGTGAGCTTTGAGCTTTCATGATTTCAATTTTCTATTGCTACTACCAAATGATTTTGAGAAATTTATTCAATTGAAGTGATTTTGGATTCCACAACAATTAAGTTGTTCACAAAGTTTTTGAGATTTATAAGTTTTTCTTTTCAATTCTTCAATTTAGGTTGCCATTTTTTATAACAATGGAGTCAAATTTCTAATGCATTTTAATGTATGTGTATCTTTTATAGTATTTACCATTGCATATGTTTCATTCATCATTCAATAAATTTCTATTGTGCATTTTAATATATGCTTACTTATAAAAAAATTATACAAAGATTTTAGTCATTTTTATTTGAAGATTTATTGAAATTTTTGTTCTGCATTCTATCTAATACATAAAAATTCTTATAAAATTCTAATGATGAATGTGTAGCATAGCAAGCGCCAACTGCTAGTACTTTAAAAAAAATTCTATCATATTCTAGGTAATGTCAATCATACATCCTCTAATTCTAATAGGTTTTAAAGAATTAACCCTTTTATTAATCCTTAAACGTTTAAGCAATTTTGAAGAGTTTATATGTTTTTTTAAAATTTAATTTTAATAATTATTTACTTAAACCAATGCATGCAATGTTCTTAATCAAGCCAATGACTTAGTATGTAAAGGGTTAAAATCCTTCTAATAAAATCTTACAATGCAACTATGTTGAGAGAAATGACAAAACACTACATCATTTACAATTAGTTTTTTTTAATATACAATCTTCAAGGGTTGTAGCAAGGATAGACATGGCACATCATCCATGGCAACCTAAAATAATTTCACTAGGGATAAACACCACGGATATCCCCGTCAAAAACAAGGGAAGGAACGCCCTCCCTTTCCATGCAAACAAAGTCAACATGGGAAGCCCCCATGCAAACAATGCCAGTATGGAGAATTGAACACGAAACCTCATGGATTCCATCAAAATTCCCTACCACTTGGCCATCACCTAGGCTAGTTTTAGATTCATTTTGCGATCAATTTTCGTACCTCAGTTTTTCAAAACTCAAAAAAACCCCAATGATAGATTAGAAGATTCAATCATTTTTTATAAGATCTAAATTATTTCTTTTTAAAAAAGAATTCCATTCTCTAATTTCTATGCAAATTACAGAGCAATGCCATCATTGGGAAGTGCTAATTAAAATGACATTGGGCAACTAAAAAAATGGGTCCATTGTGTTCCCATTCAAAACCAGCTTGTTCAGGTCATTGTTTCCAACATTGGAAACTCTGAATCAACCCTTTTTCCTGTGGATTGTTCATCAGCTAAGGTAGGTACACCCAAATGTGCCACTGACCTTAAACCGCCATCTACACTGTATGTACATCTCCAAAATCAGTTCTGTACCTATGTGGAAGAAACGCTTTCAGAACCAAATTTTGATCCTTAATAACTTTTGCATACAGTATCCAAATGCCACGTTATCTAGTGCATTGGAACCTCCCTTCACTTGCCAACAAGAACATATACAAAAATTAACCAATCTAATAATAGAAAATAGGCTCCGTAGCAAAAAGTGGCGGTTTTGGGTGTGCCTACCTTACTTTCAACATTTATGAAGTCGAAATTTGAAAGGCCATCATGGCTGTGCACTTGGCCCTGCTCCGTCTCTGTATCTCAATGGAAACTTGCGGAGACTACTTTGGGGAGACACTAAGTTTCTAACAAGTTTTATTGAATTTGGACACCAAATGCAAAAGTTACAGGACTGTACAGTAAGGTCTCTTTCATTTACAAACTACCTATTTGCCAAGCTATTTGCACCCTTCTAATTTTTGTTGCAAAGTAAAGGGGAAAAAATAGAATCTTTCATTAATTCTAACACAATCCCAATCAAGCATACCTAATTTTAGTTTTAAATAATCAAAAAAATTATTTTTGGTGAATTTGTAAAGTCAAATTTCTAGATTTTATATAATATTTTATTGAAAATAATTGGTGATGAATTTTTTTAATTCGATTGCATAAATATGGTGGGAACATCTATATGCACATCTTTCATATTAAAAAAACAACCCATTGAGCAACAAAAATATAAGCTCCCAGTAAGGGTTCAATTGAGGCGTCATATGACCAAACTTTGTGAAATAGACGTCTCTATATTTTAGTTAGATTTTGGCAACATAATTGTACCATCATGCTTAAATGTCCCTAATTAGTTATCACATGAGGGGTAAATAGAAAAATCCAATTATAATGAAGAGATATCAATTTTTACCACATTTGGGCATTGTCAACCAACATTGAAATCTCTGTAGAAGAAATTGTAAAACTTTTTTGGAGATGCTTGCCTAGGGAAATATGTGCATATGGATGTTTCCTACATATATCCACATTCAAACTTTAAAAATTTACCATCAATTGCTTGCAATGAAATATCATATAAAACCATGAAAATTGGCTCAAAAAATTTACTAGAAATAGAATTTTGTTTTTCTAAAACCAAAATTTGGTAGGCCTAAGTGGGATTGCTTAAGGATGACATGATAATTATATTTACTAAAATATACCAATTATACTCTACATTTATAAAAAAATTTGAATGACTAAGAGAGGCGATTCGTAAATGAAACAGACCTTACTGTACAGTGAATTGGACTTAACCCCTAAAGTTTCATTATCCCTACGAGGGACAAAATGGATTTTGGGCAGGCTCTTATGATTTTGATTTTTGTTGAAACTTTCTCATAAGATAGAAAAACTTATGAGCTTTCTGGGAATATAATTTTTATTTCAATTGGTGCCCGGGAGCAAAAGTTATGCTACAATAACTTCAAAATAGAGGAGACCGGGTAGCAAAAAAACTTCACAAGAAATTGAAATAAAAATATTAATTATTTTTTTCTTTTAAATAATATATTTTTTTAAATGGGAAGCTTTGATTCATTCCATTTGGATTAGTAATGTGAAAGTTATGGAGCTTCTTGTTTTGTGGGCAATCATAGCAACTTCTTGAAAGAATTCTTCTTTCTTTCACTTAGAATGCTAATATCTTTCAACCTACATGTCAAAAATCACAAATTTTTTTATCATGAGATCTAAGATGAGTGTAGAATAAGATCCTATGGTTAAATTCTAAAAAATATTTTTTAAATTTATTTTATAGGTGAATGTAGTAGAAGTGGTAGTTTTGAGTGGTTTTGAGGGAAAAATAGCCTTAGGACTTTAGAGGTTAAACTGTGTGAGGACACTTTTGGTCCCTTGGGGCATTTAGGGGTTAACATGTTGTGAGCAATCCTTGATTAAAGAGAATGGTAAATTGGGTATAAAAGTGTAAGTGAGTATGTTTTGTTTGTGTAGTTGTACCACAACATTGTCATTTTAACTAGCATGGAAGGATGTTGAGAATTTTGTGTCTTTTGGATGGTCAAATAGGCTTTGTGCATATTGAAAATCAATGATTTTTTGTGTGCAATTTCTTTGATTCTATATTCACATGATTGACTTAAGCTCAAGATATTTCAGTTTTTTTTATATTTTACATGAGATAGTTTATCAAAAGAATGGTACACTACCTAATATCTTTCAATACTTTGAACTTGTTTTGCTTAAAACTTGATTTTGGTATTCAAAATGGTTTCTTTTGTTTTGGGGCAAAATGAAAAAAATGAAGCTTTTAAAGTACTGTTTATACACCACTTAGAAATTTTGAGAAATTCCTTAAAAACCCCATTTCATTGGAGTTAGAATCTATAACCATATTTCTCAAATACAAAAAAAAATTCACACTATAATCTACATTTTAATATATTTATATTTTAAAATTTTCATAATTTTTGGAGCATGATTTGTATTTGATATGAATTTTTTTCATTTTTCTTTGAAAATTCAAAGTACTTTCAGGTTTGACTACATAGTACTAGGCTCCATCTTTTAGGGGCTATTGTTATATCTTGTGCAATGAGGATATTTTTTACTTGAAGTTCGAATGGTGAAAAGTTAGAGACAAACATTTGGAATATGACTAAATTAAGCATGACTTTTTTCTTGGTGCCAAAATAATTGCCGTGAATTGTTTATTTTCACTTGTTCAAAGTCTTGTCCACTTTGATGATGTAGAAATATAGAAACCGCTCAACTCCTAATTAAATAAACACATCTAAAAAATAATGCACCTTGGTTAACCTTGATTGATGGTTGTAACTATCAAAATAATTTCTTTTAGTATTTAATTTAAACTTAGAAAATGAATCTTGACAAGTTCTTTTTGTATTCCATTTTAAAATTTAAAAAAAATGAGAAAATGAAAAAAATTATTGCAAACGCAAACTCTATAGTTAAAAAAACTAAATCACACAATATTGCATATATTTCATTCACATTTTCTTCTTCACAAATGATTATTAAATTTAAATTAAAAATTAGATTTTTTGTTCCAATCATTAGTTTTTGGTAAAAAATTTAAATTACTATAATATATATTATTGTTTATATAATTTTATTTTTAATTTTTACTTAAAAAATCACTATTCCATGAAAATCTTTGAAAAAATTATGAATAAAAAATACATTCTTTTACAAGTAAAAAACATTATAATTTTAAATGTCATCTGGATAGAAGCATTTGGTAAGGGTCATTTGAATGTAAAATATAAAATAGATAATTGATAAACTTTCACAACAATTTCTATTGCTACTTGTGCGTCTTCAAAAATATTCAAATTAATTGAATTTTTCTATATTTATTTATTTTCACTTTTTGCTATAAAATTATAACAATGACAATTTTTCAGATAACCATTTAAATTTTAAAAATTTTAATAAAATTATAGATAATCCATAATATTACCTATAAATAATGAAAGAGTGATATTTGAACAAAATTTAAAAGGCCAAATTGAGCTCAAACATCATATTTGACCATTTTGCAATGGAACTAGTCCTTTGAGGGTTAAACTCAATTTCTCATTTGTTGAGTAAAGGAAATGAATTGGGCTTATTGAACTTATAAGATGAAAGATTCATTTTACAATCTTGATTTCCCTAAATCTCATGTTGGTCTTTAATGCTCATTATTTTTTGGTATTGCTCTAACAATAGGCCCAACTTCCTTAAGTGTGTTTGCAATAGATGGTATTAGGGACCCTTCATTGAAATTATTTTGATTCTACTTCAAAACATATTCAATCCAAAAATCACAAAAGATGCCTTTTTTGGTGAATATTAGAGAAAATTTGGAATTTCTAAAAGGCTGAGACATATCATTTAGTTGTACAAATACGAGAAATTTTTAAAAATTAATAAATTTAAAATTTTTAAAATCACAATATGACGTGGTACTTGCTTTGATTAAGTAGTCTATGGTTTTTATATTTGCATATTTTTCTAGTAGAAAAATGGCCCTATAGAGAGTCCAAATTTTTCTAATGAATTTTCAAATTTCTCAAGCATATTTTGCATTTGCAATGAATTTTTTAAAATTTTTTGTCAAAAATCCCCAACATCTTCAAACTATGACCAAAACATCTGAGAATTTGAAAACTTATAAAAGATATATGATTTCAACTTCCAAAAACAAAAGTAAAGTTTTTCTTCATAAATAGTACCCATAGTGAAAACAATTTAGAAATTTTAAGCTATATCCTTCCAATGTTAATTCTTCAAGGACTAAGCCTATCATTTAAGTAGTTAATTAGCCTGATATGATCAAATTCCTAGATAAATAAGTGCATTGATTAGCCATTTGGGGGCTATCCAAACATTTCAAGGCTAAATGAAGTTTTTACAAAATAAGGTTGGAGGTCCATAAAGTGCCCAATTGATTGTACCCATGGTATCTTAAGTCTTATACCATTTGAGCTTCAAAATTTCATAACCAATTCCACAAAAGTCCAAAAAATATGAAACAACTTGACTTAGATGCTAATTTTATTTCTTTGTTTAGAACACATTATAGAAAAATATTCCAAAAGTTTAGTTTCCCCCAAATGTAATCAACTTCCATTATAGACCTCCTAAGACCACACTATATTGAGTTGTCATGCTAATAGTGCATATGACATTAAGTTACCAAAGTCATCCCATTTTGAATTAGTGCAAATTGAAATATGAATGTTTGATACTAATTTTCAATAAAAAAAAGTTCATGGTGACACCAATTTTTGAGGTGACCTACAATATTGTAGTCAAGTTGTGATTCTTCATTAATTCCATTTGGGTGAAATCTTTGCAATGCTTGGCACACTTTGAGACCAAGCCATGTATCTAAGTTATGACATTTCTTTTTTTCTTTCTTTGTTCTTGTCACTTTGTGTTGCGGAGTAACTTACTTTCAATTATTCTAGTCATATTTTATTTTGTGTTTTACACTTGTTGCAAATTCTTTGAGAGGTTGCTATGTCAAGGTGTAGGTTGAGGGTGGTTTTACCGACAATCCATAAAATGGTATCTCTGTAGATTAAAAAATGAGGTTGATTGACATCTTTCAAAGTATGCAAAGATGGTGAATGCTTGACCTCTAGTGTGGATTTTACACAATTCAAGGCTTCTCGTTGTAAGTGGCTTTGTTGCAACTCCTAGCCCTTTGCGGGTTGGAGTACTCAGATCTCAATCCTATAAATAACATGATTTTTGTTTCTATATTTCGCAGTTGATGTGAATAGAGTGAAGATCATGACCAACTCTTTTTTTTTTACTTTTTGAAAAAGTGCCAAGACGGTGATCACTTAAAATTTGGTGAAGCATTGTATTTCTACATTCATCCATCTTTTGGACCCAAATACATTTTTTAATCATATTCATGCACTTTTTCATCCAAATTTGAAAACTTCATCCACATTTAAAAAAAAATAGAAACAGGAAATTTTTGGTGAAAAAATATCACTTTTTTTGGGTGGAAAGTAGATATGTATTTTGAAATGGTGCAATATCTGCCCCCCAAAAGGGCTGGTCACGACCTTGAAGGTATTCATCTCGTTTAGGGGTCTTCTACCGATAGTTTGATCGATTGAGTCGGTTGAGTCGGAGGTGGTTGAACACTGTTTTTCAAATGAATTCCAGGATGTTCAAATGCTCGACTGGGATGGTGGCTTCAATTTGATGCAGATCTGCTCGCGATTCAGGGCTTCTCATTTAAATGGTAAGCATACCTTTGTGCTGCAGAGACTGGAACATAGAATATTCCTCTGCTCGCAATTTCTCGATGACGTTTCCATTGTCATACGTTGTGTGTTTTCCGATTCTCTTTCTAATGGTTTTGTTCTTCAACCATAAAACGAGGATATTCCGTGATACCATCACCGAGCTAAGACATGATTTTGAAGGCTAAACAGAAGAGGTCGAAACAAGGAATGGTACAGTCCGCACAAGTGAAATTGCTTGATGAGCCGTGATTTTGAATAGTTGAGTGAGGCATAACCATGTCCGATTCATCTTATTTGCTCAAAAGTGTGGAGATGTCAATGTAGTGAGCTGAAAACATATGACAAACCACGATGCAGTTAATAAACTGTTTTGAATCCAGCGGATAGTCCACCAGGCATATTCAAATGCTTTAGTACCTCAAGGTGTGACTGTAGTGTTCTTTATGTGACAATTTGTTGTGTTTTCTGTGCAGACTGAGAGGCGAAATTGATGAATAAGTTCCTGGAACAAAACTTGGTCCAGTCTGTTCAAGAGGAAAGCCATTGAAGTTGGTAATCCCCCTACCATATGCAAGCGCTACAAAGTTTCAGCACTGTGTAGCTTTATGAGAACTCTTCTATTTTGAAAGCTTATTTGGAGATCATTGATTGTTGGATATATGTTTATGATGTTTCAAATATCTGTTTTGCTTCATGAGTTCATCATTGCAACTGCATTTTATTCCATCAATGTTGACACGTTGCTTTGAATTGCATGTGCCTACAAATTGTGCTTCTATTGATTGTGATTACAATGGAGTGAAAAAATAGCCTTAGAATTTGGTGGGGCAATTATATAGGACTATTGAGGATACCCCATGGAATTAGGAGTTTTGTTTAACCAATAATGCCATGTGATGGATTTAACATGAATGGGAGTTTTAGATCACAATACTTTAAGGTAAAAGTATTGAAATTGTTGATTCTCTCCAATGTTGTATTGTATTGGGTGGTTTGTGGAATGTCTTCAACTTAACACGTGACACAACATGGTAGTTAATGGAACTTTTATTGAGAAACATTTGATCCATCTATATGAAGTAACTTAATTTAGGAAGGATGGTATTGTTGATGGATATCAAGGTTGTCGTGGACGTGCGTCCGCGGCGAAATCACGTCCGGACCCAGCGGACGCAGACGGACGGTCCCCGGTCGCTGTTCTACGGTCGGTCGGTCAGTCGGTCGGACGGACTTGACGGACGGGCGGACGGATTGGCGAACGGACCTGATGGACGGGCGGACGGATTGGCGGACGGACGGATGGGCGGACGGGGCGGACGGGGCGGTTGGACGAATAGTTCAAGGGGTTTAGGCAGTGAGTGAGTGAGGGTTTGCATTTTGCAATTTTGCATGTTTTTCATTTTGTTTTAGGGTTGTTTTTACATATTTGTGAGTTTTGGCACTTCAAAATTTTTTATGTGCTATACACTTGAAATTGAGAACCAAAAATCACATAATGAAGATGAGTCAATATCACTTGGGACAAAATCCCCCCCAAATGATAGTTTGATTAATTTTTTCAAGATAATTTGGCAAGCTTGTACTACTAAGAAATGCTCCGACAAACTAATAAATCTTAGCTATTCATCTCTCTAAATCGTAAGCATTTGAGCACCAAGTTCTGTAAATGTTTTTGATACAAATCCTTTCTAAATTTAGATGCTTAGGGGTGGTAATCACTATCTCCTTTCACCTCTGCCCCGCTACTATACTCTCTTAATTGGAGTCCATCATCTTCATCACTCATGGTGTTGTCTTCATCGTCTGATGAAAATGTTTGATTTCCCCCTCTTTTCTCTTGTATTGTTGAAGATACACGAGCTTTCTTAGACTTGCCCATCATTTTCTCCTTCTTCGCTTTCATCAAAGTTTTCCCTACACGTTCATGAAAGCAATCAACCGCTTTTCCTTTTCTCAAAGGAAGTTTTGGAATAGGTGGACGCTTATCAAGGGGGGATTTTCCTGCATTTAATTTCTTCGTTGAAGAGATAGCAAACGGCTCCATTACTCGTTTGTTCTTTACTTTAGAGGGTTCTTCTATCATTGCCATCCCCGCCTTTCTCCCTTCTTTGGTGAATGCCTCTATAGCATTTGAAGATTCTAGTGTCGGGTCCGCTAGCCTTGTCCAAGATGCTGGTAGGCGGCTTCCTTGCTTCTTTAATATTGAGGCCAACGTCTCATCTTCCTCGTCATCGGTGAATGAAGAAATCTTCAATCTTCGATTTTCGGTACGTTCTATTTCTTTCGAAATGATGGAAGCTTGTATTGGACGTTGAGAACTTCCTGAACCTATTAAAGTAGTGCTTACACTATTAAATAGTGAGCGTGCACCTATTGGAGGAATGCTACGTGGTGGACGTACAAAACTTGCCATGCTTTCCTTTGTGCTTTATCCATTGTGAAGTTCGGACTTCCACATTCTATCAAACGTGAATGTACATTGCCTTGTGTCACACTCACTTCATGGTTTAGGCTACTTGGTTCCTCGTTGCTTTTGCTTGCCAATCCTTCTAGAGACTCCACGTTTATCTTGTCCACATTCATTTACTCGTGGATCTCAACGTTGTCATTCTTTTCTAGTTGGGCCACCACTATGGATGGAGACCTACCACTTCCAGTCACTTCATCTATTTCGGAAGTTCCACCATTGGATGCTATAGTTCCATTAGAAGCTGGGACTTGGACATTTGCGTCCTCTTCGTTTAAATTGAGGACCTTGTCGCTACTTAAAAACCGGTTTTCATCTACAAACCTTGTTATGGAAGGTACACCTTCATTGTTTCCACAATCATTATCGTTCATTGGAAAGTCATACTCGTCTCGGTCATTGTTGTCCATGGCATCATCATCCATATTTATTCTTCCAAACGGTTCACCTCCGAAATTGTATGTGTTGCCATCCAAATCTTCTTCTCCATCGAATATTGGATCGTCCCAATTTGCTTCTTGTCCATGTGCTTCATTTCTGTCCACACAAACACCTTCTTCTTCATCTTCACTACTCTCGTCATCCTCGTTTGGCCCCTTTGATTCTTCTGAATCTACATTTTGAAGGTACCATTTCTTCTCATCCCTTTCCTTTGATGCGGCCAACACTCTTGAATTAGTGTACACATACACCAAATTCGCAGCTTTCTTTGTTCTCAACTTATTTCGAGATTTGTTGTGAATAAAAGAATAGCTACTCCAATTCTGTTCACATGAAGATGAAGATACTAGTTGGCTCAATATTCTTTTTGCAATCGGAACAATGAGCTTCCCACATGCGCCTTCAAAATCCCACCAAGCGTGTGCCGATAATTTTTGTTCATTTGGATCCAACATGTTGTGGAAAGGACGCTTCCTATGTCGAAACGCCATGAATTCCTTGACAACGTCTGTGTAGTCCGTAGGTTTACATATTCGCATGAGAACACGCTTGCATGCCTCGGTGGCCTCCAAATTGTCGGCTAGTTCTTTATTGTGCAAAAGATAGGGATTCAAAAGAGCTCTTGTATATTGGAGATCGGTCTCTACCATTTCCCATCTAACGTTGAATGCCTCTTTTAGTGGTTTGGCAAATTCAGGGTTCAATAGAAAAGGCGGATTTTCTAACTTCCCCACATGTGACCGTATCTTCCTCATAATATACAAAACTTTCCCTGAACATGGCGTCTTTGCATCTAAATCACGAAGGCCATACACAACAACGCCCATCAACTATACAAAATTCGTACAACACCTCCATAAATAATCACTGTTTATTATCTTCTTTGTATACCGAGACTTTGTGCGGTTCTTCTTTTTCTTGTCGTTCAACGTCCTCACATATTGTTCCCATCGCAGATCTGTCACACTTTGTTGAAGTGCTCCCTTCACTTTCAATAAGCGTTCAAGCGCAATGAAATTTGAAGCAAATCTTGTTTCGTCCGACATCAATAAGCTATGCTCTTTTTCGTATGAACGAAATATTGCAAGCGGCACGTGCCGCTTTCTAAAAAACGTCAGAACCGTACGAGCTTTGGCCACGACATCCGCCACCCGTGCTTCCTTCCCCCAATCTTTTAGCAACAAATTCAAGGCGTGCACTACACAACCTTGAAAAGAAATGTAAGGATTTTTATCTGTTATGATTCTACATGCTCGAGGGTTTACAGGAGCATTGTCCGTTGTTATTTGCACCACATTATGCGGACCCACCTCCTGTATGAATTTGTTCAAAATAGAGGCCAAGTACTCAGCGTTTTTCACGAACCCACTTGTGTCCACCGATCCCAAAAATTGCTCTCCTGCTGAAGACACGAGCATGCAATTCACCAATGGCCGATTTGTAACCGAGCTCCATCCATCAATAGACAATGTTGCTCCAAACTTTCTAATACTATCCTCGGTCCTCTTCTGCAACTTCAACTTGACATCTACTTTTGCTTCTTCTAATAATTTGGTTCGTAAAGCATCATACAATGGCGGGCTGTATGGTTTATTAAACTCAGCTGTTTTCTTCACTGCTTCTTTAAAGGCCTCACTTCAAGCTACTGCAAATGGTATATTGGCTGAATAGAAAAAATTGGTCCACAACGCATTTAAATTGCGTCTATCGGCTTGTTCGAAACCATCTACTAGCCGACTTTGTCTTCGGAGCCGAGTGATGGAAGGGAGTGGAGTTGGACATTGTTCACTTGATGTTTCCACATTTTGATGTACCCTTGAAGACGCATGATGAATTTCAGACGGCGCTGTACACGAGTCCTTTTGTGTTGAACGTGAAAAATCCCTTCTATTTAAGGCATTGCTTGCAACCCTCCCTATGTTTTCACCATCTACATTGTCAAGGGCCAATCTTCGTGGAAACAATCCATTACAACCGGCAAAAAGAGTTCGAATTGACGAAGTCAATTTTGGACATATGCTTACCCCCCTATCGCGAACACCGTCTTTGCCTTCATATCCAAGGTGGCTCAACATGTGACACTTCCGATTTGCAAATACCAAGTCACATGCCTTGCATTGCACTTTACCGCTTGATGGAACAATATACCAATTGGAAAAATCCTTACTCATTGTGAAAAGCTCCGTTCAAATTCAAGTTCCAATTTTGTCTTCAGTTCCAAATGTTTAGGTTCAATTGTTCAAATCACCATGTCACATGTATCAAATAAAATCTGTAAACAAAGCCTTGGAAACCAAAGTCCCCCTCTCCACTGAACTATGCATTACCAAGTAAGGGACACAAAAATTGCAGCTCCTAGCCCTTGAAACTCTTAGCGTTCAGTTTCTCAGAAGTGCTTACAAATGCCTTCTTCTTTGCTCTTATACTCCTAACTTGTTGAATGTTCTATACCTTAGAAGTAACCGTTGAATCTTAGTGCCAACGGTCATAGAACCCGGCGGACGGGGCTGGGCGGACGGCAAGGCGGTCGGGGCAGACGGGCGGTCGGACGGGGCGGACGGGCGGTTTAGGCCGGTTTAGGGTGGCCAATTTTACTTAGTTACTTCTTCACTTTGGTCTTCGGACTTTTGAACTCTTGGTTCAGTTGGTTGCATTCCATCCTAGGGATAACTAGATTACCAAAGTAGTAGAAAACAAGTGTAAAGTGCTACAACAAAATACTCAATCAAAGACACAATTCACTAAAAATTGGGCATAACATGACACATGTACATTTCAATAAAATTTAGTCAAGGAAAATGAATTTTATGATAAAAACATCATATATATATTCAAAAAATCAAATAAACAAGCAACATGTTTTTCTTGCCTACATGTATATGCAATACAAAAAAGTTATGATGGACATAGTGGGCCGCGTACAATAATACTAGTCACAAAATAAAATGAAGCCCACACTATATAATTATATTCTAAATGCCATTAAAATACGACTATATAGGGAATTAAACATTTTACAATTACTTCAACACACTATTATCTTCTTCGGCATCACGAGATGTCCCCTCCCTTGCTATGAGTCTTCTACTTGTTCGACGAGGCACCGGTTGCGAACTACTTTCACAACTTCTTCCTCCACGGCTAGCTTGTACCTGCATGTCAACCCTCTTAAATTGTCGTTTTGTTTCTGGGGAGTGGTCATCCTCTTCTTCAATCTTCCGTTTATTCTTCTTCTTCGGAGACAACTCTACTTCGTGGGCCCTCAAAGCCTTCATAGCACAATCTATGTCATCCATCAACTGCTTTATCATTTCATCCTCGCTTTTCATCATCCAAGCTTATTCGCCTCCCTCTCCTAGATACTTCCTCCACTTGGTTATAATGTCCTTCATCCTCATGTCAAATGCCCTTACAATGTCTTCCATCTTATGCTCTATAGATGATTCACCATTTAGGTCCACCACAGAACAAACTCTTGCTGCTTCTTCCAACTTCGACAAAATAAGGGCCCGCCCTATCAAATCCGTATTGTATCCCTAAAATTGCTTTATGACCTTTGGATCACGCTCAACCTCCACTAAGAGGTCATTTGGACCCTCTCTCCTCCATTCTTTCTCGGAAATTCGAAAGAACTTTTGGTGTTGTGTGCTCCAATGTCCCCCCATGCTGCGACAGAACAACTCTTGAGCCTCATTATTCTTAATCTGAAAGGCACGCAACTCAACCTCCACGTCAGACGTCATCCAAAAGAATTTATCTTTGGTGGGAAATGGGCCATCGCATAGCTCATATATTTGTGATTGAGCATCCCACTTCATTGATTTTCCCCAATGCAAATAGTTCTGAAATTTGTATGGCTCTTGGTCAAGTGGAAGGTTCCATCGATTGTATTCGTGCCCCGTGGGCATACGGTGCAAAATCCCTAGCATTTCATACAACCTTGAACTTAGAGGAATACGGCACTCGAGACAACGACGTTGAAATTTTGCCGATCTTTGAATGCAAAACACATGGAATGTATGGCGACATTGTCCCAATGCTATAGCCCCTTCGGGCCCAAAACAACCTTGGCAAAGAGAACAATGACCCTCCAAGATGGGAGTATTTGGAAAACTTCTTAGCACAAGCTCCTTCTCGTGTTGCTGTAAATGAGCTGACAACGTACCATAAGGGACCCATCCTTCCTCTGCTTCTAAAACCCAATCAATGTTCTTTGTATCATAGGTCTTTTCGTGGTTTAGCCGCTCATACATCCTATCTATGTTCCCCCAAATCGTAAGTTTTAAATCAGGGTCCTTTCTTTCCTCCTCCAACTTCTCCACAAAACGCTCATAAGAACTCTTGACATTCTCGTATACTGTGTCCAATTGCAATGCATACCTCAAGAGCCCGTTCATGAGTCTAGATGATACAAAGGAATGATCTTGTAGTTGCCGCGCCCATACCATCCATCGTAAATCCGCATTTTCCATTGGAAGGATTTCACTTAGTACCCCTATTTGCATCATTTGTTTCATTATTGATTCGGCCTCATTCTTTCCTCGAACTACCAAGTCCAATTGATGCCTTAACTTTTGGACCTCAGGATTTTGTATCTGCATAGAAGCATCTTCAAGTAAGGGGAAAACTATGGATTTAGGGCTCGGAATGCACTGTCGGAGTTTTACAATCCCATCCACAGCTTTGCCCTCGTCAAGAAGAAGAGATAGTTGATCGCTCTCTTGTGTTGGTTCACTTGCCTTCAAAAGCCCTGTTCCGCCAGGCGATTGTTGACCTGCCTTCTCGTTCTGTAATGTCCACAATGTTTTGCAATGCTCTTCTAACATCTCTTCACATGTCTTCAACTTCAACGCCAACTTCTCATTCATGGCCTTGAGATTCTCATTCGTGGCCTTTAAATTCTCATTCGTGGCCTTCAAATTCTCATTCGTGGCCTTCAAATTCTCATTCGTGGCCTTCAAATTCTCATTCGTGAGCTTCAAAGTCTCGTTATCTTTCTTGACACTCTCATAGTCATCATCCAAGGGCTTTGAGTTTGGGGTCTTCTTCCAATACGTGTTGTATTTGTTCTCCAATATCTCATACTTTGCCTTGAGGTCATCATGATCTTCTTTGGAGTAACGCACCTCCTTCAACTCCAAATTCTGTTGTTCCAAAAAAAATTTATGCTTAAGGTCTTGCAACTTCTTGTCTTGTAGTTTATCCGCAAACTCGACAAACTTTCTAAAAGCCAAAGCACCATGAAGAACAGATGGCGTCATTTTCATAAATGTATTAGTTATTTGCGCAAAAGCAGGTGTCAATACAGCCACAACTCTAGCTGTACATGATAGAGAATATGCCGTTCTAAATATCTCACCAAATCCTGTTGTTGAATTGCCTGAAGTGGAGCTACGTCCTTCATTTGTAGTGCTACCTTCATTAGGATTTCCCCCTACATTTGCAGCGCCACCTTCGTTTACAATGGTCCCTTCATTTCTGCCATCTGTTGCTTCTTGATGAATTTCAAATTTATTCTATCGAAGGGAACATTGCAACAAGTTCTCCATCTCTTCTAGTGGAGGCATCTTCTGTAGAGTTTCGATATCTTCTGGTCCCAACAAAGCTAGCAACGGATGATCTTGGATAATCGGGGTCTCTTCGTTGTTGTTCGCAACAGCTTCGTTCTGAGAGTCCATCCTTGCATTTGTCGGTTGAATTGGATGCTCTTCATTTTGATTTGGTGAAGTTCGAATTGCATTTTCAGGTCTGGAAAGTAGGCTTGGTCTTCTCTTGAATTTAGGAGACGGAGGGACATAGAACATGATGTCTTGCGTTGTGTTTGCTAAGAACTAGTTGATACAAGCATGGGCCTCCTTCACGTCTTGAATGTCTTGTGTATCTTGAATGTCTTTTATAGGATCCTCCTCTTGGTGCTTCTGTGACATCGATGTAGATCCATGTTCTATTGGTCAAGGGAGCTTCATTACAACGTTGATTTCTGGCACCCCTTCTAACACGTTCTGTGTAGGGTTCAAATCCGTCGGTGGAGTCAAAAAGACCTCTCCCTCCACACCATCCACAAGAGAAGTGCTTCTTTTTGTAGGGTCATCCATACAAGCCGGTTCTACCGCCATTTTCTTTCCATTCACCACTTCTGTATTACGTACTTGGATTTCAAGAGGGATCTGAATTGATTCCACAACGTCCTCTAAGGCGTTCTTTTTTTCACTTGCTTCAGGAAGTTGTGCCTTTGGAACAAACATATCAGGAATATGTTTCTGATGTTTGCCAATCACTAGTGGCAATGTCGCTACCGTACGATAGGTACTCCAATCCACCTTACGGCCCAGTATGAGTTCAGCGTAAACCATGTCTACCAAGCTGTAGTTAATTTTGCCCTTGCTCATAGCCTTCTCCGGAAATAGGGCCTTCCACACCTCCATCGAACGGTGCACAAAATGTTCATTGAGGCAATTCAATGGTTTAAAACAATATTCACGAGTGTGAAGAGGGTGACACTCTCAAGGCCACAACTTCCCAATGTGATACATTTTCACGTATTTGCGGCACAATTTAGAGGTCCAATACTTCACATCCTCTTTCTCCCAACCCATCTCAACCTTGATGTTGACATCATCCAAAATGTCAAACCGTAGCTCATAACCAACGCCCTTCGGTTTTGACTTCTTCTTGCCTTCAGCTGCAGCACTACTTGCCCCTGCCATGACTGCTTGAGTGTTAAGGACTCACTTGCAATTTTAGAATGAAAATTTGCAATATATAATCCCTGTTCTCCCAAAATATATAATGTCGAAATGTCTCCAAGCGTATGTAAGTAACCAAGGAACAAAATCCAATGTAGTATAATCAAAATATGACCCCCACTCTTCACCACGTAGGAGCAACTAGTGTGTGAAGCAATAGTAGCACATCTGACATGGCAATGATTCCCAAATGGAAGAGTGAAAGTGGAAAAATCAAAGTTGGCTATCCACCAATATACCCGTCCGCTCCCAGACCTAATAGAGGCCCGAGACTGAACCTGTCCCGGACCACGCGGACGTGGCCCAAGCCGACGGATGAGCGGACGGAATTGCCCCGTCCGCCGCCGAAGCGGACAGGCAGACGGCGGACGACCCGACTACGTCCGCCCGCCTTGTCTGCCCACCCCGTCCGCCTAGTTCGTCGCCTACTATTTCGAGGTGTCAAAATTTTTTCCATATTGGCATGAGATATAGGATTCTTCTCATCCGCCTTTACTTACTGTCAGATTTTTTTGGTCAATTAAAGTTTCAACATCCTATGCTTTGGCCATTAACCCAAAAAATAAAAAATAAACAAGTTATAATCAGATTTTAAATAAGCATTTAGAGATCTTTGAAGTTTATAATGAGACCCTAAACCCTAAAACCCTAAAACTCTCAACTCTTAGTCTCCTACATTTCAGATTACGTCATTGTTTTGAGTAGATTGTAAATTTGTATTATTCATTTGAAATTGTATGCATACAAATTTTTAATTTTAACTAGACATAAAGGATATTATTTTTTATTTATTTTTTCATCATGTAGGATATTTTAAAGGAAAAAAACAACAAGAATATGATCAATATTAGTAATGGAGTGAAACATTATAATTTACAATTGACTGAATTGAGAGGGTGCCACAATCACAACAATTACTTGAAGGGGTTTGTTTTTGGTTATGAACCTCATGGACAATTTCCATTGACTTCAAGGTGTTTTGTACGTATGGACTTATGGAAAAGCCAAAAATGTATATAACTTATGCATGTCACACACTTCAACGTCATGTTTGTATTGTATTTTGTAATGCCCTTTTTTTATTAGGATTGTTTTAAAAATAAGGGCATACAAAGACTGTAAGATTTCACAAAATTTTTGGAATTAGTGGAACTCTAAAACCCTGTCGTAATGAGAAAAACATTATAATGTTCTAATCCATAAAAGATATGTTTTCGGGTATGTTTTTGTTTTTTGTTTTTTTTCCTAGAGAATTTGAAACGTGAAGCAATAAAACATATTTAGTTTTCATTTGTATAAGCTCTTCTTTTATCTAAATAATTGTACATCAAGTCCATCTTTTAGGGGTTCAGAAATTTAGAAATCATTCATGAAACATTGAAAAAAGACTTCCCCACTCGACATGCAACAAAACACATGTGTGTTGGTTCTTTCCATTTGTTCCAAAAAAAAAAAAGCATGTGTGTTGTTGCTAATTCCGTGCTCATTGCTTGACTTCCTTATCCCCTAAAGGACCATTGTTCATTTGTGGGACAAATGGGATTTGGGAGAGGTTTTTTCACTTCTCATGAAGATAGAAAACATGATAAGCTAAGTGCCCAAGAATTGAAGTTATGTCTAAATAAGCTCAAAACAATGATGAAGGGGCAGCAAAAAAGATTTGGAAAAATGTCAAATAAAAAAGAAATTGAATTTCTATTCTCATAGATAATTTTCTTTCCTATTTAGTATTTAGGAAGCTTTAATTCATTTAATTAGGATTTGTTATGAGAAAGTTATAGACATTCTTGTAAAATTGGGCAATTAAAGCATCTTTGTGAAAAAAATAACTTGCAAGATTCATTTGTGAATGCTATTTTTTTATTTTTCCAATTTTCCATGTAATGCCCACAAAATTAAGTTTTTTTGAATTTTTTTTTTCTTAGATTCTCAACTCAATTCTCTATTGTAAAGATTTAAATCTCGAAACTCTATAGTGCAAAAATTTGAAGTTCAAAATGTTCAAAGTCAAAAAATGTAGTTTTCGCATTTACAAAGTGGTCTTGGTACCATACGTTGAGGTTAGGTTCGTCAGAGACAAAACGAAATAGTTTCTTTTTTAATTGAATTATCTTTCATTAATTGAATTTTGAATTTTCAAGATTTCATATATTTTGATTGGGAATATTTGGTTAATTGTAGCTATGGTGCTCCTTTAATACGGAATTGCAAGCTCAATATGACACAAGGCATCATGGAATCTTGCTTTGGGAGGCTAAATTCAAGGCATATTTTTCAAAATCTTGTTTTATTCAAGCTAAATCAAGCCTTATTGCAATGAAAGCCTTAATGCAAGGAAGGCTAGTAATCCATTTTAGGCTCCAATTTCAATCACCATGCTTTCTGAAGCCAAAATTAAGTCTTCACAAGTAAAGCTTACAATAAGGTAATGAAGCTTTACAAGTGAGTCTTTATAGCATACTTCACAATGTATGGAATATCATTTTATATTGTTTTTTTTAATTTTTTGAAATACATTGACAATATTGTTTTTCATTTTTCATCATTTATCAAGATCTTTTTTGAGATTTCAATTTGTTTTCATCAATATTTTTTGAGATTTGAACTTATATCTTGTTATAAATTCTGAAAATTTCACTACATACCATATTTATTTTATTTTTTAATTAATTTTTTAAGAATCTGACTGAAGTGTAGGGTATTCCAAGTGAACTTCAATGTGCTAGAAAAATTGCTCGTCCGCCCATCCGCCGTCCACTCTCCGTCCGTTGTCCGTCCGACCGTCCAACCGTCTGCCGTGCGGTCGGAGCGTCTGTCCGCGGGCTCCATCCGATGCAGTCGTCCGTAGTTTGTTGGGGCCGTATGATTGGACGCGCCGGGGCATATTGGCCATCCGATCTGGCGGTCGGCCCATCCACCCGTCAGATTCGGACAGTGACGTCCGAATTGGCGGACGGTATAAAGAGGGGCGCGGACGGCCCATTCCACAAAGTTGTTTCCCTTGCGAAGTGGGCTGATCTAGCGCCAATTGGTATCTATGAGCCCCTTCCGACTTGGAGTGTGAACAACTGTGAATGAATTAACTTAATTTTTTTATAATCTCTTCATCACTTTATCAATTATACAAATTGTAAACTTCTCACTCAAACGTTGCATTCGGTGCGGAAAAGAAGGATTACCATTGTTCCAAAAGGATTTCCCAATCCGCTCAAGAAGAGTACAAAGGGAAAATCACAAGACATGGATTGGGACGCCTACTTCAACAACTTCTGTGTGGCTGAAGAAGGATGGCAATACGAGCCCAAAGCAATATGGACTTGCACAACATGCCGAGAGTATGTGAAAATGTCACACATTGCGAAACTCTGGCCAGCGGATAACACGGCTGTGTTAGAGAGACAAGTGAGATGGTGGGAAGGTTCCATGAACACTTGCAAGAGTGAACATTTCAAGCAGAGATACGAAGAGATTTGGGCATCTTGCGGTCTAGGTGCTTCCAAACCAAATATCATGAACTATTCCACCATGGCAATGATTTGGGCGGAGATTGTACTCCAGAAAGACGTGGATTGGCGTATGGTGTCTGCAAAGGACAAGAAGACCAAATTGAGCTGTGACAAAGCGGTGATAGATACCAAATGGGTTGGCCCAAGCAATTGCATGCCAGAGTGGTCTAATCGTGGTCAATCTGGATTTCCTCCGGAACCATTGCCAGATGCAAAGGACAATGATGATGATGACGAAGAAGACTTACCACCTCCACTTCCACACAGGTATGAACGTCAAGAAGAGCACGAAGACCTGGACTTCTAAAATCAATTGCGAGAGGCAACAAGAAATAGTATTTTGGATCAAGGTCGCCCGTGTCAACAACAGTCACCACCTCGTCATGATCGTGATGTGCGTTGCCCGCAATATGGAGGAAGAAGTTCATGTTTTAGTAATGACCCCGACGATGACTTTCAAAACATACGAGGAAGCCATGGAAGCACAAGGTACACGGACTACGGTGGGTCTCAATATGGTGGGTCGCAATTCTATCTGAGGATGGGAGGGCCGGACTCATATGGGCCTCGCGGAAGCTCATACTACATCGGCTCAAGTGAGCAAGGGACAAGAGGGTTTGAGGCAAATGCACCACCTCCTCCACCTCTACCATTTAGAGGTCCATACTTCTCCGATTACGGACAAGGAGGAGGATTTGGCGGATATGGGCGATCTGGTGGCTTCGGTCCCACGCCCCAAGGTCGAAATGGCGATAGTAGTTCAGATTCAGAATAGAGTATAATGTAGTTTAACTATTTAAGGGTAGAGTAGAAGATGTTTTTTGACTTATTCAGAGGTTATAGATTTACTATTATTGTTTAAATGTATTTTGTAACCACTTTTGTAACCATCATTGGTCAATGATGTCACTATTTAAAACTTTAAACATGCACATCTATTGAAAACAACATGTATAGAAAACCCCTTCTATATAAATATACAAGAGACATGCGTTTTGTTTTGTACTTTATATTATTGAAAACTTCTTTGTGTAGTTTAATTATAGTACCAAAAATCTCATCTTGGAAATGCTTGACAGTGGATTTTTTTTTTTGAGATTTAATGCAAGAGTACCGAATGCAATGTTGACTTTCTGTATTCTTTACCTGCTCTTAGAAGTTGGAAATGAGATTGAAATACAATTCGTTCTGGAGAAAAAATTAGAATCCAAATTCATTTGGAAGAATTGTATAATGGTATTGTGGATTTTGATAAGCCCTAATGTAATTGGGCTTATACACATTAAGCCTTCCAATTTTTTGTGTCACGAAGTTCATAGGTTTGACCTGCAAAAAATATTTCAACTCTTTTTTGCAATTTGAACACCCTCATAGGTAAACATTATAATTTTTAACTCCATAAGGGATATTGTTGTGCTTTCTTTTCTTCCATGATCTCTAGCATGTCTAGTTTGAATTTGTACGGTTAAAATTCCAAGAAAATGATAAATGTAATGAAAATATTGGCATTTCTTCAAAAGTAAAAATTTCAAGAAATTTAAGGAAGTGAAGAAGAAACCTTGGGTCTATTTTTTTAATTATTAGGCATTGAAATACAAATGCCCAATTCCTTCTAAATAAGAAGATCTACATGAAGCCCATTGAATGAAAAGCGGGAAAAATCACTCTAAAAATGAGACGGTAGAGATGAAGCGGGCGATTTAAAATCCGCCCCCTCTGGACCGTCCAATCAGGCAGACGGCTGTCCGTCCACCCAATCAGACGGCCTTTGTCTGACCAGGCAGACCGGACGAGGCGTCCGCAAACCCTAAACCGTCCGATAGGCCATCCACCCGATTGTACGGGTCAAAGGGGGCGGACGGCCATTCCGTCCGCTCGATCGGACGGCCACTGTCCGACCGGGCGGACCGGACAAGGCGTCCGCCAACCCTAAACCGCCCGATCGGACGGCCAGGAAGAGGCGGACGGCTAGTCCGTCCACTCGATCGGACGGACCTGACGAGGCAGCCGACCGACCGTCCGCTTGATTGGACGACCCATTCGTTCTCACTTTTGCCTTCCCCCTTGCATGCAAGAGAGAGCGGAGAGCTTGGTGGTTTGACCTCCATTGGCTCCTTTCTTTGGGTGGGTAAGAGTCAAATATTTGGGGTAACTTTTGCCAAATTTTTTTAAAAACTTTGACGTTGATCATTCTACTGGTTTATCAACATGCTGAGGGCGAAGAAGGCTTCCAAGGAGCCGAAGGGAAAAGAAAAAGTGCCCTCTATTCAATGGACAAGGGAGAATCCCTCGGAGAGTTGCAAAGCATTCTTAATCGAATTGATTGTGAAGTTTTATGAGACGGAGACTATAGTGTCTCTCGACACTAAATATGTGCGATATTAAGAGGACTGCATCGAGAAATTCTTCGTGGATATGAAGCAGAGGATATTGAATGCCTTGCACGTATCGCAATGGATTCATGAAATGGAGAAGAAGAATTTCCCCAAATTTCTTGACAGCAAGGTGCATGATGCATTATGGAATGCCTCGGTCATTTTGGATAAATATTGGAGGAAGAAACGCGGAAGTGATGAAGCCTTTGAGCATGTCATTATGAAAGCAGATTTGTTCACCAAAAGGTGCCAACCATTTACCAAGAGGTAGAATAGAGCAGGGTCAATTGGTTGGTGGATGAGCAAGCCTGGAATGGACCAAGCACAAATCACACGTCGTCTTCTAATAGCCCTTCCAGAAACGGCCACGGTGATTCCCGTAAATAACAAAATCATGCGGGGTGGCTATGCTACAATTCGGAGAGTGCGAATAGAAGCATGTGCAGAGATTCATCCATCATGGGAGTTTGCAGCAAAAATGTCTCTCCAAGAAGGTGAACGACCTGCTTTTGTAAAGATCGAACACAATACCGAGTCCATGGCAGTGAGGATTCCACATGCTAGAGTGATATGGTTTTTTGCAGTGCACTCCAAAAAGAATGAAGGATACTCATTCTGGTGGAACGGTGGTACATTGCATGAAATGATGTGCCGGGGTTATGACTATCCAGACAACATAGCCCTTCGAGTGATGTATGATCCGCGTATAACAGAAGAAGAAATCATTGTTGCTAAAAATTTGAAGTGATTTAGAGCCAAACGCGTGGAGCTTGCATGGGCATTACTGCACATCATAGATGCGGTACATACCGTTGGACATCTCCACAACGACATTTCTCCGAACAACATCATGTTTCATTTTCCTGAAGATGAGTCACGGGTTTACATTGGAGTTTGTGATTGGGGGATGACTACAGTGATGAGCGAGCCCATGAAATCGTTGTATACATTTACATCGACAGCTGAAAAGGACGAAGCTATAAAGATGAGGTGGTGGGTGGATCCCACTATCACCTATGTACACGGAAGAGATACAGATGTGCAAAACATCCCTTCTCTTTTCATGTAGTCCGAGCAGTATGCTGTTGCTAAATTAGCTAAACGGATCAATAGGCAGTGCATGTCGGAGGCGTATCACAAGTTGCAGTGTGAATCAAGTAGGTCACATGTCAAGTACCTCCATCCACAATTTGTATAGGTGTTTGATACTTACTTGAAGCGTGTTCAGAACAAAGAGAGTACTTTGGCGCAAGTCATCTTTCGTTTTAGTACTTCATTCAACTGGCCTATTCCGAATGAACACTTCCGTGGTTCATATTGAAGTTCAAGAATAGTTTATATAATTATATAGGTTGGTAGTATGCATAGATGCCAAGTAGTATGTGTGCGAATTACATAGTTGCATAGCATACATGCACCATTTTGATTTTTGAAGACCAATGAATGCCAATGTAGTTGGACTTTTATGTGCCTTTGTAATTGGTGAGGATGTTTTAATTGATAATGATTTTTAAAGTGTGTGAATTGTCGATATCTTTTGTCATTGTTGGTTTGCAATTTTGCACAGAAAAGTCTAAAACCCTGAAATTATGAAAATTGTGATTTTGTAAGTTGGTATTTGCAAGATTGGCAAGTTTTTGTTTTAAATGGTATGGTCTTCCAATTGTTCAATTTGCCATGTATGGTTGAAGATATTCAATTGGACAATGTATTATGTATAATTGTAAATCGTCTTCTAGAAGCATGGTTTTTTGTTTGGTATGTTGTTCATTTTTTTAATGCAATGGGTTTGTTAGCTTCATAAAGATGTTAAAAAAAATAGTAATTACCCCCTAAATGCTTGAGGCACCAAAATATTAAATATGGTGTTTGCAAAGCTTTGAAGTTCAATAAAACCTAACTAGTTTGCTATTTTTAATAAGCTGATAATTTTAGAAAATTCTTTTTGAAGTCTACTTTTGGCTCCAAAAGTCCGATCTTGAAAGTAAATGACAATGATTTTTCTAAAAGAGATTTTATGCAAGGGTACCTTGTGCAATCTTGACTTTCCTTTTGTGTTAAGAGCTCTTGGAAATGAGCCTCAAATATAGTATATCTTGGAGCAAAAATCACATTGGAAATTCATATTAAAAAATTATAGAGTAAATTTTGTAAAGCTGTAAATTGATTGGGGTTGTGCAAGTTAGGCCCATTAACCTCATATTTTTTGGGTCCCCAACATTTTAGATTTGCCTTGCCAAAAAGGCTTCAACTTTTTTTTGCGATTTTAACAGCATCATAGTCAAATGTTATTATCTTTCACTCTATAAGTGATATTGTTGTGCTTTCTTTTCCTATGCAATCTCTAACAAATCTAGTTTGAATTTGTATGGTTACAATTCCCAAGAAATTGATACATCTTATCAAAATGTGGGCACTTTGTTCAATTTAGAGCAAATTAGAGGAAGTTGAAATTTGAAAACAAGGCTTGGGCATGTAGGGGTTACAACATCCTATGGTTATTTGGATGATTGGATTTGTTTGATTCATTGTTTTTTTGGGCAATCGAAGGCCCAAATGCCTCCAAAAAAAAATGGATTGCACCAAATCTGTAGGAAAAATTTGAAGAAAAATTGGATGATAATGCCAAATTGCTCGAATTTGAAAGAAAAGAAATTGGATGAAATTGCACACACTACTAGAAAATTTCGTTTTTCTGTTGTTTTGGACGCGTTGATCCGGTCAAAATCTGACAGAAATCTGTTGAAAGCAACAGATTTCTGTCAGATTTTGACCGGATCAACGCGTCCAAAACAACAGAAAAACGAAATTTTCTAGTAGTGACACATCAAATGAAGCTCATCTAAATATGTGGATGAAAAGATAGTTCTATCCAAAATATAGATGAATACTAAAAAATTTAATAAAATTATTTTCTCGTATATTACCACTTCAGCAATTCTCCAAAAACTGGAAAGAAACCCGTGGTTTGATCCCTATACCGAAGTTTATCCCATTTTCCACTCGATCGAACGACCCCACACCGCCCCGCCTCCCCGGCCGCCCCGTCCACCTCGTCCGCCTTCCCATCCGCCCCGGCCGCCTCCCCAGCCGCCCCGTCCACCTCGTCCGCCTTCCCATCCGCCCCGGTCGCCTTCCCGTCCGCCCCGTCTGGACAGGGACAGTCGGAACGTCCTATGTCGGCGGACATTCGGGAACCGGCGGACGCGGACGCTGGACATCCGGACGTCCATGTAACCTTGATGAAGATGTATCCAATAAATGACTTCAAGAATCTTGTGTATTACTAAAGCTATATGAAATGAATGAAGTATATCCAATAATGTTGAAAAGGGATTTTGGTTTCTTTTTAGCAGTGTGACTAGAGTTTGGTGACTCCATGTTTCATTTCTTTTGTTCAAACTTCTAATTTAGTTTATGTTTAGATGTTCATGACTAGACAGGCTAGAAAAGAAAATTTCACAAAATGAAGATTTCATATTTAGAATGTTGTGAAATTGGAATTTATTTAGTGTCAATAGCCTAAATCTATATTCTTGTTCTATTCTATTATCTCAAGAATTAACTTTATAAGGTTGCTAGAGCCTATATGTGGCTAATGAATAATTTGGAATGACCATTCCATAAATAAGAACCGTATTTTTTAAGTTAGATTTCCTTGAACTCGTACAATAGATGTTTGTAGTAGATGGTGGTGAAAATCCTTCATTAATAGTTATACAAATTCTTCTATAATTTCTAGAAGAAGGTGCTTAATCTAGGGATTATAAAAGATTCCTTTTCTAATGCATATTGACAACTTCTTGCTTCTAATTCTAAATGTAAATTTCATCCATATAAAATGATTTTAAAATCTAACTCCAACAAAGGAAATAAAGTCAATAAAGATTAGTTTCCACTTCAATTTGAATATTTTTAAATATCTTAAATTTTAGTATCCTATTATATTTTGAACCCAAAGCTAGTTACTATGGTCTATTCACTTTCTAATTAAAGAATATAATGGAGATTTTTAGTACTCTTCACTAGAATGTATAACTATAGTGAAATTTTCATATTTTGCATTATTTACAACGTTTATTCAATTCTTTTTTTTAAAATTCACAACAATTTCAATTCACCACCAAAACATCTATTGATTTGAAGATTTAACATAGCACATCATGTTGTAGAGTACTTTCAATTAAGGTGGGATTTCCAAAACTGCAAATTTTTGCTATTGTGCCTAGTTACTATTATTAGACCAGTTGAATTTTCATATTTTCTTGGTGGCAAGTTAGAGGAGGTTCCAATGTGCCAAAAACTACAACAACATTTGGATATTGGTTGCAAGAGTTAGAGGCTTCTTAGGTAATCTTTGAGGTTTTGGAGTTGTTTCTTCTCCATAGAAACATCATGATTTTCAAGATGTACACAAAGTATGACAATGATGGTAGTTTTGGATAAATGATACATTTGGAGTTCCTAGGTGCCCATGCTTTGTTTCATGTTTCACCTTTGATACAATTAACCCTTAAACAACGCTAAAGCCAAAAAGTGGCCAATGAATGACATTATAGTTCATTGTAAAAACAAAAAAATTCACCTATTGGTCCAATAATCCAAGCATTTTGGTGACTACTTTCATCATGGGGGGCACATCCTTTCAAGGTTAACTTAGCCCTTAATCCTTAAAGAATGACTCGGTGACCTTGGAAATCATCAAGTTTTATAAATGTGTGAATTGTTGGCTTAAAAAATTGTAAAAGTACTCATTGCAAGCCAAACTACAATAGAAGACCTCTCTTTCTCTTGTAAAATTTTGAGGATGAATAGTTGCACTTTGGTCCTATATAGAGAGATCCTTTGTCATCCATCGGATGCAAAACATCCACCTCGGTTAGAGGACAAGTCAATTACCATGGAAATCATATGTTTGAGTATCATATGAATTGTTGACTTAAAAAAATGAAAAAGCACTCATTGGTGGTCAAACTATTGAAGACCTTCCCTCTCCGCACAAAATTTGGAGGATGAATAGTTGCACTTCTATACTCAACGGAGAGATTCTTTGCCATTCATCGAACAGAAACCCTGGTTTATGGGAGGTTATGGAGTGAAGGTGTAGAGCGCCGGTGGTTTTACAGACATTGTTGTGTGTTACCTCTCCAGCTTTCGAGAGGAGGTCGATTGATGTCTTCCTCAGTAGACAAGGATGGTGATCGCTTGGCTGCATCGGGTGGGTGGCTGGGTTGCGAATTTGTGAAAGGCCAGAACCTCAGGGCGTAGGTGTTGGCGGATTGTTTACCGACAATTCGTCCTATTTTCTCGGCAGACTTGGAGATGAGACTGATTATTGTATTTCGATGAAGGTTGTTAAATGCTCGACTGGCGAAGGTGGCTTTGGTGTGGATTTCGCGTGATACAGGACCTTCTCACTGTAAGTCCCTTTGTTGCAGCTCCTGGCCCTTTGCGTGTGGAGTACTTAAATCTCGATCACATACTGTAACCTGATTAATTTTCGCTTTTCTGTTCTGCGGTTGATGCTAATAGAGTGAAGGCCACGACCCTGAAGGTATTCGTCACGTGTAGGATCTACCTACCGACAGTTTGATCGGTTGAGTCGGAGGTGCTTGAATTAAAGTTTTTCAAAGGAATTTGGGGATGTTAAATGCTTGACTGGGATGTTTAATTTGATGCAGATCAACTCGCGTTACAGGGCTTTTCACTTAAATGGTAAGCATACCTTCGTACTTTATTTACTGGAAGATAGAAAATCCCCGGGACTGCAATTTCTTGAGTTGCATGCACCTTTGATTTTCAGGTTATATATGATCAAGACTCTCTCTTGGCTGTTGACAGTCTGCATTGTCGAGTACCCATGATTCGGTTTTGTGTTTTCCGGTTGATACAATTTGAGTAAAATGTCACCACCTCCAAGTGCAGGTCTAAGGTTTTTTTGCCGACAATTGTCGTGTTTCTCTCCAGACTTGGGAGACGAATTGATGAGAACGAAACCACTGGCAGCTCTTGAAGCAGATGCGGGTAAGTTTCAGACCATTCATGTCTTTTGTAATGTCTACTTTCCGAATAATCATATCCTTTCGGAGCACGACGTGTGGGTTGATTTCGACAGTGTCATTGCATGGTAGCTGTTCTTCAGGACCAGCTCCGAGTTCATCTATTGAAGTAATGGGTGGATTACGTAGAGTAGAAGCCCTGTAATTTGTCGGTGGTGGGCATTAGAATGGAAGGGTAATTTTAGAAGCTCAATGTCTGTGGTCAGAGATTACATCCTCGATTTTGGTGGTTCAGCATCAATTTTTCCCTTTCTCTTTAATCTAATTTGTTTGCCTATTGTGCTTGTCATGGATAGAAATATTAGTGAACACTTGCCCTTCGAGTGTGGGTGCATTTCAAGCTGTTGCGTGAATTATGGACCGGGGCAACTGGGATAAAACTCGGCCCACTCTGTTCAAGAGGGAAGCCATTGAAGTTGGTAATCCTCCTGCCATTTGCATGCTGTCCACAGTTTCAGCACTGTTTATCGTTATGAGAACTTTTTTTATTTTTCGTGCTTGTTCCGGGGTCCTCCATTGTGGATCATTTTGTGATGTTTCCAGTTTAAATTTTGTTGTATGAGTCTGACTTTGCGTTTATCAGTGCTTGCAGGTTCCTCTGAAGTGCATGTGCCTACAGATTGCGCTTCGACTCCAACCGAGACCCCGGAGCTTTACTTGAAGCTCGCCTCACAATGTTTGGAGCAAGCGGATAGGATATCTTCTCCACGCAAGTTCAACGAAGAGCAATGTAAATATCTGGTCAACAAACTCAGACTCGCTATTATGAGTACAAGTTCGATTACTGAACAAATCGAGACAGAGTTCCTTTCATTAGCTTTACCTGAAGATAAGGCGCGGCTTTTGGAGATTTTCAAACTACTGTATTCCATGGGAAAGGAAGTAGAGGACTTCACCGAAAGTTGTTGCGGAGAGTTATGGATTCAATCCGCCATCTTGTTGACGAACATGTCGGAGCGCGTTGCGACAATCGGTTTCAATTTGGAGTTCTGCTCGATTGTCCTCTCTGAGAGGACGATTCGCAGGAGAGGACGCTTGAGAAGTTTCAATGTTGCAGGAATACGCGAAGCTGAAGCAGAAACTGTGAAGGAAATGACTAATCTCGACGAAATGAATCTCGTTATGGATTTGCGTGCGATCACTCAATCCAATGGATCAAGCAGTGCAGACTATCAATTGGCATCGTTTTTACTTGCTAGATTGGAAGTGGTTCGGTTGCGCTCAGGTGCTACTTTGCCAACATCAATCACTAATCATCTTCAAATGAACTTGAGTTTGAAACACACACAAGTAAGCTTGGGGAAAGGTGCCTCGGCTAGCGTGCACAAAGCGAAGTGGTTAGGAGGTGAAGTAGCGAAGAAGACCTTCTATGGACCTAAGAATGGAGATTTCTTACAAGAGGTGTCAATTTTGGAAGGGCTGAGCCACCCAAATATTGTCTCCTTACTTTGGTATGCGACGGATGAGAAGAGATGTCATCTTGTGATGGAGCTGATGTATGGGGATTTGCATAGTCTAATGCAAGAGAGAATGGAAGAGAATGGAGATCAAAGCCCACCTTTTTGTATTGCGGAAGCTTTGGACCTCATGCTCCAAGTAGGAGAAGGAATTTCTTTCCTCCATGAGCAGAGAATAGTCCATAGAGACTTAAAGTCACATAACATTTTGATTAAATATGGACATGCGACTAAAGCAAATATGAAGTATTTACATGTGAAGGTGGCGGATTTTGGGTTGTCAAAGACAAAAGAACACAGTGCATATTCCAATATGACTTTAAATGTGGGTACTACCAGATGGATGGCTCCGGAAGTGATGAAAATTGCAAATGATGATCATCAAGCAAGGAAGGTGGAATTGAAGTATCCATTCAAAAGCGATGTCTATAGCTTTGCAATGGTGTGTTATGAGATTTTGACTGGAGATGTGCCTTTCTCAAGCTTGAGCCTTATTAGTGAAGTGAAAAGCCTGGTATTACGTGGTGGACGCCCGCAGTTGCCCCACGAATATCCAGATCGGTTGAGGATTTTGATCGAAGCATGTTGGAGCGCCGAGGCTGTCACACGCCCTAGTTTTGTCGGCATTTGTGAGCAATTGAGGAATGTGAAGTATGGGAATTTAATGACCTGTAAGTGGGTTTCATTACCAATTGAAACCTGTGGCTTCTTTTCGTGACTTATTTTTTGCATTTTTCTTGTAGGCTGCCCCGGAATAAATCTCTACTCTCACGAGATTATTGCAGCCTTCACATCTTGAAATCTGTTGCTTCTTTTCATTAGTGCTAATATTTATTTTTGGCATATTTCCTGTAGACTGGATCAGGGACAAATGTCGAGAAGATATATCAGACATATCTGAGCTTGCTGCCAACTTATCAAGTCCCTTAGCGGAGGTGCAACGAAGTGCTGCCCGTGACTTCCGTTTGCTGGCAAAACACAATGTTGATCCGCGGATCAGCATCGCTGAGCAAGGGAAAGGCTCCCAGTACTCCCCTGAGGATAAGGCCGCTATAGACGAGCTCATTGCGAAACTGTCGAGTCCCCTGGCAGAGGTGCAACGAAGCGCTGCCTATGACATCCGTCTGCGAGCGAAGAAGAATGTCGATGACCGGATCTGTATTGCCGAACAAGGAGCGATACCTCTGTTAGTTGCGTTGCTACTGTCGTCGGATCAAAAGACGCAGGAGCATGCTGTTACTACACTTCTGAATTTGTCCATCGATGATAACAATAAAGGACGGATCGTGGCTGCAGGTATCAATTCATTTTTTGTTGAATTTAGGGTTTAGGGTTTACCAGCTTCTGTGAAGTCGTCTTTGCAATATTATAAGGCAGCTACACCTATGACATCCGAATAAGCATTTGAGCATGGATCGTATGATGAAACTGTCTTACGTTTGTGTTAGGTCTTCTTGGGAGTCACCAAGAGGATTCCAGATTCTCTTTAGCATACAGCTTTCGGACACCGCATGAATAGACTAAGAATTTTCGTAGTGCTGAAAATAGGTGTGCCCAAAATTGAGCCCAGTCTCTCAGAAATAGAGACTGTACATGTTTGCTAGAATCTGTCCGTGTCCGTTCGAGGAATAGGTAGCAATAGATAGCAATCTACCTTCTATTGTCTTCTGCTCCGTATTCTCAAGCATCGGATTCGCGTGTGCAGGTGCCATTGAACCCGTCGTTGAGGTCTTGCGCTCAGGTTACATGGAAGCGCGGGAGAACGCTGCTGCCACTCTCTTCAGCCTCTCTTTGGTTGACGAAAACAAGATCACAATTGGAAACTCAGGCGCCATCCCCGCTCTAGTACAGCTCCTCCACGACGGCACTGCGCGAGGCAAAAAAGACGCCGCAACCGCTCTCTTCAACCTGTCCATATACCAGGGCAACAAAGCGCGCGCCGTCCAAGCAGGGGTGGTTCCTCCTCTGATGAGCTTGATCGCCATGCTGGACGAAGCCTTGGCCATTCTTGCTATCTTGACCACCCACCACGAGGGCCGGATTGCTATCGGTGAGGTTGGCCCCACGCGCATTTGGGTGAGGATTATTGTGTCCGAGTCGGCGAGGAATAAAGAGAATGCAGCTGCAATCTTGTTGGCGCTCTGTTCGCATGATTCTAGGTATATCAAGCAGGCGAGGGAGTCGAATGCGGTGGAGCCATTGACGGTGTTGGCACATTCACGAGACTCCACGAACAGGGCCAAGAGGAAAGCCTCGGCGTTGCTGGAGCTTCTGAAGAAACCCGAGGTGGAGACTATGAGTCATAGGTTGAAGTCACTGTTTGTGTAGGCTCAGGCTCTGGTGCAGCAGCATTTGCTTGCTCTTTGCAAGCGCCTGGCAGCATCTGCAGCCTGCAAATGTAGTCCCAACATCTGCAAATTGTTGAGCATTTGCAAATTCTTTGGAGGCTCTGTCAATGTAGTCAGATGCTTAGGTGCGTTTCAAAAGCTCTTTGCAATGTGTTTGCAGGGTTTGCAGCTGGCAAATGCAGCCACAGGCTCTGCAAATTGTTGCACATTTGCACTCTCTTTGGAGGCTCTGCAATTGTAGTAACAGGGCCAGGTGCATTTTGGGAGATTTTTGCAGTATGTTTGCAGCATTGCAGCATGTAAGTGTAGTCACAGGCTTAGGTGCATTTTGTTAGCTCTTTTTTCAGCACATTTGCGGCATTTGCGACCTACAAATGTACTCGCAGGCTTTGCAAGTGCTGTACATTTGCTATCGCTTTGGAGCTTTGCAAATGTAGTCACATTTTGAAGTTAAGATTTCTCGTCCACATGATCAGTGTGCCCCTCAGTAGTCACTGTATATGAAGTTTAGGAGAGGGTTTAGTGCTCTTAGTACCATTGTAATAATGTAGTGATGTGAACCTGTCCATTATGGGAATCCATATTTATGATTCCAAGTATCTCGGCATTCTTTCGGTTGCATTTTTTTCTTATAAGGCATTGTTAATAGAATCTGGAATTTGCTTCGCCAAATATAATGCTAGCTGTTCACTACTTTGTAATTAGAACTTGAAATTTCTATCATTGGAAGCATAGTGAAAAGAAGAAAAGTCAAATTTAGAATTTGGACAAAGAAAATAAACCACCTCAAAAGCTAGCTAAAAGAGAGAAATTTGTGGCTAAATTTTTGTTTACTTGTATTTGTTCAAAGTATTTTTGAATGTGCTTCAAAATGATAGTCATTTCATGTTCTATCTACAAAGCAATGAAAGGTGAGCGTTATATTTGGTGCAGCAATTATACAAGACCATTGAAGATGCCGTAAGGAGTTGCAAGTTTCATTTAACCAATTATGCTATACAATGGATTTTATTGTTGCAATATGAAGAGAAGTTTTAGAATACTTTAAAGTAATAGTATCAAAATTAAAAATTATCACATCAGCCATATAAAAGGATAAATTTAGCTTAATAGTAGCATTTTGCTTGAAGGTCGTTGGCAAGGGTGTTGTTTCCGATGTATAAAATATAAAATAATTAGTTCATAGACTGTCTTATTAGTTTCTATTGTCATTTGAGCCTCTTCAAAAATATTGAAATTAATTGAAATTTTTTTGTTATATTTATTTATTTCCACCTAAGAGGTTCCAAGTGAAGACCACAGCCATTTAGGTTGGTTAATGGGATTCTTTCCTCCATGAGCAAAGAATAGTCCATAGAGACTTAAAGTCACAGAACATTTTGATTAAATATGGACAGCCAACTAAAGCGAATATGACGTATTTGCATGTGAAGGTGGCAGATTTTGGGTTGTGAAAGACAAAAGAACACGGTGCTTATTCCAATATGTTTTGGAATGTGGGTACTACCAGATGGATGGCTCCGGAAGGGATGAAAATTGCAAGCCATCCATCACTCAAGGATCGGATCAAGCAAGGAAAGTGGAATTGAAGAATCCATTCATAAGCGATGTCTATAGCTTTGCAATAAGATTTTGACTGGAGATGTGCCTTTCTCAGGCTTGAGCGTTATTAGTGAAGTGAAAGCCAGGGTTTACGTGGTGGACGCCCCCAGTTACCCCATGAATGTCCAGATCGGTTGAGGACTTTGATCGAAGCATGTTGGAGCGCCGAGGCTGTCACACGTACTAGTTTTGTCGACATTTGTGAGGAGCTGAGGAATGTGAAGTATGGGAATTTAATGACCTGTAAGTGGGTTTCATCACCAATTGAAATCTGTTGCCTGTTTTCATCAATGCAAACACTTAGTTTTTGTTTGAACTTCTTGTAGACTTGATCGAGAACATCCCCCTGGCTAATGCTCAGGAGCTTTTGGAGCAACCACAGCCAGACTTGTTGCTAACTTATCGAACTCCAGAGGAGATGTGGAACAGATCTGCCTGCGGAATCTGTTTGCGAGCAAGAAAGAGTGTTGGTCACCGGACCTGCATTGCCAATTAATGAAGGGGCAATACCTCTCTTAGTCGCATTGTTACTTTCTCCAGATCAAAGGACTCAGGAGAATGCTCTTTCAGCACTGCTGAAATTGTCAATCGATGACTGCAGCAAACGACGGATCATATCTGCAGGTATCAGCATAATTACTGATTTGTTTGATTTGATGTTTTTACCTCCTTCCTGTTGAATAATATTGATCATAGTGAGGCCTTGCTTGTAATGTGCTCTGTCTTCTCTTTTCCGAACTTGTAAGCATAGGGTTGGTGTCTGCAGGTGCCATTGATCCCATCGTGGAGGTCTTCATGTCAGGATCTGTAGCGGCTCAGGACAATGCTGCAGAAATGCTATTTGTTCTCTCCTTGGTTGGTGAAAACAAGATTACAACTGGGAACTCGATCGGGTGCTAATCGAGCTCCGGTGCAGTTGGAAGGGTGCTCGAACTAAATTTGACTCTGCAATTGCGATTTCGAGTCTCTGCGTTTTCCAGGGGAACAAAGCGCACAGTGGAGGCGGAGGAGAGCCCTCTTCTTTTTTATTGTAATTGAAGCGGATCCCGCCATCCTGGTGGAAAAGGCCTTGATGAACATTCTTGGCAAATAAAGCACACCGCAGATTCAGGAGCAAAATGAGTTCGCAACTTTATTCTTGCTTAGGTTTTGCTCACATTCTCCGCTCATACGGAGTGGAAAGCCTCTGCACTTGTGGTATGGTAGAATTATGGTAGAATTACCCATTCCTAACCAGGAATCCATACCCACCCTGCAGCTATTTCCAACCAAGGCTGGAAAAGATTTCCAACCAAAGCTTGGAATGTTTTTCTTTTCTCCTTTTCAAGGTTGGGACTAATAAAGTCATGACACATGTTTTCAAGTAGCGAGCAAGAAAGTAGGTAATGAGCAGGAAAGTTGAGGGGTATGCATTGAAGCCAAGTTTTGGCTTTTAAAATTCATAGTAATCTTAGTTCAAAAGCATATAAAATTACCAAAAAAAATTGCAATCCCCATGATTTCTATCTTCCTACATGACAGAAATTTTATATTGCCTTACACTGCTCCAGAACATGCGCACAATCACTAAAGTGGTCGATTCCGGGTGGTTCTACCCACATGCTCTGAGTCACAGGGTGGAGGGTCTGCAAGTGTAGCGCTCATGACGATGCAGGCTCGTGTGCATCCTGCAAGAGTTTCCAGCAATCCATCTTCTGGTTGAATGTTAGGAATCCTTGTCCTATCAATAGTCATTGTCATTTTCTCTGTGAAGTTTTGATCTGAAGGAGAGGAATTAGTGCAGTGTGACTCAGCTAATTAAGCACGCCTTGGTTTCGAATTTATGTGACGAAATGAGACTGAGGAGCACGGTCGCGTGTGTTGATAGCTGAAAATCTATCAAGCTCGACCCAATTGCTGGAAATGAAATGTTACTGTGGTGTCTTGTTTGAGGGTTGAAAACTGAAGTATGGCATTGCCAGTGACTGAAAGTGAGACATGAAAGAGTCTCTCTGGGAGTTTGCAATGAACAGGAGTTAGTTAATTCAGTGTCTGATGTAATATGGAATTTGAATGCTAGTCTAAGAATCTGTGCTGCACTTATTAACGTGAGGGTCCCTGCATATAAGGGAGGCGACCCATTCCCGACCAGGGACCCATAGAGTACACTCTTTCCAATCAGCAGGAGAAAGCATGAGATTAATTATGGCACAATCTCCAATGCAGTCGTGGCACATTTCGATTGGCTGCAGGCTTGGTTGATTTTGCAACCAACCCGTGGTTGGAAATAGGAGGACTTTTGTGACAAGAATATGTTGAATAGAATCTTCAACTAAAAAATTCATAGTAATTATGTTTTGAGAATTAAAATTCTGAAAAAATAAGGAATCGTTCTAAACTCTATTTCTGTACATGGAAAAATTTCTCCACTCAAAAAAACAGCACTCCACTCCAGATATGCGAAATTGCTTAAGTGGTCGGAAATGGGTCGGTTCCCTTAGACACTTGAAGACGTCATAGTTGGTTTGAATTCCTATTTTCATGCACTTTTTCATCCATATTTGGTGTATTCGCATCTTTTGTAAAAATTAATGAATTGGTGGATAGAAACCCAAAGTAGAGATATATATTGAAATTGTACAATTTGACCCCATAGTGCCAAAAAAAAAGGGGAGGTTATGAGCTCTAATTTGACACCCAAAATCAACAATCACCAAAAGAGGCTTTCAATTCACAATGGTCTTAGGACATATGTTACTCTTCTTCTAGATTCTATATCTAAATACAACACTTTGTGACTACTATAATATTAATTTTTTATTTGGACTTTAAGGGGGAATTTGAATAGAATCTATTGTCTCTCTTGAGGTCCCAAAATTTTCTACTATGCATAAATCCCTATACATAGAGAACCTTCTTGAAAACTAACAATTCAAGAGAAATCGTTATCATAAAGTATGATTAGATTCACCAATGCTATCACCAATATTTTCTATAAATTTGGAAAGGAAAATTTCAAAACTCCTTCTAAATTCAATTATAAGCAAAATATTATCATTTTTTGAGTACAATTTGTTGGAATGGATTTAAAACAAGGTTCTCTTAACATGGTGATTTTTTGAAATTTTTGTGTGCTTTACCTCATTTTTGCAAATCCTAGTTTTTAACTAGAATCAATATTATTTTCGCTTGGTTGACCACTTAACATACTTCCGCATTTGTAAGTTTAGAGAAATATGTACTCTAGTAACACCAAATCCAACCATTACACAGAACAACAACTTGATAGAAGTATCTCCACAAATAAGGATGACTTTCATCCAAGCAATAATGAAAAAGAAACAATAATATCAATTTGTACATCATCCAAAAAGTAAACATCGAAGCGCTTTAGAGTTAACCCTCCCCCTAGACCGAGGGCTTCCTTACATGCTCACCCGGTGGACAAGTTTACAACTAATTCAAGCAAGAAGACAAAAGTAGCTCCACCAATTGTCTTGTTGGGGTGAACAAACAAGAAATGAGGAGTTGAAGTTTCACCAATACATGTGGACCACCTCATTGATAATTCAAGACTACACTAATGATGATAAATAGTGTTATGTTGTGATTAGTGTTACCTAGACTTTTACCCTAGTCATTTTAAACTTCAATTAGTAATTGGCATTTAGTGTTGTATTCACTTTTTTGAGCAATAATTTTTTTAAGAATGTAATAGGTTTCTTGGGTTCATACGGATTTTTTTGCATTTTGATGAAATAGTTAGGTAACACTAAATGTAAACTTGTAAAAAATTTATACCCAATAGTTGACAAATTGTGTCTATGTTGACATTTACTATAGGTAATATTAACTAGATTGTTGACAATTAGTGTTATGCTTCGTGATTAGTATTGCCAACACTATTTATCATCATTAGTGTAGTGAATCTAATACGTGTGAATTTTTTTTATTGTTTCCTTCACCACCCACGGAGTCCACAGAAAAATGCACTGCCTATTTTTCCCTGTGGCATTTGCTGTGCAATTCCCCCGATGATGACCAATATATATGTAAAGGAGTCCCTAAAAGTGTTCAATGAAATCCTTTTCAAGGAAATTGTAGACGAGCCCATTCAGCTAATAAGATTCTCATCATTTTTTGACTTTGACTTTGGTGATAGGGTTGCGTCCTTCCGGGGTTAGAAAATTAGAAATTTGAGCTCAAGGTCCTTCCAGTCCACCCACTGCTGAAAGTCAACCACCGCCGCACTGACTGCAGTAACTCGGTTGTCCCTTCAATTGCTATAAATAGTAAACTTGGAAGCCACTGACCCACTGTGAATGCAGTTTGAAAGTTCGCTTCTTTCCAGCCAGTGACTTCTGCGGATGACAACTGGAAACTTGAATTGGGGCAGCAGCTTCCCCAGGAGGCACCCGGAAAGGCCACCGCTTTTGTCAACCATTCCTTCCGGGGGGGTTGGTCAAGTCGTGGCCTCAACCAAAATAAAAAGTAAAAGTCATTTAAATTTATTTTTCTTAAAACTCACATGAAAACTTTGAATTTCAATAGTTTTTTCTGGTTGTGAGTCGGAATGCCGCAAGATAAAGCTCTCCTTGCTAAGGGCTTTTTGATGGTACCAAGAATGCGACTAGGGGATGCACAGTCCCGTAGGACTTAAGGTAATAAACTAGTTGGACAAAACAGCCTAACTTAACCTTTAAATGATGAGGTAGACGTTTGGCATTTAATAAGATGACAAAGAATCTCTTCATGTAGGATAGAAGTGCAATTATTCATCTTCATAAATTTTTTGTAGAAAGAAGAGATCATCTAAAGTATTTTGACTTCCAAATGAATGTTTTTGCAATCTTTTTTAAATCAATGCTTCATATGATCATGAAAACTAATGATTCCCAAGGTCACCATGTTGTCCTTTTAAGGGTTAAAGGTATGGATGGATGGGTGGATTGTCCAAAACTGCCATTTTTTAGTGCATTGGCTAAAATTGGGAACAATTTTTTTTTGTTGAACTTCAACGGTGCGAGAGTGTAGTAGACTATTGCAGAAATGTGTAAAAAAAATTCTTAATCCATTTGGATCACATGATTGGATTGAAAGAACATAATGTTTGAAGTGAGAGAGGAAAAAAAAACTTCTTTTCATTCATGCAAAACACAATGAAGAGACTTCAAGTCCTCTTGAAGTAAATTTTTTGGCTCTACGCAAAAATGAGATTCTACAATATTGGGTAGTATATTTTGTTAGGTACACTCACACAAACTTTAAAAAAGTAAATAAAGGGGCTACCTTACTCTAAATCACAACTACAATACAAAGGAGGCAAGTAGATTATCAATACACTATTCATTTTTTGATCGATTTTTGTGCATCCGATAAAAAAATTTGTTTCAAAATCAAAGCAGTGAAAACTAACATTTGAAATGTGTAGAAAAATTTTCCAGAATTATGAGGATGCAAATTTCAAGATAATAGTGTTTACAGTTAGACAAAAATGGTTTCTTTCAAACTTGCTTGGCAAGATTAATAGAATTTGACTCTTCTTGCAATGTGATTTCTACACTAAAAGTAGTTGTTGTGGTTACAATTTCATAATATATCATATTAGTTACATACATGACAAATTTTAGAAGTAAATAAGGAATTCAGCAAAAGATGACAAAATTGCACAGATTATTTCATACAATACAATTTTTGATTTGAACATATAATCCATTTTTTTAACATTCTTATAAAAGAGGGGAATGTCTCTATATTCTGTGAAAAATTAAAAACTTCAAACATTTTTTACTTCATAACCATCCTTAGAACAAACACTTAATCCCTTAGGAGTTAATTCAACTCTCTCCACATCTCCACCTCTTGTGCAAAATCCTTTTTTTTTTTAAATACAATTTGGTCAAATCACTTTCCTTCTACAATTTTTTTTTTTTTTTTTTAAACTACAACACAAGAAGTTGTCTATCCTTGCAAATTTAGGACTAAAAATATTGTTGTGTTTACTCACTTTTCAAGTAGCAACCTATTCACACCTTCTTTAAACACAAATTGAGAAGCCATAGAACCCCCCCACCCACCCCAATTCATGGCATGTCTTATAAAGACTAATTTTTAGAGGTCATAGATTTTTGAAGTAATGTATAGTAAGAAGAGGTACAAAATACATTTCCTATATTTTAATATGTTTTCCAAAACAACCCAATTTTTTTGACAACAACAATAAGCATTTCAATCCAAGTACAACAGTGTCAACGAGCTTAAATCATTCCCCCGGAAGTTGCAATTATACTAATATCATTGGGTGACTAGGAAGTTGCAACATTGGAACAAAAGGGATCTTCAAAACGGTGGTTAATCCTTAAACCTTAATGGGGCCATTTTTGGTCCAATAGATGACAAAAAATCTTTCTAGTAGGGCCAAAGTACAACTATTCATTCTCAAAATTTTGTGGTGGAAAGGGGTAATCGATCTTTTAGAATAGTTTGACTTCCAATGAGTGCTTTTGCAATTTAATAAGTGATTGATTGATACACTAACGAAAGGGATGATTTCCATGGTCATAAATCCATCCTTTAAGGGTTAATCCATAAACGATGTTGAAGACGTTTTTTGGCCAATGAATGACAAAGAATCCCTCCATGCAGCACAAAAATGCAACTATTAATCCTCGAAATTTTGTATGGAAAGGGAAGGCCTTTTCTAGTACTTTCACTTCTAATGAGTGCTTTTGCATTTTCTTTTAAGCTAGCAATTCACATGGTATCAATTGATTTCCATGGTGACCAACTTGTCCTTCAAGGATTAGGATAGACAAGTCTATTACCACCTTGATTTGGAATTTGAGTATCTTGGGGCCAAAGAGGGGCACATATTTTCAAAAGTGTGCATTTGTTTCACTGATCAAACCCAAGTGGAATTATAATTTCTTGATTAAAATGATATTTTTATAAATTTTTGAAGTGATCCACCCTAAAATTACAAAACCACTCATAGAATGGGGTCAAAATTGCCCTCTAAATAATCCATTACCGCCTTAATCTGTATCTATTAGCACTTAAATTCCCACCAACGAAGGATTGATACATCATCCCTTTTGACATTAATGCACTGAAATTATTAGAAAAATGAACAAATTTGGATTTTTGTAGTGAGCAAAATGGCGGCCAAAACTAGGGGAACGGAATTGGGCAATGAATGGTGATGGGCTCGTTTACCTTAATAACATTACGAATGTCTTCAGAATTCCCCATCCCATGTCCCCTCGCAAGACACTAAATCCTACCCACAAAGTAGGCCCAACAAGGTAATTTGGGGTTCTCCAAGGGATAAAAGTAAAAACACGCCCCCTACTTTGAGCCATGTCTAGGGTATGTTCTAGACCTTTCCTAGCCAATTTGGGGTCTTTGTTTGCAAATATGAATTCAAAATTTGCAAAAAAAAAAATTCATGTAAATTTTTTTTTAAAACTCCTGCATTTTCCCCAGGGTAAATCCAGCCTGCGGGGCCCACTTCGTGCGCAGGGTTTATCGTCCCCTTGTCCCCTCGCCCATTCCCCATGGGTGTCATTTTAGTCAATGCAAGTCCACCTCCCCTTCCCATGACCGAAATGGCAGTCTCCAGAACCACCCCCACTACGCTGATGATGCTCACTGAAACACTCCACAGCAGCTGATCTGCACCAGCTGGACTCTGAGCCACTGCTGGAGACTGGAGCATATGTTGACTACTCAATAATAAGTTCAGGCTGAGAGCCCCCTCTCCTCTCCTTTCCTTTCCATTCCTTTCCTTCCAAGTTTCCTCCACCATTGATAACATATAAAGTAGGGGACACCCAAATGTGCCACTGACCGTTAAGCACTTGGGTTTCTAGTCTCATTCTAAATAATTGATGTAATATTGCATTACAACACTTGGAAAAGTGCAACGGTGCACTGCACCATTGCACCAGTGTAACGGTGCAATGCACTGTTGCATATCTTAAAGAAACCCAGCGCGCTTAACACCGGGTTACGACCCTCCCTTCGTGCATATCGTGAAATTGCTCTCCTCGGGCTACCGCCCTCGGGCAGCAATTTCCCGATATGCACTCAGGGAGGGTAGTAACCCCTTACTTAAACTGCCATCTATACTGTATGTACATCTCCAAAAACAGTTCTGTACCTAGTCTGTGGAAGAAACGGTTTCAGGACCAAACTTTTGTTCCTCAACAACTTTTGCATACAGACTTCAAATGCCATGTTCTGTGGTGCGTTGGAACCTCCTTTCACTTGCCAACAAGAACATATCAAAATTTGACCAGTCTAATAGTAGAAAATAGGCTCGGTAGCAAAAAAAGTGGCGGTTTTGGGGTGTACCTACCTTAAGTTGTGGAAAGCTTATCCTGACTCCATCCCAGGCAGGCCAAACCCATGTTTTGCAATCCCAGCCGCAGGCAGCTCTTATTAAAGCTTACTAATGGCCTGCAGCAAACAAACAGAAGCAGCTGGAAAACTGAATATCATTCAGAAAAAAGGAAAAGGAGTTCCTCGCAACACTGGGCATCGTACAGGCAGGTGCAACCCCCTTGCTCGTATAAACTGCATAATATCCTCTTCCCTTCCTGGAAGGTAGGAGCACCCATAACCGTGCATTTGAGGGGGGTGGGACATGATGTGTAACAAATTGTAAACCACTGGGGGAAATGTCCAGTTCATTTTGGGAGCAAATCCTAAGTCATAATTAGGTTTTTCCATCCCGAGTACGTGGTTTTGCCCGCATAATTGGGCATTACGGATTTTTCATCCAAGTTTTTTTATTCATCCCAGGTTGTTTCATCCTGTGGTTCACACCGGGCAATTTTTTCTATGCATCCCCCTTGTGGTTTATGCCGGGCAATGGCCCTTGTCATTGGGCATTATGGGAAAAAGGGGCCTCCTCATCTGCCCCCCTTTTTTCCCATAATGCCCTCTTCCTTGGGCATTGCCCTATACATTGGCCCCTACTAGCATGAGAGAAGAAAAGAATTCTTGTGCACTTTCAAGTGTATTTGGACAATGTGAGAATGAGTTGTGAATTTTTAAGGAGCCACTGTACATGCCCCTAATACCAACACCAAGGGTTGGTGTTCAAATGTATTACATCTTTGTAATTACATCTATTCACTTCCCAATAGTTTCCAAGATTTTAGAGGTGACAATTATGGGTGCAATGATGGTTGTAGGTGTTGCTACCTTATAACTTGTAGAAAGATAGGAGAGGTCCATAAAGCGACCATCTAAGAAACCTTGACTTAAGGAGGTGAAACTTCTTGAAATAATTTCACCTTGATGGACAAATGGAATTGGCATCTAACCCAAGTTGTCTCATGTTTTTTTTTGGAGTTTTGTGAAATTAGTTATGGATTTTTGAAGTTGAAATGTGAGAGTGCTCGAGAATCGCCCACCTCAAATGCACAATACATTGTTTTTACATTGTTGGTACAACAGAAAATCAACATGTAAAAATAGTATGCATTTGAGGGACGTTCTCTAAAAAATAATGTTGGAAGTTGACATCTATTAGGCACCCATTCATTACACCTCTCTCACATGCATCACCCTCTCTTCGTGCATAGTTCCAACCAGTGATCCCATAACAAGCTTATGGAATTAAATGCAATATACTACCTTCAAGACAAACAAGCATCAACTTCAACTACCTTGAGAGTGAGTAGCATTTTTAAAAAATAGAAAAGAAAGGATCTTGCACATTGTCAAGGATTATTGGGAGTACCACAACACAAAACCGACGAAATAGACGCTAATTCCAATGAACACGAAGTAACAAATTGGCCATCAAATTCTACTGTTCCGTTGCAGTCTGAGCTAAAATCTCATTTTTTTCCTTCTCAAAGATTTTCTCCAATGTACATTCAGCCATTGGAAATTTGAAGTTGCAACGGAGCAAATTTCAGCCGGTCCCACCACCATGCACTAAGAGAGGTTCTACCCGTATTTGGGATGGGTCATTCATTCATTTGTTTGAAGCGCTCGACAAAATCATGAGGCGCTCAGGTTGGGATGCTTTTCCATCAGGTGGGAACCAGCCCCCTGTTGTTGGGGACCAGATTCCTGGACTCAGGCTTCCAGGCAGTTTGAGTGATGGATTGGGAAAAGAGTCTTCAGTTGGAGCTGCCACAGTTCTACTGTAGTGGAACAGGAATGAATGAATTAATGGTTGGGGGTGAGTGGGCGGTCGGGCATGTCATACATTCCAAGTACTGTATTCAGTAGTATTAATACGCTGTTGCTTTTAGTACAAGAAAGTGTCTGGGTACCATGAAGAGAATAGAGTTATGGTAGAACCACCCATAACCGCCCAAACAAACAACTGTGGGACATGATGTGGAGTATAGTAAGACAAAGGAAAATATATTTCCACAGGTGCAGGGATAGAAAAGGAGAGAGAGATCGCCTGAATTTGGTAGTTTTGATCTCATGAACTGAAATTACTATGAATTTTTGGAAGGCCAAAAGTTGGTCTGGATCCATGTCCGATGTGTAGACTATTCCAAGACTGCTCATTTAAGAGGTTGCTTTTTGTTCACTTTGGCACTTCAAACCAAGTAGGTGTGTTATGAAAAGAATGGAGGAATTGATGGTGGGAAATCAAGAATTTGTGTTTGGAAGTTATTCCCAGCTTCTCTTGAATTTCAAGCCCCCTATTGATTGCTGATGGAGTTGTGGTTGGTAAATGGGTGGTTCTATTATAGTTGTAAAGTTTGTCCCGTGTTCATAGACCTGTGTCAAAGGAAGGTTTAACTAAGAAGAGGAACAAAATAAACACAACACCAAACTCAATCAAACTTGAGTTTAGGTGCTCCAAGGAGTTTGGTATTATGTTTTTTCCAAACTCTTATTGGCTTCTGGAGTCCTCCCTTACACACACTTTTATAGTGGTAGCATTTTAGAAGGCCTCGGCAATGCGCCACTTTTCACTTGTTGCACTCAATTTGAAGAAAATGGGTGTGCACCAACACCATGTCATGTTAAAAATTGTGTTGGTCTTTCCTGTCACTTCTATATTTGCTTGACAACTGAGGGCCTTTGTTGTAGGTAATATTACATTCATGCCAATTTGGTCAACTTTGACTATAGCTTTAATGGAAGACGTGGAGGCTAATGTGAGAAGAAAGGGGAGAGCTTTAGCAAGGACTTTAATCCCTAAAGGCCCAAGGCCGTTTTTTTGTCAAAAAATACTCAAAACTACATTTCTACCATGTTCGCTGAAGGAAAAAAATTTAGGATCTCGTACTTTACTTGTTTGAGATCATGTGGTAAAAATTTCATAAAATTTGACTGCATACATTGAGAGATATTAGCATTCAAAGTTTATTTATTTATTTTTAAGACTAGCTTGCAATTTGAGATGACTTTGACCACCATTTTTAAAAAAAAATTTGCACTATAGACTTTGAATTTAAAAAAAATTGTATTGAAGAATTGAGTTGAAAGTTTAAGATTTTTTATAAGAAAACACACACACTTGATTTTCATACTTTAAGAGATTGCTAAGTAAAAGTAGGTCCAAGATTGGAAGAAAAAATAAATCATTAATAGCTCTACGTTAGGATTGAAACACAATAACCCCAATAGTGAGATTATTTTGGCAAGCAAATTTAACCTTGCCAAACAATCATTTTTTGAAAAAATTGTGAAATTTGCATTCAAAGATGAATCCTGTAAATTTTGTTTTTTTAAAAGATGCTCAGATTGCTCAAAAAATAAGGTTGTTCATAACTTTTAGATCACTAATTCAAATGAAATGAATCAAAGCTTCAAAAATATGATTTGTAAAAAAAGATTTATTTAATTTAATTTCAATTTTTTTGTGAATTTATTTATTTGCCTACCAAATGAACATTTGGACTTTTTGTGGTCTTACAACAAAAGTTTCACAAGTTTCATTAAAAATTAAGTTCATAGAAACTTGCCTAAAATTCATTTTGTCCTCCAAAGGGTCAATGGGCCTATACGGGTCAAGGAGTTCTTAGTGCAAAAGCATGAGGCCTTTAGTGCACTACATTAATGATGATAAATAGTGTTGGCAACACTAATCACGAAGCATAACACTAATTGTCAACAATCCAGTTAATGTTACCAACACTAAATGTCAACATAGACACTATTTGTCAACTATTGAGTATAAATCTTTTACAAATTTACATTTAGTGTTACTTGAACTTTTACCTTGATCACTCTAAACTTCAATTAGTTGGTATTTAGTGTTGTGTTCACTTTTTTGAGTACTAACTTTCTTGAGCATGTCATAGGTTTCTTGGGTTCATACATTTTTCTTTGCATTTTGATGAAATAGTTAGGTAACACTAAATGTAAACTTGTAAAAAATTTATATCCAATAGTTGACAAATAATGTCTATGTTGACATTTAGTGTTAGTAACATTAACCAGATTGTTGACAATTAGTGTTATGCTTCGTGATTGGTGTTGCCAACACTATTTATCATCATTAGTGTAGTGTATTGCCACTTCTTCATGCCATGGTCCAATTTTGTGGAACTGGTGGCTCAAATTATTCAGCTCACTGGAGGCCCAAACTCCCCTGAATATCAGTGCACCATAGCTTACAAAACATTACATGAGGGTATTAAAATTAGTATGGTATTAAAATTAGTACTGTATTTCTACAGTGCCTGACTTGAGTCATGTGAACAGCTAAGCTGAGATGCTTTGAAGATAGAGATCAATTTGGAATTATGAGCTCTTGAGCATGCATGCCAGTGTAGCTCATTGCCGACCATGAAATACGATTAACTTACTTCCCTTGGAATTGGATTAAATTTTGTTCTAATGGAGAGAACCCGCTGCACTCACGACCGACCTTGTACTAACTTAACCATTAAAGGACGATGGGGTGACTTTGGAAATCATTAGTTTTTATGATTGTGTGAAGCATTGGTTTAAAAAATTATAAAAGTATTCATTGCAAGACAAACTTTTGTAGAAAACCTCTTTTTTTCTTACAAAATTTTGAGGATGAATAGTTGCATTTTTATCCTATATAGAGAAATCCTATGTCATTCATTGGACACGAAGCATATGTCCGAGAGTCTGCCTCAATGTTCAAGGGTTAAACTAAAAATTGCACTTGACCTTGTTGCAAAACCAACCTTTTGAGACTATCTTCTGAAATGTACATCTCTTGAATATGAGAGCCTATAGTCAATTGTGTGTATATATAATGAATGTTTTGAAAAATAGTATAGTAATTATAAAATGACAGTGACAATGACTATGAACCGAAAAGAGGTAAACAAGCGTTCTTGTTTCAATTTCTGCCCCCCCCCCCCCCTTTTGGAAAAACCAGAGTTGTTGATATGAATTCAAAAAAAATCTTCCACCCTTCTTCTTCAATGCCATTGATCTCCAATTTAAAAAAATCATTGTCATTGATCACTACTATGAGAAATGGTCTTGGACGTCGGTGCTTTGCGATACAAAATACATAGTATAGAATATAGATACGAACAACATGTGAAATATATAAGAAATATATATGGGATACATATGGAATATATAAGCATCCATGTGAATTAGACATATATACATATAGCAAACATATACTCATATTGTTTGCAAACCAAACCAATGTCAGAAAAATACAAATATGGGATGGAATGGGGTGGGTTGCAAGCATTCTCTCAACTAATGACAAAGTGACGTATGTATCTCCTTAAGATTTTTTTGGAATTGTTTAAATACCAATGGTTGAATGATGCATCAATTTTTCATCTATGGTTTCTCAGAAAGTGAGAGTTATATAGTGACAATGAACATAGAAGAAGTAGTAGCTAACTTTTCCAATTTTCAACTATCCTTTTACAATCTTTAGTTATTTACTTTGTGCAAGAATCGCAAGTCTACTATTAATTATCAACAATAAAATAAGATGAGTAATTTTGGTAATATTTTGGTAATATGAAACACTTAGATGCCCTTTTAGTTGCTTCTAAGTGTATTGAATGTAGAATCACCCAAATTTGAACATATTTTCAAAAGAAGTCTAAGAAAATTGTAGAAAATGTAGATGGCTAATGCACTCTCTTCAAGGTGTGAACATTGAAAATAGGTACAATTTTAGAAAAATCCACCAATTCAACTTTGACCTCTTATAACTTTTTCACATAATACTCAAATATGATTATTGGATTCCACCCAATTTTAACTACAATTTGTCTTCATGTGATTAAAAAAAATGAAAATTTCTTGACACTCAATAATTATCATCACAAAAATTTCTTAGTTTAAGGTGATCCTACCTTATTGTATTTCGATTTTTCCGAATGATGATATTACCATAGGTGTTGCCTTGATCCATTGTAGGCCAACAAAAGTGTCAACTCTACACCCAAATGGCAATTCCTACATTTTTAAATTTGAATGGTTTGAGGTTAGCAAAGCATGACTCATGAGTACATACGGATATTTCTCTACTTTCAAACAATGAAATTGCAAGAGAAACTCTAAGTGTCATTTCACATGTTTCAGTTTTATCCCTAAAACTATTCCATTCATCTTTGAAGGTTTTTGACTATGTTTTCACTAAGAACGATTCAAAATTGCTATTTTTAGTACAAGTATCAAATTTTAGGGAAAAAAATTTGAACACATGTAATTTTAGGATCATGTAGTACAATGATTTAAGAAGATGTGGAAAAAATTTCATAAATTTTGTCCATGTGGATTGCAAGATATTAGTGTTTGAATTACTAAAATCCTTTTTTTGGCCTTGCGAAAAATTGGGTAGCTGCACCTCACAAGGTCACATTTGTATGAAAAAATGTACAAAGTAGTGGTTACTCTTTGGATTCATTCTCCAAGACAAATTGGCTACATGCTTGAAAATTTTTAGATCATTTGAAATTGTACAACATATAGGAAAAAAATAGTAAGTGGAAAGAAGTAGAAACTGATTCAAAATACTAAATTATCAAGAATTTAGTTATGGAATTGAAAAATGTCAATCCCAACAATTGTGATATTTGTAATAAACAATCTACACTCAATGTTTTTTTGGTTTTTTTTCAAAAATACTGAAAATTGAGTTCAATAAAGGACTTCAAAGTTTATTTTAGAGTGGAGATTCCATGAACTACCCACATACTAAAATTCCTCATAATTCCCATCTCATTAATAAAAATGGAATGATTCTAAATTGTGTGTGTGTGTGTGTGTATATATATATATATATATAACCAATTTTAAAGTTTCATTTCTTGAAAAAGTGTTATTTTTAGAATTTTTTGAGCTCTCCAAAGATCAATGGAAATTACATATCATACAATAACTTTTTATATATGTAGTCAAATCTTATGACAATTTTGGGCCTTACAGCTACTCTTTGGACATATCTTATATGAAAATTTCAAAGAAAAAAATAAAAGCTCCAATTGTAGTGAGTTGTCCAAAATCATTATGTTGCTAAAAATGATATTTGATTGTTTAGGGGTTAACCCCCATTGAGTGTGTGTGTGTGCACTTTTTGCGTTTTCTAATTCTTATGAATGTAATGTTTTTATGGTATTTTATAAAAAAATAATAATGTAGAATGAGGGGGGTCCTTACACCTTTCCAATGATGCAAATTTGTAAAAAGAATAACTTTGTAGTTAAAGATTTATACAATTTCATTAATTCATTTAACTTTTGAAGAATTAGAAAACATTATATTATGCTTATCTTCCAATTATAAGACCTACTAAATGTTCCAATAATATTGTTGTGCATTCAACTATAGCCCAAAGTATAAATTGATGCAACTATATACAAGCTAGATGGTGGCATATTGGGAGTAACAGTGTCCATGTTGAGATGTTGAAATTATAGCCTATATTCACTAGAAAAGGTTTCAAGCATTATGAATCATATGTATTCAAATGGTATTTCTTTGTAATCATGTGGGACTCAACTAAATCAACAAAATGCAATTGAAAAGAGGAAGAATAGTATTATTATCTCTATTGTCCACAATGTAGTGCCAATTTTTTTTCTAATTGACCCTACAATATTTTTCTATTTTTTTAATGTTGTGTCTACTCAATTTTTGTTGTAAATGTTCTTCAATTTATTGTTCCACCCTCAAGGAAGGAAGCAACTACACTACAAGAGACTTTGTCTTTCTAGCATTAGCTTGCTTCCAAGTAAAATATCTATTCATCAAACTTACTAAGCTCATGTAACTTTTGTTAAGACAAAGCCTCCTCCTCCTTCAATCTAAAGTCAAAAGCAAATTCTTGTAATGGACCTAAGGGCCAATTTACACCAAAAAAACTTGGACTCCAATCCACGACTACAAGTGGTACCTTGTTCAACCCAAGTGGTATCTATTTGGTGTAAACCCCAAAACTAGATACCATAGCTATCTTTCAATCAAAAGACTCCATTTCTTTGGGCTCCACCCCAAAGTTTTAGGGTGTAAACAGACCCTAAATATGTACAATTTCTGAAGTAACAACAATGGGTTATTCTACCTCATGTGAACCGAAAGAGATGCACAACACGGCCACGATCTTGAGAAACGAAAACATGGGAAAAGATGAGTATGCTTAGCTTACTAGGTGTGAGTACTTCCCATGCGTTCATCCCCGGCCTATTTTTAAAAAAAAAAGAGCTACATCCAACGCTTGTAATAATCAATCTGGTGCTCACGTTGCACAATCATATCTGTTTTATGCCCCTCGAGGCTCGAGCCTGCGTCTCCATCCACGGCAAGGACACAAGGAATGGTTGAAGAGTCAACAACGAAAAACAACAACCATGTACCTTAAAAAAAATCTCACACATCAACACACACCTCATATTCACAATCTGCTCCATTGTATGATATTTCTGTACACCAATTTAAACCAACTGATATCCTAACAGTTTTGTCGCTGAGGTATGGACCCGCATAAAGGCAAGCCGTACTCACTCTCACAAGCTTTTGCTTGTGTCCATGTTGTCAATAATTATAAGAGTATGTTCACTCAAATTTAGTCTTCAAAAATGTAAAAAAATGTAAAAAAAATATTCTTATTCATGTGAAATTATATTTTGAAACATGACAATATTAACAAATGTTGGGGACTCTTTTGTTCCCCAGAAAGTAGGAGCCTCCAACGTTGTAACTTTCCAACCAGCCAATGATTCTCTACAACTTTTCAGCCAACCAATGATACTAGTGTTGCAACTTCCTAGCTAGTCAATGATTCTTTGTAGATTAAACCAAATTCACTCTCAACTAGTGGTGAAGTGGTGCTCACGAGGCATAACCTTCATTCCTCTAGTTGCCAAAGTTTGGGTTTTTAAAAACCTAATGGCGTGATCTACTTCATTTGGACTGCTTTATTAGCGAATACCTAGCAAACTTGGACTGTTTTTACTTGATTTTTTGAGAAAGGGGTTTGTCTGACTTTATTTTTTGAGTGCAATCTAGCACTGCAAAAGTCAAACTTAAAAGCCCTAATCCTAAGGATGTAAGGAGGGATTACCCCAATCTCCAAGGGATAATGATTTAGACTAGTTAACAATGTTATGAAGTGTTGTCACAAAAGAGTGATATATTAAATTATATAAAAACAGGCACTAAAAAAACTAAATCCTCACATTGGTAGATTTAAACAACTCTAAATAACTTTGTTGCAAGGTAAAAAATCAAATAGTCTCTACTTCAAAATTTGTTGATGGCTTGGAAAACTGTGTAAATTTTGTCACCAACAAATTTCAACAAATTTTGGGATTGAAAACTATTCATTTTTTATTGCTATATTTTGTTTTTGTGATACTTTGGACAATCCAAAGTATTGCAAAAGATACTTTGAATTGAAATCTACATTCTCTTGTATCTATTTTATGCAATTATTTTTATATGCTTCCAAAAGAAAGTACTCTGAAGTTCTCTTGCATACATTCTTATTTCAATATGCACACATTCAATTTGTTTCCTATTTATAGATATTCAAGTAGAGATTCTTTAACCACGCCTTTAACTCCTAAGAATCTTAAGGAAGAATAAATAAACTATGGATTAAAAAGAATTTAGACATCAAATCTTTATTTTTGCAAGTTTTACTTGTTATTCAATCCCTATGTCAACTCATTTAGAACCTTGTACAATAATCATGAAGCACCTGATGACCACCAACTAGTTGCATTGTTGAAGAATAGACAAAAATTATTTTTTCGACAAACTTTAATGTACTTCATTCATTTCATGTAGCTTTAGCAATAATCTTTTGAAAACATTCATAATCAACTAATTTTAGGATTTGGGTTGATTGAGAAGTAATCAATAATTAACCCATAAATGACAAGCCGGTCAAATGTGAAAATCATCTATTTGGGTACCATGTGAATTGTTGGTTTAAAAAAAAGAAAAAAATATTCATTGGGAGACAAGCTATTGTAGAAGATCTTCCCTTTCCACACAAAATTGGGAGGATGAATAGTTGCACTTCTGTCCTACATGGAGAGATTCTTTGTCATTCATCAACTGAAAACGTCCTTGACGTTGTTTAAGGGTTAAGACAATTTTTTTCATTACAAGGGTGTCTTTTTCAAGGATGCAAAAGGTTCCCCACCCCCAATGGTAAACACAATGTTACGATAGATTATGATTCTAGTCCATCGGCCATGATAACAATTGTAAGATTATGAATCTAGAATGAGATCCATAATGCCCAAGCCCTATTTTTATAGCAGATTTGTTGCCATTCCTTTGGATAGTCAAAAAAATGTTATGACTCATAATGTAGCCCCTCTTTCTACACCCTTCGATTTGTAAAAAGTACAAATACGGACAATTGTAATGAACGATTAGACTTGGCATTAATGCTCTCGAGACCTCCATAATGCCCTCGAGGCTCATAATGCTCTCGAGGCTCTCGAGCATTATCTGATCCAAAAATGGTCCAAAAACGTCCCTCTTGCAAGTGTAATAAACCTACTGAACTTTAAATGTAAGCTACACGTACAGTACAGTGGGGTACAGCTCAATTACGAATTCTTGCATTCACAGTGAAAAAAAAGTTCACTGCTGCCCACTTTGACGCCCTCCCGAGGGCTGAAAAATTAATATTTTCTCATGAATTTTTTTTACAAGATCCTCTTTATGCTAATAACATATGTGCCAAATTTCAAGTCCAAAAAATTTATACAAAAAAAGATATTCAAACATGTACCAACATGTGTTGTTCAAAATTTTTTTTCACTAATACCAACTTTGACACCCTCCCAAAAATTGAAAAAAAAAGTTTTGGCCTTGAAATTTTTGGTGTAAGATAAACTTAGTGAAACTAACTAATGTGCAAAATTTCAAGTTCAAAATTTTTTCCCACAAAGAGTAGTTCAACTTCTACCAATTGATAGGTGTAGCCATGAGAAACAATTTCACTATGGCCCAACTTTGACACCCTCCCAAGGGCACAAAATCTACCAGCATGTGTTGTTATGGAAAAAAAATTCATAACTACACATGTTGGTAGAAGTTGAACTACTCTTTGTGGGAAATTTTTTTGAACTTGAAATTTTGTACATAAGTTAGTTTCACTAAGTTTATCTTACACCAAAAATTTCAAGGCCAAAACTTTTTTTTTCAATTTTTGGGAGGGTGTCAAAGTTGATATTAGTGAAATTTTTTTTTGAACAACACATGTTGGTACATGTTTGAATATCTTTTTTTGTATAAATTTTTTGGACTTGAAATTTGGCACATATGTTATTAGCATAAAGAGGATCTTGTAAAAAAAAATTCGTGAGAAAATATTAATTTTTCAGCCCTCAGGAGGGCGTCAAAGTGGGCAGCAGTGAACTTTTTTTTCACTGTGAATGCAAGAATTCGTAATTGAGCTGTACCCCACTGTACTATACAGGAGTCTGTATCCTCGTAAATGGCCTTCACTTGAAAAGCCACAGTGAGTCATGCCTGTGGGCCTTATGACCCCCACCCCCCACCCAAAAAAAATGAAAATTTGGAACATGGGATTGGCCTGGTCCTGACCCTGTCCTGACCCTGTCCTGACCCTGTCTGAATGTACTGTACAGGATAGCAATATGTCATTCCTCCTTCTTAAAAAAATTCCTCCAAAAAAAATTATTCATAAAAAAAACATTTTGATAGAAAAAATGAAAATTTAATTGACTAAATCTATTGTAGAAATGGCCTTTCTAATATTTTTTTTGCAACAATCATGCATTTATAATGGACGGTGTGGGATATGTTTTAGAAAAAAGATTTGTCCAAATTGAGTGGATTTGGAAGGTGTTTTTTAACTTTAAACTATGCCAATAAACTTCTTCATGTTGAATTAGAACTTCTAAATCAAAAGTAAACAACATGTTTTGAAGTGAGGACTACTTTAACTCCTAAAGTTCTAAAGTCCTTGAGGGAGACTTCTGGGATTTTGGATAGGCTTGTGTGACCTCAATTTTTGATGGAATTTTTTGAAACTTTTTTTGAAGAAAGAAAATTATATTAACTTTTCTAAGAATATTATTATTTTTTAGAATTTCAATCAGTGTTTGGGAGTAAAAGTTATGCTACCCATAAAGCAGTTTGAAGGACAACATCAAGAAATCACAAAAATTGATTATTTTTTTCTTATCAAAGATTATGTTTTGTCTACATGTGAAGCTTTGATTCATTTTATTTGGACTAGTGATGAGAAAGTTGCGGACAATCTTGTTTTCTAGGGAAATGTACGCATTTTATTGAAAAAATAACTTAAATAATTCATTTTTGAATGCAATTTTTTAAATTTAAAAAAAATTTGTTAGACATGGTTAAATTTATTTTCTATAAATTATTGTGTTTCAATTCCATCTTAGAGCTATTAACCATCTAGTTTTTTTGGTTCGATCTTGAACCTAATATTTCTACTTAACAATTTTTTAATGAGTGAAAATTAAGTGGTTTTTTGGGAATTTTTTTCTAGACTTTCCAATTCAATTCTTCAACATAAAAAATTAGTAATTCAAAATCAATAGTGTAAAAATTTTAAATTGAGAAGATTCAAAAGGCAAAAAATCTAATGAAGCAAAGAGCAAAAAAATTATTTTCTTCACATTCTCTTGGTGTGAGCTCAAAGAATACACCAACTATACCATGATGTTTGTCACTATTATTTTCATTCTTTTTAAAAATTTCATATAATTTTAAGCATTTATGCAATTTCTATGATTTTTACAAAGGAATTTCTTTAAAAAATCATATTCAATTAAATTTGATATTTTTAATTATGAAAAATGAGATTAAATTTTAGACATATATTAATAAATGCATGAAATATCAAAATTTTGAAATGTGTATCCTAATGTAGAAATCTAATGAAATTTGACCAAGTCCAAACATGAAATGTCATTTAAGGGTTAATTCTAGAGGTTTTACAACATGTGAGCTTCTCATGATTATAAAGGCATTTTGTGCTTTCATAACTTGTGCTTATGGTGTCCAAATACAAATTTGCACCTCAAGTGGTGCAAAAATAAAAGCTTTGTTTTTCTTTTTTAAATGAGAGGGAGTTAAACTTTAATTTTGAAAGAAAACAATCGAAGGAGATGTAGTTGTTGGTACACACTACATGGGTGCATTGTGCAAAGGTGTCCCTATTTTTGAATTGTACATGCTTTGAAAATTCCATGGCCAATCACAACCCCTACATACTTAGGTGCATTTGTGCACTATGCACTTGCAAAACACAACCTTGACAATCCAATGTAATTAGATTGCATCCAATCTTGCCTTGTTGTCATTTCTCAAAATATATAAATCGATTAAAAATTCAAATGTAATTTAGGATTAGAAACAAACTAAGGACCGAAGAGGGAATGACTTTCAAAACTTTTAAAATAACTCAATCAAGGCTTTCAATTAATTTTATTGGCTTGTCACTAAAGTTGATTTCACAAATCATCCAAAATTGTTGGTTGATTATTGACAATAAAAAGAATAGGATATTCGACATTGTTTTTCTTTTTCTTTTGGCACAAAGAGAGAACTCTTTCTTTTGATTTTTGAAAACAATAAAAAAAAATTTATATCCCAATAGTTGTTTTCACTATAACATTACTAATAAACATTGGGGACCCTAGACAAGAGCCCTCAATGTTGCAACTTCCTATTCACCAAATCACACTAGTATTGCAACTTCTAAACCAACAATTGATTCTTTGTCAACTAATTTTTCTTTTAGGGATCTAGGGAAGGATTATCAACTGAAATGGTTTAGGCTAGTTAATTCCTAATGACCCAAGTGACTTTTTTTGGTTGTTGTCTTTCTTTTTTGATGTACCTGTTTTGAAACCTTGAGTTTTTTTAATAATTATTATTTCTAAAAAAATAGAATGCATTATAAATCCAATGGTAGGAGTTTCATCAAATTCCAAGTTAAATTTTGCCTTGTGGAATTTTTTTAAGTTAAAGCGTATAGTGAAGTTCACAGTTCATGTTTTTTGGTTCAATTTGGGCATAGATTGAAAAGTTAGCTAGCCAATGCAATTGATGCCCGCCTGAAAAAGGAAAGATCCATGGAGCTCAAGGAGAAGACAAGACAGTGTGTCCATTCTTGTTTTTCTTGCAAACACTATTCTTAGTTCAGTGACTACCGTGCATTGCAAGCTCCACTAGAATTTGCAAAATGACTAAAATGTTGTGAAATTTCAGATGAGCATTTTCAACTCTTTTACCTTTCATTGAGCACAAAAGGTCATCATTTCAAAATATTCTCATTGAGATACACTCCTTCAAAGTACACTGCCCTTTTATTCCATTGACCCAAATAAAACTTCAAACTTAAATATCTACGAAACTTTATAGTCAAATAATCTCAATTTTTTCACGGTGCTCACTTTCAATGTCAACTACACTCTATCTAATCTCAAGGAAAAAAATGAGCAAATAAATTGCTCAAGTTCTCAGTAGTTTTGGCCCATTTTGAAAGTATACACCCTTATATTATGAGGTAAGAATTTTATGCACGTGTGAAGAAAATTTTAAAACATAGATGGACAAAATGCACTTGAAAGTGTCTTTCACTTTCCTTAAAAAGGATTGGATATCAAAGGGCTAATTTAGGCCATTGTCAAAAAAGTCTTCATCTTGTTTGGCAAATATTTTATTTCCAAATACGGAAGAAGTTGCGTAGTGATGGGACAAGCATGAAAACATCCCTACAATTTTTTAATCCCTGATCCGAAAATGTGGAGTCAACTGAAAATTTTTCACTTGCAATTCTTTCAAATTCTCACGGTCCAAAAGAAATAAAATACTTTTTTTTGACGAGGTTTGCACAGTGGCCCTAATTGACACTCATACTCTTTTTGCATTCAGGGAACCCACCTAAGAGCTGAAACTGAATTTTGGGCATGCGAAGCTTTTTTGAAATAATTTTCAGTAAATTTTTCTTGAAAGACAAGTGGAATTGGCAGCTAACCCAAGTTGTTTCATATTTTTTTGAGCTTTGCAGAATTAGTTATAAAATTTTGAAGTTGAAATGGCATAGGGCTCTAAAATCGCTCACCTCTTAAAATGTATAGTGTTTGTACATTGACGAAGGCTATGAAAAGCAACATGTACACATTGTGTACATTTTCAGAATGTGGATGGTTTTAGAGCCTATGCAATTTCAAAGCCTGTTACCTTACCTCTCTCACTTGCTAAATGCTCCCTCCAACCCTAAAGAAGTGTTTGTAGTTTTGATGAAAATGTTTGATACCAATTTCTTTGATCATATTGTGGAAAATATAAATTTAAAAGGGTGAAAATTTTATATCACTACAATCAATGAAGAACATTGCATGGTTCATTGCAACCTAAATAAAATTGGATATGACCTAGTAAAAACGCCTTTAAAAAATGCAAGGTCTACTTTGGGCACTACTAGGGATGGAAGGAGTACTTAGTGAATTATAACTACATTCATGAGAATCATAATAGATCCAAAAACAATTATAGCAACTTCCTAAAGAAGTATTTTGTAAGTGCTTGAAGTAAAGATAGAAAAATCAAAGGTAAGAAAATCATTATATCAATTGAAGCATAATTCATATTTCATCAACTAATTCCTACATTTCACTCCAACTAATTCCTACATTCCTTCCTACATTTCACTCCAACTAATTCCTACATTCCACTTGTAAGTGGTCAATTTACTATTTATAGAATAAATTTGGTGAATTGGAATGGATGACAAGAAATCAAAAGAAATTGATAATTTTTTTTGTCAATTTACTATTTATGGATCATAATGATGAATTGAAGTGGGTGATACAAAGTTAAAATTAGCTTTAAGGATATTGCCACTTCTAATGATGAATTGAAGTGGGTGATATAAAGTTAAAATTAGCTTTAAGGATATTGCCACTTCTAATGATGAATTGAAGTGGGTGATATAAAGTTAAAATTAGCTTTAAGGGTATTGCCACTTCAACATGGCTAAGTCAAAGTCAACTTGTGAAAAGATATTCAACAATAAGACCAAAATACTTCTAGAATGTAGTTTCTTTGTCTTTCCAAAACTCCAAAATTCAAATCCCATGCCAATTGAAGAAATTCACTCTCTAGTTATGAAATATTATATATGTGTTCCAAAAGACTTTTTTTTTTTTTTTTTTTTTAAATTCCCATGAAAAGAAGAAACGTCATTCACTCTCCGAAAGTCCAAGTATCAAGCCAGCTTTAGTCAAAGAGAGCCAAAAATTTAGACGCAGGACACGTGCACCACCAGCAAGCCAGCACGCAGACCGACCCCTAGAAAGAAAACGAATATTCGAAAAGATAAAGATGGACGGCGGCATCCCACGAGGCCCACTGATAGTGGCCGTGGATTTGAACTTGAATTATTGAAACCCGCTCATCACTCATCAGCAAATGGATCCCCCCCGCCCCCGTTCTTGGGGAGGGGGAACCCGGCTCTTCCCTCTGTTGCCCTTGGCTTGAGTGCAAGGGTCCGGCCTTTCCAAGGCAGCAAGGCTTCTTCAGTCCCTTCAATTCCCTTCTCCTTGTCGACCAAGCTCCAGATCTCACTGTGTTCTCGATTACGCAACAACCTTCCAAACGCTTCCCAAATTCTTATTACAAAGGTCTTGTGCTACTCATTTTACTCCGTCCAATCCTAGCTCCTCTTCTGTTGTCACCAATTTCAAAGCTCACGATGGTGAGACGCGGTTTCTATACCCCCGCCCGCACGAATTTTTACCATCAATGAATGCGAGTGACGCGGAAGCGAATTTCTAATAATTTCGGATAATTCAGCGTTTTCTTTTGGGGGAAGACGAAAGTTGGGCGAAGTTTTTCATTGTGTGGAGTTTTGGGGGAAGGTTGTGGTTGTTATTGATGGTGGTGGTGGTGGAGAAGAGCGTGTTTGGGACTTTGTTGAAGAGGAGCTTTGTAATTCTGTTTTTGGTTTGGAGGTTTGGAGAGGGATCTTGACGTCTGTGCGCTAGTTTTGACTAGGTGTTGCACATTCATTTTGTTGAAGATTTTCAAGCATACCAAAGGAAATGAATATGCGAAGAGCTTTCTGGTTACACTAGGTCAGAGTTTCGTTAGCATTGTCGTGTGATGATTGATTGTTGCAGTGTCTATGTGGACGCGTATTTTTCCTCAATTGGAGGCTTTGTGTCATGTTCGATTTGGGTGCATTTTCTCTGTTGTTCGTCAATTGGCGCCTCTGATTGTTTGGGAAACACTTTCTAGGTCTTTAATTCACCGTGTACACTAAGACTTCTCTGTGAAAGAATGAAGGACGAGGGTAAAGAATCTATGAGTCGCTCTTCCTGTTCAGTTTCAATTCGAGGCACGCTTCAAGTGTTGACAGGGTTTGCACTGTTGGGCTACAGGGAACACAGATTCAGCAACGGATCATCTGAAGATGAGTAGTGAGCTCGTTACTAGAAAGTTTCCGAGAATGCAGAAGATGAAATTGGCGCTTCAGGGATCACTCCGATTGTGTGCATTGGCTCCAATAAGTTGCATATCTAGTGTGTGAAATTGAGCGCAAGAAGTGGGGATTTTATTTGAGAATCTGGAGCTTTTGCACGGTTCTTGAATTAGGGTACCGTTGTGCTACGAATACGGAGAATTTACGTTATGCGGGAGGTTTCGTATGAGCGACGATTGAGTGACAGGAAGCTCATGCAACAAGGATCTGGATCGACCAGCTATTGAGAATGCGAAGGGTGTCGGTGATACTCACTCTAAAGAGATCAGCATTTTGTTGCCATTATCATTATTCTCCCTGCTTCGATGAGATCTAAGAAGCATTGCTTATTGCAATTCAGGGATGAGGAGAAGAGGAGATTAGAGGTTACTGTTACGCTCGTTACTCACTCAGGTATGGTTTCCGTGCATGTAATGTGAAGACTGATTTTGCTGAAATTGCAGGGTTGTTGAAAAAGAGGAGATTATTTGTCATGGTGGAGTGGTTTTGATGAAGTACGTAGTAGGGCATGGGTACGCTCCATGTGAATTCATTCTATTTGTACCAGATGGAGTGCTGCTCAGGAGCACCCCGTGTATGTTCTATGGAGAGAATCTACCCGAGGTGAACATTAGGAGAGGTGGTGTCACCTGAGCAGCACTCGTCTCTAAGTGAAATAGGATGCGTAACCAAAAAAACATGGAAAAAATAAAAGACGCTCAATGTAGCATTAGAGTGATTCCTGTACTTATTTTAGTGTCTTAGCATGTCTTTTGGGAAGTGGTCTGCGCAGACTAGGACGGTTGTCACATCGTTCTTTCTTTAATAAATATAAATTATATTAAAACTTTGCTTTGTCACATATAGAATGAATTCATCTGTATCTTTGGTGATGCATAATGGTGCAGTTATTGGTGCGTAGAGTTGACTCTTTGAAATGATAAGGAGCTTCCTACTCAACTACTTATGTTTGATTTGCGTGCAGGGATATCCTCAAGAGAACGTGAATGCTATAAATATTTATATTGCTGTGAGTTTTGCACCCGTGACCATCGCCACGATGTGTAGTCCCATTTCTGGATCCGAATCGGTACGTGCAGCAACCCCCCAGGATTACTTTTTGAACTGGTTGATCAAAACGTATTCTATACGAGTTCACTTCATTTTATTGTGCTAGTGCATACTAAATGAAATGGCTATGAGTTCGACATGCGGTTTAATGTTTACGTTTGGAGAGTTTTAAGGCAAATGCTGTCAGAAATCACAATCTAGGTAGATTTAGCTCTTGAGACACATCGTGAAGCTTGCTCATCTTTATGTTAGCAGTTTGAGTAGGTCATGCGTGAAATTTCTTTCATCCAATTCTATTTACTATTTATCAGCACATGCAGTGTTCTCTTTGATTCTGGTGATATAGAATTTGGTCCCTTCTGAATTCTATTATATTCAAAATATGATGAATCAAATTTTTTCATTTTAAAACATGAATCCTTGGTCCTCGATCATTCAGGAGTTAAGCTGCTGAGACACATCGATTAGCGATGCTATTGGCTCGTGTTGGTCGATGGTTTTGCCGTTGTTGCATCTCGATTTCTCTATTTATTGCGTTTTCTGTTTAAAACATAATCAACAGACTCTCAACTGACATTCCTGCACGCTTTTGGCTTCAGGTAGGGGAGGGAGAAGAGAAAGGAAAATATAGCAGACAGAGCAGTACAACGAAAGAGACAATGCCAGCAGAGGAGGATAAAGGCAGGATGGACATCTGGGTGACCCATTTAACCCATTCCGAGATGAACGGCCAGAAGGACGCCATCCAGGGCTTGCGTACCCTCACAAAGAAAAGCTCTATCAACCGCGACTACATCGCTCAACAAGGAGTCATTCCAGTCGTAGTTGAAATTTTGAGTCACTCCGAGGACACAGAACTGAAGAAGCACGCCGTCACGCTCCTCTTCAACCTCTCCATCACCGCTTCTCTCAAAAGCAGCATCATTTCCGCCGGTGGCGTGGAGCCCATAGTGGAGGTTCTCAAAACTGGAGACAACGAAGCCAGAGCGAATGCAGCCGCAGCTTTGTTCAACCTTTCAGCAAAAGGCTCCAATGCTGATCTCATAGGATCCACAGATGCCATCCCTGCACTTGTGGAGCTCCTCGCCGACGGCACCCGAAATGGGAAGCTGGACGCCATGAACGCAATCTTCGACCTTTGCTTGTGCAAGGAGAATAAGGTCAAGGCAGTGGAAGCTGGAGTGGTGCCGAATCTAGTGCACCTTTTGACAGATAAGAGCCTTGGCTTGATTGATCATGCGCTCTCAACGCTTGCGTTGTTGGCTTTGCATTACCAAGGTCAGGCTGAGATCAGTAGGGTGAACGCCTTGCCCATTCTTGTCGACCTTGTTGCAGAGAGTAACCCTCAGAATAGGGAAAACGCGGCCTGCATCCTGCTGGAGTTGTGCTCGAATGATCCCAACAATGTGTACAACGCTACAAAGCTGGGGTTGTGTGGAGCCTTGGGGGAGCTGGCTAGTACTGGAACTGCAAAAGCACGACGAAAGGCGAAGAAGTTGCTGGAAATTCTCAGACATGCGCAGCACAGGACTGGACCACCTGGAGCCAGGTCCATTTGATGTATGAATAGCCTCACCTCCACTCAGTCCACTGTCTGCAGAGTTCATATAAACATGACTAAGATTTCATGGCAGGAACGATATTATGGCTCCTATATCAATGCAGGCATAGTGGACTAGCCGACAAGGGCTTGACAGAGGTGGGTACACCTATGGCTTGTAAAATTATGATAAAAATTATGATAAAATGGTGTAAAGAATAGATTTAGGTTACAATCAACCGGGCAGTCTGTAGTGAGACGGTGAAGCAGGTGATGACTTGTCGGGCGCAGATACGTTTTCTCTTGTATCAGCTTCCGACTTGTCACCTCCTTGTGAAGTCACGTAATGAGCAACTTTTTTCTCAAGAGTTCCTTAGAGGGAAAATTCCTGTGCTATATGATTATCCAATTTTGTAATAGGGACAGGATCACAAATAGATCCCTAGTACCTCTCATATGGTGCCAAAGCAGGGGAGAATAGGAAATGCTGCAGGAGATTTCTGTTTCCATATCAGTGTGGTACCCCTTTACTTTACTAGTACAGTTGGCTGAATGTAATGCCTATTGTGACTTGTACTTCTAGTGCTCACTTCAATCAACAATGCCGATTTTCTGTAGTTTGTGTATATTTTTTACACGATGGTAAAGGTTATCAAACCCCAATTGTGTCTTCACCAGTGTTCATAACATTCTGTAGATCAGCACCCTCTGTAATAGCATGATGAGAAATCCCTTAATTCCTTGTTTTGCAAAAGTTAAGAGTGAACAAGTAAGAGCTCCTCAAACCAGGTACACTGATTTTGTCCAATTAATGCATGTGACAATACTTTACCAAAGTCACATTATTTGTAAACTAATAGAATCAAGGTTGAAGTATTATCGTACTGTACCAATTTTCACAAGAATAAATAGAATTTACTAAGTGTCAAAAGAGTTTGATAATCTCTGATGTGGTGCAAACAACACCAAGTATCATCCGGATAAGCATCTGTCATGGTTCTTATTAAACCTCCCAATCTTTTTTTGAATAATTTTTTTAATTATGGGTGTAATCATGTTTTAGGGGTATACATTTCATGCAAAAATGAGTCGGTTTTAAGAACTGGGTCAATATTAGGTGTAATTACCTTACTGATCTGCTATGTTGGAAAAGTTGAAAGTTTGGATGAGCAGCAAGGTGGTTATTCAAGCTCCATCTGGCCTTGCTGTACGTGAGGTTTGCAGCAAGGGTGAAGGGTCTCTGGATGATGTAATTAAGTTCACGAAACCTTCATGGCTTACAATTCCTACTACAGTATTGTACAGTGCAGCACAGTACAATTTACCTGTTTGTCCTGGACGAACTACTTACAAATCTATTGAGGTTATCTTGCAGTTCTAGTCATCACAGTATAATGAACAATCATTGTTACTCTTCAGCATAATTGTACCCTGTACCAAGAGTAGCGGTTTTACAGATTGGCACAGGGAGTCCGAAGCAGCTGGAGGATCGAATTTGTACTGAGGAACGGTACTTCTGTTGATCAATCATCAACGTCCCCAAATCTAAGTTTAAAAGAATAATCCTACCTGTTTCCCTGAAACACGATACAAGTGTATTTGGTTGAGATCAATGATGATGAGAAAATGATATAAGAATCTTGGTTGAGAGTCATGCTTTACGCGGAAATGTTGTACTTGGATCGGATTAAAGTATAAGTATCTTTCTGTGTGAACAAGAAATTTCTCATGAGTGAGAACGACTGCTCCTGGATCTGCAGACTCGTCCTCTCAACCCTCTCTAATTGCTCATTCTCTGTAATTTGTCATCTTGAATACACATTTGAAGGGACAACTCCCACATGTCAAGTTGTGAACACATGAGAGAGCGTTCAGAAGCTCAAAGGGTTGAGTGTATTTGTCACCTTTACATGCCACCACAACGGTGAGAATTACATCTACATATAGTACATTGGAACTCTTGGATTGCAAGCCTCAAAACTCCTGAAATTGCAGAACTAACAATCAATTAAAAAATCATTTTGTGCCTATGCCTGCGTTAGATTATGTTTGCTCCCTTGCTACAGCAGCATTTTTCAAAGTAGCCGCAATCCGCTCGCAATCATATTCCATAGTCTTCACCCAATTCTCGAAGTCTCCAATCTCCTGCGAGCCGAATCCCGTTAAATGCAGAGTTTAACCCTTACATGTCTGAATATAATCCTTACTAACCAAACGGTCAAAGAAGGTCGACAATACCTGCCTCACGGACTTGATCCACTCCACATCCTCTGTCTATCCTAGGGACCTCTCTTGTTGTTATGCACATATCTGATTGAACAGCTTCAATATCTCAAGTTGTGAAAACATGTCGATCAGAGTGACTTCCATAACCGTATGTAAGTTCATTTCATAACACGCATGCACTAATAGGACAGATCAGTGTACTGCTACTAAAGATAGAAAAAATGTAGAGATGAGACTGACCTTCAGTGCTGTGTCAAAAGTGTGCACAACAGTGAGCCACTGCGAAGTTTGTTTCACGAACTTCTGAATCGTGGCTCCCAGTGCTCGGGCCTCCATCTCAATCCGCTTCTCATTGATGAAAGCTTGTTGCACACCTCCGTTCACGCTCTCTACCAAGAGATCCGACACTACCGCCGCTGATGCTAGCGCATCCTTCTTAGCCATCTCTGTTCAAGGCAGTTCATCAAAATCTCAAAATTCAATCTCCTGTTAGGCCAAGGAATCAACATTCAATACAAACAAACCATATAAGTTCTGTCCCAATTCCAGTTGGTTCCTTAAAACCACGCATCGGCAATCTCACTGAAGTAGCAACGTTAAACTAACGCATGTGAATTTAACCCTCTCCTGCATCAGTTGTAAATATTTCAATAAAATTCCAAAGATATGAAATAACTTATGTTGAGTGCTATTTTCTCTGTCATCGTGAGCGCATAAGTTAGATCCTTACTTTCACGGTTCAAGAGATCTTACCTTATTGCTAGCTAAGAAATTTTTAAGTTGCAATCACAAATCATAAGGTATGTGCACCCAATCACCACTACCCAGAATGACACCTAGGAACCTACATTTGGACGAAAAAGCGACACTAAAACCTAGAATTTGATGATCCACGATGTACAAAAGCAAGACATAAAAGTCTAGGAGAGCCTACTGTCCTAGAGTCTGGGAGAGTTTAGGAGTGTCCAGGAGACAATACTTTGAAATATCATATCTTATTTTTTCACACAGAGTCCAATAATGCATGCTACAGTGGTTGGAGTCCTCTTTCACTTGCCAATAAGATGCAATTAAAACAAATTCATGTTTACAATACGGGAGTAAAGTATGCTCAATTGCTATTAGAGTCGATAATGGATGCACTTACCTTAAAGACCAACTAAAACCGTAACCCTAAAACACACAGAGGATCAATAACAACCTTCCCGATTCCGAAAGCTACCAAAACCCTATACCCTACAAAATCCACGAATGCGCCTACACCCACGCGCCTTCATCGCCGATTGATCGCAAACACAACGACCCCAGATGCGAAAACTTACCCACACGCTCTCGATGCTGCGCAGACTCGTAGGCGTGCTTCTGCATCATGTGCGCCACCCAGACATCCAAACTCCCCATGACTCCGCTGCGAATCCAAAGCCTTTGAAAAAATCCTGTGACGAACAAACGAAGGAACCAGTATCTTCTTCGTCAATTCTCTTCAGCCATAAACCCTGTAGCGGCAACAGCACATTCCATTACGGTATCGAAGTTTCACCATAGCAAGAGCTTCAAGACCACATGTTCCAGCAATTCAACGAAACTTTCAAACAAATTCGCAATTCGAAACTGAGAAACAGCGAATTGCCCGATCACCAAGCGAATACCCAAAACTGATGAATGATATTCATTCCAAACCCATCCATCCCACAGATGGATGAGCTAGTGATGAAATGTTTTGGATGAAGGTTTACCTCGTTAATTTCACAGCCTACTGGTACCCAGGTCTTTTTTTTCATTTTTTTAATAAGAAGTGCCAAAGTGGTGATATAGAATGTTACAGTGGTGCTCCAAATTTCAACATTCATCCACATATTGGACAGAAAATATCACATTAGCACACTATCGGGAAAAAGCCCCCCATTGCTTTAGTACTGCTGTAGTATTGTTTCAATGGGTTAACAGTATAGTACTGAAAGCATATTGTTGCAGTACTGCAAAAAGTATTGCAACAATATATTTTCAATAAGTGCACTGCAGATTTACTGAAACAATATTGTTTGCAGTATTGCAACAATATACTTTCAATACTATACTGTTAACCCATTGAAACAATACTGCAGCAGTACTAAAGCAATGGGGGGCTTTTTCCCGATGAGTGACACTCCATCGTATATCCATAATTTAGTTTTCATCCAAATTTCATTCATATTTGTTCTTCAATTCGAAGTGTTTTGATATTTTCATCAAAGTTTTTTAGCATTTTTTAGCCAAATTACTTTTATTGATGCAATTTGGCACTAGAAAGTCCTCCCCAAAAGCCCTACTAATACCTATGTAAATTACTCACTCAAAATGCAAAAGAAAATATGGAATTCTATAACATTGAGATAAATAATGTATATCGTTGAATATAAAAATGACATTATAAAATTATTTGGGTTTGGAAGAAGGTGGTCTAAAACCTTGTTAAGCTTAAATTTTACCTTCTTTCAAATCTACAATTGCAAAACTCCTTAGTATCATTGATCTTTGTATACAATTTTTTATGACATAATACAATGTTATAAGATAAGGTTCAAATGGAATAAAAGTGAAACAATAAAATCCCAAGAAGAAAAGACCTCCAATTTTGTATGAGGTATAGTCCCTTATTTAAGTTAGTTCTATACCTATACCAAAAATCAAAAGGTCATTCAACCATTTTAGGATTTTGAATTTCAAGCACATGCAAAATTTACAAAAAAAGATAAGGAATCACAAAAGTTGCAAAACCAAGAAATGAAACGTCTACCTTATCATACTTTTTCCCAACTATTGGTTATTCATGAAGGATAAAACATTTGTTGTAAATTAGGTGTGTTTATTTCCTAAAGCTTAGTGAAAGAACATTTTAACACGAGGTCAAGGAAGTCCCAAAATTGACCTTCCACTTCAAATTTTGAAAGGTCCATGTCACTTTGGACCAATCATAATATAACATGTCACAAGTTTTAACAATAATGACTTAATTTATGTCAAATTTGACCTTTTCGTAGGATAAATGTAGGATAAATGTGATATTATAGAAAATGATATTAACCCTTAAACGATGCCGAGGATGCTTTTCAGCTAATGAATGACAAAGAATCTCTCCATGCATAACAGAAGTGCAACTATTCATCCTCCAAATTTTGTGGGAAAAGGGAGCATCTTCTACACTAGCTTGTTTCCCAATAAGTGCTTTTTCATTTTTTTAAGCCAACAATTCACATGGTACCCAAACAGATGATTTCCACGGTGATGGGCTCGTCATTTAAGGGTTAAAGATGGAAGAGTGATTTGAATTATTTGAATTAATAAAGAAATATCTTTCGATGAATTTTAGATGAAATAAATTGGATGAATAATTCCGTCAGTGCTTCTCTTCTTCTCCATCGTCTCTCTCCTTTCGCAGAGCTTTGGTGAATGTGTAGAGTTTGACGAAGCTTTGTTGCTTGGATTCGGCAACTTCTTCAATTGTTTTCGTGCTGAAATTCGGAAGCGACAGACACCATGTCATGGCGAGGGAAGCTGTCGCAAGTGGTGCAGGAGCTTCGGATCCACTGCTGCCAGTACTCGCCCGCGTCCACCGTCACTCGGTACTACCATAAAATCAGTCAATGCACATCTTTCTTCTTGTTACGGGACTCTCTATTTGATTATCCTTGATTTTTTTGAAAAAAAATTGGCTTGTGGAGAGGATTCGTCATTTCTCCGTTTGGAATTCGAATTCGCGGCTTGGCTTTGGAAGCAATGTAGGTGCGCTCGTTAGGGTTGTGATTTTCTTTCGGTTTTAGTGTTGGTTTTGGGATTTTGGACTCTTCATGAGATTAATCTGGATTTATAGGATGTTTTGGTTGTGGAGAGGCTCTCTCATGCATTATTGTTCTGAATGTGAATTTAGGGTTTGTCGTTCTGATGGCTATTCAAACCATGTAGGTTCGGTGCCTAAGGGTTATGTGGTGGTTTAGGTTGTAGGTTTATTGAGATTTCTGTTTCTTCTTGGCAGGAATTTTATTCAGCGGAATTATGCTGATTTGAAAGCTCTGAACCCGACGCTGCCTATTCTAATCCGTGAGTGCAGCGGTGTGCAGCCGCGCATTTGGGCTCGCTATGGTCAGTGCCAACTCCAATTCTTTCTTCAGAGATGAGTTTGTAGGAGCTACTTTTTAATGTTGGAAATTGAGATCATTGTTGGAGGTTTTATCTGCTCTAGAAAGCCTTAAACGCGCTTGTTTTTTTTCTGTAAGCTTTGGTTAGTTCGGGTGAATACTTGTGACAATACTGTGAATGTGAACAGATAATGGCGTGGAGAGAAGTGTAGAGCTGAATGGTTTGACTGAGCAACAAATCGATGCTCTGTTGGAGAAGCTCGTCAAACAAGGCAATTAAGCCAAGCTGATGAGGTAGAGTGCCTCCAAAAATTCAAAACATTCTCTTGAGCCCTTCTTGAGCCCTCTCTGAATTAGCATGAAAAGTAATCCCTGACACCTTGTTTTGCAAAGTTGGGGTCCATTTGAGCAAGTAAGAGCTCCTCAAGCCGATGAGTCATTTTATTCAAATGTGATTGTGTGACAGTATGTCTGCTTAAATTTTGCTTGATTGCTCTGATTTGGCATGACTTAGCTTTAAATAGGTTTTAGTTCGCACTGTTCGCAAAGTGTACCATGCCACTGTGATACGGTAGTGCTCATTATTAACCAAAATAGCTTGTGGCGGTATTGCAATATATCATGTTCTTATCTCCTCGATTTGATTCTGTTCGGTATCAAAGAAGTAACCAAGGAACCTGCATTCTTGTCTTCCTGTGTTCAGGTAGTGCAATTGAACTAGAGAGAAGCTAGGAGATTCATGGGCCTTCTCGAATACGGCTCATTGAGAACAAGGAAGTGAGACTTTTAGTCGCTTTGCCTTAGCTGCCTTACTCTCTGTCTATCTTTGAAAATTTATTTGAAAATAAAAAAAATTATCTGTCACAGCAAGCGTCACGTTCTAAGGGCACTAATGTCTGCGTCTCTGTAGGATGTAAATGCTTTCTTTGGTTCTATGATTGCTGAACCCTCAGCTGTTGCGATTGACCTGCATGTTCGACTTCAAGTATTCCCTTGTGTCTTTTGTTATTTTTTTTCGTGAAGGCGCCGGCTTTTTCAATTGTAGATGCTGCGATTTCGGAAGTTCAATCCTCTCGACGCTCCATTTTGGCTTTTCAAACAGGGAACTACGATGGGTTGATACTTTGTCTGCTGTGCTTATTTAATAATAGAAATCGCAAACATTTTGAGCTAACTTGTGAGGTACATGTCCGGGTTCTTCTTTCCCGACAAGGTGCACAGTTCCTCTCCACACGACGCAGTCTCTCTCTACTATAACTTCGATTTCCTTTTGCCCTTGGATGTCTGCGTCTTTGTACATTTGCATTGAATTAAATCACATAGGATGCTGATCCTTTTCCAAGTCTATGAGCAATTCGCAATTGCGCCAAGATTCTACTTCCGATGTCTGACGAAGTCCATATTGGTAGGAAAGTCAATGTGCATTGTCTTGCAGTTTACTGGTAGAGGAAATGTAGATAATGAACAAAAGAATGTATGGGTGCATCGTACTGATGAATAGGGGGTATTAGACTAGGTTACTGGAGATTCCCTTACCCACCCTTGTTATCCCAAAAGTTTAAGCCAGCGTTGTGACCAACTCTTTCATTGGTGTAAACTCGAAAGCTTGGAAATTGCTAGTGCAGATTAAACACTAGCAATCTCCAAACTTTTCATAGGTCCTTGACATTTACGCCAATGAGAGACTAGTACTAGACTAAAAGTTTGGAATATCCATCGAAGTGAAAACCAAGAAATAGAGTCTCCTTCTACCCCATGGTCAATGGATCATAATTCACATACCCCAAAATTTTCCAGAAATTCGCTGATGAAGTTCAACGTTTGGGTAGACCACTCCGAGCATGCTTCCCATCGAAAGTAGGTGGAGGCCATAAGTGTGAACTCTGTACTCTGTCGCTCTGTGCCCTGTCGCTCTGTGCAGAGAGTCGAAAGGAGAGAGACGAAGGATGCGTGGTTGCTTCCCGAGTCTGACAGGTCTAATTCTGGTACTTAGCGATTACCCTGCGTTTCGTGGCCGATTGTGAGGGCGGCGTTGGCCTCACCCGCACTTCCGCGCCTTCGTAATCGACGTCGAACGGCCCCGTTTGCCCTCATGTTCGTCGGTCTGTATGGTTCTTTCTTTCGTCTCTGTTTTCTAGTTTGTGGTGTTCTAGTTTCTGGGTGAGAGTAGGAGTAGGGATCAGTATGTTGGAATGGAAGGAACCTGTCAAGCGCCTCTTGTTGTTGTTTGGGTTTCACGGTTTGATGCGACCAAAATGAGAGGTCACCACGTCAAGGCTCAGGTCTAGGTCACTCTTACCGACAATTAGCCCTCAGTCCAGGGTTCTGACTTTACCTGGTGTACCCATCGTTGTGGCGTGATTGTAAGACTACCGTGAAGTTCATGATACGAGGAATGAGAGCGTGTGAAGATGAGACAGGTTTGCGGCAACGGCTGGATCGAAATTGCTGAGTGCCTCTCGGTATACGGTTGTAGCCTTCGACTAGCGGTGCAATCTTGGATGATTGGACTAGGGGACCTGGAGCTGTGCAGCTGCTTGCGATGAATCTCGAATCATCTGGAAGCATTAGAGGCAGATCGCGGTATGTTCCTATTCATGCGTCTTGCAATGTCTACTTTACCATTGATCACATCTTGTTGAAGCTCTGCCTTGTGTGTTGATTTTAGCATGAAGCATTATCTCCGATGTGCTTTTCATTTCTGTATACCAGCTCTTGGCACTTTGCGCCTTCTGGTCCAGCTGGTAGTCGGAGCTGTAATTTTTGATTTAGGATGTCGGAATGGTAGGATACCGTCACTTGTGCTTTTACTCTTCATACAACAATTTTTGTTTCCTTATGTGTTTTGCACATGATGGCAGTACCGACAGAGTGAGAGACCAGCAGCTCAGGATGTAGATCTTGGAGCTCTCACTGTAACTACTAGATTTACTGTTGTGATCGTGACGCTAACAAGAAGCTTACAACACGAGGAATGAGATCGTGCGAAGGTGATATCGCTTGTTGGCAGTGATTGAAGTGAATTTATACGTCTGCAACTGGGCCTTTTTAAATGTCAGTTCCTTGCCTACAGAAGTACTTTGTTGGCTCCCTAGTGTGCAAGTTTTTAGTGTCTCAGCTCCATGGCTTTATCCTGGAAGGTGGAGTGCATCTGTAATGTGTTTTTGGTGGTTGAACGCGGCGTTCCTTTCTTGTGATCTAAAGTTTGTTTTCCATTTTGCATGTCGTCATTAGTGGGCACGTCACAGTTGCAAAGAGCCCGTTAGTATTGGATGCAGTTCAAGTGCTTTTGTGAATCATGGAGCGATCTACGTGGAAAGGAACTTGGTCTTGGCTTTTCAAGAAAGTTCCCCGAGACGCTGGTAATCTTCTGGCCACCTCAAAACTGTCCAACGTTTCAGTTCTATTTTAGTACTTGTGACATTCCTTTGCTTTCTGACCAAATTTCTATTTTTCTTGGTTAGTTTCTCTTCGCAACTATCTCTTACTCGATGTTAGTTCATTGATGTTGTAGTTGAGACGCCGGATCATTACTTGATGCATACAACAAAATGTATGAAACGGGTTTCATTACTTTCTAACCAAGCAGCAAAATTCAACCAAGAACAGTGCAAATATCTAGCCGCCAAGTTGGATGTTGCTTTGCAAAGCGCACGTTCAATCAGAGAACAAATCAGCACGTGGTACTTCTCGTCAGCTTCACCTGAAGATAAGATAGGGTGTCTTGAGATTTTCAAGTTGCTCCTACTGATGGGATTGATGGCAGAGGGTTTCATCCAAGCCTGTTACAAAGATGATTGGATTCAAAACGCCATCATGTTGACAAATTTGTCAGAGCATGTTGCATCAATGGGTTTCAATTTGGAGTTATGCACAACTATCTTTTCGAACAGGCCATCAGGGATACCTACAAGCTTGACGCTTTCTGAAGCTACAAATCTTCGCCAAGCTGAAGCAGAAACTGTGAAAGAAAAGAGTGACCGAGATGAAATGAAGCTATGCGTGGCTTTGAGTGATGTGACTAGGCAGCACATGTCAAGCAGTACAGAATGGCAGTTGGCGAGATTTCTACTTGGAAGACTAAAAATTGGAAGACTGCAACCTGGTGTAGGTTCTATCTTCAGCATGAAGAGCTTGAAACAAATGGAGAGGTTGGGCACAGGTGCTTCAGGTATTGTGCATAGAGCAATTTGGTTAGGAAATGACGTAGCCAAGAAGACCTTCCGCGGACCGAGTAATCCAGATTTCTTGCGGGAGGTGTCAGTCTTTGCAGGGCTGAGTCATCCAAATATTGTATCGTTACTATGGTACACAAAAGATGAAAACAAAAGTCACCTGATCATGGAGTTGATGGATGGAGATTTGTCCACTTTGATGAAAAAAAGGACGCAGGAGTATAGAGATCGTGGCTCTCCTTTTAGCATTTTGGAGGCTTTCATCCTCCTGTTACAAATAGCAGAAGGTATGCTTTACTTGCATGGGAAGAGACTAGTGCACAGGGATTTAAAGTCGACTAACATTTTGGTGAAATCTGGGAAGGCAAGAGAGTTGGACTTCAAGCATGTGCAAGTGAAGGTGGCAGACTTTGGATTGTCAAGAACAAAGGAAAAGAGCATGACGTATTCCCAGCAAACTCAAAACATGGGCACTACCAGATGGATGGCTCCCGAAGTGATGAAAATTGCGAATGATGATGATCAAGCAAGGAAGGTGGAATTGAAGTATCCATTCGGAGGCGATGTCTATAGTTTTGGAATGGTGTGTTTTGAGATTTTGACCGGGGACGTGCCTTTCTCAACCTTGAGCAATAGTGAAGTAAAGAATGTAGTATTAGGTGGTGGACGTCCACCATTACCAGCTCTATGCCCTTACAGACTGAGGGCTTTGATCGAGGCATGTTGGAGCGCAAAGGCTAGCACACGACCACATTTCCGTGACATTGTTGCGGAATTGAGGCATTTGCAGTGTGGACACTTAATGACAAGTAAGTTTGGGCCTATTGTCATTTGGAAACTAATTGCGTGAACTTGATTTCATATTTCAAGTTGAGCTTATATTTCATGTTTTAAATCTATTGTGGATTAGATATCGTTCATCAAATGTATTGTGCTAGCATTGTAGTGAATGTTTAGAGCTTGATTCATTATTAATGCATGAAACGAGTAGAATTATAAATTGATGGCTACTCTATGCTACATTGACATGCAGCTGTGTGGGCCAAAGGTCCTCGTTCCTTCACTTGGAATGAGATCAGGAAGATGACAAATGAGTTTAATGAAGGCAACAGGTTCGGATTGGATAAGGTATGTCCCATTTCTTGATGGAGTTTTTTCTTTTTCACATGGAAGTTTGTACGTGGCCCATTTCGGTGATTCAAATTGTTAACTACTTGATATGTTTCATGCTTGGGCACTTGGATCATGACTGGTAATGTGTGGCTTGACCAGGTATACAGGGGTGAAATGGTTGGCACAAGGGAAGTGGTTTTAGTGGAGAGGGTACAATATAATTGTGATATATTGTCATCCCTCATATGGTTGAAGGTATTGCCAGGAATTCACCATAAGAATGTGATGGGGTATGTTGGATATTGTGACGAGAATGGCGAGCGGATACTTGTGTTTGAGTACATGCCAAATTATACTTTGGCAGGATGGCTTTTGGGTGAGCATGAGACCTCAGATGGAATTTTTGTAAACTGACAGTTGATCTTCAAACTTAATGTCCAATAACTTTTCTTCCTGAATTAGTGTATGTTAGCATTGTTTATGGCGTGATAGAATGAACTGTTTTTAATTTTAGCTTTTCCAAATTCTTTGAACACTTTGTACCAGGTGACGAAGGGGCGTTCCATCATTGGGCAGTTCGGAGAAACATTTGCCTGGGAGTAGCCAATGGAATTCATTACTTGCATACTGAAACCCTGGCAAAGACTATTCGTCGTTGCATTAAACTGCGCACCATCTTTTTGGACGCCAACTTGGAGCCGAAGATTGGAGGGTTTTGGAGGGAATGTTCAGAGCCCGATTGTGGCAGTGAGAAAGAGGATGTCTACAACTATGGCGTTGTGCTTCTTGAGATTGTGAGCAGAAGAATTGTAAGGAAATTGGACCAACTACAGAAGTGGGTAAGCTTGTTCGCATCAACAAGCGCATGCTTTGCAATATCAGTGATAGCTTCTTTGAATTCACTCATTTACTAACCACGGAGAACCGTTGTCGTATTCCAGGCACAGGAATTATACTCCTCGAGAGACATCGAAAAGATCATTGACCCGGATCTGTATCTCCAACCAACCGAAAAGATCGAGGCAATCAGGATCATCAAGATTGCGCTTCTGTGCATCCACAGCGTCGCAGCGACACGACCTGACATGGCCCGTGTAGTTGCCATGCTCCAAGGAAACGTAGATGAAGAGATCACAAGCCTAGGCCTCGAGCATGAGAGGGAGACCAAAAGCTTGGTCCTCGTGGATGACCAAGTTGAGCTGTGCCGGCGGTTGCCATCCTCATGGAAACTTAGATGAAGAGATTAAAAGCCTGGGCTTCGAGCATGAGAGGGAAACCAAAAACTTGGGCCTCGTGGATGAGCCAGAAACCTCAACTGCAGCAGCTTGTTCTGATGATTCATGGCGGTTCTTTCTGGAGTAACATTCCCGAGTAGCAGCGGCATAGCAATGTTTGGGACAATTGCCTAATAAGGTATGCAATTTCGACACCCATAATCGCGACCAATTGAAATTCAGAAAAGCTTGTTTGAATTGGGATGAAGGGATCATTTAGAAAGTAGAGAATTTTGGCCCAAAATTTGAGAGATATGTACATCCAAAGTCCTCTTTTACGAGCACCACTAATTGGTAGTAGGATCACTTGTAAATCAAGCACACGTATATGCTCACATGAATACAAGAAGCACCCAATTGGTGGATTCATGTAGTGACATGTGTTCAATGACTTCCTTTTCCAGTGATGTACCATGCCTTCCCCAGTTGTGCTCATTGTTTTGTTATTATATTCAGGCAAAGTTTATTTAGTGCAATGGCATGTCATCAAAGTAAATCAAGCATATTCAAGCTTTGATATCCATATGTGAAGACAATAAACATAATTGACTTTGAGGAGCTAACTTGTTCGTTTGAGCTCAACTTTACTAAACCAAGGTGTCACGGATTACTTTTCATGTGTTATGTAATCCTTTTCATCTCAATTGAGAGGTTGCTTACTTTTCATGTGTTATGTAATCCTTTTCATCTCAATTGAGAGGTTGCTTACAAGGATTCTGTACAATATTGTGATTGGTGAGCATGGCCATTTCATTTACGGCTCAAACTTTACTAAACCAAGGTGTCACGGATTACTTTTCATGTGTTATGTAATCCTTTTCATCTCAATTGAGAGGTTGCTTACAAGGATTCTGTACAATATTGTGATTGGTGAGCATGGCCATTTCATTTACGGCTCAAACTTTACTAAACCAAGGTGTCACGGATTACTTTTCATGTGTTATGTAATCCTTTTCATCTCAATTGAGAGGTTGCTTACAAGGATTCTGTACAATATTGTGATTGGTGAGCATGGCCATTTCATTTACGAGTTATAGAAGACCTCTAGTGTTATTCACAGCATAATAAAAGATTTGATAGTACTTGTTGGGTGGACATCCAATAAAATGACCTATCATTTTCTATATTGAATTGGTAACTAAACATTTGATATGAAGAGTATAGTTGTATCTCAAAATCCTAGCTTTTTGTACCATTATGGAGTTTTAATTTAGATTTTTGGTTGACCTCTCGGCGAAGTGACTCTATATGGTATTTCTCACAATCAGACTCATTCACATCACTTAATTCAAAATTCTAACAAGTCTTTGTTTCATTTTAAGCAACTAGCAATTAAACATTAGGGCTGCATAGAAATCAAGTTGTTTAAGCCTTGTTTGCAATTGAAAGGTGATTCCAGTGCACTTCATTTTGTATCATTTGGATTTTGTTTGCAAAAAGAAAGAAAGTCCAAGTTTCTTTCAGATGACCTACATCCAATGGTGGCGTACATCCTCCTAACCAATATGTAACCTTGGTCCATGTTTGTAGGGTGTTTGAACTACAACGCTGTTGGAATTGGGTTCTCGTACCTAGTGGCTCATGTGAAGTATAGCATCTGTTGTTCTGAAGCACTGACAGAAACCCACAGTTGAGGTCATTTCAATGCGACTCTCCACGGAAATGGATACTTCTCTCAAGCATGCTGAAGCTGCTGCTGCGTTCAAGTAGATTCATGGAAGTTGAATTGACGGCTTTGCTTAAAGATTCCCTTTAAGTGAATAGTCGCCCGCCCTGGAATAGCATCCCAGTGTGCTTCAGCTCAACACATCACCTGTAACTTATATGCAACGGGTTCCGTTTTTGTGCTGCAATGGACATGAAAATATTGTGTTATCGTCAAAACTGGCTTCCATAAGAAGTGGGCTCTGAAAGGCAGGCATAGCGGCCTGCCCTTCACTCTCACCAGAAGGGTGAGTAATGCGTCCATTGAGCCGTAAACTGTAGCTTTGTCGGTTGCTTTCTGTCCTGAAGGTACGAAACTCAACTCAGACAATATTCTAGTCAAATGTTAAATTCAATCTGTTCTGAATTCTGATGGTACCGGAAACCGCACTGACTCTAGCAATGGCAGTACGCAAAATGGTACTCTGGAATTTTCCAAGTTCTGGAAGCAGATAGCATGGCCCTAGCCTGCAGGCCAGCCAGGATCCCTGATTTCAACAGTTCTCCATCACAGTAGACTTGGAAAGTATTGACCTCTCCATGCTCCAGTTTCTCCGAACCTCTGATGCCTGCTGGCAGTCGAACCAGCGATGGATTTACCCCCAATTGTGGTTCCTGATCTCGTCGTCAATTTTGGCCCCCACCGCCGGATGCTTGGAGTAGTATTCGTCAACTGTTATTGTGGCCAATCCTTCCTGAAATCAAACGTAGCGCTTGAACATTTCAGGACCTAATTCATCTCAAGCAGGGGATCGAAAAAGAGTTTTCCACATTTCTCATAATATGCCACAAATGACTGTCCAAAGCTGCTACATGGCATTTAAATCCAGGAGTGTCAAGGTCTCCGGAGTGCTTACTCCAGTTTTCCTGTTCCTAAAATCTAACGCGAGTGAACGTCACTGCGTTATACAAGCCATCATGGTAAGCATAAAGTTCTCCAACTGTTCCAGCAAGGCGGGATAATTGACGTACCTTCTCCTCTCTAATTCTTGCAAGTTCCTTGTCAATAGCAATAATTTTTCTCTTGGAATCCGCTTCCTTCTCTTCGGCCAAGGCCAACTGGGCATGAAGAAACCAAATTCAATCATATCCTCAGGTCTTTACTACCAGGATAGAAAAATCTGTCAAAGCAAAGACGTGATTTCTGGATACTGACATACGAATCCATTCATTTTACCGGAGAATTATAAGAAGAAAGAGCATTCAAGAACAAACAAATATAGACAGTCATGAAGCAAGATTTTGTTGGAGAAGCATTGTAATAAGAGGCCTTAGTCTCTCTCATATCGCACAGGGATAAACACGCAAACTATCGAACCAATCTCGGGATCAAGAGCACAATTGTACCAAAGACCGGTGCTTGGCCTTGTAGTCTTCGGTGAACTCGCACTCATAGTCAGGAACCTCCTTATCAAGAGCTGAAATGCCCATTCAGAGATCTTCATGTTAGCATAACTTTATATTCCTACATGAGATTACCCGGAAAAAAAGAATGACTCATTGCTCAACTGGGATTCAACAGTGAGATCAGGCATCGTGATTCCCATTACAATTTGTGGGATTTCTCCTGAACATGTCACCTCAATTGCACTTGCACATGAACAACGACCATGAAACACTGAAATTCTCAACCAAGCACAAACTCTAAACAGACGGGAAATGCTTGAATCAGTTTGAATCCGTGACACAATGGCAGATGTAAGGGCAATCGTATCAGACTCACAATCGACCGCTTTTTCAAAAATATCTACGATTTTCGGTCCCAGCTGCTGCTTGTAAAAGTCCCAGTTGATGCTTGGAGGTCTCTGCATTTGCATAAGAAGGCTGCAAATCAGTAACGAAAATAGAACCACCTATTCATCTCAATGGCGAAGGTTCGACTTTCAAACCTTCAGTTTGGAACATGTGCTTCGATTGAAAGACACGGAAGAACATTCAGTTTCAGACATTCAGGCCTCATTCCGCCAAATTCTTATTTCCGCATCAATTTCTTTTTTAAAGAACCTACTCATAAAAAGTCGCATAAGAGTCATTGACGTGGTTAGAAATCTGCTCTTGGAAAAGCATCCTTAGTCCGGAATTCATTTCAAGAACGAGCACACAGAAGCTTGATCAATTCCAGATAATGACAATGGCCTCGCAGCTAAGACTATTGAAACCAAGATAATAAAGACCTAAAATTAGCAGATAACATGCGATTTGCATCAGGCTTCACTTATCACAGCATACGCCAGGAACCGGCTTTGGAATATTTCGAAATAACTCCAAGAATCGGTCAACAATTCTGTTGAATAGAAACTGAAATTTTGAGCAAAGTCAAAATTTCTTACATTGATGAACTTCTCCTGGATCTTGATCAGGCTCAACCCAATGACATTAACAATGCACGTAGGACTGCCTAAACCATGATTTCTTTAGAGTACCACTTCAAAGACCAAGCATTAGCGAACTTCACGTCTCACACATCAGGCTTCATATTCGAACACGGACTAGGAATACAGTATGTCAGCATGCAACCAGTTTCAGTGAATATTGCGAAATGTCTTCAAGAAGTAGACAATTCTTGAAACCGAAACTGAATTTCAACCAAGACATCTTGGTCTTCGAAAACCTCCAAAGGAATTCACAGTATTTTTTAAGTGAAGAATCTCACCGTAATTCTTGAAACGAGAAACTGAATCCAGACAAGACATTTACTAAAAATAGTCGTTAGCACAATGGCGAAACTCTCCTTGATCTTGATTTAACTCCCTCCAATGACCTTGACCTCGCAGATACGACTACTATACCAAGATTTCTTTGTAAAACACCTTTTCGAAAACCTAACATTAATAAACTATACATCGCACAGATCAGGCTTCATAAATATTTCCTGAGAAAGGCGTCAGGAACGAATATTGAGTATTGTCTCCAATTCATGAACAATACGTTGTATTTGTTTTGAAAAAGAATAAGAAACCGTGTTGTGTTAATAAAGAAAGAATTCTTACCATGGTGAACCTCTCCTGGATAGTGCCGGCAATGTCATCGTAAGCTCGACGCATCGCCTGCAGCTTCGACTTCCCCTCCGCCGAAGTCACGACCTTATTCAGCTTCTCCCAGTCCACGGCCTTGCCCACCTTCGACGAGGCCTTGCTCATTTTGAATGAATTTTCCGACAAATGTGCTCAGGAATGAATTTTCTTCTGCTGATCCGATCCGAATAAGTTCAGCAACACGGGAGGTATCTTAAAACAAGGATGTTAGAGACGCTTGCTTTCTGCTGCGGTGGCAGCACTTCGTCTCTCTCCTTGGCAACGGCGCAGAGTCCGGATGAACTATGGATGCACAAGGATGGATGTAATCATGAGAATAGGATGAAAGGCGTCGGTTCTGATGATTGCTGTTGATGTAGAGTGGATGAACCAAGAAGAGCTGTTGACAGGATATGCTAATCGTGCTCACAGCATTTGAAACTTGGATGTAACAGAATTTGAACGGATGATATCGTCAATGGATGAAAACTGAGCAGTTTTGAAGCTGAATTTGGGGCTTAAGTCTAATGCCATCACTTTCTACATATGATAGTCATTTCAAAACTTAAATGTAGAAAAACTGTAGATAGTTTATTTTAATCGACCAAAATAATAAGTTATTTATAGTTGACCTACATTTATATTTTAAAATCATTATTCTTACCTAAAAAGTGATGTCATTGGGTACACTCATGCCATTGGGTGCTCCTGCCTTAATACTGATAAGGTAAAAATGCATCTATTGCAACATGTTTCTAAAACTAACTCTATGATAATCATGTCTAAAATGTATAACTAGGGGTTGATTTAGAGGTTGATTTTGGATACATCTATGTTTAGCACATTGGAAAAATGGTGGTTATTCACACAATATTCATGTATGCATGAAAAAAAGAGAAACTAGAATCTTCATTTACTCCTACTAAGATTTAATAAATAACCACATATTTAAGAACCATGCTCAAATGATTTTAAATATAATTACTTTATTATAATATAAACATCATGAACATTATTTTGTAGAGAATATTTGAGTCCATAACTAGGTCTTTTTTTTACATCAAATTGGAATGTTTTACATGGTTGAATAGTCTAGATTGGAAAATTAAAACTCAAAGAAGCAATTTTGTCATTAGAGAAATCCTTCACATTGTTCTAATAATAATAACAATAATGATATCATGGACCCAAAGTCCATCACAAATGAAGCATCTATTAGGAATAGTCTCTGCATTTTATTTAGTTGTAGTTAGTATTAAACACTATAAAATTATCCACATTTTTAAAATATAATCACCTCACGTGTATCCAAATTTAGAACTTGACATTTGGTATTATAAAAAGATAGTGAAAATACAACTCAATTACAAGAAAGATTATAAAATAAATTTACAATAATTTTATTCAATCCATTCTACGATTTTCTATAAATGGATGTATTTTATATAGACTATTAAAATAGATTGGCATAGTCAACAATGTATTGGTAGAAAAAAAATCCAATTTTTTATATTGCATTCAATATACATTAAATAGTTAAAAATGTAGTTTCAATTTTAACTTCTAAAGGATATCAAAGTTTTTAGGCCCAAAGTTGCTTTAAAATATTTATATTCAAAGTAAAGCTATAATCCTCCTCTATACTTAGTCATTAACAAATCTAGCCTTAGGATTCTTTAGTTAACTTGTACACCGCCCTAAATTTTCAGAATATAAAACTTTATCAATTCCAAGATCACGATGCTTTGAATTTCAAAAAGAAGTGATTTCAACTCTTCCCAAATGGTAAGTTTCATCTTTCAAATTTTTTATCCCAAATGTGTATTTGCATCTCTTCATAATGTTTTGAATAAATAAATTGGGAATACATACATAAGTATTCAAAAAAACAATATCTCACATTCATGCTTGAAAAATAGCAAGTAGATGTAAAGTGTGATTAAAAATACTAAATCATTCAGAATTTAGTTATAGAATTGAAAATTTTCAATCCCTACAATTGTAATGTTATAATAAACAATGCACATCCTATATTTTAATTTTTGCCAAAAACATTGAAAATTGAGTTCAAACCAAGACTCTAAAGTTTATTTTAGGGTAGAGATTTGTAATTGCCTCCAACAAAAACTCTTCAAAATAATGATCTCAATAATCAAAATAGAATTATTTAAGATACATAAAAATATAAAAAATCAAGTTCAAATTTTTTTAAAGTGATTTTTTTTCCTAGGTTGCCCACACTTTGAAAGAAACTACACATCATATCATAAATTTTTAACCATGTAGTCAAATGTCATTAAAATTGTTTCATTTGAAACTACTTCTCAACCATATAGTTGTAGTATTAAAATATTAAAGAAAACAAATCAAAATTCCATTTGTAAATGGATGACCAAAAACTCTATGTTGCCAAAAAAACGTACTTTAGGAGTTAATGCAGCACTTCAAAATTGAAAAATGTAGTAATAGGATGTTTTATTTAGGATAAATATTTATTTAAAAATTTATAAATTGAATATACAATTATCCATATTGAATTTTGTAGCTCAAATTTTGGCTCGATATTGTAAAGATAATTTCATGACCTCAAACCCTCATTTACATTTTTATACAAATTTCAAAAAAAATTGAAGTCTTACACATTATTCTCCATCTTCACAAAATATTCCCCCCCAAAACAAATTATTTTAATACAATAATGAGCGTGCCCCATATTGTATTGTCCACTAAGGCCAGGCTTCCATGTGGACTTGGTGGCCAGTAGAACTTGTCAATCACTGGTGGAATGGAAGTTCCAAATAAACAAGACACCCATTCCACTAATGATCAACAAGCTCCACTAACTCTCGACTTCATATGGAAGCCTACCATGAGGACCTCCTTATATGTATTGGTCATTAGAGAAACTGCACAATAGATGCTATATGGAAAAATAGGCATTGCACTTTCATATGGCTCTGGTGGGTGGGGAGGGAAACAATAAAAAAATTCACACGTATTAAGGTTGAAGCACCAATAGCTGATCTTTTAAGTGATTTTAGAGTAGACCATGTACAATATGAGGTGGTGAATTTTGGAAGCCAAAAAATGCACTTCACCAGTAGTCAATGTATAGAATCTTCTAATTCCAATCATTCAAGAATTACTTTCTTACTCACTATTTTTTACTTTCTTGCTCACTACTCTACGACACGTGTCATAACCTTATTAGTTCCAACTTTGTAAAAGACCAAAAACACACATTCTAGCTTGGGTTGGAAAATTATTCTGGCCTTCATTGGAAATACTACCCCTTTGCAGGTTGGGTGTTGGGCATGGTTGACAAGTAGTGCTTCAACCTTAGATTCACTAATCTCCATGAATGTAGTTGCCTACCAATATTAGTGAAACTTCAAGTCCTCCTTAATCCCGCTTGCCCACCCCAACAAGACAATTGGTGGACTGCTTTTGTCTTTTTGCTTAAATTAGATGTAAACTTGCCTACCAAGTGAGCATTGAAGGACTAAAAGACCCTATTAGCTTACCCATAAACTTGGTACTAAAATTATACATTCCTTGACAAAAAAAAACGCGCTTCTACATACTTTACAACAATTCCAAAATCTCTACCAAATTTGTTTTTGCATGAATGTCAGCAATTAATTTGGCAAATCCTCAACAAAGGAGTAGTAACTTGTGAATGGCTAGCCTGGAGGGTTCCGCAAGCAGATCATGGGTGCCCATTGTGGAGTTCCTTTATGGAAACTGCAACACATTTGTTTTGGGATTGTAAGTATGTAGTTGAGCTGTGGAGGAAAATTCAATGCCTTTAATATTGTTTTTCATATTCTGGCATTAACCCAAAAATGACGACGAGGCCATTTTGTGTCTTTTGGATGAATGTTTCTTGAACTGTAGAGAGCTGGAAAGCAGCTTTTCATCCACTTCTTTCTTGTTGACCTTCCATGTTGGGTTATGAAGATAATCTAGTTGAGTTTGGAGTTATGCTATTGTTTGTCTTCATATAAATGAGAAGTTACTAAAAAAACGGATCACAAAATACGCTATTTTAGTGTATTTTAGAAAGTTGTTGTTCCTTGCTTTAAATCTGAAATTTCTCTATAAAAATGATATTTTTTTGAATTTAAGACCAACTAACAAAATAAAGTTCATTCACTCTAGTTTCTACTCCAATTTGAATCTTGAAAAAATTCCTAATAATCAATTTTTTATTGCAATTTGAACTTTGGATGTATTTTCATTGTCTACTACGTTCTAATTATAGAATGGAACGGAAAATGAGTTTACACCATGTTGTTCATCACTATAATATGCACACATGGTGGAATTTTCAGATTTTTTGAAATCATTTTCTATTTGATATGATTTTTCTTCATTATATCTACAAAAATTCACAAAGAAATCCATTATTTACAACCAAAAAAATCTAAAATTTTGGTGCAACAAAGAAGACATTTTGTTTCATCTCTGAAAAATAAATTAAATTTTTTTTTCATACATATCTAGTTGCAAAATGGCAACAAACTGAGTGATGATAGTGAGACTTGAAATCAACGGTCATAGGTCCATCATTTGGGGGTTAAATTGTTTTAAGCAAGCATTACTAGGAAGGATGGCTTTCAAAGATGAGTTCGAAGTGGGCAAATATGTGTATGATTATCAGCCTTGGGAAATTTTTAGATCCTTCTTGTTATGGCATATTTGAGTGGAAAAGTGTAATTCAAAGTTTGTTTGTTTTTGTTTGTTTTTTTGCACAAATGGAGGACCCATTGCATTAAAAAAAAAGCACCAATACAAAACAGCCAAACCCGAAGGTTGGACAAAAGAGAAAAAAAAACAAGAACACACAAAAAAGAGCATGAGAGCAAGAAAAGCTAATAGAACTGACAACCTAGAGGACCACTACCAGTCTATCTAATGTAATCTCCGTCCCAAGAGGCAAGGACTGGAGAGGTAAGCCAAATCTTATCAAATTTCAACCAAACAAGGGGAGCCTGTTGTGATTTTTTACTAGAATAATTAATTCAAAGTAATTCAAAGTAATTCAAAGTAATTCAAAGTTATAGCTCTATGGAGTTTAGCACCAAGAGAGTCATGAATCTCGCCTGGACTTCCACTTAATCATACTGGTATGGCTATTTTGAAGGACTTCTCCCTTAGGATTAGTAGTAAAGAAAAATTGGCTTCAATTAGGATGCAATTTGAATCTCTGTGGGCTCCGGTGTTTCGTCGCTAGGGACTCAAGGTCTGGAATTTCATTTTACCTGACTCCTTGATGTAAGGTAGAACTACGCATTACCACCATTTACCCAATTCCCCCACCTACAGGTTCCTCCCATTTCCGTCACTGGTCCATCTTATCGTCATAATCTTACTCATCCATGATCATGATGGCAATGCACTGGGGAGCGGACACATCAGCCCACTCTTCAACAACATTTTCGTCATGCTTTACCAAGGGTCTACTCACAGTTTTACATTTCAACTTTGAAAAATCACAAAAAAAAATTCAATTCTTGTCAGAATGTCTTCATTCTTTTTGCAATTGACTTCTCTCAAACAATTCAATCTCTGGAAAAATATGAGAGCTCATACATAGCTTCTCCAAAGTACCTAGATAGCAAATCTATATGGTAATGGGTAGTTCTACCTTAATCTTTGCTTGTGTGTTATTGAAGGGGGCTTTGTGCCCCCCCGCTGAGTTGCTCACGGCTTTTACACACATGAATGTCAACAGATAGTACCTAAGTGAACAAAAGAGTGTGCCTTCTACTGAAGGTTTGTTCACACTTGGTGTTAAACAGTGTTGTTATTGAAGGTCTTAGGAACTAATTTAGACCTATGTTGGGACCAAATTCACATTACATTACAAACATCACCCCTAACACATACTAGTGTGAACGTACCTTGAATCCCCCAATGTAAGGTATGTTATGTTTACAGAAAACTTAGCAAGACGTTAAATCATGCCATCGAAGGTGGGCCCAACAGGGGAAAAAAAATTGTATTTTAGAGTTAAAAAAAAAAAAAAAAAAAAAAAAGTCCCCTATTTTGAGCCACGTCTAGGGTATGTTGTAGACCTCACCCAGCTAATTTGGGGTCTCTGATTGCAAATATGAATTCAGAATTTGAAAAAAAAAAAAAAAAAAATCATATGTGGCAAATAAAAAATTCTTGCGTTTTCCCGGGGTTAAATCCACCTCACCAAGCCCACCTTGGATGGCACAATTTTAACAACTTGGAAGACTTTGCAGGATGAGGCAGTCCTGTACCCTGTCATAGAAATCTCCATTGGAACCTGTTCCCTACAAGATTCGAGATGGATTGGATCGACTGAACAAACGCACAGACAGAGCAGTTACATTAAATTGGGAGGAGGTCCATAAATTGTCCATTTCAGAGCCGAAACTGAATTTGAGGGAGGTGAAGCTTCTAGAAATATTTTTCAGTAAATTTTCCTTGAAAGACAAGTGGAATTGGCATTTAATCAAAGTCGTTTCATATTTTTTGGAGCTTAGTGGAATTAGTTATGAAATTTTAACCCTTATAGGACCAAACAACGTTTTTTTGGCAACATGATAGCGATTTGGGGCAGCTCACTACAAATGGGACTTTTTTTTTCTTTGAAATTTTCACACAGCATGTGCCCAAGGAGTAGCTTTAACCCCTAAAGGATTTTGACTATGTTTTCACCAAAACTGCTCCAAAACTACCATTTCTAATATAAGTACCAAATTTTTGAATTTTTTTTTTGATACATCTAACCATAATATCTTATATTAATTTGGTTTGAGAATATATAGAAAAAAATTCTGAAATTTTCATAGTGTAGATTGCAAGATATTAGCATTTGAAGTAACAAAAATCCTTTTTTTGTCCCTGCAAAAATTTGAGCAACTGCAATTCTTAAGGTCAAATCATTATGAAAAAAATGTCCAAAATGCTAGTTACTCTTTGGATTCATTCTTCAAGGTAAGGTGGTTACATGCTTGAAAATTTTCAAATCATTTGGAATTGTACAACATATAGGAAAAAAATAGAAAGTAGAAAGAAGTAGAAAATGATTTAAAATACAAAATTGTTAATGATTTATTTATGAAATTGAAAAATGAAAATTCCAATGGTTGTAATGTTTTAATAAACAATCTACATCCAATTATTATTATTATTTTTCCAGAATTATTAAAAATTGTGTTAAATAAAGGACTTCGAAGTTTATTTTAGAGTAGAGATTCTATAACCACCTTCAAACTACCTACAACTAAAACTCCTCATAACTTTCATCTCATTAATCAAAATGGAATGATTCAAATGGATACTACCATTTTGGACATTTTTTCATACAAATGTGACCTTGTGAAGTGTAGTTGCCCGATTTTTTGCAAGGACTAAAAAAGGATATTTGTCACTTCAAATATCTTGCAATCTACATGGTGAAAATTTTTGAAATTTTTTCTATGTCTTTTCAAACTAGAATACTATAAGATCCTATAGTTAGATGTGTCAAAAAATGTTTTTTTGTCAAAAATTTGGTACTTGTACTAGAGATGGTAGTTTTCGAATGGTTTTGGTGAAAACATAGTCAAAAACCTTTAGGGGTTAAAGTTGAAATGGCAAACCGCTCTAAAATTGCCCACCTCCTCAAATGTACATTGCTTGTACATTGTTGAAGGCTTTGGAAAAGAAACATGTACAAATAGTGTACATTTGAGGAGGTGGGCAATTTTAGAGATTGTATGCTTTTAAAACCTCCTACCTTGGTTGATCATTTAAGCAATTTTGGAGCAAATGGTAAGAGGTATGAGGTGGTGGAAATTTTTCCCATATAGGAAGATAGGAAATATAGGGATAGCAAAATTTTCAAAATGTTATCCTAAAAATTGAAATTAATATACATTTTGGGAGCCAAAAAGTGTACTTATCCAGTAGCGGGTCCAGTAGACAATATTTAGAGTCTTCCAATTCTAATCATTCAAGAACTATTTTCCACTCACTACTTTCTACTTTCTTGCTCACTACTTCAAGATATGTGTCATAACCTTATTAGTCCCAACCTTGAAAAGGACTAAAAAAAACATTATGAGCTTGAGTCACAACTTGAGGTTGGAAATAGTACACCCTATAGGTTGGGTATTGGATGTGGTTGAGAATTGGTGCTCTTACCCTACGTATTACAAAGACTAAGTTCAATTAACAATTAAATTAAGGCAAGGTAAACATGCAATAATTTACTTCAATTGAAGGCATGTTTACATCAAAAACCTTGGGTTCCAACCGATGAACAAAAGTGGTACTTTGCTCAAAGGATGAGATCATTGTTAGTGGGTACCATGCTTGAAACAAAAGACTTATACATAGGTAGTGGTCCAAACATTTGATATAAACGAAAAAAGTTGAATCATGACCCATTATGTACTTGGGCTGATTTTTTAAGTAGAGTTATCCTTAGAGGTCTTTTTTAAATTTACATCGTAGTCATAGAACCTCTTGTAGTCAACATTGCTTTACATATGTGTGTGTTGTATTGTCATCTGTCTCTCTCTAATTTTGGCTAGTTTTGATGTTTCAAGTCAAACGACTTAGAAAAAAGAAATAAACAAATATAAATGATTGGCTAAAAAAAATCTTCCCAAATCTCCTCTTTGACTTGGAGGTTGGATACCTCCAAAACCTTTTCAAAAAATACTCCCTTTAGGTCTAAGGGGCTACTATCTACTTTGGCCATGTAGGATTCTAACAGTGATTTTCATCAAGTGAAAAAATGATGGGCTCGAATCCAAATTCTATATGAGGTACACCCAAAAGCTAGGTACTATAGCTATCTTTCAATCAAAACACTCCATTTAGAAGGGCTTCAACTCAAATTTTTGGGTGTGAACAAGCTCTGAGTTCCAATAGGAAACATGGTTTTGATAGAATTGGCCATGTTCCCCTATTCAATGGAAGCATGAAGATTACGGGAACAAATCGTGTCATTTTCACATCCAACTTTGCAACAATACCATAGAAAAAGGTTACATTGAGTAGAAAGATGTCGAAATGGAATTTCTACATCAAATTTTAATAAGTCCACATCACCTTGCACGAATCATTAGATGTCATGTAGCACTTATTGACTCCAAAAAATACTTAATTTATGTTGAATTTGACCTTCACATAATGCATGTAATCTCTTGATGTTCCTCACCAATCACCACACTTGTCTTCCACTCTCATGCAACAACACATGTAGTCTTCTTTATTTTCATGCTCAATGCTTATTTAACCCCTAAAGGCCCATTTTTCCCTCAAGGAACAAAATGGATTTTGGGTAGGTTCCTATTAACTCAATATTTAGTAAAACTTTTTGAAACTTTCTCATAAGATAGAAAAACAAATTAGATTCATGGAAATATAATTTTTATTTCAATCAGTGCTCGTGAGCAAAAGTTATACTACAAAAAGCCAAAATTTTCATTTGGTGGGCAAAAGAAAATCCACAAAAACTCGAAATTATTATTTTTTTTCTATAGATCATATTTTTGTCTACATGTGAAGCTTTCATTCATTCCATTTGAAAATATAACTTATAGGATTCATTTCATTGTAGCTTTCACAATTTTTCAAAAAAAATTGTTTGACAAGTAAAGTTTGCTTGCTAGAACAATTTCACTGTTGGAATTATTGTGTTTCAATCCCATCTTAAAGCTATTAACAATTTAGTTTTTCTTTCAATTTTGGACCTATTTCTACTTAACAATTTTTTAAAGAATGAAAATCAAATGTATTTTTTTGGAATTTTTTTTCTAGACTTTCAACTCTATTCTTCAACACGAATTTTATTTAACTCAAAGTTCATTGTCCAAATTTTTTTTCACAAATGGCGGTCAAAGTCATTTGAAATTGTAAGCTAGTGTTCAAAAAAACTTCTTTTTCCAACCTTGAATGTTAATATTTCTTAACTATACGGTCAAACTTCATGAAAATTTTATGACATAATCACAAACAAGTAAAGTGCAAGATCTTACGATTAGATTCTGTAAATTTTTTTTTTTAAAGTTGACAGAAAATGGCCTTTGGCCTAAAGGGGTTGATACACTTGTTGGTTGGTTCTAATGTAGACTAGTCCATTACCATTTGCAATCCAATTCCGTCAATAGACCAACCCAATTCTACCACCTATTTTTGGCTCCAATTCCACCACCTACTTTTGGCCCCAATTCCACCTGAAATCCCCCCAATTTTCTTCATTTTATGACAAAATCAGAAAATATTATTACAAAATTAGGGACTTTATTATAATGTGGCACTCCACTAATAGAAAATATCTAGTACTTCATTAGGCGTTTTTAGGTTGTTTAAAGGGGTGTTTATGGCTTTATTCTAAAGTCAACTTTTGTAAATTTCAAGGCTGACCACTTCAAAAATTCACAAAAACTACAAATTTGATCGAAAAATTATAATTCCACTTGGGTTTAACACATGAAACAAGCACACACCTCCAAGAAAAATATTCACCCCTCTTGGAATTCACCCTAAGATGTCCAGATTCCAAATCAAAGAGGCTTGTCTACCTTAATCCAAACACATGAGAGGAAGCTTTGCATTCACAAAAGCTACAAGCGACACAGACAAAGCTTCTTACAGCCTAGCTGCCGCCTGTTTCCTTCACACACACACACACTATTGTAAACCATGTCATAGGCAGGCGAAACTTGGTTTCTGCAACCAAGAAAAATTTGCTCAAATTTTTTTGAGCTGTACGGAGCCTACCTGGAGCAGTTCACAACATCCAAACCACCAAAAAGGAGTAAAAAAAAGTGAGCCTCTAGCAGTGATGATTTGCTTATCACAGCTTGTTTTTTTAAAGTTGTTTTTTCTAAACAGGGGGGCGAATTAATTGTAGAAAAGTGGATGGCCCCCATCATGGATGCATGAAAGGGTAGCCCAGAGACTAATGAAAAGGGAGGTGAGGCAAGAGTGTGAGGGCTTGCAGGGAGCGTGTGCAGCAATGAGATGGCCTTCGCCTGGCATGTGCTCCTTTGTGGCCACCCCAAGCCTTGGAAAATTGATGGCACCAGGTATTTGAATTCAGCACGCTCCCTGCACCCCCAAAAAATTGGTTGGACAGGACTCATGATTCCTGGCAGTTTTTTTTTTCTCTCTCTTCATATATGGTAGAAACACCCATAAAAGTCAATTTAAGGTAAAACAGTCCATTGTAGTCAAATGACCCATAGTGGACACCTAGGGGAATGACCTCATTATGGGTTTTTTTAAAGTATGTGAAATTTTGACCACAATGTATGTCTTATGTGACAGTAATGGGACAATTAGTGACTTCATTAGAAACTTCCAACTTTTCAGCATGAATTGGTTGTGAGAATTGACTTTTGAGGCCTTCTGTGTTAGAAAATACAATGACTGCTTTGGGTGAACAAAATGAGCATGATGGGTTTGGATTTTGTTGGTTCTAAGGTAGTCTACTAACTCTTTTCAGCCATGATGCATCAATAGTCCATTGTGGTCAAAGTGATGCATTAATTCAAAATTTCACAGGAAATTCATACTTTGTCAAAAAAAACATAATTTCAACTGCTTTCAGTGTTTCTCACACTTGTAATAATGTGGACAAAAAATTGAAGAATTTCAGCAATAACATGAGGTCAAACTTCTAACTTTGACCACAATGGACTATTTTACCTTACAGTAGAAGCACCCAATAGTTTGTCATTTAAAGTAAAACAGTCCATTGTAGTCAAATGACCTATAGTGGACACTTAGGGAATGATCCCATCATAGGTTATTTTAGTATGTGAAATTTTCACCACAATGCATGCCTTACATGATAGTAATGGAGTGATTGGTGACTTCATTAGGAACTTCCAATTTTTCAGTGTGAATTCATTGTAAGAATTGACTTTTTAGGCCTTCTATATTAGAACATACAATGACTATTTTAGGTGAACAAAATGAGCATGATGGATTTAGATTTTGTTGGTTCTAAGGTACTGGCAGTCTACAGACTCTTTTAGGCCATGATGCATTGAACACTTCAAAAATTCACAACAAATTCACATTTTATTTTTAAAATATAATTTCAATTATTCTCATTGTTTCTCACACTTTATTAATGTGGAAAAAAACTTGAAAAATTTCAACAACAACATGAGGTCAAACTCCTAATTTTAACCACAATGGGCTATTTTACTTGAAGCGATTTTGTAAGAAGTACGAGGTAGTAGAAATTTTTCCCATGTAGGAAGATAGGAAACAAGGGGACAATGAAATTTTCATAATTTTATTCTCAAAATTGAAATTATGGTGAACTTCATCAATAGCCAATGTCACTAGAGTCTTCCAATTCTAATCTTTCAAGAATTGCTTTTCTGCTCACTACTTCCTACTTTCTTGCTCACTACATTGGAACATCACTACAAGAGGAAAGATAGTATTAAGTACAACCAATTAGTTAAGAATTACTAAAATGTTGTTTCTAATACTAAATTGTCAAGTTAGTTGCATATAATAAGTATGTTGCTAATCCTCAATGCTAATCAATCATAACATTAGTAAAAATTTATTTATTTCGGTCATTGGTTATTAAAAGGTCAATTTTGTTGTGTACAATATGTACATGTCAAGTTCACAATTTAATTAGTCATTACATTACTAAACAATTGTCCTTGTTGGTCACTAGTTACTAAATAGACACCTTATGTCATGTAAATTTCTAAAACATCTTTGATTTCACATATGAAACAAGATGTAGCAAGGTACTAACTAAAGGTTTCTCACTACTAAGCATTAGGTGAGGAGTTCAAACCCCATGATTTGCAAATTTTTTGTAGTTAAGTTGTCTTTTATAAATGTTGAAAAGACATGCAAAAATTGATTGAATTGAAATGATGTATGAATTTTAGCAAAGGTACTTTAAAGTAAGTCTTAGACACATGGTCTTAGACACATGGTTTTTGAGTAAGTTTTTTTAAAATATCCAACCTTTCATTATGCAATTTCTATCTAAATATTGCACTTAATACCCCCTTTCTCTTGTAGTGCATGTGTCATGACCTTATTAGTCCCATCCCAACCTTGAAAAGGAGAAAGAATCGAATTACAAACTTTGATTGGAAATATGTTCTAGCTTTGGTTGGAAATAGCTACATCCTATAGGTTAGGTATGGATCCCTAAATGGGAATGGGTGGTTCTACTATAATTGTAAAAATTAAACATGTACATTGAATAGTGAAATTATGTTACACTTCGCTAATTTATCAACATTTTACATAATATAAATATTTACTATTGCTATACAAGGATGTAGTAATTTTCAACAACCAAAAACTATTTGTATTGCATGGATTGATGCACCAGTTTATGGCATGAATAGAAAGTTGTATGCACCTCCATGTAGACATGCAATGATTCATGAAATAACTTTTGTAGGTGAGGCAACCTAATTCTTAAGGCAACCTAATTTCACTACTTTGTATAGTTGAAATGTGAATACACACATTTGTGGGAGACTTTCTAAAATTTTAAGGAGTAGAAATTGAATGGAGGATTTGAAGAGTATTGTGCGACAAATGGTTGTTTTTCAAACACAATAATAATTTCATATGGAAAAAACAACAACAAAGTGCTCTACAATATCATTTAACTTGTAATATTTTCAGAAATTGGAAACCATGCTTAACTGAGGTAACTGCACACCCTAAATTTACTTTGAGAGCCTAAGGTGCATGAGGTGCCAACTTTTGGGCCAAGGAGGATTGACCCCCTTATTGCCCTGTGTTTTACCCTTGGAGAAAACACTGAAATTTTTTATTTTCTACTCATCAAAATATTTGGAAATTTTGAATTCATATTTGCAATCAGAGGCCCTAAATTAGTATGGACATGTGAAAAAATACAAAATTGATGCAACACAAAATAAGTTACAATTTTTACATTTACCCTTGAATGGGACAATAAGGGGGTCAATCTTCATTGGCCCCAACTTTTGGAAGCAACAATTTTTTGCTAGGGATATATAAAGATGAGTAAAGATATCATTTAAAAGGTCATTGGTTTCTTCTTTTACTCTTATTATTATTAAAAAAATTGCTTTAACTTCACAAATCACAATGTTATACTCATACACAATCCACTATTGGAATGAAAAGAGAAATTTAGATTTTGGTGAAGATTTTGGTACTATTAATAGAACTTTTTATGTATTGTCTATTCTAGGATCATGGTGGTGTAAAAAGTGAACATTATTTCACAAAGTATGTAAAATTTTGATAATTGGTATATTAATTTCATATATGCATGTCTAGTAGTTTCTAAAAAATTAGATAAATAGTATTCCCTCTATCTCAAAATAAATTTGTGGTCTTTAGTGCGTAACTAATTAGAGTACCACATATTTATTTTGAAACAAGAGAATATGCACTAGTAGAAAAAGCTTTTGGCATCAACTACCAAGCTCTCATACTATAATTTGGAGCTTGAAGACCTACTTCTTATTCAATCCTTGTATATTAAATTCAAAAACCATACCAATCATTAGATACTTTTTCAGGCCTTGAGAGCATCACCACCTAGGAGGCATTTTGTAGGTTCATTTGGCCTAAAAAAACAGTCTCAGTCAAGTATGGAGGCCAGGCGGGAATGGCCGCCCCACCCATGGCCTCTTAAGAGGCCATATAACTTCCAACCAAAGTAAAACAACTCGGCATGAACCACTTGCTAGAATCGCGGAGAGCAATAAACGACTTGTCTTCTCTTGTTTTGCAGGCCGAATTGAGGCCTCCAAAACCACCCTCATATGGAGGCCTAAGTTCATTTCCAAGAGGTGCTTCTTAAGAGGCCATCCGTTTTAGAGGACGGGTGGGGTGGATTTGAAGGCCCTTCTTAAGAGGCCATCCGTAGACCATTCATTTTAGAGGATGGGTGGTGATGCTCTGAAGAGATTGTTTTGGAATTATTCCCCATGTTATGAATGACAGCTATACAATTAGATTATTAAATAATTTTAAATTTTACAATATTTTTACAATATTTTTTATTTTAAAAAACATTTATTTAAAAATTAAATAAATATTATTATCTTATGTGGTAGTCTCTTGACCACTGTAGACTATTAATGTGGTGTCTTTTCCACATTCCCCATAGTTTGGGAACTCGTGGTCTTTCGAAGGCTTGAAAAAACATCTAATGACTAAATATTTGAACTTGAACTTCATGTCTATAATGTTAACTAAGAATGAATCTACAAACACCTTAGTACTAGATTCACTTCACTCACATTACTCCTCATAATAATTAGAGATAGTCATACCTTCTATGATAAGTAATCTTTTATGAAGAATGAGAAATCGGTGAGAAAAATGAAGAGCCATTCTACATGAAAAAGAGGTGACACCCCTTTGGTGTCGTTTTGACAGTGAAAATGGAAACTTGGGAGAACTTTTCACCTACAGAGAATATCATTACAATAATTTTTTTCCACAAATGGGCGTCAATGTGGCAGCTAATGAAGCAATCAACTTCTCAAAGCTCAAATACACTATCAATGTACATGCAATTCTAATGCAAGGGCCATTTTCTCTTAGCAACTATAGTGAAAGTGCCTTTACATCCTCTGGAGGAAAATAAGGGCCATTTTCAATCCTCAAAGAATGGGACCTCCATAAGCTACAAAGAATCAACGAGAGAGTGCGAAATCCCCATTCTCTAAAGATTGAAAGTAGGGTTAAGAAATATGGAACTACCCTTATTTCAAATAAAATGAATGGTAAAAATTGTCAAAGGAAATTAAAATTAAGGTCACCGAATCCACCATAAATAAATAGAGCAAGCGGTGGAAAAAGTCAAGGAATTTGAATTAATGGTTGAAAAAGAATGTACCAAAATCCCAAAAAAAACTATGATTGAAAAGTCGTTCCCACTTGGTGGGATACCGACCAGACCCTTTCCACCTGACCTACCCAGTACCGACCGACCCACCCCCCATTCTGCCAGCTCAGCACAATGACGTTCCGCACCATCCACTCATCCACTGCCACGTTGTCACCCCACTACTTCCACCTGGCCAGCCATGCGGATGACGTGGAAATCAATAGAGGGAGAGTGGGGACTGCCGCTGTTCTAACTTACAGAGACCATGGGTCAGCCTGCTCAATAAGACCGGGCTAAACTGACCCCAAGGGACCCCCTCCCCCCAAGGGGAAAACACTGAAATTTTTTACTTGCCACACAACAAAAAATTCACTGATTTAAAAAAAAATTTAACACATGGACGATTTGCATTGATACAGGGAAAAAGTACACTGAGCAAGAGGAATAAGTCCCCGGCAAAAATATTTCATTTTTTCAAAACCTAAAAAGCAAACAATCCAAACCAATAACAAACAAGAAAACCGGAGTCAATTGCAAACAACCAAGAGCAAGACCAAATGCCAAGCCACCAAACAAACTGGCAAAACACCAAAGAGCACAACAACCAACATAAGTCATGCAACCTTGAGACCCTTGAAACAATCACCACTTTAATTTTTCTCTCAGGGAGGATTGAAGGGGTCAGTTGACCTTGGCTGTTTGCCCTATCTAGTTTAGACTCAAGGCTCTTTTCAATCCTTGAGTAGAACTCAAAATGGCAGGTACGTATAGAGCAATGCTAAGGAAGAGGGCATTTTGGGAAAAAAAAAAGGTTGGTGAGGAGGGCGGAGTCTGACAAAGAGGCATTTTTTCCCCCCAAAATGCACATCAACGAGAGGCATTGGTCGATATAAACTACTGTACTGCCAAGAATCCACAATTGGATGAAGAACGGGTCTGAGATGAAAGTAATTTATCTAATCCTCCTCTCCTAACTAATTTGAAGGCTCTCATTGCAAATATGAATCCAAAATTGATAATTCTTTTTTATCATGTGAAGCAAATAAAATATCTCAGCATTTCTCCTCGGGATGAGTGGGGGTAGTTCTGGGGACATTAAACCCAACCCACAAAGTGGGCCTACCAAGTTGGATTTACCTTGGGGAAAAAAAATCACATAAATACTTTTTTCAAAGTTTGAATTCATATTTTAAAAAGAGATCCCCAAATTAGTTAGGAGAGGTCTATAACATACCCTAGACATCGCTCGAATTTTTTTACTTTTATCCCCAGAGAATCCGAAAATTACCCTGCCGTCAGTACACCCTGGCCTCGCAACCCCATGCAGTTCAGTTATAACTTATAAGTCCCAACTGAGCCCATCCGGATAACGAACCCAACCCAGGGCAGCCTCCCCATTGGTCCGAAAGAATTCTCCCCAAGCCCCCTTTAATTTTCCCCCCATAATTTAAATTCCCAGTGGACCTCTTCATTACCTCCACTCGAGTACCCACATCCTGACCCAGGTGCATCACTGACTTTTGAAAAGCTGGTCTGGATATAAAGAGCACACTCTATCTGATTTTGGGTAGTTCACTACGAATGGAATTTTTTTTTTTTTTTTTCTGTGAAAGTTTCATAGAACATGTGCTTAAAGACCAGCTTTAAGGTCCAACAATTTTCATAAATTTTGACTACATGGTTAAAAAGTTATTGTATGATACGTAATTTTCATTGATCTTTGGGTAGCTGAATTTTTTTTCAAAAAATTCTTTTCTTAAAAATTAAAAATCTGGAATTGGTTTTCTAGATTTATTTATTTGTGGGAAGCTTTGAATCATTCCATTTTGATTTATGGGATAAAAGTTACGAGGAGTTTTAGATTGCGGGTAGTTATGGATTCTCAACTCGGCTAAAATAAAATTTGAAGTTCTTTATTTAACTCAATTTTTGAAATTTTTGGAAAAAAAAAATAGAAACATTGGGTGTAGATTATTTATTAGAATATTATAACCATTGGAATGTGCATTTTTCAAGTCCATAACTAAATTGTTAACAGTTTAGTATTTTGAATCATTCTATGCTTCTTTCTACTTACTATATTTTTCCTACATGTTGTACAATTCCAAAAGGTTTGAATTTTTTCAAGCATGTAGCTAACTTGCCCTTAAACATTGCATGAATCCAATGAATCACCACCATTTTGGACATTTTTGATACAAATGTGACCTTGTAAAGTGCAACTACTAATTTTTTGCAAACTTAGTCACAATATAAGGAGCAAACTCTATCAACAAGTTACCAAGGTGCGAGGTCTATAAATGGACCATGTAAGGGCTTAAACTAAATTTTGGGAAGGCAAAACATCTTGATATATTTTTTTTAGTAAAGTTTCCTTGAAAGACAAGTGGAATTGACATCTAACCTAAGTCGTTTCATATCTTTTAGAGCTTTGTGGAATTAGTTATAAAATTTTGAAGTTGAAATGGCATAGGGCTCTAAAATAGCTCACCTCCTAAAATGTACATTGTTTGTACATTGCTCTAGGATATGAAAAAGCAACATGTAAAAATAGTGCACACTTGAGGAGGTGGACAATTTTAGAGTCCATGCATTTTTAAAACCTTTTACCTTAATCTATCATGTTGTTTTGCTCCCCCAACACATTCTCCATGCAAAGACTCTATCCCATCTAAGGTAGGAGGTTCTAAAATGTTTCACCTCTTTAAATATACACTATTTGTACATGTTGCTTTTTCATAGCCTTCAACAATGTACATTTAGAGTACATTTTAAGAGGTGAACCATTTTGGAGCCCTATGCCACTTCAATTTCAAAAAATTTATAACTAAATCCACAAAGCTCCAAGAAATATTAAACAATCGTGTTTTAGATGCCAATTCCACTTGTCTTTCAAGGAAACTTTACTGAAAAATTAATTTCAAGAAGCTTCACCTCCCCAAAATTCAGTTTCAACACTAAGGTGGACAATTTGTGGACCTCCTACCTTTAAGTTAGTTGTTTATCCTCGTGTTTTTTCTAGTGTTTTTTTTGCCAAGTGTGACAGATTTGTTTGGGCCTATACCACCACAACCTTCCAAATATTCTTATGTGAATTGACGACCACAAAGGGCTTTTTGTGCACACACACCACCTCAAAAAATTGTTTTTCTTAAAAAAAAAAGGGTCCCAACAAATTTGATGGCATGGCAAGGTGTGGAGTTCCAAGGTACAAAGGTTCATGAATTGTGCCCTCCAACACAATACCATAATTTCTCTTTGTTTGAGGTCCGTAGCAGATGTTTCAATCTCCGAGGGTGCCAACTTCATCTGTTCCCTAAGAGCATCCCCACCTGTCCTATAACTTGGATGAACTGTTAAAAGGTGTCTCCAAAACAACCCCACCCGTCCTATAAAATGGATAGCTTCTTAGGAGAAGCAAGTTGAAAACGCTCTGTGACTGACAAAATGACCTCAAGTTGCAGGCCACCCTGCGGCTGACAAAACAAGAAGTGACAAGAGGCGCAAAGGTTGGCGGAGGTTTGGGGCTCCTGTTCTTTTACTTTGAGTGATCAGGCGGGGGTGGGAGGTATGTGAGTCATCAGATTGGAGGGTATGTGAGTTGTCAAGCTTACGAGGGGTATGGCCTCTTAAGAGGCTATGGATGGGGCAAGCCTGGTAGCTTGGCTGCCAAACCTGACCAAACCCCCATCTTTGTAGGTCGAGGTTGCCTGCGTTTTGCAAGCTGGGTGGCCTTGCTCTAACAGCACGCAATTCTTGAACTCTTTAGCTGCCTCAACAATACACTAAAATTGGTAAATAGTGTTGGGTGATAATGAGTGTTGTTCCTTGTTTTTTACCCCCGACACTATTTTTCAACTTATGTGTAAATAGTGTTGGGGCACTTAATTGCTGTTATAAAAATTTGTCCCTTCTCGGCAAAACTGTAATTTTTACCCCCCGCCATAAAAATCTGTCTCTTCCCTACAAAATTGTAATTTTTGCCTCCCACCATGAAAATCTATCCTTTTCCAAGAAAACTGTAATTTTTGCCTCCCACTGCAAAAATCTGTCTTTTCCCTGCAAAACTGTAATTTTAGCCTCCCATCATGAAAATTTGTCCCTTCTTTGCAAAATTGTAATTTTTGCCTTTCGCCATGAAAATTTGTCCCTTTCCTAGAAAATCGTAATATACTATAGAGCTAAAATAGTGTTAGAATGGATAAATAATCTTCTAACACTAACCTTGCTAATCACAATTATTTAGTGTTATTTCAGTAAATTAGTGTTGCCAACACTATTTACCAATTTTAGTGTAGTTACTGAGAATGCAAAGAACTGTGTGGCATGCTCTGCCATTGGAACTGCTTGTTTCTTAAAAAAAACAGAGCACTTTGGATTTCAATGCTCAAGCTCTGTTGGATGATAGAGGTTTAATTTGAATCATACTTCTAGTGGTGTATAAGATTCAAATTTTTGATACTTGTGAGCATTCCACTTGAAGATTCAAATGGAATATGAACTATTGAAATTTTATTCAAAACCCTATTATAATGTCTATGCATGTGTACATTAAACCATATTTGATGGATGACAGACAGAATGTTCATCCTTGAAATTTTGTGTGGAAAGGGGAGGTCTTACACAATAGTTTGACCTCCAATGAATGGTCTTGGATTTATTTTTTAAGCAAATAATTCATATGGTATCCCAAATGATGATTTCTCTGGTGACCAATCTGACATTCTAGTCTAGGGTTAAACCACACATTGATTCTATTTTTAGACTGTATTTCCCACATAATACATGTGTGATACACACAATGCACACCCTTGAAAACATGGGGTACTCTCAAATTTTTCATGGGTACTAATCAGTGCAAGTCACACTAAAGTAAACCATCCCATTGTGGTCAGATGACCCATTGTGGTCAACTAGGGAGTGCTTTTTTTCATTATGTGAAATTTTGACCTTAATGCATGTAAGAAATGACACTATGACAGTCGTGGATTGATTAATGACCTCATTAGGAAGCTTCAACTTTTCAGAAGGAATTCAATGTCAAAAATGACTTTTTAGTCCTTCCTTTTTAAAAAATATTCATAACTGCTTTGGGTGAATGACATGAGCATAGTGGAGTCAGATTTTGTTGGTGATGGGATGATCTCCAGACGTTTTTAGGCTAAACACTTCAAAATTTCATAACAAATTCATAGTTTGTTGAAAAAATACAATTTCAATTGCTCTCACTATTTCTCACATTTGCCTGTATGTAAAAAAATATTTGAAAATTTTTAGTAACAGCATGTGTCTGAACTCCTAATTCTGACCACAATAAGCTGGTTTACCTTACATTGGAGAGGAGTATTGCGGTAACCATGACCAAGAATTTCATGAGCTCACTCCATTCATGTGTGTAAGTTACATGCAAGGAGTCCATATTATTTCCATTGACGTAATGTAGAAGTGAGCATAATTTAAGGTATGTTCACACTTGGTGTTAAAAATGTTGTTATTGAGGGTCTTAGGAACAAATTTAGACCTACTTTTGGACCATATTCATATTTCAACCAACACCTCTAACACCAAGTGTTAGATAGCCCATGCACTAAGCTCATGTTTTTGGTGTAGATTTCATCCTTGAATTTACTTAGAGTGATAGCAAAGCAAGAAGGCCATTAAAGAATTCAATGCTAGCAAAGTGTGTGATTGGTTCCCAAAAAATTAAGTCGAGCAAGAAATGGACATGGAGATAACCACTTTGAAATGGAAGAGAAATGATTGGTAAAAGTTTCTATCCAATGATCTCCAAGTTGCAACCATTGCATTCATTATCATTCCAAATATGCACTCAATAGCTTCATTGGAGGTAAATGACATGTATCCCTACACTTGTGGAATTAAGAACAAAAAGTTGGTGAACAATTTTATTTGTTTAGGATCATCCTATACAAATGTGAATGGTGTAAATGTTGCTCCAATTGATGAGGCTGTCAACACCCTTCTAATATTGTTATTTTAGACATGTTACCTTTGTTGAGGTAAAGATCGAATGGAAGTATAGGGTTTTGTTTCTTCAGTCTCTTTGCAATAATAGGAAAAACTAGTATTTATAAGGTTTGATGAAATCTCTTTATTTGAAGTCTCTTTCGTCTTTTGGAGTCTTGTAATGAAAATTTAGAATGTATCCCTTGTTGTGTACCATCTTGGTATGTTATAGGCGGCATTGTTATAATGTACATATTCATTGTTCTCCCCATTTCAACTTTCATTTGGTCTCCATAGTGCCTTGAGTGGCCTCTTTTGTTGTTGTGAGAACTAGATGTTAATTTGTGAATGTCAGTTTTTGCAACCTCAATAGAGAAGTGACATTTGCTAAAATGTGTCAAGGTTTATATCTACTCAATTTTCATTTAGGAAATGTGTTGCATTAGGGGATGAGCTTTGGATCTTAATTTTTTATATTGGATCTTCTAACAAACTTGATGCTAGATTTTATCTTTGCACCGCACAACTTTGTTTTTTTGGAAAGGGAGGGGAACAAGGGTTTTTGTTTTAGAGAAATAATGGAAAGTAAAGAGTTGTAACTTGAATGTGCCTAGGAATACTCTATATCATTTATTAAATGCATTCTTTTATATCTTGCGTAGTTGTTCTAAGTATTTTGAAGAGACATAATAGAGTTTCCCAAATTGAATTATGTGAAAACCTCTCAATGGGACTTGAGATTTGAATGGAGAGCATGCTTTTTGAAAAATAATGACAAAGACAATTTAACCCATAAATAACACCGCAAGACGTTTTGTGTCTAATGAATAATAGGGAATCCTTATGTGTAGGATAGAAGTGCAACTATTTGTCTTTGGGATTTTGTTGTAAAAAGGGGAGGTCTTCTACATTAGATTGACTTTCAATCAATGCTTTTGCATTTTTTTTAAGCCAATGATTTTTATGGTAGCTAAAGGGATGGTTTTCTTGGTATCCAAAAGAATGATTTTCATTGTATCCAAAAGAATGATTTTCATGGTATCTAAAGGAATGATTTTCATAGTATCCAAAAGAATGATTTTCATGGTATCCAAAGGAATGATTTTCATGGTACCCAAAGGAATGATTTTCATGGTATCCAAACAAATGATTTTCATGGTATCCAAACGAATGATTTCCATGGTATCCAAACGAATGATTTTCATGGTATCCAAATGAATGATTTTCATGGTTTTCAAAAGAATGATTTTCATGGTATCTAAAGGAATGATTTTCATGGTATCCAAAGGAGTGATTTTCTTGGTTTTCAAAAGTATTATTTTCATGGGATCCAAAAGAATGATTTCCATCATCACTAATCTCTTCTTCAAAGGTTAAGGTCCATTCAATTTTTTTTCTAAGTTTTATTTGGATATTCTTGTATAAAGTAAGCTACTCAATTAATATATCATGTAATAAGAATTGAGGAACTATTTCCCCTTGTGGAACTCAAGGCTCAACTTACACTAGCATTAAAATGTACATGAGGTCAATTTGAACTATTTCCAACCAAAGTCCCATTTGCCCAAGATAGGGTGACCTATTTTCATGAATGAAGGGAGTATGATATCAACTAGGGTCTTCATTATTGTGTGATTGAATCAACACATTGACACCTAATGAAGTTGTTAACAAAGACTAGTTTTTAGTTTTGCATTTTTCATAAACAAGTTTGCCTATACATTGAGAACAAGGTGAACTCCCTTAATTTCTAATAACATTACAAAAACTTTGAGCCTTGTAGAAGGTTGTTAAGAAGATTTGTTGACCGTTAGTGTTTTTTAAAAGTGCACTATTCCCCTGTACCCACTCAATTTGAAAGACGGGTAGTGCATGATCGGGCTCAAGAATGGATCGTCCAAATGAAATCATAAATCCTATTGGCCCCACAAGTTCGGAATTCCTAAACCATACTGACAATAGTTGATCCACTTCTACACATAACATACAATAGCAATAAGGACTGCCTTCCCTTAGAGAAAATGATGTGAAATATTCCACACCATTTCATCCCAAGATGATATGGTGTGGAATGTTCTACACTCATTGAAACTAATGCTTTAGTTTCTTCATTGTGATTTGAACACCTTTCATGATTCGTGGATCAAGAATTAGAAGACAAATCTTTATATACATATGGGGTGGTAGGAGGTAAAGTAAACAATGTGGGATAAATAAATTAAAGTTAGTAGGAGCTCAACTGCTCATAGTAAAGTCATATTAAGAATTCTATTTAAAGTAAAATTCCAGGCCTCATTTAGTCATAGTAAAATAAAAAATTCAAAAACTTTAAACTAAAAAAAGTTGAAAATTTTATATGAATTTCATCTCCAAAAATCCGTTTCATATTTCAAAACTCCAATCAAAAGTTATGGACATTTCAAAGAGGGGTTGGAAGGGACATTTTACATTTTGAAACATCCTCTTTAAATTTTATCCATAACTTTTTATTGAATGATTGAAATATGAAATGGATTTTTGAAGATGAAATTTAAATAGATTTCCCAACCTTTTTTAGTCCAAAGTTTTTCTAAAAAAGTTCTTCTATTATGAGTAAATGAGGTTTGAAATTCTACATAAACATAATTTTGATATTTTGACAATAAGCGGTTTAGCACTCATTTTCAAATTATCCCATATCCTTTGAGGATTCATGGTAAAAACTCAATTTCAATACAAAAATGACATCTCCAACCTTCACTTCCTCAAATGTTTCCTACTCAATTCCTTCATAGGTCTACCAAAATTATTTTTTGGATGGGTTAAATGACATTGGGATTTTGATTCAAAGGATTCTCATGGTGTTTGACATATCATCTTAATGTTTCTTTGAATATTTGGTTGGTTGGTCTAAGATTTAGAAGGAAAAAAAGTGCGTAAACCATAAGTCTATTGCCACAATTTTGGCACGCAGGGAATTAAAGAAGCATAAGTTTCTGGATTTTTCAAAGTTGTGCTGGCAACAATAGTGCCAAGTCAAACATGCATGGGCAATCAACGGGATGGCACTCTAAATCATTCCAACCCCCCCAAATTAGCAGCCCTCCTGTGGCCTCATTTTTTTTTAATATTCCAAACTTGAAGAAAAATTAGTAAGAAAAATGATGCAATCTTCATTATTTCTAATCTTTGGCCAAAGAAAATTGTCCCCCTAACCATTGCTCAATCAGACATATACTAAAACACTTAACATTGTCAGAAATAAGTTGTAATTTGTACCTTGGTGACTTTTGTTTCTACTAGCACAGACTCCATGGTGGTTCCCATGTTCTCAATGGTAGTTCCCGCGTTCTTGATTGTGGTTCCCGTGTTCTCGATGTTGGTTCCCGTATTTTTGATGTTGGTTCCCGTGTTCTCGATGGTGGTTCCCGTGTTCTTGATGGTGGTTCCCATGTTCTTGATGGTGGTTCCCGAGTTCTCGATGGTGGTTCCCATGTTATCGATGGCGGTTCCTGTGTTATCGACGGTGGTTCCTGAGTTCTCGATGGTGGTTCCCATGTTATCGACGGCGGTTCCTGTGTTATCGACGGTGGTTCCCGAGTTCTCGATGGTGGTTCCCAAGTTCTCGATAGTGGTTCCCATGTTATTGATGGCGGTTCCTGTGTTATCGACGGTGGTTCCCGTACTCTCAATGGTGGTTCCCATGTTATCGATACTGGTTCCCATGTTGTAGTTTGATGAGGGCAGCTGAGGCACATGCAAAACTCATCAGTCCTCTTGCACAAAAAACCCATACCTCAACCTGACCCTCCCGCCTCACCTACCCAGTAGTTCAGTACCGACCGACCCACTCCCCTTTCTTCCAGCCCTTTACATTCCCCACCATCCACGCATGCACTGCCACGCTGTCACCTACTGCTTCCACCGTGGCCAGCCTTTCAAATGAAGTGGAAATTATAAGAGAGTTGGCGACCAGCCTTCTTTTCTTTAAATTTCTCGAGAAAGTGCCAAGATGGTGATCACATATTAAAATTTTTCGAAGCATTGTATTCTTACATACATCCATCTTTTAGACCACAAAAACACTTTTTCATCATATCCATGCCTTTTTCATCCAAGTTTGGCAACTTCATCCACATCTTCAGTAGAAGTGGAAATTTTTGGGCGAAAAAAAGATTACTTTTACCTGGCAGAAAGTAGCCATTTATTTTGTGGGGACTGCCTGTTCTGGAAAGCCAGAGACCATGGGTCAGCCCTTGATCATTAGTACTGATAGTCTTTGTTCTTTTTTATCATGACTGGGCTTGTTTCGCCCTTCCTTTCAACCCCACCCCACCCAAGTCATCAACTATTGCTTTCCCAAAGTCTGTGATGAAACAGAATTTGTCCATGGGTTTGTTTTTCTTAAAATTAAAAGAAAAAAAGAGAAAAAGAAAAAGAAAAAGCCGGTGATGCATCTCAGGCCGCAGGGTCAGGATGTGGGTACTTGAGTGGAGCTGGAGTGGTAATAATTGGGAATTTAAGTTTATGGGGGCCGGGAGAAAGGGGCTTCCAGAGAATTCTTTGGGACCAATGGGGAGGCTGCCCTGGGTTGGGTTGTTATCCTGATGGGCTCAGTTGGGATGACGGGGGCCAGGGAGAACTGACCCCCTCATTGCCCCGGCCAGGGTTAATTGTGAAAAAAAGCCCCCTATTTTTTGCCATAACTTTTTTATTTTTCTACATCATCCCTAGCTAATTTGGGGATGCTCATTGAAAATCTGAATTCAGAATTTGCAAAAAAATTCGTCTGATTGCAGATAAAAAATTCCACAGCGTTTTCTCCAGGGTTAAAATGGGGCAATGAGGGGGTCAGTTCACCCTGGCCGGATGAGGGGGGGGGGCTATAATAAGTTATAACTGAACTGCACAGGTTTGGGAGAGGGATGGGCTGATGGCCATGGCATGGGTCCCCCTTGTTGACCTTATTGAATGGCTTGCACCGCCGCCATTTTGAGTTTCGCTCGGGAATTGACTCCAAACCAGGTCGGGTGGGTATGGTTGAGTCTATAGTAGTGCACCAAGCCTCTTGTGGAGGCAGTTTTGCCCCCATGTTTTATCCTAGAGGAGACTGACGTAGGAACTTTTTATTTGCTATGCAAATTTTTTTTCTCCAAATTTTGAGTTGCATATTCGCAATTAGTGGCCCCAAATTAGCAAGGAGAGGTGTTAACAATGCAATTAAAATGACAAAAAATGGGTGATCTTTTTTTTCACCTTACATCACCCTTGGTTGGAGCTCCGCAAGAAGCTTGTTGCACTACTATAGATTCGACTGGTGGGTGCACCCAAAAAATTGCAAGTTGGTTCAAACCAACATCATCATTCTACGTACATCTCCAAAATCCAAAAACAATATGTATGTATATGGTAGTTTGGAGGGATACCGTGCACATTTTAGGGGGAAAACAACCCATGAGACTCAAGATGAAATGATGAAATTGGTTCTTTACTATAAATGGAGATTTGGTACTCCTCTTTGAAACGAAAGACCACCGATGAGTAAGGAGAGGAAATGAAATAGAAAGTTAATCACTTCCAAAATAGTAGAAAACAATGGCCTTTCACGAAAGTAGAGTATATAGGTTGGTATATTTAAACCCTCTAAATATTGCACCTTAGGATTCACTCTAAAGACAAGGCTAACACCCTATGCCAAAAAAACAACAACTTACAATATGAATGTAAATGAAAAAATGACCTTCTCTTGTTGTTTGTTAATTTTGCATTTCTATAATTTCTCTGGTTGATTTGGAACTTTCTATTCTAAATTTGTATTTGTATTTGCCAAAGCTTTGATGGTAAATAATAAGTTTTCTTATTTTTCCCTTAAGTGAAAAGTTTGAATGAGTCCCACCTATACAATAAATCAAGCTAGACAGTGATAGAGAATTAGGGGAAAAGAACTATCCTTCAACATCTCTAATTGGTAGCTTTCTATTCTTACACTTTTTTGGGATGTATTCCGTCCTTGATCACTATATAAAGGTAATATTTTCATTTGTTGATGATGAATTGTAATAAAATCTCCACTTCGACCCCCAAAAAATCATTAACAATAAAAGATGTATTTCAGTAGGCTTTGTTCCTAGTACATTTTTCAATGTGTGATCATGTTGTATCAAGACCAGTGTGTATCATCTTTCCCACATGAAATAATTGGAGGTTGCAAAACATGTCACAAGATTTGCTTCAAAGCTATCTTTTTGGCTATCTTGCAACATGCAATATAGGTTCTTATATATTTTTCATTCATTGATTGGTGTGGTTCTATGATTTTCTTAGTAAAGTATGAGTTCCATAAAGATTGGGACTAAACTTGGAGGAGGTGAAGCTTCTCAAAATATTTTTTAGTAAATTTTCCTTGAAAGACAAGTGGAATTGACATTTAACCCAAGTCATTTCATTTTTGGGGAGATTTGTGGAACTAGTTGTGAAATTTTGAAGTTGAAATGGCACAAGGCTCTAAAATCACCCACCCCCTTATAGTGTGTTTGTACATCACTAAAAGCTACAAAAAAGCAATATGTACAAATAGTGTACATTTTAAGAAGTGGACGTTTTTAAAGCTTGTGCACTTTGTAGAACCTCCTACCTTACCATTGTAGATGCAATGCTTATTTTGCTCCCAAACCACATTCTCCACACAAAGGCTCTATCCCATGTACCTAGTTGTTGTTGTTTTTGGGTTTTTTTTCCCCTTATTTTTCCTTTCTGCTGGTGTTTTGCCAAGTGTGACAGACTGATTTGGTTGGGCCTATGCAGCCACACCCCTCCAAATATTCTTACAAGAATTGACGACTAGTACAAAGGGCTTATCATTCCCCTAAAAAACGCTCCTCCCAACAAACTTGACAGCATGGTATGGTGTGGAATTTGCCGACCCACCTGCCTCATACATGCGTCTTCCAATGATCTCCACTGAGGTACCATACGAGGTTCATGAGTTGCGCCTTCCCAAATCGTATCAATGTGTTTCTCTTGTTTGCTTGTGATTCAGCTCAAAGTAAGCTAACTTAACACACATGCCGAAAGTGCTGAAGCATTGAGGTAGCAGAGGTTTCAGTCTCTCCAAGTGGGGCCTTGTCCATTTCCCCAACACAGTAGCATGTGACTCTTGAGCTCTTCAGTGGCCAAAACAGTACCAAGAATGCAACAGACTGTGTTTTCTCTCTCCAAGAAACAGCGTTCAAAGCCCAAGCTCTATTGAATTACACAGGGTTTGAATCCTATGATCAAGTGGTGTACAAGACTTTGAATCTCGGAACATTCCATTTGCACATTCAAATGGAGTACAAACTATTGAGTTTAAAAAAACAATTCAAAGCACATATTGATCCTATTTCCAAACCATATTTCCCGACCATATTTCCCATGCAATGCACACCCTTGGAAAATATCTGGTGCACACTCTAAGCTTGTTTGTCATGGTCACTCCACAGTGCAAGTCACACTCCCCATCACACTCCCTACTACTTCTAATTGCTTTGCTGAAGTAAGTTAGATCAGTCCCGTGACAGCTTGTTGTCTCCCAGAGGAGTACTACTGCAACCATGACGTGAATTTCATGAGCTGGCTCCATTCATGTGCGTACAAGCAATAGTAAGAGTCCATATTGTTTCCACTGACACACACACACACACTCCAAGTGATACGGACTACATAATGTGAACTGTGAAAGTAAGGTAGGGTCTTGTCATAAGAACTCCATCACACACAGTCACGGGAGAAGTGGTGATCAATTGATTGAGTTAAAGGGCTCCATGTGAAGCTTAGTTTTCATAAGGAGATTCGATGTACTTTCATTTCACTCCATAATAATCGCTTCACCTGTTAGGCTGCAGGCTCTGGCAACACCTCAGTCGTGTGTGAAGGATTCAGGATTCAGGATTCAGGATTCCTGGAATCTGAAAGTTGATGCACCAACCCCAAAGCATGACAGGCCCAGTAACTTAACTCCAAAATACTGTTCCCCTGTTCAACTGCGCCCTGCACTCTGCACTCTGCAGGACAGGACAGGACAGTGCTGTGCAGTCAGTCTCACGATTTTATCATGACCTTTTGGGGGGGTTGCGGTGGTGATGCTCTTACTTCCCAAGAGCTCTTGATTAACTCACTGCATGTTGTTAAGCCTTTCCTACTTCTTCTTTTTTTCTTTTTTTTTGACACAAATGAAAAAATTCATTGCATGCCTATCATACTTCCATTACGTTATCATCACAGCACAGAAAACCCATTCAACATGCAGATTATGCCACCCAGAAAATCCAGAACCCACCCACCCATAACCAAATGTCATGAAGTGACTGAGTTCTCATGACTAAGTTAACGCACTCAATAAGGGCCATAATAAAAAGGTGATGGTGCTGACAACACTTTGAAGTTCAAATGAAACCTAAACAAGTTGCTATTTTTCAGTAGTCTGTGTTTTTGGAAAATTCTTTTGGATGTCTGATTTAAGCATTCAAAATCTGATTTTGTAAATGATGGATTATGATTTTTCTATGGAGGATTATGTGCAAGGGTGTCCATTGCAATTTTTGACTTTCCGTAGTGTTGAGGACTCTTGGAAATGAGTTTTGAATACACTAAATCTCGGAGAAAAAATCACATCATATATTCATTTTAAAAAAATAGAATAGATTTTGAAAAAACCTAAATGGATTGGGGTTATACATGTTGGACCCTCTATCTGCATATTTTTTTTGGTGACCAATTGTTTAGATTTGACATGTGAAAAGAGGATTGAAAGACTTCATATCACTTTCATAGTTTTAATACCTTCATCATCAAACATTATAATCTTTCCAAATCCATAAGTGATATTATTGTGTTCTCATTTCTTATGTGATCTCTACCGTGTTTAGATTGAATTTGTACAGTTGCAATTAAAAAAAATTGATACAACTTATCAAAATGTTGACTTTTTGTTCAAATTAGAGCAAATTCCTAGCAGCTAACAAAAGGTTTGGGGTTACAATAATAATAATAATAATAATTATTATTATTATTATTATTATTTCTATACTAAAATCATACAGTAAAAGCTGACCTTATTCATGCTTTAATTAATTATTGTATGCAGTACTGTCCACAGAGGATCCTAGGAGGGAACACAACGCACCAAACGAGGGAACGCCTGGAAGTGACTGACAAGCTTCGGTTCGCGGACCCGACTCAGCAAAGTACACCAGGGGATCGAGAAGAACCTATTTTGGGAACGAAGGGAACGAACGCGGGAACGAACGCGGGAACGACTAAAGGGGCGACATTGTCCGGGAAGGACCGGCGCTACTTCAAAGTTAGTCGGTGGAATTGGGAAAAAAATCCGGTTGCAATTCAAAAACATTGGCAAAAAAACAATGCAAAAATCTGAATTTTTAAAATTTTGAATGAAAAATAGAGAAAATAACTGGACTTTGTGCTTGAAAAAATGGTTCAATTTGGAAATTGAAGGAAAATAGCCAGTAAAAGTCGAAAAACTTCCCAAATGTTGGGCAACAATAACAAAGGTTGTGACTTCTTTAGAAAATATGTGAATTTTTGTGGCAAATTTTATAGAAATTTTCTTCTATTGAAAAGAAATTGAAATTTTGAAATAATATCTAAGTTATAATAAACTTGCTAACCACCACATAGGCAAAATTCAAATCCTTCTCTACATAAATAGGGATAGTTGACCAAGTACTTTGAGAATGGAGAATGAGAAGGTGGCGGCTCCCCATTGGTTGTAGATTGTTTCTTCGTAAGGAAATATTCTTAACACGTTATATCTTCTACATACCCAATATTCACCTCTAAAGTTGAAAATTAAACATGTGGAAGATATAACAAGTTAAAAATATTTTTTTATGCTTCACCTTTCACCTTTCCATTTGTATACTAAAGAATATACCCTCCATCTTTATAAGGAAGTAAACCAATTCTCCATAATTCCATTCTCCACTTTGGACACATCTTTTAGGAGGGGCACACCTTCTTCATTCACCGGAGCTTCTCATTGGCTCTTCCAAACCTTCACCATCTTCTCATTCTCCATTCTCAAAGTGCTTAGTGAAGAAGGTGTGACTACCCCTAATATAAAAACTTGCATGTTTTTGACATTTGACATGGTTGTTACATGTCATGTTAAGATTAATCTTCAAAAAACAAAATGCAAAAAAATTCTTCCTCCAAATTTTATTGCAATTTAAAGATGATGTACTTTAAATCTGATTAAAAAATCCTTGCAATCCTTCACCACACAATGTACGATCATTAGATAGTGTTACAAAATTTTGTTCCCATTGCAATTGAATTGGTAATTGAATCATGTAGTGACTATGTAGTAATTGGCAATGGATCTTGTCTTGTTTTTAAATAAGTGTAGTAAATCGACGTTTTACTTTAGAAAAAAACATTGCTCTAGATCACAGGTATTTTTTTTATAAATTTGGAATGGAGATCTCTAAAATCTAAAGTGATAAGGTATACACACCTACAATCATTATTGTTCAATTTGGAACATTTATATATTTTATTTTGTTTGGAAACAATTGAAATGGATTTCATTGCAAAGGAAGAACATTTGTATTTTAAATCAATAAGTGATAATGCAACCTAGATGTTGATTACAAAAAATGTTTATAAAAGCAAAATGTGAGAGTGTGTGATAATATGTGATTGGGAGCATATATTGATTATTGGTGCTCTTTTAGATATAGAATTTTTGAAAATTTGTAACTTGTTGATTACAATATTGAAAAGAATGTAATTATATACTAAAGTGCATTAGAATGAATCTATGTTCACTTGCCAATAAGATTCAATAAAAATAAATTAAGTTTAACAACTCCACTTATAACTTTACTGCTATTAATACCTTCAAAAACATACATTGGAATATTGATTCTTTGTTAAGACATAAAGTTTGTTCTAGTCTTTTGCATTTTTTTCTAGGTAGACTTTTGTAGAGTCAAGAATAATCATTTAAATATAAAGCATTTTTTTGTTGTATAAAATGTAATTGTTTGAGTATAAGAACAAAAGCTTAACTACTACATTGGACATAATTATGTATCTACTTATCCAAAATCTATTGAATTTGGCTTACATTTGATTCTTGTGTGCATCTATGAAAAAGATTTCAACTATAGAGTCAAAAATTGGCATTGCAAGTGTCTATCAAATATTATTTTTAACTCCTAAAGGACCAAGTGTCTCTTCAGTGTACATGAGGAATCTTGGGTAGGTTTTTAGAGAGTCAATTTTGGTCACGTGTTCATAAAATTTTGATACAAGATGGGAACATTCACCTCCCTTTATGAAAATTAAAAAATTCCAATTACTAGATGCTTAGATCAAAAGTTGTACTACCCATCTTTGGGTCATTTTTTGTTAAAAATCTCATTAATTTTTTAAATTTGGCATGTATGTAACTAACAAAATATGACATAAAGTCATAAAAATAAATTAAAATATAAAATTTTCTAATCACATTCTAAAAAGAATCAAACTTTGTTAGCTATAGTAGGGCAGTTTTGAAAAAAAATTACTATAACTTTAAGCCCTATTATCTTGCAATTGATGAAGTCAAAGTTTTGTAAAATTGTCCCACATATTCCAAATATTTGTCTTTAACATTTGACATTTGAATTTCAAATAAAAAAATATCCTTGTTGCACAAGGAATCATTAAAAAAATGACTAATGTATTGCCAATTCATTTAATTTCCTTGCATGGGAGGAAGTTTAGAGTAAGCTAAACTCCATATTTGCTCCTCAAATTTTTCTTGAGTCTACTTCATAAGATTTAGAATTTGATGGTAAAGAGATTCAAATTCGCCAAAACCAGAAATTTTTCTTCAAGAGGGCTTGAAGTCTCCTAATCCATTTTTTACAGGAATGAAAAAAAGGATTTTTTTTCACTTCGAATGTTATAAATTTTTAATCTAAATGGTCGAATGGACTGAAACTTTTCCAACCCAATCTCATATTATTCTACTAAATTTTTGTATTGTTGAAGTTCAAGAAAAGATTTTCATTTTCAATTTTATACAATGCACTAAAAATGGATTTTTTTGACAATTTCACTTAGAAAACACCCCTGTTCCTTTAGGGATTAAATCCAAAACATGTCCTTCATTGCCCTCAATCTGTAGGTCATATAGTGTAACCAATAATATTGTTTTCAAATCAAAACAATAATGGTTTGACCATGAAATTCTATTCCAAGTTAACAACAATAGTAGTTCATTGATTGTAGACAGTGGAGAAACTAAACAAAAAGAACATTGAATCAATGATATTTAAGCAAAATAAAAAATGAAATTATTTTAAGTTTTTTAGAATTAAAAAATTAAAAGCTAGACTTTCATCCAAAAAATTAGAAAAAGGACGGGGTAGGGTGGATTAGTTGAACCTTGCCTCCAACCAAATCCTAATTGATGAGTTGTACAATGTAAATGCAACTGTAGACAAGATTAAAATACTCAAATCTAGAAATCATATTTGATGTACGAGATTGTGCCATAGTTTGTGTTCAAAGGACAAATTCAACAAACTAAAAGAAAATCCATTGTAATGCAACAACACTAAAAATGTTTCATGAATTTAGAAGATATCATTGTGAAATTGTTTGAATGTCAATCATATTTAGCCACATGAATAAATGCATGAGAAATGGTGTAAATGAAAACAAAAACAAAAACCATGATGGATGAAATCATGACACAATTTGCATTTACTTCAATAGATTGAAGAGTTTTAATGAGGAAAAATTAAATTATAAAAGTTATTAAAATACTGAAATGGATGAAAAACATTGGATGTAGATTTTCATAATAGAATAATGGGCAAATGGAAAAGCAATTAATATTGCAACCTGCCTGGCTATTCAATCCCAGACAAACGACTGACAAACGATTCGTCAAAGTCCGCCTGTATCCAAGGAACGAACAGGGCACCCCCATAGAGAACGTAGGGAACACGGAAGCGAACAGCCGCGGAGGACGCACCGCCACGGCAAGGGGCGGCGCGGCTTAGGGCGGCGGTTCGTGTCCTCGAAGCCCTCTCGACGCCCGCCAGTGAATCATCGTGTGGAAATCTGGGCTCAGGTCCAAATTGCCGCTCGACGACTCGCACCCACCTCTTTACAAATCAGCAGTAACATAATAAGACGTCTTACGAATTTTGCGAAATTTTGTGAAATTTTGTCAGTTTCTTGGGTTGCTTCCAGCGCAGTTCACATCCTGCCCTGCTCACCACTAATCACAAGTTTAGTTACCTCCCTCACAACACTTTGCTGCTGTGTAAAACGTGGAGATTCATCAGTACACAGCTTTTATTTACAGTAGGGCCGCACAGGCAGGCGCAGGCTCGGCTAGGACAGCAGCCCTACTTATGCTCAGATTGGGATTCATTTGGTTACAGTCCCTGGAGAGCGAGTTTGTTTGCAGATTAGCGCCTGTTTGATTGATTTGTATGTGAACAGATTTTTTTCGCTTAGCTTTTGCGTATCTAGCAAGGGTAAGTATGGTGTTGTTACATGTCGCCGCTTCATGGGGTTACTCAACTTCAGGGTGTTAATCTTTCGTTTTCTTGCTAATACCGTCTTTCTGTCCTTACGGTTTGGATGTTTGGGATACAAGGTTTGTAACTGAGGTGAAGTTGAGATTTGAGAAGGGTGTAGTGTGCGTTGCTTTGTAAAGCCTGAGTTCTTAACATAATCGGTGTTTTTTTCACTTTGGTTTTGTCACTGTGTGGCTCGCCACCGTTGCGCTATATTTTTTCAGTGCGCTTTGGATCTAGTTTCGTCACAACACGTGGTTTGGTGAATAGTTGCGGGGTCATCTGGTCGTTTGCATTAAACCCCTGCTCTCTCAACGCCATGCGCAACCCGTGTGTGCATGTCGCAACAAATCCTTCTTCACTGTCAGTTTGCTGCGTCTTGCGATTGTTCTCATAGGTTCTGTATTCCGGATTTTGTTGGGTTTGGGTTCTAGGGTTTGTGTGTTGGAGTGTGTTGGGATTGAGTAATAAAATGTTAGTCGTCTCTGTGGCGAGGCTTGGTGAATACCTGTCGTTTGGATTTCTCTTCTTGCTTGCGTCCCTTCTGTCTCAGCCAGAGTGTTGTCACAGTTTTCTTTGTTGAAGAGGAGTGTTAGATTGTGAGGAGAGGCGAGAGTAAGAGACTGCAGTTGCATGTGGAGTTTTGAATTCGTAAAGGTGTGTGTGACCTTGGGTTTCATCACTCCAGCTTTGGGGTTTGCACTTCTTTTTATTGAACTCTTTACTCCAGCACTTCGTGTGGTGTTTCGTAACCCAATTCGATTTTATTGAAGGTTTAGGGGGCGGTAGTAGACTGGTAGGTTCTTTTGGAAAGTAGAGATTGTACGAAGTTTTGTGTCATTTGATGTCTTCGTAATGGACATGCTTGCGTCAACGTCGTTGGCCCTCGTGGTAGTTAGTTTAGTGCTTCCCTGGACTTGCATTACGTTTCTAGTGGTCTCTGTGCGAGGTTCTGGCATCCAGGAACATATACCAGATTCGGCGTTATCTTTACGTACATTATCCCTTTGTTCTATCCGGCGACAGGTTTTCTGGTTTGCATTGTTCTATGAGTGGCCAACTTACTTTCCTTGTGAAGCAGACTGTGCTCGGTGTAAAGTCAGGTGCCAAACAAGCTGCTAGAGGGTTTTATGTGAATGCACAGAAGTGCTCTCCTGTCGTCTTTAGCTATCAGAGTGTAACTGGAAACGTGTTTGCTGCTGCTTAGTGCTGTAGTGCTTGACTCCCCTTACTTACTTTTTTCAGGTTCCCATTTCGAATTCAGTCGCCGAAGGTAGAGGTCACCGGGCTCTGCAGCTACAAGCGATGGCCACAAAGGCTGCAGTTCTGTTGGTGACTGATGTGGCCACTCTTCCAGAAACGGCGGAACAGTGGGTCAACAAGACTTATGAGGGAGCCGAAGTGCAAATCTTGACCAACTTTCAAGCAGGTGGTAAGCATAAATCTGGTGTTCGTCTGTCAATGCTGGCATTGTCAGGTGTGGTAGTTCCAGATTGGGTTTAACATGGACTGATACTCTTCTGCAATCGTTGTGTGTCAATTCAGGGGGCAATCTTGAATCTCCTACATCAACTTTCGACTCTGTGATCTCTTTGATGCAAACACCAGGTCGTCACTCCTCGGACTTTCTAAAAGAGTCTGCCCGAGTGCTCAAGCCTGGTGGTAACTTTTTGGCGCAAGAGCCTCTTCTTGCTGACGCCCAAGAACTTAAGGTAATTTCTGTCACTGAAGGTAGTTTCTATCCTTGGATTTTTGAAATGCAGGGTCGTTTTACAAATTTTTTAGTGCTCTGCGGTATACCTTGTATAATGCCTTGTCTCCTTAATAAGGATGATGTTTATTGCAATCGAGGGAAAAGTGTCTTTTGGTACCGTCTGACTGGAATACGAATGTTTGCAGTGCTCTAGTGCGCAATCGAAAGCTGCATTGGAGCGGAACTTATTGCTTGCCGGCTTCGTGAATGCTGAAGCTATTGAGTCCGTGCCAGGAGTAGAAATCGCTAGAGCTTGTACGACAAGCTCTGTCGCCTTGAATCTGGTTGCGGTAAGATGCTCATTATTTAGCTTTTTTGTGCTGTGGATCAGGTTTCAGCTATTGTAGATCAAACAGCATGTTCTGACAGAAAACGTTTGGTATATCAGAGTTTGTAGATCTTATGAAAGCGTGTGCTTTTGTTTTTTTCGGAAAATTGTGACTTGGGTGAATTTGATGGTATAGTTTGGATATAATTAGTGATGCGGATTATTGATGTGTGTATTTTCCTGGATTTTCAGTTGAAAGTTAAGAAGCCTTCTTGGGACTCGACATCTGTATTTCAGATTAAGAAGAAGATCTCTAGCCAGAACGGTAAGCTCCTACTCCTTTGAGTTGCTCTGATCACTTCATTTAGCGAGGCTATAGGTTGTGTGGGCACTTTTGAAAATAAACTTCTGTCAATCTGGGCAATAACATTCGTTCCCCTCTTTTTTGTACCCCAAAGCGTGATTATGCGTTGGCAATTGCACATTTTGGTGTAGTTGATGAACTTGGTATGGAGTAATTGTAATAGATGATAAATTGCTATTGACCGACTTTTTTCTGATGTTGTGAAAGCTGACCAAGTGAAAACTGTCTGCTTGAGCAGGAAGCGCCAGACCAGTTGGGCGTGCTGTGAAACTCTCCCTTGGGGATGTGACAGACGATGTTCTGCCAATTAGCAAGCCAACAATGAAATTAGATTTTTCTAGTGATTTTAAGAACGACGACGAGGACCTTATTAATGAGGACGACCTCCTTACGGAGGAAGATTTGAAGGCTCCTGAGGTTCCCAGTACGTATTCTGTCCGAGTAGAACTGTGTGCCGGCCACATGCCCTCTTGTCCTTTTCCCACTTTGCACTGACTTCTGTACTAGGCTACTTTAGATTGCACAGGTCGACGGAACAAAGTTGAGATAAATATTTTAAAATCTGAAACAACGTCATGTGCAACTAGGGTGAGATAAAATAAATTGCTTTTATGACACCTAGTGACGCTTTTGAAGCGTCCAGTCCACTTCAAAAGAGGTAGCTTGAAACCTTGTTTTCTGAATAATTTCAGAATGGGACTCATAGCCATGTAAACACTTAGACTAGTTAACGTTGAACAAAGTAGGTTAACGGAATTAAAAAATGATTTTGGCATCAATCAAGGTATAAGATTTCTTGTTACTTCGAGCTTGTTCCTTCGATATGTTCAATCTCAAGTGTCATGGATTTCCTTAGATAGGAAGGACCTGGGTCAATTACACTTTAAACGATTTGCTGATGGAAGGCGTGTGTGTCTCAGAGGCCGAGAGCTGTGCTCCAACCAAAAAGGCTTGCAAAAACTGCTCGTGCGGGCGTGCAGAGCTTGAGGCAAAGGAAGAGGAGACTAAACTTACAGTTGCACAAATCAACAATCCCAAGTCCTCCTGTGGAAGCGTAAGTGCCTGACGAGCTCTGCCTGCATTGCATTACACTCTGATTCTTCCAATGCTTTAAACTCTCTTAAGTTGCTTGGGAATAATATTGTGGCCGTGTGAATTGTTAAAAACTGACATGGGATTTTAGGATAATTTTAATGAAAGAAATAAATTCACTTTATTAAATGTCGCTAGATTTACGAATCTTCAATCTTTGGATTCAAGTTATTTAGTATCATGTTTACTCTGTGAGGTTCAGATCCATGTACAGGCTCACATGAATTTGCCATTTTTAGCACTGGAATACCGGTAGTGAACTTTTGGATCTCATCATCTTGTGTGGGTGTTTGCAGTGTGGACTAGGCGATGCATTCCGTTGTTCTGGATGTCCTTACAGGGGCTTGCCTACTTTCAAGCTTGGAGAGAAGGTGATTTATTCATTTTCTTTTGTTGAATTGGAAAGAAAATAATGATTTGCATTCTGGTCAACCTGAACCAGAATTAGAAAACCCACTGTAGAAGCTTCTTTTTAATTCTAGTCTATTTCACAACACATAGTATCTGACCAAAAATTGGCATGGTTTTTTCACTACTGATATATTTTGCTACCAAATATTTGAATTTACCCATTAGTGTTTGAACTAAATTAAAAAAAAATGAGCTTGGATCTCATCACGTATAATAGAGACTTTCAAAAACATTTTCTATGGATATATTTTGCTACCTTCCTACTGATTCATTTTGCTTTCTACGATTATGAAATCTGTCACTTTTGACCACTTAGGCACTTCGTAGTAGACTGAATTTTTCTGATTTCTTATCTTTTCCTCATGTGCAGATTACACTTGGGGGTTCACTCTTGGTGGCTGATGCGTAAGCGAAATTATTCCAAGTTGCGACGAGTGTAGTGAAGCAAGGTTAGGTTAGGCTTGAATCAGTCATGGAGAAACAGAAGCCCTTAATTTTGCCTTTGGCGGCGATTTTTGAACCTGGAGGTTTGACCATTGTCAGATTCTCATGATGCTGTTACATTTGATAAGTTACCTCATTTTTACCTGCAGACATGGACCTCACTTAAACGGTAAAAACAGTTGCTTCATGTTTAGGATTATCTTGGCCCACACACACTACTGAGTGATAATGGTATGGCATGCTGGCAGAAGGGTTCATGTTGATATATCTTAGCTGTGGGAGTCATTGATCTTCATTGAATAGGAACAGGTTGCACGCGGAATGACAGTGTATAATCTTACGATTCTAATAAAGCATCTAACTTCAATTCTTTTGTACTGTTATTTTGTTGAATCACTGTTTTTATGATTCTAATAAAGCACCTAACTTCAGTTGTTATTTTGTTGAATCACTGTTTTTATGATTCTAATAAAGCACCTAGCTTCAATTCTTTTGTACTGTTATTTTGTTGAATCACTGTTTTTACCGTTTCAGTCTGTGAAGTAGTGAACCAAGGCAATGAGTGTAAAGTCCACGACAAGTTTTCATCACATGTGAACCTATTACAAGAATTCATTGTGGGTCAATTGGAGAACTCGCTACTGTACTGTATGTTGAGAAAATATGAAATGCTGGGTGATGTGAGTTTCATGGGAAAGAGGTTGTCTTCAATGTTTTCTTACAATTAACCCTGCAAGGATGTTGGGTACTGAAAGTGTCGAATGAATGTCTTTCAAGCAATCGATGAATGACTTGCGAGGAAAGGGGGAACGACTTGCAAGGAAACTTGAATGTGTAGTCAATGACTTTCAAAAAAATTGAATGAATAAAGAATTACCCTATTCACTCAAAGAGTATAAGATTTTATTGACTATAGTGGGTGATGAGGCTAGATCCTTCTAATGTGTTTTTTATGCATAATTATTAAAAAATAATGGCTATTTTTTATAAATGAGAATTTTTATTTTGGGGATGAAATATCCAAATTATTGTTGTATTTTGACCACTAGCCAAATTTTACCTAGGTATCACCTAGTTTTCATATAGACTAGAGTGCCCTGTAGCGTTGCCACAATCAAAACAAAAGTAAAAGTAATTTTTTTAAATTTTTTTAGAACCAAAAACAACTCAAAAATCCATAACTTTTTCACCATGAGTCGGAATGCCACAAAACCAAGCTTGTGCACCCCTCCTCGCCGAGAGCTTTCCGATGGTACCAAAATTGTGACCAAAATGTAAGAAAAAGTAATTTTTTAATTTTCTAGAACAAAAAATAACTCGAAAATGCACAACTTTCACACCGTAGGTCCGAAGGCCACGGAACCAAGCCGGTGCACCCCTCCTCGCTGAGGGCTTTCCGACGGTACCAAGCATGCGACCAGGGGACGCACGATCCGGGAGATCTCAACGTGACAAACAAAACAAACAAAACAAAACAAAACACTTGTCTTAATAGAAGAGATATCACCAAGTATTACATGAGTATTGAAGAAATGATTGGCTCCTTCTATGATTAACCCTTAAAGGACAAACCCTTAAAAGATAAACAAAAAATTGCAAAAATACTCATTGGTAAGCAAACTATTGTAGAAGACCTATCCCTTTTAGAACAAAATTTTGAAAATGAATAGTTGCACTTTTGTCTTATTAGAAGGATTCTTTATCATCCATCAAGACAAAAAAACGCCCTTATTAGCGTTTAAGGGTCAATTGTATGATTCATGATAGTTTTGGGGAGGTGATATAGCTTTGGAAAACCACTTTCAAAAAAATCTAATAAATATAGAATGAACCTATTCATCCCAAAGTCTAAAATTTTGTTGATTATTGTGCATGATAGGGTTGCATCCTTCTATAAATAATAGTCTTTTTAGGGGACAATACAACCTACAAGAAAATCATTGTGTGGCACTCCTAATGTAGTCAAATGTGACCAGTTCTCTTGTATATTGTATTGCTCCAAATAAAGAAATTGATTTACGATTTGATATGAATTTGATTAGTTGGATGCAAAGTGATATTAGTTTGACAATTGGCCATATATAAAGAAATATTGGGTCTAATGTAATAATACTATTAAATTAGAATGTTTGTTTTGTTTTGTTTGTCATGTTGAGATCTTCCAGACCATGTGTCCCTCGGTCACATGCTTGGTACCGTCGGAAAGCCCTTGGTGAGGAGGGGTGCACCAGCTTGGTTTCGTGGCGTTTAGACGTACAGTGTGAAAGTTATGCATTTTTGAGTTATTTTTGGTTCTAAAAAATTAGAAAATTACTTTTTCTTATATTTTGGTCACAATCTTGGTACCATCAAAAAGCTCTCAGCGTGGAGGGGTGCATGGGCTTTGTTTCGTGGCATTTCGACTCACAGTGAGAAAGTTATGCATTTTCAAGTTGTTTTTGGTCCTAAAAAATTAGAAAATTATTTTTACTTTTATTTTGACTGTGGAAAAAATACAGGGCACACTATCATACTACTAAAATCATAACTCCCTCTGTAATATCACAAATGCTACCATTAATACTAGGGGCTCGTACTTGCTATGCTACACATTCATTGTATCACATATTAATAAAAATTTGGTATATTTGAATAGAATGCATGATAATGATTTTGATAAGTCTTTAAAATAATTATTTTAATTATTTTATAAAAATACATCCAATCATGCATACATAGAAATCATATTTTTACACAATGTGATATTATTGAAATAGAGTAGCAGTTCACAATCACCTCTGTAATATCACTTTTTACAAAGGGTGATATTATAGAAATAATATAGTCGTTGCAATTGAGGTGATATTAAAGAGGATCAATATGGTGATATTATAAAGGTAGCAAATCCATTGCTTTTCTTGGCTTTATACTTCTTTTGCATTTCTATAAATTTTGGGCTTTTGTGAGCTTTGAGCTTTTGATTTCAATTTTCTATTGCTACTACCAAATGATTTGAGATATTTAATAGATTGAACCAATTTTGGATTTCACAACAATTAAATTGTTTACGAAGCTTTTGAGATTTACAAGCTTTTCCTTTAAATTCTTCTATTTGGGTTGCCATTGTTTGTAACAATTGAGTCAAATTTCTAAATGCATTCTAGTGTATGAGTATCTTTTACCGTATTCATCATTGCATGTATTTCATTCATCATTCATTAAATTTCTATTGTTTATTTCAGTATATGCTTATTTATAAAAAAAATTATATGAAGATATTAGTAATTTTTATCTGAATATTTATTGAAATTCTTGTTGTGCATTCTATCTAATACATAAAAAATCTAATGAAATTCTACTGGTAAAGCGTAGCATAGCAAGCGCCAACCGCTAGTGTAATACTAAAGAACTTACACATTGCTATTGCAACTTCATACTACAATTTAGGATTGCCACCAAAAAAATTTCACTGATAATTATGGATTTGTATCAATTAGGTCTAATTTATTTTCCAAACATAGTCAAATTGTAGCTAAACTTAGATGAATTCTAAGAATGACATTTGGATATTGTTACCAATAGCTAAAATTGTGCCTTTCAATTAAATGTCCTTGTGCCAAACATTCTCCGACTAATATTTATTTTTATAACTTAGATATCTTAATGCACGTTTTTAGATACATGTTAGGTTTGAGAATACCAAGCTACAATATCAAAGCTCATTACATTCTTAGCCATAGGGTTTTGAATCCCACCTTAGTTACATGTAAAAATAGTACAATTCTTGCATGTTTACCTTGGAGGGTTTAAAGTTAAGATGAATTACATCTTGACACCTCATTTGATCATTAAGTATGGAGACCCCATACCAAGGAAGGCAAAGAGACCCTTACAATGATGGGCTGGTCAAGAATGTTATACTTCTTGCCAAAGGCCCATATAGATTCCACATATGGGTTGCGGACATCCAACTTTGACATTGGGCTTTGGCAGAATGTTATACTTCTTGCCAAAGGCCCATATAGATTCTACATATGGGTTGCGGACATCCAACTTTGACATTGGGCTTTGGCACTTCTAAACCTCTTTTTGAACGGTAAGCATACCTTATTAACCCTTTAAGAACAAGATGTATACAGAGTATAAATTGTTGGCTTAAAAAAATGGTAAACCACTCATTGGAAGTCAAACTACTGTAGAAGACCCTCCCTTTTTCACCAAAAAAAAAAATCTAAAGGATGAATAGTTGCATTTTTGTTCTGCATGGAGAGATTCTTTGCCATGAAATTGTCCTCAGCGTTGTTTACGTGTTAAACAAGCAACTATACTATGAGAGGCTCTATCTTTGTTAAATAGGGTTTGGTTTTCAAGTAAAGTAGCTACTCAAACTTCAAGGCTGCCAAAGCCTCTCCTTCAGAAGCAACAACTCTCTCTTGCTGAGAAGGAAAATAATTACACCAACTCCAACTCTGCAGTAAGTATTCCCCCAATCGCATCCCTTATCTACACACGGTTAACATTTCAGCCCAGAAATCTTGTACCATTACAGACACGGAACCCAAAGGGCTTCCTTGTCTGCAAGGGAGGGTCTCACTGGTCTAACTTAGCCCAACAGAGCTTTTTCTTCGCTGGTGCTGTCACCGAGTTGCAGGGGAGGGAGTTTCCCTTGCAGACAGATATCCATGCAACTCCCGTCTCTCTCCTCTTCGGTCCGCAACACGGAGTCCGTCTTTTCTTTGCCTTTTACGGCACTTCAGGACTCCCCTCCCTCCCTCCCTTAAAAACCTCATCTTCTCAAGCCGCTCGAGGTAATGTTTTTGGCAAAGAAGTTGGAAGGGCTGTGTGTGTCGGTACAGAGGATCTTAAAAAGTTGAAGCTTCTGTTGTTGGTGCAGGACGTGGCTTTTTGATTACTGTTTGGTGGTGGGTTTTCCGTGGCAGAACCTGTAACTGTTGTGTAAATCATTAACTAGGTTGCTTGGATTTTTTGCACCCGCTTCTTCAAAATGTTGGCGATCCTCATTTTGTACTAGACTGTTGGTTTGGAATCATCTCTCTTTCTTCCTCTCTTTCAAACCGTCGTAAATTTTTTTGGTTTGGTGTGTTTTTGAAAGGGAAGAGTTTTGGTATTGGAATTGCGACGTTGTGTAGATGGGTGGCGAGAATTTTGGGAAGGTTTTTGGTTTCTAGGGTTTTGAAGTTGCGAAGGCAGAGTGAGAGTTGAGATTTAGGTCACCGTGAGGTGATTTCTTTTTTAGGATATTGTGGGGTTTTTGTTTTATTGAAATGATGCTGATTCTGGTGTTTTTCAGGGTTCCCAGTTTGGGTGTAGCAGCTTTGGGGGTTTAGCGATAGTTTTTTTTTCAACATGGTGAAGGATACGGAGTATTACGAGGTTCTGGGAGTGCAACCTGATGCTACTGCTGCCGCTATCAAGAAGGCCTATTATACTAGGGTCAGTTGTGAATCTCTTTCCATTTTTTCATATGCTGGTTGTCTCCTTATAAATTTTAAAGGCTTTCCTGAGAAATAGTCTTGGTCAGCTTTTTAGTGGAGACTTAGTCTCGTGGTCCTTTTTTAGTCTGCAAGATGAGGGAACCGACTCTCATTCACTTTCGTTCACTTTCATTCTATTTTTCTCGTAGAGGAAAGTGAAAATCGGAAATTGTTTTTTGGATTAAGAAGTGATTTTTTTGTGAATCTTCAAATGTAGGAATGCCCATTTCTATCATCTAGACAAGGCTATTTTTGTATTCTAAGGATCCTCTATTATTGAGTTCTGAGTTACGATTGATGGAGACCCTTTGCAAGGGGGGGTGGGGTGTTAACATCACTTTTCTTACATACTTCTCATATTCTTTTTAAGGGTTGGATTCAGGTGGAGTGATGGAAATGAGCGTTCCCACCATAAATCTTACAAAGCAAGTGTAATAAGTTGTTATCAATATGAATTATCCTCTGAAGTTTTGTTTCTTTGTATTGACATAGGCAAGAGTGGTGCACCCGGATAAGAATCCCAACAATCCTGAAGCTGCTCAAAATTTCCAGGTATTGACCTAAGTAGACGTTGTTGAATTGGTGTCGGTTTTAGATCGTCTACCATTAAGATTTTGAATTTTTCAAGGCTTTTGATTATAGTGTCCGACTGAAGCATTCTTCGGTGCATTGGAATCCTCCTTCATTTGCGAACTAGAATGTATAGAAGTTAGACCAATCTTACAGCTATACTCATTGCCCAAAGTGACAAATCTTTGGGTGTCCCTACTATGATTTATGGCTGTTAAGAGGTTTGGGCTTGTAACAGGTCTTGGGGGAGGCTTACCAAATTCTCAGTGAACCGGCAAAAAGAGAGGCCTATGATAGGCTTGGGAAACCAGGCGTGTCTCAGTACGTACATTTCCTTGTGCACAAATAGTTTGGTTTGAAATTAGAATGTATTTTTGACCTAGAATTTGATATGTGCACCTGATGGCAATACTCTGGACCACTTAATGTTTGGAAGTCTGTGAATACAAAGTAACAAAGACTTGCTGTGGTGCAGAGAAGCGATGGTAGACCCAGCTGCTGTTTTTGGTATGCTGTTTGGAAGTGATGCCTTCGAGGAGTATATCGGTCAGGTATCGTTTTACTTGCACCGTATATGCTTACTTTTTATTTTATTTTTTATAGTTATGCTAAATTCATCTACAGATTTCCTTTAAGTTCATCCCTATTTTTCATCTTGTGTTTTTTACTTCGACCTTGGATTTGTAAGGTTGCAAATTAGTTTTGTGGGATATATTTCACTCTAAGCAACTCAACACCCTTATTGTATATCTTCAAAACTCATTCTGATTCTTGTGGTGGCAGTTGGCAATGGCTTCAATGACTGGAATGGACACTGGTGGTGATAATCAAACTACCGACTTAGTGCAAATACGGATGAAAATGAAGGTAATCATTCATTCCAATTTTGCATTTATCTGCATGCCTGAGCAGTTCGGACAAAGCTTGTATCCTTCTTTACCTGACTTGATGAATGGTTGATTTGATATGCTGGCACTCATGCCTAGATTGCAGCTTTACTTCAACGTTACCTTGGTGGCACCATCCAAGTATTATATGAAATTGGCCTTCTTAGCTACCGAGGATAGATAGGTTGACTTAATATTCTTGCTGTAACTATAACGACCTCATTGCTTGGTGGATGCCTTAAAAGAAGGGATCTTGGAGGGCAGCCTTACAATTGTTATTTTTTCACTTCTCGATGTCAGTTAGAAAAGGCTCTATTGGTAATAGAATGTTATGAACAGAAGTCTCGAAGAAACATTCAATTGACTCATCTATTTTTCAGGAGGTTCAAAATGAGAGGGAACAAAAGCTTGTCCAGCTTCTGCTTAAGCGAATTGAGCCGTATGTTAGTGAGGATAAGCTTGCGTTTGTTGCCTGGGCCAGAAAAGAAAGGGAGAGCCTAAAGGACAATGGTAAGTACAACTCTTTTCCTCTCTAGGCTGGTACACTTGGATTTACTTATGCAACATATTGAATCAGAATGGAAAGTAGGGACACCCTTTTCTGTCACTTAATTGAATCCTTCCTCTGAAAAAAAAGAGAATCTGTGATTGAAACTATCACTTTCCACTAATTACAACTGAGCAGGATTACTATTATTAAACATAAATTATTTTTATGGGATCTTATTGGCAGCTGAATGAATGAGAGTTTCAATGTACTTTAGCATGTGTTATTCGGACACTATGAACAAGTTATGAATAAGTTATGAATTTTGAAACTACTGTCTCTAGGTGTACCCAAAACCAACCAACACTAGGCTCATAGACCTTCATGTTTTGATTGTGTACATCTTGTGTAATCACTATCTAGTGTTTTGGACACCATATGAATAAGTTATGAACTTTCAAACTACTGTCTCTAGGTGTACCAAAAACCAACACTAGCCTCTCATAGACTTTCACGTTTTGATTTTGTACATCTTGTGTAATCACTATCTAGTTTTATTTGACGTTTTTTGGTCCAAATAAATGTAGGTGTCGCATTCTGGGTAGTGTTGATTATGGCAATGTTTGCATACCTTAATGAATGTTGAAAGCCAGCGATGGAGAACATTTTTTGGATAGCCGAAACCATTCCCATTCCATTGAGAGCTCTTGTTTTTTGTCCAAAAAGATTTATGATCTGGAACTTCTTACCATCAATGTCAGATGTTGCAGCTTTTGGAGAACCGATGCTGCACACCATTGGCTACGTGTACGAGAGACAAGCTGCGAAAGAGCTGGGCAAGAAAATTTATTTCCTGGGAGTGCCGTTTGTGACGGAGTGGTTGCGCAGCAAAGGCCATTTCATCAAATCTCAAGTCACGGCTGCTTCAGGTAATACAATATAATGAATGAATGAATGAATGAATGAGGCCTCTACTCAGGGAAAGTAGTGTGTGTTGGAATTGAAGACCTTTTGTACACAAGGTTCCAGAGATTCTTAGCTATGCCTTGTTTGAAATCCTTAGAAGTTAAGAAACACTACTTGTGCCACTTTGTAGCCACTACGTATCAGAAGACTACATTGAAAGCTTTAAAATGTACACTTCTGATACATAGTGGCACAAACAGGATGGCTTCTGAGTTGTGGTTGTGGCACAACTAGGGTTTCTTACCTTACTGACTGAGCATGGGATTTAGAATTTCAAAACATTTCCACTATAAAAGTACCAGGAGAAAACCAAAACATGGAGTTTGATGGGCAACAATCAGGCATGGTTGCTTGGTGCAGCAGCCATAACGTAAGTCATGTTATGTATGAATTTTTGTTACGGATTGGGTGCAGGTGCCATCCAACTAATGCAGATGCAAGAAGACTTGAGAAAACAAATCGAGGGGGGTCAAATGCAAGAACAGGGGGTGGAGGCCTATCTTGCGTCGAAACAGGACCTGATGATTGGAAATTTATGGAAGCTCAACGTAGCCGACATTGAGAACACGCTTACTAATGTCTGCCAAAAGGTATGTGCACTTCAGTATCTCACTCTTGCCATCCCTTAGTTGGGTCAAATGGGTGTCTCTCAACCTTGTGTCAATGTAATTGTTCAAAAATTTGAAAACTCTAATTGAGTTTGCCAGCCATTTTTGGCTCTTTTGGTTCTTCTTTGGGGGGAACTCATTTAATGGAAAGCTCGACTGCACATGTGCTATACATGTTTCTGAAGAATGTGCTGTCTGTGCAATTCCCAATCAACTGTAATGATTTATTTCCTTGATTTCCCTACTTGAGTGTACAAACGTCTCAACATGAGTTTTATTGCCCCAGTTTTTAAGTTGAATTAATGTTCTAAAGCATGCTTAATGCAATTTGCAGTTTTTTTTAATTGTATTATTATCTAGACTCAGCTCCATGAGTCTCCTAATCTCATAAGATCTATCAATCTTACCCTTTTCCAAAACAGATGGAGAATTCATGTCTGGTTGGTTGATGTGCGCAGGTTTTATTCGAGCCGAAGGTGCCCAAGTCTGAGCTCATGAAACGAGCCAAGGCACTGAAGAAGCTAGGTCAAATTTTCCAGGTTTTTGAAAACAGTCCTATTTCCTCATTTTGAATTTTGATGAATTATTCCTTGGGGGTGGGTGGGGTTGTCAATATGGGGAAACTCTAGGAGTCCTGATTAGAGGAAAATGTTGAAGGAAAAGCTTGGCTAATTACAGATGAGCCTGACATTCTAGATGTTCTCTTATCACAATTACATCACCCCAGAAATCTTACTCATTCAAAATTGACAGAGTGTTTTGCGGGTCAAGAACCACTTTCATTTGTTCAACTTCTCATGAATTTTTTTGGTAGTTTGTGTAATTCAAATGGACAAGCTAAAAGGAAAGAGGCCTTTGGAAGCTCATCTTTGATTAGAGTAATTTTTTAAACATATTTTGACATTCTAAAATATAGGGTATGTTTTGGTACAATTCGTTGCCTTCATTGGAATGTCCAAACTGAGTGAACTTCTATGGATGTCTGAGTACCACGTTGGGCCATTTGGGCACTTATGGGTTAGGGCTTAGGGTTTTAGGGTTTTAGGGTTTGGGGTTTAGGAAAAATCACGCTTTGGGTCTTGCTCCTTGACCCAAGGGATTCATGTTCATTTTCTGATTGATTTGATGTTCTTTCTTGTCAGGAGACGAAGGTGGCTAAAGTTGCAACTGAAATGGGATCTCCCAAAACTGCCAAAATCCATGGCGACAATTCAAAATCGTCGTCCTGCTTCCGTCCTAGTTCTCCAAGTCCTACTTCTGTAAGCATTTTATCCTGAACCTTCAACTGCTGGAACTCAATTTTGCATTCAACGTTTTGTTTTATTTACATGTAAGGTCTGTGCACCCATAGTCAACACTGTCCAAAGAACTTTGAAAATTCATAACTTATTTATACAGTGTCCAAATTATGCATGCTAAAGTGCATTGGAATCCTCATTCATTTGCCAGTACGATCCAATAAAAATGATTTATGTTTAATAATAGTAAATATGCCCAGTTGTAATTGTAATTGGTGTGCATATCTTACGTGTATTGGTGTGATTATTGGTGTGATTATTGGGGTGCATACTTTACGTGTATTTTAGCAAACCTCTTTGGTCGGTTTTACCTCCTTTTTTTTCCATTTTTTCTTCTCTTTTCTGTAAGTAGTTTGCAAAGCTGTGAGTTATAACTCTAATGTTCACTTGTTTGTTGTGTGTGACCAGCCTCCAAGGAAATAGAGATTTCCACATCGTCTGGAGTAGAAGGTACACATTGGGAAGTTTTTATTTTTATTTTTTTTAATTTGATTGATTGCACTATCCGTGTTTTCCAAAGTTCTGTGAATAATCACAAGGTCCACCATTTCTAGACCATGCGTGAATGTACTATAACATCAGCATTTTGTTTAGTGTAAACAAATACAGTGATTGAACCGGTTCTATTCTGTGTTGTGCCGGTGTATCAATACCAGACTGATAGAAAAAATTCCGGTGTCAAAAAATACCAGACCCAATGGGTATGAAGTTTTTAAATTTTACCTCAAAGCATTCTTCAGATTGCAGCTGTACTTTGAGCTTTTGCATTATTTTAAGCCAACAGTTCACACAGTGTCAAAACAAATGATTTCCACGGTGACCAGGTCGTCATTCACGGGTTAAATTCCTTGTACCTAACGACACATATATAATTAAAAACACACAACCTCATTGGAAGTTCAAAGTACTGTAGATGACCTTCCCTTTTCACACAAAATTTGGAGGATGAATAGCTGCACTTCTCTCTTGCATGGAGAGATTCTGTCATTCATTGGTTGGAAAATGTCCTCTGCATTGTTTATGGGTTAATAGCCTTACAATTGAGATGTCATTTATTCCTACTTCTCTTCCTAAATGATGCTATGTACATTTAAGTGTTTGATTGGTAGAGAATCCTTCTATATAAGATATAAGTGCAAATGTTTGTCCTTAGAATTTTATGTGGATGATAGAGAATCTGTCATTTAAGATACAAGTGCAAATGTTTGCCTTGAGATTTTTGTGTGAAAAAAAGAGGTTTTGTATAGTTTGACTTCCAATGATTGTTCTTGGATTTTCTTGGAAAAGGATTTTCTTGGAAAAGTTGCACATACTACTCTAGTTTGTATAGTAGAATTTTCAGAGCAATCCAAGACGAATTGAGTTTGTGAAAGACATTTAAAGTTCACAAGTTCAAGTTGAGTTCAACACATTGCATTGTCATGGCTGAAACTTTGAAGGCTTGTATCTCCTTCATCCAATGTTTGTTTTCAATAAAATTTGTTGGATTTTGTTCCTCTAGAAGTCTAGTTATTGTGGTAAAATTTTCATAGCAATCCAAGTTGTTTTGAATGCTTGGATGCAATTCAAAGTTCAAAACCCTAACGTTTTTGGTTAGTATGCACTTTGGTGGCTTGTTACTTCTTCATACAGTGTCTATTTTCAAATCTTTTTTTTTGGGAAAGTTGTGCATACGTGCCTAGTTTGTGTGGCTAAAATTTTGTGTTAATAAAAGAAGTAATGAGTGATTAAGAAGCATTTTAGTAGAAGTAGGTTCAACTTTGGATGTGTTTTTTGCACCCTTTTAGGCTATTTTTTTGACATTTCAAAGTCATTTTGCAAACACAATGAATCACTTTCATGAATTTTTTTTCCACCAATGAGTTTGTATGTTGATTTCAAAGCACATTTTAGTATAAAAGTTTTTCATGTGAGTAGGTTTAGAAAACAAATTTCACCTCCAAATGTGTTTTTAGGAAAATTTCAGCATCTTTTTCCAACACTAAAACATTATAATCTTTCAATCTGTGCGGTCAAATGACTCCAAATTTGATCCACATCATCTATAATATATGTACACTACAAGATTGTATGGTTGAGATTTTCATACCTTAGCAAGATATAGACTTATAAGGCTTGAAAAGCAAGGATGTTTTCATACCTGAAATGGCCTTGGGCCTTCTACGGTTAACCCTTAAATGATGATATGGATGTGTCTAATTGATGACAGGGAATCCTTTTAGTAGGATAAAAATACAACTATTCATCTCCAGAATTTTGTTGTGAAAAGGGGAGGTCTACTATTTTTTAAGCTAATGATTCACATGATAATGAAAATTGTTGATTTCTAGAAAGGGGAGGTCTACTATTTTTTAAGCTAATGATTCACATGATAATGAAAATTGTTGATTTCTGAAAAGGGGAGGTCTACTATTTTTTAAGCTAATGATTCACATGATAATGAAAATTGTTGATTTCCAAAGTCACTCCATTGTCCTTTAACCCCTCACCACCCAAGGGGACCAAAAGTGTCCTTACACAGTCTAGCATTCAACTTTAAAGTGGTGTAACTTTTGCATTCAATGTTCAAATTAAATAAAACTTATTAGAAAAGTTGTGCATAATAGTCTATTTTTTGTGGTAAAATTTTCAGATCTATCCAAGATGTAATGAGTTTTTGAAAGCCATTCAAAGTTCACAGGTTCAATTTGAGTTCACCACATTGCAATGAGATGGTTGCAACTTCGGGGGCTTGTATCTTTTTCATCAAATGTTAGTTTTCAATAAAATTTGTTGGATTTTGTTCCCCATAAAGTCTAATTATTGTGATAAAATTTTCATGTCAATCCAAGTTGTTTTGAATGCTTGGGAGCAATTCGAAGTTCAAAATCTAGACATTTTTGCATTATAGTGAACTTCGGCAGCTTGTAACTTCTTCAGATAGGGTTTGTTTTCAATAATTTTTGTTGGAAAAGTTGCGCATACTATTCTAGTTCTTGTGGTAAAAATTTCATATCAATCCAAGAAGTTATGATTGACTGAGAAAAATTTTAGTAGATGGGTTTTTTTGCTACTCTTTTCATTGTTTTTTGACATTTCAAAACAATTTTGCAAACGCAATGAATCAATTGAATAATTTTTTTCCCACCAAAGTGTTTGTCTTTTGATTTTAAATCACTTTGTAGTTTAAAGTTTTTTCATTTGAGTAGGTTTAGAAATCAAATTTCACCTCCAAATGTGTTTTTAGGAAAATTTCAGCATCTTTTGTCAACACTAAAACATTATAATCTTTCAATCTAAACGGTCAAATGACCCCAAATTTGATATACACCATTACAACATGCACACTACAAGATTGTACGATTGAGATTTTCATAACTTACTCACATTTAAACTTATAACACTCGAAAAGCAAGGTTGTTTTTTCACATGGTTAGGCCTTTTAAGGGTTAAATAAACAAATTCTTGATTTAACCCATTAAGGACTAGGTTGATGACAAGAATGAAAAAGTGGCTGAAACTGAAACGTTTTCATTAGTAGTCACCTTTAGCTACTAATGAAAACATATTAGTTTCAGCCACTTTTTCACTCCCTTCATCAACCTGGTCCTTAATGGGTTAACCAATTTCACAAGAAGAAAGAAAGTTTATGAATCCACACATTGCATATAGAAGTAATTAAAGAAAATTATATGCCCACTAATTATGACTTGGATTTAGGAGTTCCAAAGCTAATTCAAATTTTTAAAAAGGTCCTATGGCCTTAGGTTCCATATTTCTACAAAAACAAATTTGACAAGGCAAAATCAATGAAGATGGACTATTTCAAAATCCCACTTTCTATTCCAATATGGACAATTTCACTTTCAATATCACCATGTTGCATGTATTTGTATCACCTTACACTTTTGATTACATTTGGATGCAAAAAGTGCTAATAAAACTTGCAATACATCTTGCATTTGGAAGGGTAACAAAAATGGATTACTCTACCTTAATGCTTTGGTTTTGACCCATTGATCCATCTTGTCTTTTGGCAATGCAACAATTTGTCAGTGCCCCATTTGCCACTTTCAGTGTCATCAATGTGTGCTTTCCAATGCAAAATTTTGGCAAGTTCTTGTAGTGGGAGTAGCACCTCTTTGTGATCACGAAACAAAACAAATCCACCTGGTCTTAGAAGGCGATCAATCTCTAGCAAGATCACTTGCGATGAACACCTGTTGACCAATGTGGCTAAATTTAGTGAAATTTTTTCCCTAAAATTCTACCTACAATGAATGTGTACTAGAATGTCAAATTTAAATTTATAGTACTCTAAAGTTTTGCAGTGTTTTGAGGTTCAAAACTACTTCATCTATGTTTATTTCTTAACAAATCCAATTGTAGTATCTTTAGCTTGTTCAAGTATATCTTCACAAAATTTTGGAGTAAAAATCTTCATTGATTGCAAGTTCAATGTGCCTATACTCCAAAAAGTAGGTTTGTTTTAGCCCTTCACAAACGTGAAGTTTTGTCTTTCAACATTTTTGGAATTTTTTTATGTCCTATAACATTTAGCAAAAATACAATCCAAAAAACTTTCATATTCATCTTTAAGAAAATTATAAAGTAGAAGGAGCTTCTAGATGAAAGAAAAAAAATAAAAAGCTAATAATTTTTACAAGAAATTGAGAATTATCAAACTCAATGGTGAGAATGTTTTGAGTAAACAATAAATATCCGTTATTTTTATTTTTATTTGGAGTTTTCAAAAATTGAATTCAAAAAATGACTTTGTTCATTGTTGTACCCACCTGTGTTGAATGACAAAAAATCTGGAAGCGTGAACTAAGTCAAATGTCCGTGCATATGAACCCAACGGCTCACACCTGCAAGTCAACCCATCTTATCATTCCAAGAGATGTTTCATGACGATCCTTGATGTAGAACTCTAAACAAAACTAAACTAAACCTTCTTGCAAACACTTGGATCATGTTTTGATTGTGTACATCTTGTGTCATCAATATCTTAGATGCTTTTTGGTGCAAATGTAGGCATCACATTTTGAACAATGTTGATTATTATGGGTGCACATACCTTGAAGTTTTTTTGGAGTTAGGTTAAAGAAGTTCTTTTGGTTAACAAAAAAACATGTCATCTCCTTCCGAAGTAGGTGACCATAAGTGACAGCAAGAAGAAAAGACATCGATCAGCTCACAAGTTTTGAAAGTGTAGACTACCAATGCATACTTAGTACATACCAGTCATGGTAAATCCCAAGAAGACCGCGGTCAAAAAGAACAGGGAGACGGTCTGGCTCATCAACTGGAAGCACGTTCAGCACCCACCAAGGAATCGGAGGAGACCTCACCGCCAAGGCTGCTGCAAAACTATACCTCCACGAAGACGGTTCAAAAATTGTGAATGTCAATAAAGCAAGCCCAAGCAGATCACCAAGAAATATTTTCAAAGGGTGCCTCATAGTACACTCTTGTGCTAAACTCGCCGGATTCTGAACTGTATCTCTATGTGCTCTTGCACTTCATTTCTACTCCCTGGCACAAAAAATCGGCATATATCTATGGCAGGGATTATCGTACCTTCCAAAGCCAGCATTGATATCCAGGACGTTGCGAATGTCAGCCACTCTGGATGAGCCCAAGGAGCGAATGTAGAAATCGGTCATGTACACCCAATAGTTGAAATCTGATGTGAAGACTTCCTGTTTGGCTCTTTGGAGACCACCAGCGGTGATGGTCTTCAAGCGTTTTGGTGGCAGCGTGAGGCGTGAGGTCCAGTTGGGATCCACTGGGAAGACGTCGGTGCTTTCGAGACATGGCTTCATCCCAACTTTCCTACGTCGATAGTCGGGGCGTTAGCTGAAGATCACGACATTCTTTAGCAGCCTTGACATTGTAACTTCACGGAGGGTTTAGGGTTTAAGAGAGAGGTGGGCACTCTCACCACTTGGACTTGGACTCTGGAGCTGGTGAGCACAATGGCACTTGTGTGTGATTACTGCAAATTGCAGGAGTCATGTAGACCAGTTTTTGCCACACGGCTAGTTGGTGGTTTTGAATTACCAGCTTCCAGCACAGCTTCTCAGCTTGGTTCATCATGTCTGCAACAACACGACGAAACTCTGCAAGTCAACAGAAGAAAAGCAATGATTGATGGCCCAAAGACCATCGTGAATAAAGAGATTTTGGTAGGAAATCTCGTAGCTCCACCGCATTGACATAAGTAATGACGCCATGTTAACAAGATTAAATATGAATGAAAATTGTTGAGCAAGCATGAACTGCTTATAAAAATACTTAAGGCTGTTGAGAAATGAATAAAAAAGAATCTTCAAAGTTATGATGTCTGTCAAGGAAGACAACCTTGCAAATGTTCAAAACATCAGGTTACCATTACGAATACAATTACGAACCTGACCCTGCGACGCCTTGATTTGACACATCCATAAGCCACACAAAAAATCCACCGTTGCGCAGGATGCGATCAGCCTCAAACAGCAGTGTTCCATCTGCAATCACATTCATCAATTGTAGACAATTCATTATCAACCTGCTCGAATATTCCATTCCAACGAATTCTCGACTGTGATTTATGGAAAAGCATGTAAATATTGAAACTGTCCATTAATATGAAAAATGACAATCTATGCACATGGCCAACCAAATCCATATGCCTACATGGTCGAGTTTGGTTAAAATATAACTCCTCAAAGACTGGGGTAGTCCAGATTTCCAATATTGTGAAAATGTATTATAAAATGCAATTTAGAAAGATAATTGCACAATGACTCTCAAACAATAGTTGTAAAAATATGATCCATAGATTATATTCATACGATAAGATCAACTACTACTGTACAAATGTAAAGAACTAATACAAGAATCCTAAAAAAATCAATGGATGAAAAAATGCATTCTTGTGTGCTTGGGATGTATTTGTGTTCATCCGTTGTTCAAAATTTGAACGCGTGGTCCTTAAGGGGTTAATAAAAGCAAAAAATCCCTTTTCATACAAATGTGATGTTTTCATGAATATGACATTGTGTTTGCACGCCACAATGTATCGATTTTTTTTTTTTTTTCACAATGCACTATTTGGACTAAGTCAAAATTGTGAAAATTCACGTTGGTACGTGAAAATTGAACTTGGGATGCTTTTTTCATAAATGTTGGTGCTTCGGGTACATAGCTTGCACAATAAATTTTAGTCCACCCCATGTTCAATTCCTACGAACCGAGGTGAATATTTTAAAGTTTTGAACTCCTGTCGCACATCGATGCTTCGTGACAAGAAAACCAGTACATCGTGCAAATACCTTGTTATGAGAGTAACTAACCACCATTGGAGGTCTGGGAGATGTTGCAGGCAATACATACCAAGATAAATATTTTAAAGTTTTTGAATTACGTTGCACACATCGGTGCATCATGACCAAAAAATCCGTACATCGTAGCGTGCAAACACCTTGTTTATGAGTGGAACTCACCTTTGGAGGTCCAGGAGATGTTGCAGGCAGCGCAATGAAGCAAGTCAAAAGCTTGGCTGGGAAAGGGAAGACGCTGCATTGAAGAGCCAGAGTCCAAGCTGTGAGTGAGCAAACCCGGGAACCCGCGCTCCATCACCAGCTGCACCCCATTCTCCGGAGAGTCATACGCAGACAGACATAGAGTGGTCACTTTTCTCATTCCCAATACGCGGCTCAAGCTCCCGGTGCCACACTCCAAATCCAATGCCACTCGGGTGGTAGTCCCAATTCCCAGCTCTGGAACGAGCTGACAAGAAAGCATTCCCCATATCAGTCCTCGATCACGCCTGAAGGAACATTTACTGCCTAAAAGGTGACCTTTTACACGGAATTACAGAATGTGCAATTAGAGAGGGTTGGTTATTCAAAAGGAGATGAAGGAGACCGTACCTGCATTAGATGGTTGAGATATGATTCTGCCCCTCTTGGATACATTGGTCCCCCCGGTAGGAAGACAATTGTGGAGGCATTTGCATGCACCCAGGCCCGAGATCGCCTTGACTTCAGCAGGGGCGAGTGTAAAACATTTTGCACTCGTGCCTGAGGAAAATTTAAAAAAAAAACATCTTCGTAGAATGAAATGCGCAGAACACCAAAAGCATTCATTTTTCCCAAGAACAATTGAACAGGTTGGGCATCGGACGAGAGGCGGAGTTTCATGATATTGAGCTTGCAATTTGTGATCCAATTCATGAAACATGTTCATGTATTAACCTTTGTAAATCTGCACTACTTTGAGAATCCACTACAGTATCTCACATGACTGGCCCAAGATTGGTTGGCTTTCTAAACATGATTATCATTAAGCAATCTTGTACTCACTCAGACATACCTGCTATTAGCTCCTATGTTATTAAAGACAAGATAGCAAGCCAACATACAAACGTCGTATTAACATTTGATAGAATTAGCATGACGAAGAAGTAGTATACTGAAATGTTTCACTGAAAAGCAAAAACTTGCACAAGCAATCACATTCTTGGACAGCAGGACAGATTCAAGATATGGGCAAGATGTGGGCATAAAAAATAGGAAACAAACTGACGAAAAGTAAAAATAAGGAGATGGAATTGCCATTGCACCTTGAGCTGTGACAGAGGCCACTTATACTGGCGAACATAGTGCGAAGGCACCGTTACCAAACAAGGCTCCCTCCCTTGCCTGGGTGGAAGACCATCTTGCATGCTCTCTATACATGGTTCGACATCCTTGAGCTTCTCCTGCCGGGATTGTTTTCTACAAGTTTTGGAGTGTGGCCATAGCACAAACCAATAAAATCATTTTGTAGTTCAAAGTAAATGGAAGGTGACTAAATCGTTACAAAATCATCAAAATGAATGAAATTTTGACAATAGTAAAATGAGTATTTTCAATATAACAATTTGGGAATATAGTATAGTCACCTATGTAGTCAAAATAGGAAGAGATTGCCAAAATAGTAAAATTAGAAGAAATTCTCTCTTTGAGTATCACAAACCTGAAACTGGAATCAACAGTTGTGTTTTCCACCTCTGGAGGCAGAATTAGCTCCATCCCACCATGTTTGGATTCATTCAAGTGGGTGTAAAACCTGTGTTTATCTTCATTAAAGAATGTTTCATCCATGGAACCATCTTCGCCCAAAAATTTGATTTCCATCACCGTTCCCACTATGGCCTGATTCATGGCATCCCGCCAGTTGGCTTCCTCTGTTGAAGGAAGATTGCTCATAAAAGCCCTCCAATTGGACTCCTCCGTGTGGCGGGGAACCCATTCCTGTGAACCCATCCCGTGGGTACATATCGATTAAGAGGATGTAGACGACTGAAACATCTCATTAAATATAAGTTGAAGATCATCTACCACTAAAACTTGGAACCTTCATGACTTGTGAATGTGGTATCCAAGTAATCGTGCATCAGAAAGCTCTTTCATTAGTTAACAAGAACAAACATAATCTTATAATAGGAAATCTGCTCATTGCCAAAAGTGATGATTGTGACTGGAAAGTGACAGTGGACAACGACTGAAGAATCAAAGCCGTCTCATAGTTTCGAGGGCTTATGGACCATAATTGATATCGTATCCAAATAGCATGTAGTCAACTGCATTGGAATCCCTCTTGAATTAAACAACTGAACGTCGAAGGAATGGGTTTCTTCGTTCCTACCTTAGAAGTTTGCAAAAGCTTGGAGTGAAAAACCGTGCCATTCTGATACGAGCAGCAGGATTGATCTAGGTTAGCAACGGTATGCGTCTGCTTGGCCATGGCAGTAACGAACAATAGCAACAGCTTGACTTTGAAACACCTTGACTGCCGAAATGGATCTAAACAACCTGGGCTTTCCTGCATTTTGCCAATGTCGTTGAGAAACCTGAAGTTGAAAAGAGGCATAACATTTTATAAGCAAGTGCAAAGGTTCCTCTCAGTAAATGGTTTGAAAAAGAACTATTTTAGTCACCAAATGCACTCCAAGTGCAATTAGTTAACAATGATATGGGATTTCAATAAACTTGGTAATTTTCAGTTAAAATCGCAAAAGTTTGTGCAGCTGTACAATACTGAAATCGAAGTCAATCCTAGAGTAGAGAGTGAAAGGAAGAAGCACTTGCGCACCTGATTTTGACAATTGGAAAATGGCCAGTTTAATGATTGCGTTCTAATCTTCAGCGAAAATACAAACCACAAGCTCAAACAAGGTCTTGGGAGCTGGAGCCCTGAAAACTGTGACATGGACTCATGGGGATAAGTCATTCGCTTCATATTGAACGCATCGATCCACCAACAAAACTTGCAGTGACAGGATCTGAATATTGCTGCGAAAAGCTGGACTCCATCCACTGCATTGTACCATACATTCCACTGAGTGTCCTCCTATCTGGATCATCAACATGGTCCAGTGATTGTTTTAAGGGTGAAAAAGGAGCATTTACGTTTAAATTTAGTTTTATTTCATGATTTTTAGTGGCCAGTCGCCAATTTCATATGACTTTCTGGACATTTCACGGCCCTAAAAAAACGCTGCCACGGCCGTTAGGACATTCCTAAAGGTGCAAGAACAGAGCCAAAAAGACAACAATAATAGGGTTCAGATTATTCTCGTGAAATGGATAGACCTTAACACTAGCATTCTTCAGCAACGTTTTCAACATTAGAAGTTGTTACCAAACTCAAGGAGGTGGCAGGTAAGGTTTTCAATACTATAAACATCATGCTTCCAACAGTGGAGACTCATCATTCCCTACTTTCAGAATTGAGAAGAAGTCGATAACAATTTTCAAACTCATCTTCGCGCTCTGTGATTATTCATCACGCTTCAATGGTGGAGATTAATTCATGTTCCTCTCATTACAAAACTAAATATCAGATGGTGTTTCAAAGTAGTCTCTCCTCGTATCAGTCGTTCATTCCAACATTCCAAGCACTCACAGCCTCCTAAACTACTCTGAAACTCACTCATGGACCTCTCATTCCAAGCACTCACCGTCCAACATTATTTGCCTCCTAAACTACTCCGAAAAAACCAAATGCTGTATTACGTAAAGATAATGAAAAATGAGGGGTTTTAGGGTTTTCTTGGGATAGCGAGCAATTTTCACGTAATCCCCGCATTCGGAATTCCATTGATACAGAAGCAACAAGAGCAATCTGAGAGAGAACATTCAGGGCGATCAAAGCAACATCCAAGACAAAGAAAGTGTGACAAGGTGGTGTTGCAGCGACTCTACATTTAAAGGCGATCCACGGAGCTCAAAACGCAAATCTTGAAGAAATTGGAAAGGGAGTGACAAGAGATGAACCGTACCTTAAACCAATTTTTAAGAGGACTCAGAACACTGACCGCGGCAGAAGTTCAAAGAGAGCTCCCTTCCAAGCTCCACATGAAGATTAACGGCTCTACGGACAACCCTGTGGCACCTCCCAAAGATCTCTCTGGAGGGTCATTTTTTAAGCTCTTCATTCCCCCCTCAATCGGTCATGAATCGCCTTGCATGTGCCAAGTCTACCCGTACATAACTGCCATGAACCTAAGCCTAGCCCTAGGCTAAGCCAACTCCCACAGTTTGTAGCATTCACTCATGTTTTTCTGCCCACTCAGGGGACTGAGGTTCTTGCTTTCTATCAACTTGCAGCTTCAATAATGAAACATTCATTCAGGGCGGTGTTCAGGGTAGCAAAAGAGAAGACCTATCTGTAGTGGAGAATTTGTTTTATGCAGTAGGGCTTTAGAATGGCCCAAGCATCCAAGAAGACATGCCACAAAGTTTAACAGACATAAGGTAAACTGGACGTGTGCCCATATTCGTACATACTGTGCTTGTGATGTCCAGTGTCGTCTAGATATATACCCAGGCAAGAGTTTTAGCACTTGAACTAGAAAACAACATATCCCAGACTCATACAATGATGAAATGCATCCACATTCAAGGGTTGGTGTTTGGAACGGTTGATCTGAATATTCATTCCATGAAAGAATATACACTGATATATGCCTACAAGCTTGAAGAAGACGCTGTTTTACATTCTCGGTACTAAGGTAATAGGACCAAGGAGACTAAGATTGAAGACGGCTAGGTAGTTCACTACAAGGTGCTGTTCAAGTAAACGAACGTCCCTGCGATGATAAGAATGCCAACCGCAATGCCAACAGGAAGTGCGCTTCTGCACATCAAAGAATACAACAAAACACAGAAAATTTTGTCAGCAACAATTCGGAGTAGTTGGACGGAACATCATGCTTGCAACAACTGTTCAAATCATTGTGTAACCTCAATGGAACCCAAATATTTCTGCGAAGGTGGCAACCAAGCATAGGATATGGAGAGCATGACTGTACATCGCAATCTTGTCCTTTTTTATGGTGCCCTTCTCTTGAGACTTGATTGAGCATGATTTAAACAAGATCCTAACCATTGAGGTTATGTCTGGTAATGTGAGGGTACAGCCTTGTTATGAAAATAACACAGACTGGGCCACTAGGCATGATATTTCTTATAAGGAATTTTTTCTTTCTAATTGCCTAATCCATGTTCCCAGGCGCCCAGATCAATCAATCAAATGACTTCAAAATGAAGCAAAAAATAAGAATGAAAAGATTCAATGGAGATGCCGGAATACCAGTTCAATAGGAGATGCTTACCCAGCTGCTGCATTAGCACTCTTCAAATCTTGCTTCCGGGCCTTTCGAGCTGCCGTATCATTAGCGTTCCTGGACACCGGAGCGTCATAGACCTTGAATCTCCTCTTCGGTGCAGAACACACTAATTTCCACAGCCAAGGACATCCTGGTGTTAGTCCAAGCTTTCAATATTTCATGAATCATCGATATCCAGACAATATAAAAGGCCGAGATTCTAAACGTAATGCATTGGAATGTTCAATCACCAATCAAAATCTCAATGGAGCCCATTTCTGTAGAGATGGCAATTCAGCATCAGAAACTACTTTTCAGACTATGATTGAGCGTGACTGCCTAAGATCCAACCATTGAGATTATATCTTGTTACAAGAACGTAGAAACGTGTTGAAAGATATAATAAGCCACAAAAGTGGCAACGGATGTTAATTTCACAATGAAGCTCTGCTTTCAATCCAAAACCTCTTCAAAAGAAAAATATGAACGCTAGTATAAAGACCAGCATGAATTAAGTGTCTGTGCAAAACCTCTTCAAAAGAAGGACGACACAGAAATCAAATTCTAATCACTGGAAATCCACAGCACATGAATTCAAGAATCGCATCTAATTAGCTTGGATTAAATGGAGTGACCAAATAAGAATGTGGAAACTCTTAGTGCCGAACAGAAGATTTCAAGCAAGTTACGTAGTTCAGCAAAGTACCAGGGCAGGAGTAGTCCGAAGACAATGATTCGAAAGGCTTTCTCTCATTGTAGATGTACCTGTGATGAAACAGAAATCAGCAATGGGTAAACACATCGTTATTAACGAAGAAACTTAGGGCATTAATCTTCGTCTTTCCAATTCTCCATGAAAGAACTAAAAATGGCAGTATTTCAAACCAACTTTTATCAAAAGTTGCGTTTCAAAAGATCCCTTACCAGTTCAAAAGATCCAAAAGATCCCTTACCAGTACTGTCCAACTCTTTGATTGAAATCCAAACCCTAACTAACCACCCTGCTCACATTTGTCTAGGTCAATTAAATCACTGAGCTAATCAGAAATCTAATCACTAAATTAGTCACTCTATTAACCAATGTCTCAGTCAACTGCAAAGAAGGAACACATCAAATTCCAAAGTGCCTAATTCTCATTCCGCTGAATAGTACTGCTCGACGCTATTCACAATTAGACAAATTCCACCCCCACAAGAAAAGAATCATTAAAAATCTTCCGAAGCAAAGCTCATCAAAGGTGCATGAAGTGTGTCACGTAATCGAAGGCTAGTTTCCGACCAGAGATTATAGAAAAGAAATTAATTAGTTAGAATGTGTTATAAATAATCAATGAGAGTACCAACAGAAGCTTCTAGAATGTCGGGACCCCATTCTTCCAGTACGACATCGTAAAATTGTGTACTAAAAGTTCAATGAGAGTATCCCCAGGATCCAATTCTTTCACTACGACACACTTAGAATGAGTGCTACAAATTCAGTGACAGCATCAACACGACCCCATTCTTTCACCCCAACATAGTTAACCTCTGTTGTAAAAAACCCAATGCGAGCATCACCAGGAGCTTCTCGTAAAAGAGGGTGACATTCAAAAAGTCTCAGAGTTCACAGCATTCACTGCAATTGAGGGAACGGCATAACATACCCGCAATCTCTGCAGATGTACGACGTCTTCGCCGCAGCTCGCATGGAAATCCTGGGCGGGACGGCCCCAGCGGCTGTCTCCGGCATCACCACAGCCGCGGAGAATCCATTTCCGCCGTTGTTGAAGGCACTCTTGAGCGCCATGCGGTCCGAGGGCGCCCGCAGCCCCGATCTCCCCTCAATCAACGTCAACTTCGGACCATGATTTCCAGCGCTCGCTAAGCTTCCCACCACAGCTTGCGTCGACAATCCAGCGGCTGCCATCGCCACCCAAAAAAAAAAATACAAACCCAAGAATGTGTGTGTGAGAGAGAATTGTTGGGCCTCAAATTCTAGACGGAATTGCAAAGGATTGTGGAGGAAATGCGAAGGAGAGACGAGGCTGCGGGAGTGTGGACTGTGGAGAGGAGAGAGGATGAGGTGAAGTCACGGGATTGGGTGACTGTGGGGTCACGGGTATGGGGTTTGAGACGGGCTTGGGAAGGGGCGTGAGGTGGATGTGTGCCCTTTGGGTATGGAGGGTCCCACCTAATCTTATTATTGGACCACTCATGTTTTTTTGTTTCCTTTAATTAATTAATTTTTATTTCTGCTCATTTCCAGTTCGGAACATTGTGAGTGCCAGATCAGTTTTGATTTGGGTCTACATTTGCCACGTCGACACCGTTAAAAGGAGTTCTTATCCACAACCCAGGCTTTCCGTCACACAAACTAACCTTGCGAGGCCTAAAGTAGAAACACCCATTCCCATTCATTGAAATGAAGGCACCCAAAAGCATCAACATAAGCAATTCATAGTAGTTGGAGGCACCTTTTTCTTAAAATGATATTTTTATAGCATTAGCAAGTGAAAATCATGAATATAAAAAATAAAAATAAACAAACAAAAAAAAAGATTTTTTGGATGTGGTATGTAATTTTTATGATTTTTCAAAGTGTCGACTCCTTATACCACTAAAACTGTCACATAGGTGGATCCTAAATCAAAATTTGTAAAAATTCTCAATCACCAAATCAGAGTTAAATATGTGTTCTTCACATGCATTAGCGAATTAGAGTTAAGCATTTGGAGGACATATTACTGAAAGTCGAAGAACACATTTAGTGGAACCTATATTGAAATTTACAAAAATCAACAGTCACCAAATTAGAGTTAAGTATGTGTTCTTCAAATGCATCAACAAATTAGAGTTAAGCATTTGGAGGACACATTAACAAAAATCTAGGAAAACATTCAATGGTAGTCTAGGATACAAGAATGGAAACATGGATGCTTTCAGGTGCCTTCACCTTAAGTATGGTATGCCAAACTTGAACATTGGATTTACAAAGTTGATTCATGGTTTTGGAAATTTGACTTATTGTTCAAAATTTAAATCCATGGTTATAGATCACTTCATCCAAAGTTCTCAAATACCTAAACCCATATCCTATGCTCTTGGACTCTAGACTTACAAATTTAGGCTCACAAACTAGCAAACTTATATACATCAATACCATATTACAACAAGTTTTGAAGTACACAATAATCATTATTTATTCTTAGTTCCATATAACTCTCAAAGTCAGTTTAGGTGCACTTTACTCATCCTATAACAATTTTCAAAAAACATATCCTTTAAAAACACAAGTACAAAAATAGAGTATTTTGCAATGCAACTCAATTCTTCTCCCGTAGTAAATAAGGACTAAGATAGAAGTACCATTGAGGTCATTAGCAAGGATGTTTTGGATGTGTAATATAAAATAATTAATTGATAAATCTTCTCACCAACCTCCATCGTTATTTGTACTTCTTGAAAAAAATTTGAAATTAATTGGATTTTTTGCTATATTTACTAATATATTTATTTTTTGCTAAAAACAATTATAGCAATGATCATTTTTCTTGAAAGGAATTGAATTTTTTACAACAATAGACAATTCATAATATTAACCCCTCAATGCCCTAGGGGCTCAAAAGTGGCCTCACATAGTTTGAGTCCAATCAAAGTGTTGTAACCTTTGCATCCAATGTTTGAATTCAATAAAACTAATTGAAAAAGTTGTACATATTAGTCTAGTTTGTGTAGTAAAATTTTCAGATCAATCCAAGATGTACTGATTTTTCGGAAGCCAATCGAAGTTCATAGGTTCAATTTGAGTTCACCAAATTGCATTTGATGGTTGCAACTTCAGGGGCTTGTATCTTCTTCGTCCAATGTTTGTTTTCAATAAAATTTATTGGAACATGTTTTCCTTGAAGTCTAGTTATTGTGGTAAAATTTTCATATCAATCCAAGTTGTTTTGAATGTTTTGGAGCAATTCGAAGTTCAAAACCCTAATAGTTCTTCATTACAGTGAACTTAGGTAGCTTATTTCTTCATACAATGCCCGTTTTCAATAATTTCTTTTGGAAAAGTTGTGCATACCAGTCTACTTTGTGTGGATAAAATTTCATATCAATTCAAGAAGTTATAAGTGACTACGAGTCATTTTAAGAGAATGAAGTTCAGCCTTGGATGTATTTTTTTGCAACTTTTCTTGACATTTCAAAGCCATTTCGCAGATAGAATGAATCAATTGAATGATATTTTCTTTCACCAATGTATTTGTATGCTGATTTTCAAGCACTTTATAGTTTAAAGTTTTTTCATTTGAAAAGGTTTGGAAATCAAATTTCACCTCCAAGTGTGTTGCAAGGAAAATTTCAGCATCCTTTTTCAACGCTAAAACATTATGATCTTGCAATCTATGTGGCCAAATGACTCCAAATTTGATCCACAACATCTACAAGATTGTACAGTTGAGATTTCTATACCTTAGTGACATTTAGACTTGTAACATTTCACAAGCAATGATGTTCTTAGACCCGAAAAGGCCTTGGGCCTTGAGGGGTTAACCCTGAAGCGTTTTGACATCCAATTTTTGAACTACCAATAGATTGAAATTCAAGTTTCATCCTCATTACTGCATGAATGAAAGTCATCTTAATTTGTAGAGATACTTTGTGAAGTTGTTGTCCTATCTAATGATTAAATTTGGTGTTGTTAGAATTTGTATTTTTCTAAAATTACAAATGTAGAGAAGTATGTCAAGTGGTTGATGAAGCCCAAATTACACTAATTCTAGTTCAAAACTAGATTTACAAAAATGAGGTTACAGATTTAAAGAACACAAAAATTTCAAAAAATCATTGTATGAAGAGAACCTCATTTCAAATCCATTCCAACAAATTGCACTAAAAAATGGTAATATTTTGCTTGTAATCAAGTTAGAGGGAATTCCTCGGGGGGGGGGAGTACTTAGAGTGTCCATAACAAACCATGTGCAAACAAAACTTTGGACCCCCTATATACTTTTTGAATTTTAAATAAAATTGAATTAAAAAAATATGAACACATTTTCCTACTTTGAAAGTTTATGTTTTGAATTATTGATATTTTTATTTGTTTATAATAATTAGTTATAAATTTTTGAAGTAAAAAGATACACTATAGAATTGAAAAATAACTTTCACATCCCTATATTATATAAGAAAAAATTGTCTAAAAAATAAATTAAAAATTTCTAAAAATAACTATCTATTGAAAGCTCATTTTGAATTAGATATTGATGCAATGGTCATCTAAATGTGTTCTCTATAAATATTTGAGTTGAAAAACATGCCATTTTAACTCATTTTCAACCTCTTCTACCATTTCATATTTTATTTCAGTTGAAAATTATGGCAATAGAAATCTATAGTCATTATTAAACAATGGTCAAAATTTTAGGTTGAAATTATAGTTTATTAGAAACCAATTGTTTGCATATAGTTTGTTGTAATAGAACTAAGTGCACCCCCCCCAAGGGGAATTCTAAAATTTTCATTTCAAAATTCATAAAAAAATATTGGTAATAGCATTGGCGAATCTAATTGTATGGATGGAATCTAAAGCTCAAATTCTACAACTCTTATTTGTATATGAATTCCAAAATATTCTTCAAAATAATATTTTATGATGATTTTCTCAAATCATAAATTCTAGAAAAGACTCTAAATGTCTAGGGGTTAAGTATCATAAACATAAGAGTGACATTTAAATACAAATGGAAGAGCTAAATTTAGCTCAATATGATATTTGACCATTTCACAATAGCTTGTTCTAGTCTTTCAAGAGTTACATTTATGATTTTCAATTACCAATGTGTTAAAAATAATCTCACATGTTGATTACATGTCAAAGTATGTGGAATTGCTTAAAGTGTCAGTCATAAGTCAACTCCCACTTTAACCCCTGAAATACCATCATACATTTTTTGGTAATATAGAAATTTTGGGTAGGTACATATGACTAGAGATTTGCATATTTTAGGTTGAAATTTCAATAGAAGGTGGGGACAAGGAATATCTTTCATACACACCAAATTTCATGACATTTGAAAATATGAATCAAAAGTTATGGCCAAATATGTTATTTTTTTCACCGGCTAGCTAGTATGGGCAAATAAGAAAAAAATCACTTTTTTGAAGAACAAAAATTTGAAATTGGTTTTCTAGAATTATATACATGGGAAGCTTTGAATCATTCCATTTTGATCAATGAGATGAAAGTTATGAGCAATTTTAGTTTGTGGGTAGTTATAGATTCTCTATCCTAAAATAAACTTTGAAGTCCTTTATCTTACTCAATTTTCAATATTTAAAAAAATAAATAAATCATAGAATGTAGAATGTTTAGTATAACATTGGAACCATTGAGATTTGCATTTTTCAATTCCATAATTAAATCCTTAACAATTTAATATTTTGAATCATTCTCTACTACTGTCTATTTATTATTTTTTTCTTATAAGTTGTACAATTCCAAATGATCTGAAAATTTTCAAGCATGTGACCAACTTGTCTAGGAAAAAGAATCCAAAGAGTAACCACCACTTTGGACATTTTGTCTAAGGAAAGTGAGCTTGTGAAGTGCAGTTGCTTTGTTTTTTGCAAGGCTAAAAAAATGATTTCAGTGAATTTGAATGCTTATATCTTGCAATCTATGTGGTGGAAATTTCTCAAATTTTTTACCACGTGTTTTTAGGTCAGGATACTACAAGATCCTATAGTTATATGCGTAAAAAAAAATTCAAAAATTTGGTACTTGTACTAGAAATGGCAATTTTGGAGTGTTTTCGGTGAAAACATAGTGAAGGAATTTTAGGGATTAATCCTTGAGGGACAGATTAATGACCATGGAAATCATCCATTTTGGTATTGTATGAATCCTTGGCTTAAAAGAATTCAAAAGAACTCATTGAAAGTCAAATTATTATAGAAGACCTTCACACAAACATTAAATGTTTCTCAACTGCATTGGAGAACTATTTCAAGCCCGTTCCCCATAAAACATTCTTTGTTGGGAATCAACCACTCCTTGCTAGACCCTAAAAATAATTTTAAAAATAATAAAAAACTAAAAAAAACTAAAAACTAAAAAATATTATAAATATTACAAATAAGACTTTTAGAAACTTTAAAAACTTCATTTTTTATTTTTTTATTTTTTATTATTATCAGATTTTATTTGACGTGGTTGTAGCTCTACCACATCAAAGCATTGAATTTCATCTAATGATTTGGAGGATGAATAGTTGCACTTTTGTCCCCTATGAAAAATATTCTTTGTCATTAAAAATATTCTTTGTCATTCATTACCCCAAAACGGCCGCATCTTCGTTTAAGGATTAAGGTGCACAAAGTCCCACGACATCCTCAAACTTAGCCATATAGAAAAGGAGGACCTTGTGCAGAAAACAAGATACTATGAACACCGACACTCTCAACATAAAAAGCTGCAGCTGCACTGACATTGATAAAGAATGATAACAAATGGGGACATTCTCTGGACACCCATCATTTACAAGAGTCTTTTGTTTTCAATGCTTCTCTGTCTCTGTGAGGCCCACAATCCAACCATCCGTTGTAAGTTCAAAATGTGAACCACCGACCAACCAACCAACCAACCAACCATCCATCCATTCATTCAAATGGAATGATAAGCATTCAAAACGTTTTGTCCATGCCGTAGTCCACGAGCTCCTGGAGCCCTTTGTTTAATCTACTGGCAGCCAAGCGACATCGATCCTCCGTCAGTCCCCCATACGAAATGCGGATGAACCCACGTCCTCCACTGGCACTCCCTGGAATGACACTCACGCCATGTTTCTTCACCAGCCATCTGACAACTGCGACGTCATCCGGTACGTCGTCGTCGGTGGCGTGTTTGGGCAGTTGCGCCCAGAGGTAGATGGCGCCCTCTCCTCCCTTCACAGCTCCTTTCCCCAGAGGCGACAGAGCTTGTAACAGGACCTTGCGATTCTCCCCGAGCTTCATCACCTTCTGCGACACCCACTCAGGTCCCACTTGCAAAGCGGCCAGCGCCAATCTCTGCCCAATTATGGAGGCGCAAATCGGGATGTTGTCTTGCACTTTGAGCAACTGAGCGCCCATGCCTGTCACTCCTTTGGGATATGCAATCTGCACAGGGAAAACCGAAAACGGGGAGATCAATTCCACAACTGGTTAATATTACAAGTTCCACACTTGAGAGCATTGAGTTTTGACGAAGGCATACTGGACAGAGACAATTTGCTCCACTTCAAGTAATAGAGGACATGAACTCCTCAAATCCTCCAACTAGCACTTTCAACAAACTGGCGGAAGTCGAGTTTTGTCAAGCATTAGAAGTGAAAAAAAATTCTTGGAAAAGTTTCATGAATTAGAGTTTGTCACCATTCTCTTTGTCAAGAAAATAGGAATGCGGTGCAAGCCAAGGAATGTGGACAACTGATCAATTAGAATTCAACGAGTTTGGGGAAATCGAATGCAGCTCCCAATATTTCATGTGAATGGAATGCACTGAAGAGTTATGGCTGAACCTACAAGCAGTAAGGGAAAAAATCAACAAGAGACCAAGAGTTTCTTACATAGCCAACCCTCCACCCCATCATGCCGTATGCTTTTGAAAATGAGAAGATGTTGAGTATGTGGTCGCCTTCCAAGCATACGTGTTTACAGTCATCATACATGAAGTACCTGGTCACGTGCACATCCCCATTGTCAAGAATAGTGATCTGAAACTATTTGCTATATAATAATGGAGATTTTCCTGGAGAATACAGGAGAGGGAAGTAGACAGAGGACAAACTTGCATCAAAGAGTCAGGAAGCCACAATTCAGAGCTTAGGGGGAAAAAAAGGAGAGAAAGTGCATACTCATATGTATTATCAACAATGAGCCAACACCCAGCTTGCCGGCACATCTCTGATATTCTCTGTGAGGGTATCAGACACAGAACTATTGGTAAAATTTCCAAATCTGCATTTCAATTCTTAACCCTTACAACCTGAAATACTCGTAGGAAGTCCACTTTGAAGAATTCCTTATCGTTAGTTTCTAAACATATTTGTATCATCAAATATCTTTAGGCCGTCTATTCTTCACCTTTTCAATGGTATGTCTACCAACAATCCTAAACCCTTTTAACTGTATAGATATAAGCAGAGCCACTTTTGCCCACTACGCATTTAGGAGTTACAATACCCAGAAATCAAGTAAATTTAGAGCTGAAGCCAGAGATGTATCCCCAAAACATATAGAATCGCAAACAACACCTATAAAATGCCTCAACAACTGGCCATCCCAAATTCAAATCGTCATTACCTTCAAGAGCGTCTCAGGAACATACGTCCCGGAGGGGTTGCCAGGATTGACAATAGACACCACCTTTGGTATACGCTTCGAATCTCCACTCTTCAGTAATTCTTCCAACCAATCTTCCAAAAAAGACACCCAATATCGCATGAAAGTCAGATCGTCTTGCCATATCCGTAGAAGAAGAATAACTCTAGGCCTGAGACTAAAATGAATGAATAGTTTTCTGGCGCAGTTCTACAAACTAGACCGCGTGGACAGTTATATATAGTAAGTGCTACCCTTGGTGCCTGCAATCTATGCCACGGACTAAGATATCGACATTTCTAGTGTGTGAGAATTATCCAGATGTGAATACTGGAAGCTCAGCATGACCTAGCTAGTAATGAAGGAGTGGCAAGAGATTACCAACCTGCATCTGGATGCAAAGCACTATCACTGGGACCCAAAACAATGTCAGTTACCCCTGTCATTTGATAGGCCATGAAGGCGTTGAAGTAATAGGGCACAAACAAAACCACCTTGTCCCCTGGATCGCATAGCGTGAGGACCACATTCACATAGGCCTGTACGCACACAGTCCGTCCCACAATCTTGTAAACTTCAAATGACATGGAACATTAGATTAAACAAAGAACTGGTTGGCTCTGGACCAAAAGAGAGGAGGCCAATTGCAAAAACACAAAGCTACATCTACAGTGAAGTGAGAAAGTCTAAATATAGATCTTATGTATAATGTTTGTTGATACTCGATAACCAAGCTTCTCGTGACATTTAACTATTTCAGGTGCACACAAAAGAGACAGAGCCTCTCATAGCATAGCTGCTTGTATACATAGATACTCGAGACAATGCAAACTACAAAGAAGGTGCTACGACACTATAAACACTAAAAGGATGTAATCAATAGTGAAGGACTTCCATTTTTTTAAATAAGACGGTCCAAGTACACCTGTACTGGCCATATCAAGACTCATAAAGTACTAAAACATCCAAGAAGAGACTTGAACTTATAAGTCATACTAACCTGGTTAGCACCGGCAGTGACCATGACCGACGAATTGCAGAGCTTATTCTCCCGCCTTAGCTGTGGCATACAAACATGATGCTTTTGTCAAATTGGAAAAATGTCAAGAAAATTACTTCCCTAGAGTAGATGTTACAATCAGGTGATACTGTCCCTGGTCCCAAGACTTTATAGGTTTAAAGAAGAATGTCAAATTTGGTATATAAAGATGAGGCAAGACTTGTTTTGAAGTCAGAAGAACACCTTTTCTAAAAGAGCCTCTCGGAGTTCTGGCAGACCCTCGTCCGCACCATAATGGCTTGTTGTAGGCTCGTCGACAAGACTCTTAATTTTCGTTAATGCTTCTTCCGGTGGTTGCCAATGCACTACACCCTGCCTTCCCCCACCCTCCTTCCAGGTTAGCAATGCATATGTATATGTATGGGAACGGATCATCACAATATGTAAATTAAAAAATTAAAAAAATGGTAAACATTCACACAATGACAATTCGCAGCGTCAAACAGTGTGAATCAACAAGAGAGCTGCACCTGTGCCAATGATATTACATCTGTTGCTCCTCGTAACAACTCCTGCATCTGCGGATACAAACAGAGCATTCGACTGGATGAAAACTTCAGAAATCGACGCACAGTACTGAACAAAATCGCAACGATCTCTATGCAGCACGAATTGGTTTAATTAGACTACTTCAGCGTTACAATTTCAAGATCTTGATATTGGCAATGTACAAGCACACTGTCAAGATTGTAGACCTGGAAAACTACTGAGCTCTAGACTTGACTAACCTCCCCTTATTACAAATGCATTGAGCAGCACATGCAGGAACCAGAAGAAACTTAAACTCTAAGAAACTCTCTCTTCACCCTATTATTACAGAGGTCGTTCCCCATTCGCACAACTTTGACACTTAAACCGACCTTGTGTGATTTCATACTAGACTCAAACTGGTTACCACACTCGTTTTAGGGATTCAAACACGATCTGCAAGAATAATCTCAAAATTCTCTCAAACTGGTCTTGACGCAGGGGTAAAACAGATAAAGCATCATCGTCTGATGTCGGAACACAAGGAATAATGTCAACGTTGGCTAAAGTAGAGGCTCCATAAACCATACAGCGCATTAGATGTTCCACTGACCACACATGTGAACTTTGATTTGAGTTAAGTGTGTAAAACATTAATCTATTGACATTTAATTTTTTGCAATTGATTTTTAACTTCACACAGAATAAATGTGCAAAATTTGAGATGACACAAGTTTCTAGATTGTTGTAGGCAAAGGCTCAAAGTTCATCGGTATGTTGAAAGGAACCTCTCCCTTGCTCTATGGTGAATGGAGAGTTTACATTACATTTACAAACACGCTCCGTATCAAAGATCACCGATCATTAAACTCATCCTGTTTGCCATGAATTTCGTGATTTTAGCTGTCGTAGAGAAATTGCTCTACTTCATCAAGTAATTCTTGGTCCACGACAATACCTGAACCATGACAGGAGTCTCCGTGCCCAGCACTCGCCTCGCCAATTTCGGACCCAATGTCGCCATCGCCAACCAAATCGTCCACAAACACAAAAATAAAACGCTTCCTTCAAATCCTCGAGTACACGAAGTTTATACCATTAATACCGGTTTCACTGTTGCAGTAGGGTAACAACTTCGAGGATACTCAAACTGTTCAGTTAGAACCTAATCCCGAATCCCGTACTGATTCCTGTGAAAGCAAAGCAGCAACTCAGTTGTAAGCATGAGTCTATGGCCACTGATCTTTGTATGGCCACAGGATTGTCCACTGCCGCTTCCGATGGTCTACAACAATGGCACACTCTGAACGATTGCAGAGGAATTTCAAACACATTGATCTAAAACAAATTTGGTTCTTGCACCGAAGACACCCCCACAGCTCTATAGATCTCCCAAAATCACTCATGCAGATACTAAGAAGTGCTTAATTAATGCGAGGCAAATCGCATTCAATACCTTACTCATCTTGGTCAGAACGCACCTCGTGATCGTGATTCTCCCCAATTCCAAAACCACAAGAACAATGTCGGAAAACGTAAAATCTCGTACACTCTCCGACTTCTGCAATTCAACCCACCGGAAAACAGAGTTCACGAATTTCGCTACGGTCTGACCAAGTCAAACGCGAATTGCAAATTCGATCTACCTAGGATCGAAGCAAAACATAAAAACAAAAACAAAACGAAAGAAACGCAAAAAAAAAAATACACAAAATCAACACTCAAACAACAAAACAACAACCCTAGCAACAAAACTCCCAGACGGAAACGGCAAGCTGTAAGATTACAGTACTAACAACACGACGTGGCTACCCAAACATGTCCGGTCACAACAAACTCTCTGCAACACACAGTGCAAGATGTACAAGGAAAGATTACTTCTCACTTCAAAAGCTCCTGACAAACCACTCACACATGGAATACAAGAAGAAGCTACCAATGTAAAAGCCACGCACCGTTGCGGATTTGGGAGAGAAAGACGAGGGACGAGAAGAAACATCAACTGGGGAAGAAGACGAAGAAGGAGAAGAAGAAGACAAACTCAAAGATGGAGCTTGGGAAAAACCTCAAAAGAGCAATTCTTTTCTCTTTCTTTTTCAACAAAATTGAAACTACTACTGTAAGTGCAAGCCCTTTTTTTTAATCCTTTTTTTTTTCTGGTAGGCTGGAATCTTTCGTGTGAAAATGCTTGATCGACAGGCCGTGGTCGGGGGAGCCCATCATGAATGCTGGTTTCCGCTTTGACTCTCGTGACAGACCTTGTCGCAGTAGGGTCATTCAAGGTATAACCCAATTTAAGTTAGTGTGGACACTAAATTAGTGTGCCCCGTGAAATTTCTTCAGCGGACGAGCATGACAGAATTTTACGAAAGGTAGATTTCGGGGATACTGGGTTATTTTTGTGGTTTCAACTGACATCAGTGTCAGAGGTTGTCCCCCCTCCGAGCGTGTTGCCAGAGTTGCGCAATTACTGGGGAGACTAATAAACTATTAGCGTGGTGCAGGAAATTACTGTAGATTGGGAATAGTGTTTTTTTTTTTAATGTTTTTTAATGTGTGTTTTTTTAGAGGGGGGGGTGTTTTTTTGTTTTTTCTTGTTTTTTTTTTGGGAACAAATGACTGGGAATAGTGTTTCACTGATTCACTTCCTGAAATGGTTTGAAATCTTTTAAAAGGGAGATTTGGTCGTGCTGATTTTTTCCACTTTGACTGACATCAGGTTGGGTCAGGGGACTCAGGGCTTGTCTCATTCCGAGCGTGAGTGGCGCCAGACTGTGGAGAACATGAGATTAACATGTATTAGAGTGGGCTGGAAATTACTGTGTACGGAAACCTCTGGGAACGCTGGGTACTTTCGAGTGAAAATGTTGGGTACCTTCCAAAAGGTAGATTTGGTCTTTCATTAAAAGAAAAAAAAAAAAGGAGAAAAAAAAAGGGGAAAAAAAAAGGTAGATTTGGTCATGCTGCTTTTTACTGCTTTGACTCGGAGTGTCAGAGATTGTCTCCCTGAGGCACTGGCGAGGCTGGCTGGGTGACGTGAACACTGCAATTACTGTGGGTCTGAAATACTGTGACCTAAAATAAGAATGAACTGAATGATTCTGCCCCAAGATTGTAGAGCCATTGAGAATTTGAGGTCTTGCGTTTTCTTAGCTAGCAATAAGGTAAAACAGCCCATTGTGGGTCAGAATCAGGAATTTGACCTCATGTTGTTGCTGAAAATTTTCAATTTTTTCCCCCACATTAACACAAGTGTGAGAAATAATGAAAGCAATTGAAATTATGTTTTTCTTTTGACAAAGTATGAATTTGTTGTGTATTTTTGAAGTGTTTCAATGCATCATGGCCCAAAAAAGTTTGTAGACTACCTTAGAACCAACAAAATCTGAATCCATCATGCTCATTTGGTTCACCTAAAGTAGTCATAGTATTTTGTAGCTTGGAAGGCCTAAAAAGTCAATTCTTATAATGAATTTACACTGAAAAGTTGGAAGTTTTTAATGAAGTCACTAATCATTCCATTGTTGTCATGTAAGACATACATTGTGGCCAAAATATCACATATTGAAAAAATCAAAATGAGGCCATTCCCTAAGTGTCTACTATGGGTCGTTTGACCACAATGGGCTATTCTACCTTGTATTACCAAATGGAAAGACTAAGGCAACCACCCCATTTTTTATCACTTAACTCCCCAAAGGCCCAAGGACATCTTTTAACTAAGAAAAAACTCACAAAATTGCCCCTATTGTTGTGTTCATTGAAATTTTCAGCAAATACTTTTTTTTTAAGAAGTGGTAAAATTTTCATGACATTTGACCATTCGAATTGAAAGATATTATCATTTGAATGAAAGTTGTTGTTTTTCAATCTACCCAATAATTTCAAGTGCCTTTGACCATTGATTGTGACAATTTTTACACTACAAATTTCAAAATTAAAAATTTATCATATTTGTTATATCATGTCTCAAAAAAAATTTAAGTCAAAATGGACAATGTAATTTTTTGAGCACATTTTTCACCACATATTTTTGAAACTTGGAAATCCAAATGGTGAATTGAAAGATATACTAATGCATTACAAGTTCAAAAAAAATTGAAAAAAAAAATCTTCTACTTCAAGCTATAGAATTCAAGCAATCTTTGGAAAATTGGTTCACCTCCATTTTTAGTTTGAAACCAACTTTATTTTTTCCATTGGGAACTTTGAGCTTAACCTCTTTCATCCACCTTCCTTCAAAGCATCCACATGGTGGCCACACTAAGTATGGGTTTGAAGCAAGGTATATCATGTGACGTAATTTTGTTGTTTGAATATTAAACTATAAGAAATCTAAATCTATTAAACTCTCTTGCATGGCTTCAAAAATATTTTTAATTTATTTTTAATTTTTAATAGAGAAGCAAAGCTCTTTATGTACATATGGGGTGGTAGAAGGTAGAACAACTTATGTGGGAATGTGGGATATGTAAATTAGAATTAGTAGATGCTCATCCTTTCATAGTTAAGTCAAAACACTACAAGAGAAAAGGGGATTTTAAATGAGTTTTTTAAGTGTAGTCATAAATATAAAATTATAATTAATGACCTTTAAGGAGATTTTTAATTTTTAAAATTACTAAAAATACATGTATTTTTAGTAAATTTTACTGAAAATCTCCTTAAAGGTCATTATTTATAATCTCATCTAGGATATACTTAAGAACTCACTTAAAACACCCTTTTTTCTTGTAGTAGGAATTGAGTTTGAAGTAGAATTTCAAACTTCATTTAGGCATAGTAAAATAATCTTTTACAAAAAACTTTGATGTAAAAAAAATTTGTAAACAAAAATAATTTTCATCTCCAAAAATCCATTTGAGATTTTGAAACTCCCAATCAAAAGTTATGAACAAATTTTAGAGAAGAATTGGAAGGAAATTTTTATTGACGTTTTTAAACACTTTCTCTGAATTTTGTCTATAACTTTTGATTAGAGGCTTTAAATCTCAAAAAGTTTTGTGGAGATGAAATTGATCTTTGATTTTACAACTTTTTTTAGTTCAAAGGTTTTTGGAAAAAAAATATTCTACTATGTCTAAATGAAGTCTAAAATTTTAATTCAAACATAATTATTAAATTTCGACTATGAACGGTTAAGCTTTCATCTTCAAATCACCCCATATCCTTTGACAATTCATGATGGATGATAGATTTCATTATAAAAACAACCTCTCCACCCCAACCTCCAACCAAATGCCAATGAAGCAAATCCTCCAAATTTTCCTTCATAATATTTAGTGGCAATAAGAAGGATTGTCCTCCCTTGGATAGAATGGTGTGGAATATTTCACATCCATGAGTAGCTAAGAAGGCACAAGTCAAAAATTGTCAAGTCTCTAAATAACAATTAGGCAACTTGGTCAATAGTAGTATGAGATTAATTATTTAATTGTAGTGATTGTGTTGTGTATAGTCAATGGGTCACAATTACATATCATTGGGTTGGTAGCAAAAGAAATTCCAGACATTTTAATAAAACTTAAGAAAAAACGCATTCATAGAGAAATGTAAATCCAATATCAAAATTATCTCACTTTATTTTCCAAGACATTCATGATTCTTGTTGTGAAGGGAGATATCAAACTCTTTATACACATATGGAGCGGTAGGAGATGAAACAATCCACGTGGATATGTAAATTAGTAGAAGCTTTTAAACTGCTCATAGTTAAATCAAAAGCAAGGATTGTGTTCAAGGTAGAATTTCAAGCTTCATTTAGGCATAGCAAAATAATTTTTTTCAAAAAGCTTTGAACTAAAAAAATTAAAAAATCTAATTAGATTTCATCTTCAAAAATTTGTTTGAAATGTTGAGCCTCCAATCAAAAGTTATGGACAAATTTAAAAAAGGGGTTGGAAGGAACATTTTATTTAATATTTTCAAACATCCTCTTTGAATTTTGACCATAACTTTTGATTGAAGGCTTGAGATCTTAAGAGGATTTTTGAAGATGAAACTTCTCATAATTAACCAACTTTTTTTAATTCAATTTTTTTTAAGAAAAATTATTCTTCTATGACTAAATGAGGTTTGAAATTCTGTTTCAAACATAATTTTTATATTTATGCCACATTTAACTACTTTTGAACTATTAAGTGAATTTTGAACAAAAAAGTTTAAAATCTCACTATAAGAAAACGGTGTCCGCCTTGGACATCCAGCCAAAAACGACGTATATCCATGTAGACACGATACGTTGCACAAGACGTCAGGGTGTCAGGTCGAGAAAGTGGAGATTTTGCGATGATGTCTGTGTTAGCATTGCTAGATTGCAGTCATAGCATATTGATGCTACAAAAAACGTGCATGCAATGTAAGGCATCCAAGTGGACATCAGATGTTTTTCAGGATGTCCACAATAACATGTTTAGCCACATCATCATCTTTGGTCAAACATACCTCACAAGTTTAGATAGAATTTTGGTGCGGTCAGAGGTAAAGTGACTACCCAAGGCTAAAAAGAGGACAACGGACAGGTGGTGACTCCTAAAAGCTTATGTGGCATTTGATGTGGCGAGATGAGGTGGTTATTGTGTGACGTGGACCAATGAGGTGGCGAGATGACGTGGCTATTGTGTGACGTGGCATGATGACGTGGCTATTGTGTGACGTGGATAGGGGTGATGATGTGGCATGCCACGTCAGCAGTCGCGACCAGTCCATGTTCCGACCTGGGATGTCTCCGTGGACATCACACCTGACGTGCTGACGTCCACATTGACATCACTTCTAGCATTAACATTTTGTACTTCCTGCGACTATAACTTCAAACCACATGCTATCCATGGTGCGTTTCATTACGTCTGACTGGACGTGTGGGCGTTGTGAAAGCAACTGTAGGCGTCTACTTTGATGTCAAAAATGACTCCAAATGTTCATTTGAATGTTTACAATGACGTCAAAGAAAATATAACTAAGACATATAGATGTTCTTTTGAATGTTTACAATGACGTCCAAAAAAACATAATTAAGACATGCAGATGTTTTTTAAAACATCATTTCAGACATTATTGTATTCATATTCCTACTCATATTCTAGTTTTGTATATCCCATATGATTTGTCATGCTGTCTACACCCCACTAGTATAAAAGGCTTGTCTTCTCATCGATTAACAAGTGGATATTTTGTATGGCATATTGTATTTTGTATGGCATATTGTATTTTGTATGGCATATTGTATTTTGTATGGCATATTGTATTTTGTATGACATATTGTATTTTGTATGGCATATTGTATTTTGTATGGCATATTTTATATATTATATTTTAAATGACATATTTTGTATGCTGTGTTGTTATATTGCATATTTTATATTGTGTACAACATATTGCTATAGTCTTTTATAACATATCACATGATATAATAAAATATACCTCATGTCATTGTTGATGTCAGACGAGACATCATGAGAAGCATACAGTTGTTTCACCTGATGTTATTCAAGATACTCAGATGTCCACATTGATGTCTCAAATAACATCATTAAATTTTAAAAAGACAGTTTAGGAATCTCTAAGAAATGCCACGTCAGCATCCACGGATGCCACGTCAGCCAATTTTGTCATCACTGACGTGACATGCCACGTCACGTCACTGCCACGTCGCTGCCACGTCATAGACGGGCAATGGATGAAAAAAATGACACTCTGGCTTTCCCGTGCCTATGTGGCAGCCACATGTCAACTTCCTAAGCCCCCCGTTGACCGAAGTTTTTTTGGACATCACGATGTCTAGCCTAAAAATCTGTGTGGACGTAGCATGCAAAATGCATGTCCACGGCAGCATGGTCTAATTGGACGTCCACCCTGACGTAGACACGTCAAGCGCGATGTCCGGATGTCAAAATTGCGATGTCTCGGCGGAGACAGTTTTCTTATAGTGTCTTCGGATAATTACATATAGAGATCTCTAAATGTTTGTATAGATCTTCAAGTGTTTCATGTTGATTGATTTCCTAATGTTTTGTATTATCTCCAAATGACTATTTTTTCTATTATTAAATTTGGACCCTTTGAAAGTCCAAAAGTAATTAAATAAAACATATTTGATAATGAGTAGTCAAGCTCTCATTTTCAAATTATCCCATAGCCTTTGAGGAGTCATGGTGAACAATTGATTTCAATATAAAAATAGCATCTCCAACCTTCATTTTCACAAATGTCATCAAAGCAAATCCTTCATTGGAACATCAAAAAAAATTTGATGGCAATGACATTGGTATTTGATTCAAAGAATTCTTAAGATTTTTGGCACACTGTTTTAACAAAAAAACTAAAGCACATTGTAAATGGACTGCCACAATTATGGTACTAAAGTTGGTGTAATTCCCCATGTGGATGAGGCGTCAAGAGTAGAAAAGGCAACCTCTTTGAAGGCTACTTCATGTTATGTTGATGGCAAATTCATCAAATGATATTGGGATTTCTTATTTATTTGTAAATTAAATTCTTGGATCCTAAAATTTTAGCTATTAAACCATGGCATGAAATTTCAAGGGCTTTGACATGCTGAAAGGTTGGCCAATAGTCCTAGTCTTCACACCAACATTTGTCTTTCTAACTAGCATAACTTGGGCATCTGCCTTTGATCTCAATCAACCAAATATTGGTAGCCTAGATTGCCCCTCGAGTTGAAATTTACTTAATCTCCCCCCCCCCTAACTTCTTCACTCAATATCATATTGAAACAAAAAAATTATATAATCACAAAGTTCTTGCAAAACTACACATCTTCAAAAGGTTTTGTAAAAATTCAACTTATAGGAATCTACCTGAGCTCCAAATTGTCCCTTGAGAATACAATGTGACTTTAGGGGTTAAACAATCTAACATATGTGTAGTATGGATATGGATGAGGGGAAATTTTTTAACATTAGTGAAATAGATTTTAGAAGGATTTCATATTTTTTTTACATTTTTTTCTTCAAAAAAAAATTATCATGATTTTTTAGGTGAAGATTTCAATCAACCTATTTTTGTTATGTAGGTCACTTTATTTTCAACCATAGGGTGATTACAAAATCAACAATGCTCTAATGTAAGTGATTATTGTGGCTTCCAATGTACATCTTGTGATCATTGTATGCTTTCAATGTATGCCTCCTAGACATTTGTACTACTCCTTTTATACATGAGTTGTCATCTAAACCACAATTGATCAAAAACATAATAGCCTAACTAGCAAAAATGGGTCCACTACTTCACCTTTATAAATATTAGATTCGAACTAAAATCCCGTCTTCTTCTTGCAACCAAAATTTTCATCTATAATGAGCATTTTTCATCTGTTTAGAGTAATATTTTACCCGATTCACTATTTTCCATCTATTGTGATCTACTTAAATGATTTTTTTAAAATGAAAATGAATTTTCTTTCCTCCCACCTCAATATTACTACATTATAAAAAAAAACAAGTCTCTAAATTGCAAGAAAAAATTAAGCCAAGAGAATCCAAAAATTTGTTGATTCAATTCCAGAGTTTGTAGAAACATCACTTCACTTCAAATGTTATAATCTTGCAATCTATTACTCCCTCAATTTCTTTTGAAAAAAAGACCCATGTTTCCTTTGTATTTTATAAAGGAAACACAGGACTTTATGACTGCTATTCAATATTTCACCACACATTCACCTATTATTTTAATTCAAAGGCAAAAATTCTGCAATCAAACCCCAACTCCCTCTCTTTTTTTCTTTTTTTTCTTTTTTTTTTCTTTTTTTCTTTTTCCTTGTTCTTCTCTCAATTTGTTGTTTGCCATGGAAATGACAGTCCAGTTTTGGAGAAATTATTTGGTGCAACCTAATCATGGCTGAACTGACTGATAACCCCCTGTGGTCAGCTAATAAATAATACTATTTTTCAGTGTATTGTATGGTGGATTCAGTTTCATTTGACGTGAAATAGTGACGTGGTTGAAATTACTGTGACTCAAGTGCACTCGCGCAGTCCAGTCCAGCTCTGACTGGCAGATGATTTGCCTGCTCCTTTTCTTACTTATTACAGCACCCCACCCACCCACCCAGCCAGCAGGTTAATAAACTGAACCACTCAGTTTCCCTTTTCCCTTTTTCTATATTATTTTTTTAAAGCCACTCCTCGGCTCCTCCTAAGAATATTTCTATTTCGAGTCTGTCAGTGGGAGTAAGTGAGCACTATTTTATTTGGTTTTTATCTGAATTTGTACATCACTGTATCAACTCAGATGCCTGTCGTCCGTCACTGCTCCAGTCAGTGGAGCTCTAGTAGTCAGTCAGTTGTAAGCTAACGTAGAGTTAGAGCTCAGAGCCAGGTCCGTCAGGTCATAACTTAACATGAGCTTAAGCTTTCTGCTTCTGTGGGTCAGATGCATGAATCGTGCCGTGCTGTGCTGTGCTGTGGGTGTTTTTTTTTGGTTTATAACTTGCAGCAGAGATGGTCTCCTCTGCCACTCCAAACTCGCAGAAAAACAGGCATGCTTCAACTCTGCACCGGAGTCACTGGGACTGCGAGCACAAGGACGGTACATTTTAAAATGTTGTTTGCAATTTGGAATTTGGAAGGAGGGAGGAGGGAGGAGGAAAGCAATTTTCATGGAAGAGCTTCTGGATGTGCTTCCAATGATAGTAATTTCAAGCTTTAATTGTAAACCAATTGAAAAAAGGAGAGTAATGTCTGGATTTTGTATTTTTTTAATGTGAGATTTCATGGACAGTTTTCATTGATAAAGGAAATAAGGTAAAACAGTCCCATTGAGGTCAAATGACCTATAGTGGTCACCTAGGAAATGACCCCATCGTGGGGTTTTTTGAGTATGTGAGATTTGGGCCATCGATGTCTTACATGATAGTAATGGAGTGAATAGTGACCTCATTAGGAACTTCCAACTTTTCGGGTGTGAAATTCATTGTAAGAATCGACTTTTTAGACCTTCCATGATAGAAAATATTGTGACTGCATTAGGTAGTGAGATGAGCATTATGGATTCAAATTTTGTTGGTTTTGGGGTGGTTTACAAACTCTTTTGGGCCATGATGCACTGAACACTTCCAAAATTCTTAGGAAATTCATACTTTGTTGGAAAAATATATAATTTCAATTGCACTTGCTATTTCTCACACTTGTCTTTAAGTGGGAAAAAGATTTGAAAATTTCAACAGTAGCTTGAGGTCAAATTCCAAATTCCAACCACAATGGGTTGTTTTACCTTAGTACATAGAACCAAAGGAATCAATCCTTGGTGGCAATATTTTCATTTTCTACCACAATTTTTCGAGCTATTTTCCTTTCTTTTCTTCTCTTTTTTTTAATACCTATGGCAAGAGAGATTGGAACAAGACAATTGGTCAACAAAGAGTGGATTAACACAATACCAATTTCATGAGGAACGGTACAAGTCAGATAGACTAGAAGCCAGGTGCCAATAGAGCTTTAAGCAAAGGCCTCCATCTTCGGAAGACTCAATGTCCATGTCATCCGAAGATTGGATCTCTCACCAAAGAAATCCATTTGAAGCCAAATATTATCAAAGCACTTGAGGAAGGTTAGTTGGTTTTCTTAACATTCAATAGCAATGAGAAAGATTGCTCCTTTGGATGAAATGGTGTAGAATATATTTCACACCCGGTAGTAGCTAAGAAGATACCTATCAAGGATTGTCAAAAAATATTAAATTAGGACTATATGTGACTTATTTCAACTAACTTAGAGAATGCAATTGTTGTACTAGTATCCATTACTATTCTCCCCTTAAATAAAGTTGTTGAATAACATATTAAAGCAATTCCTTCAATATAATAGTCATGACTGTACATTTAAAATTATCAAAATTTGGACTTGTTTTAATGTGGACTTGCCTCAAAATTTAAAATGATAATAATGACATTTTTAGGCCATCAAGTCTTCAAATATGGTGCTTTAGTTTTGGATGAATATTGGGGATGGTTGCCTAAGTAGGGCAAAAGGTAGCCCCCGTCAAGCTATTAAATGTTATGTCATTGTGAATGCCCTATTGGTGTAAATTAAGAGTTTATTCATATTTATAATATTGTATACCAATGAACTAAATCGTCTTATTAAATGAATCTTCAACCAACTCAAATCCTTAAATTGATTGATAAGTCCCTCCTAGTATCTAACAAAGCATAATATCTTCCCAACATGGGAAGGACCATTACTTGGTTATGCAATGGTATGTTGAATCCCACATCTAGTTACATGTAACTAGTTGAGTGACAAAACCTTAGTTAGAAGATAGGCTCTATTTAGTATCTCAAGTCAAGTTATGTTGAATTACTAAATAATATGATCATATGTGATTTTGATATATTTAGTATTAATATGAATAAAAAGTTGTTTTTAACAATTAATATTGATGTGCATTTTTCTTAAACCCTTATCTTTTGAACATCCAACCAAGCAAATTTGGTTTCTAATTCACCCCAAGTGATTAGCAATTGTAAACTCACTATTAATATCTTTTATCATTATTTATCCATCCCAACAATGTCATATTCTATGACAACCTTTCCAAGTACTAGGTTAAAGAAAAAATGGGATACGTAGAGTGTAAGCCTTCAAAATAAGTATACCCATAATCACTACAAATAACAACTATCTTATTATAATAAACATAATTTTTTTCATAATTATAGAAATTACAAAACATATTAGTAAAAGTAACTTGAATTTCTTATTAAGAATCCAATTTAAAATCTTAGAAATTACTTTGATAATAAACAGTTAAACAAAATCACATAGCACAAAATCACATGCAATGTAAATTCTAAGATGGAAAGATTGTAATTGGAACAACTCATTGAATATTTTGGAATTTTTCAAAAAATTCCATGGAAATAGAAAATCAAATTTGGAAGGTTCATGTGTTTGCTTAAAATTATATTAAAAAACAACCATTTTGAAAATTACAATTGAATTTGAATAGCTAAAAAATTTAGGAAATAATTTGCAATGATGGAGAAAAATATTACATTTTTATTGCATTAATTAAGTAAATTTATCATAAATTATATATTCTTTAGTTTCTCTTCAAGAATCCATTGTTTCTTGATACTTTAGTTCATTGTAATATAATGGTTTTAAGAGAAATAATAATGGTAGAGGAAAAATAATTGTATTACAATACTGTCATATTCAATGTTTAAGGAAATCTTGTTACTAACTTTTTGGCTAGCCAAAATATGTCTTCACCTTCAATTACTTCCCTCATTCCAAGGTCTAATGAAATTGTATCACATAAATTTGGATATTTTTCACAATGTGAAAATGTTGCATTTTATTTGAATAAGGTAAAATCACTCAATAATTGAAAAAAACTTTTGAAGTCATGATTGTCTGCCAACATGTTTAATATTTTTATTCACACATAGACAAATTATAGCTAAACCTAGGTGAAATTCAATAATGGCATTTGAATATTGCATGCATAAGTTACTCGTTATCTCTATTCATTAGATGAAGAGAAGAAGATTTAATAGCTAATGCTTAAGCTAATGAAAACCAAGACTCCTTATATCTAAGTTTCTACACCCAAGTTCATTAGATAGATAGAGTATGAAAAAAAATCTCACACATTCGAATTAAACTGAATCTTGTTAGAATTCAAACAAGACGAGAAGGAAAATCAAATTGAATAAACTGCATTCAGTACTTAGTATGTGAGGTTGTAGGAGGATCCTAACATTATAAATGATTATTATAATTCAATAAAAAAAACTTGATTTCAATACAAATGAATTCAAGTCTAGTTATATAAATATATGTAATTACAAAAAATGTGACATGAGTTGTTAGGTAGATCCAACACTTCATATCCAATTATGATTCCAAAAACCTAATCCTTATTTTCATCCAATGTTAGTGTCTCACCTCAAAGCCATCCATAGTATATCGATATTTTATATAAATTCTTCACATTAAAACTACTTCTAATTGTCAAAATTAGGAGCAAGTTCAAAATAAGTTTTCCAACCTCTTAAAATTAGCCAACTACATCTAATCTAAATTAGATGTCTATAATTTCCTTCAAGATAAAATGATACTCGCAACCACTTGTAATCTTTTGTAATTTTGTATTAGAGCTACACAATTAGTCATGAGAAGTTTGAATAGTGCAAGACTCTGTGTAACACTGATTGAATTTTTTTAAAGAACATGGTGTAATTAATGTGATGAAATCAATTAAAATTAGTGTGAATGATAATCGGATGAAAATCACATTTATTTTGTAGAGATGGTATGAATATAATATAGACCACATTATATTGGATTTATCTCAAATATTGTAAACTTCTACATTTGTAAGCTTTGCAAGTTTCAAATTAATGTGAATTAGTGTTATCATTATGAGAGTTTGTCTTTTACCCAAGTGGGCTTTGCGCAAGTGGACTAAGGTAGAAGTACCTATTTACGATAACTGAAGCATTTCATCCTATAGGATATGGGAAATTTATTGAGAAATTGAGCTCAATGCATGTAAATATAAGGATGAAGAAGAATGCAAAAAGACAATTTTTTTTCCCAATAATGAATACTTTATTCAATATAAATATGGATTTTTCATAGCTTTGATACTTCTTTCTAAGCAAAGAGGGAAGAGAGGGGCTACTATCATAGGGGCTACTATAATAGGTTCTTCTATCACAGAGGCTACAAGAGCAACCAATGAAAGTTGAGACATTTTGTGCTTCAAGGGTATTCATATCAAGTTGAGTTTAGTGTTAAATATAGGCTATCTTTTGCTTTCAACTTTGAAAATTTGTAAAAAATTATTAGAGTGTCAAAAAATTATGAAACCACTTGGGTTGCATTTCCCTTGAGTTTGCTAGTAACCTCATCAATTTTTTTGGTCATTTAACCTTTGAAGGAATGGGGCTAAAAAAAAGTGTCTCTTTTTTGGTGTTGCTATCTTAGTTAGTCACCTTGGATGACGCTTTCATGAGAAGAATTAAAGTTTGTTTGTTGATAGAATTTTGTTCCAATAGTGTTAAGATAGGAGGCTCGAACTCCAACCGGGCATTAAAAACAAACATGACTAAGAGGTACATTTTGCTTTCTTCAATGTACCAACTCTGTACATTTGAGGAAGGTGATTGCTTTTGATGACCACCATTGATCACTTTTTATCAACTTTAAAAATTTGTAACTAATTCCAAAAAGCTCCAAAAAATATGGAACGACTTGGGTTAGATGTCAATTCCACTTGCCTTTCAAGGAAATTTACTGAAAAATATTTCAAGACGTTTCACCTCCCTAAAACTAAAATTTAGTTCCAGCCCTTACATGGTCCATTTATGGACCTCCTAGGTTATCAAATAGTTGTAGGGTACACCGATTCTTCATTCATGTATAAATAATTGTTTTCAGTCAAATCAAACCGGTGCATATAGAAATGTAGGGAAGTTTTTTTGCAGAAAATAATTCTAAAATAGATGTCAAATTTTAAGAATTATTTCTTCAAAACATACTGAGGAATATTTCTACTATTAGCATACATTGAACCTTATTTTTACAAAATAATTAAATGCTTTGACAAAGATGTGCTGGGCTTGTCCTTCGAGTATGGTACATGTTTGCATGAAGACAAAAATTCTATTTGAAGCATTGGTAGTTGTGTAACTAACAATGAATAACAAACTTGTGTTTCATTGCCATTTACCCTAAAAACAAATAGAGGTGCTTGAGTGTAGTTGTGAGATGAATTAACCCCTAGTTACTTAAAAATTAGATAGTTAATAAGATCACTTTTAAAGAATCATACTAAATAATTGTATTTTGTCCAAAATATCTATGGTAAAAGGGCATTGTTTGGTTTTCTATTTCTATTCCGTTTCCCATCCCAAATCCAGATGCATCGACCAACAAGACTCATGTTTTGGGGTCATTTTTAAACATCTTGCAAGGTCGGTTGATATAGATATAAACTCAACTATATACAATGAATTCTTGAATTTTTTTCTAATGAATGTCAACCAAAATAACTTCCTTATATTTTTCACTTCCTATGTTGCATAAAATTTTATATTATTATTATTATTATTATTATTATAGTTTTCATTCCCAAAATTCTTTAATCCAAGAAGGGTGCCAACCTATGACCAAGCTAGTCACTAGAAAATAATATAATGTTTGGACCAATAGGTGCATTCCTCATTTCTTCAATTATTTCAAAAGTCATCCATTGGTTACTTTGAGGCGAAATTAAAGGATTGAAATTAGGTCCTCTGACCTAATACCATTGATTTATGTAGATTTTTCTTTCTTTTCTCCATTGTTATATTATAAAATTCTTCTTCAAATATCCTCAATGGCTATTCATTGAATGAAGTGTACTTTTCAAACATTTGTCATCTATCCAATAAATGGTGAAAAATTTAGAAGTTAACACATAGTTGCTTTTTATTACTGAAAACTCTTAAAACTCTTGAATTGAAATTTTGCATTGACTCTTGTAGCCATGCGGATCCAAGTACAATACAATGCTACGACAAAAGAAACATCCCAATTTTCATATTTAAGAGTGATATGATTTATCTTTTGCAACACAAAATAATTGGTACAAAAAGCAATCTTCACTGGAACAATGAAACAATTTATATCCACAAACATGGAAAAAAACATGCAAATGTGAATGAAAAGGCATCCATTCACCCCAAAGTGCATATATTCATCCAAATATTATGATATCATCCTAAAATTTGTAGAAATTTAGAGGTTTCATCCACTTCACTTCTAAGGTTCCATTGTACATGTAGGGTACAAAATGAATTTTGAACAAGTTTTTGGAGGCTCAATTTTTGGTGAAACTTTTTGAAACTTTTTCACAAGATAGAAAAACTCATTAGCTTTTTAGGAATATAATTTTTATTTCAATCATTGCTTGAGAGTAAAAGTTATACAAAAGTAAGTTTAAATTTCAACTTAGCGAGCAAAGAAAAAATTCACAAAAATTTAGAAATGAAAATTTGAAAATTTATACTTTATATATTGTAATTTTGCCTACTTAGGCTTTGATTCATTCCATTTTAATTTGTGATGTGAATGTTATAGAGCATCTTCTTTTGTCGGCAATCAAAGCATCTTTTAGAAAAACAATGTATTGGATTCATTTTTTACTTCAATTTTCACATTTTTTCAGAACAAAAAGTTCCACAGGGTTGATTTTGGTTGTTAAAGAAATCTTACCATAGGAATTAGTGTGTTTTAATTCCATTTTAGAGCTATTAATGATTCAATTTTTTTCCTCTATTATGTACTTTCTTCTACATAATTTTTTTAGATAATGAATACCATGTTATTATTCTTCTATTACTTATTATTATATTATTATTTTTCTATATTCTCAATTCAATTCTTCATGATAAAAAAAATTAATTCAAAATTTACATTGCAAAAATTTTAAATTAAAAAGATTCAAAGTCTCATTAACTTAGTTAGCCAAAGGTGCTTCAAACCATGATATCTTCATTTATTTTGCAATCTATATAGTCAAAAGCGAGGTCAAAAGTTTTACTAAAAATTTTCCACACATTCTTACACTAGTCTATTATAAGATCCTACACTTAGATATGCCAAAATGTACCATTAAATTTTTTTTTTACTCTTTGCACTAGAAATGACAATTTAAAACATTTTTTGACAAAAAAAATTCTTGAGGCTTCCAAGGGTAAGAAAACACCAAAAAAATTCAAACATATCAAGTGGAGCAAATACATAACCAAATATCCCCTTAAATTTTTCTTACAATCTTTGAACTAAATTCGTGGGAGCTGCCCACCAAGGCAACCATGGTCGAAGACATTTTCATATTCATGGACAAGAACAACAACCCATTATCTTATTAATTTTTTTGCAAGGGAATCGGCAGACTTTTATGACTTTTAGTTCAACTCAACTCATGCCTATCACAAGAGATAGTTTGTTGTTGTTGTTTTTTTTCTTTTTTTTTCTTTTTGGTGCTAGAGTGCACCAAAAAAAATTTAGCTAAAAATTTCGAAAAACTTTGATGACTAAATCACCAAAAGACTTCAAATTGAAAAAAAAATATCAATCACCAGACTATGGATGAAAACCGAATTATTGATATGTGATATGTGCTAATGTGATATGCTCTATCCAATATGTGGATTGAAATGTTGAAATTTGGAGCACCACTATAACATGATTTTATATTGCCACTTTGGCACTTCTTATTAAAAAATGGAAGAAAAAAGAAAAGCCTTGGGATCCATCTCCATTTTCATGGAAAAAGTTTCAATCACCGTTTTCAAAAAGTAACTTAGTTACTCCATATATATTCTTTTTGTACCCCTTGTTTTCTGAATCTCATAATTATAGGGAATCTAAACAACAATACCTGCTTCAGTAACAATAGGTTGAAACAGAATGGCCCCCCTGCAACAATCATCACTTTATAAGCTAGGGAAGTAGGCATACCCTAAATATTATCCCATTTTCTCAAGTGCTTTGTGACACCTTTATTTGAAAATTTTGAAAAATGATGGTGTACATCGACATGTTACGTGTATGAAGATAGGGGATGTTTATGAGAAAGTGACAATTATGGGGTATTTATACCTTACCAAATCCATTTTTCATTTTTTCAATTTTTTGCATTTTGCAAGGAAAGGGTTTGTACCTTGGTTGCAACCCATTTCTAAAATGCACCCCTACATATTCTTGCATTAAATTGTGTAATGAATATTCATGAGAGGTGAAAGTTGATATTGGGTATGTAACCTATGATTAGCACTTAAATGTACCTTGCAACAATATGCTTAATTGAACAAATTTAGATGCACTAACTTTAGAGTAAGTTGCACTTCAATCCACAATCTTGGTTGGCCAATGATGAAGCTATCAACTTCCACAAATATGATTATGAATATAATATTACTTCTTCTTCAAAATGTACATTCATTCAAATGTGGTTATGTCATTTAACTTTGACTTGAAGTGTAGATTATTGGCAATTTCATCCATTCTAAAATGAAAGATACTTTGGATGATATTCCAAAAGTTCTAATCATGCAATTGTGTAACATATTGTTACAAATAAAACCAACAATTAGACTAATAATGTTCTCAAATTCCCAATATCAAGTGGTTACCACTACCCCCAACCTTGTTTTGCAAAACTTGTTACTTCCGTAACTTTTATGCAATCGTTTGGAGCCTCCACTTTTGGCCAACCATTGCGTTCTCAATAAATTCACCATGTCAACATAAATGCACAAAACAATAATGCAAGTTCTATTTAAGAGGTGAGTTAGGAAGCTGAATACACCATTTTGCATGAGTCTACTGAATCTGCCGGCAAGGAGAAAGTGGTGATGAAAAATAGCTTGAGCTCATTAAACATTTGTCACACCAAGAACCCACAATAGCAGAATATGAAGATCACAATCAACCAATTTGCTAACTGATTCTCACAATAGATTAAACTCAGAAACTATGCCAAGAAGAGCTACAGGAAAACAGTACCAGAACACCAGAATTTGTTGCAAGATCCTGCTGACAACATCCAAACGCAAACTAATTTGTACTCAGATAACCCTGATTCACGCAAACAGTAGCAGAAGCATGCTTGACTTACATTAGACACTTACAGGGAGGATCGCAAGGTAAAATACCGTACACAATGATAAAATATCACAAGAATTGTCACAATGATTCCAAGCAATACAAAACCTCAAATGGCACTCAAACGCAGATAATTTTTAGGAGGAAAAACAACAGGAGAAATCCAGTTGTTCACTGCAAACAGAACGAAATAAATTACAACCCGTAAACATCATAAATCACGCAGACCGAGAACACTGCTGTGGAGGTAATCCTACAACGAGTAAGCAGAGGACTCCTAACATATTGGGTCTCAGACCTTGAAGAGAGCATGTTGAGAGAGAATGTCGTTATACTTGTTTCTAATCACAACATACAAACTTTGATGAGCCCACACAGTTCAATCAACAAGAGAATTAGTTACGTTAGTCACGGTGAACATGCGACATGATGCACAAGCCCTTCACCCAATTCAATACAGTGGCAATACAAGTTTAATGTTGCAAACTATTCTAGTGTCCACTCCCAAATTGCCAATTCGACATAAGCATTTGAAAGCATTCACAATGACCTGCATTACATTCAACGAAGTCAGAAACCCATCAACATCAAAAGGATCCGATGAACCAATGTCAACATGATCCAATTACCTGAGAAACCAAAGCATAGGCAAAATCTGATAACTTCTCTAAAACAGAGCATTCTAAGAACGCTCACCAGTAAGCCCTACGCAACAATGTGAAGTTCAAGTATTTCATGACTAACACAATGCATGATAATCCTTGCCAACCCCAAAATCATTACATGAGAAGCGAATTATCAACAATCTTACGCAAGAGCTTCCAAATGCACAGTTTCCACTTCCAGGACTATCTCTTCTAGAACCTCTCTTCATCTTCCAATCTCAAAATGCTATGAGAAACTCTGCCACATAAGTTCTCCATGCCAATGTCAACATGACCCCATCAACCGAGAAACCAATGCACAGGCAAAATCTGATCAGTTCTCCTAACCAGAGCATTCTAGGAACGCCCACCAGTAGGCCTTAAGCAACAATGTGACGTTCAAGTATTCTAAGACTCCCACAATGTTTGATAATCCTTGCAAAACGCCAAAATCATTCCATGAGAAGTGAAGTATCAACAATCTCATGCAAGAGATTCCAAATGCACAGTTTCCACTCTCCAGATCCCCTCTTCATCTCCCAAAGCTATGAGAAACCCTAATCATGATGCCACAATCATTCTCCATCTTTGCAGATCCCGCCCTCCCGCCATTACTTCCTCCTTCGCCGCTTCCTCCCCATCGTTGTTATCACGGAGACGACGGCGGTCACTCATTCATCACAGGCTTGTTCTCGTTGGCCTTGGGCGCCCGCTGCTGGTTGCCCGGCTTCTGGTCCTCCGTCTTGCGCTTGTCTCCGGCGCCCTTCTGGCTCAAAAAGGACCGGAACAACGCCGAGTTCACGTCGTAAATCATCGCAAACTCCTGCAGATGGTATCGCAAACTCACAAAGATTCGATGCAAACACACGAAAGGGATGGAGGTGCGGACAAAGAACTGAAGAAAGCGTTTGTTTGTTTAGGAATTTAGGGCTAGGGTTTCGGGCATCGCGGGGCTACGAGCACTCTTTAATATCACATCTTCTGCTCTCTCCGACTTCCATATACAACCCAAATTTTTTTGCCAAACTTTGACGAAAGAAATTCTGAAATATTTGCAAGAAGAGAAATTCTAGAATTCTATAAAATTTTGACAAAATTTTGGAAAAAGGTTTGAAAAATGCAGGGAGGTAACTTTTTCAACTTCCAAAAAACTATTTTTACTGTTGAAATTGAACTTTTTGGTTGCTTTTAATTTGGCAATAAGCCAAGCTACTCCTAAAATGTAGTTTTTCCCTATTCACATGGAAGTGAAAGCTTTATAAAACTCAAGCAAATGCAATTCCAACTCTAAAAACCTAAAAATTATTTTTGATTTCAACAAAGCATGGAAGTTCACTTTAAATAAAACAAATGATTGTGAACTAATAAAAGAAATTGTTGTAGCCACATGGACCTTAGTTCTTTAAGTTATCAATCTAAAGAGAAAATATTAGCACTTTAAATTGTTTAAATATGCATTTCAGTGTTTCCCATGTAGCCATATTGTCAATTTTTGTTGATCTAATCTGTAACAAATTGTAGTTAAAATGTTGCAAATACAATTTGAATTTTTTGTTGCTTAGAGAATATGTTATAAATTTTCAAAAGCAATATGTTGTAAGCTCCTACAATTGGTCATGAATTTTGTAGGAAAGGCAAACATTTAAAACCTTGAAGCAATAGAAAGTGATGCCCAAATAGCAACACCCTTGATTAATCACTTTGATCACTTAATTAGGTTCTATATAAAAGACTTATTATTTTGCATGCAAATTTAGTTTGCAATTAGTAAAAAATGAAGAGTTCATTATAGATACAAGGCAATTTAAGGTGCCACTACTTTAGTAAGATTACTATAAAAATTTACAACAAATAATCAAAACTTGCCTACAAGTAGAATGAAAGGTTGTGTAAACTAGGAAATGACTACTAGAAGACTTACACGTAGTCAAATTGGTCATGTGGGTCTTCTTAAGGGTCATTTTCATATCCACAGAGTCCATGTCTTTACTAATGCTATAAAGATTTTTCTCTCTTTGTTCCATTAATATACTATTTACATGATTCTTTTTGAAGCTTCTTCAATGAATATCAATTGGATGAAGTGTACTTTCACAACATCCATTATCTACCTAATGGATAGGTGCATGTATGAATTGAAGTATATAAAAGTGAACAAAATTAATTAGATCTATAGGATTAAATTTAAAAACTATAAATAATTTGAGTAATAGGATTTTTTACATGAAAATTGCAATTTATGGGAAAGGTAGGGTTAGTAAATCATCAACTAGTTGTAATGTTTCTATTGCTTTATTAAGGCATAGAAAACAAATTTTACAAATTGGATGTAATTTTAAACATAACTAGTAGTTGGTGCTTGCTATGCTACGCATTCATCATTAGAATTTTATAAAAAAATTTATGTATTAGATAGAATGTAGAACAAAAATTTCAATAAATCTTCAAATAAAAATGACTAAAATCTTTGTATAATTTTTTTATAGGTAAGCATATATTGAAATGTACAATAGAAATTTATTGAATGATGAATGAAACATATGCAATAGTAAATACTATAAAAGATACACATACATTAGAATGCATTAGAAATTTGACTCCATTGTTACAAAAAATGGCAACCCAAATTGAAGAATTGAAAAGAAAAACTTATAAATCTCAAAAACTCTGTAAACAACTTATTTGTTGTGGAATCCAAAATTGCTTCAATTAAATAAATTTCTCAAAATCATTTGGTAGTAGCAATAGAAAATTGAAATCATGAAAGCTCAAAGCTCACAAAAGCACAAAATCATAGAAGTGCAAAGAAGTGTAAAGCCAAGAGAAGCAATGGATTTGCTACCTTTATAATATCATCCTATGGATCCTCTTTAATATCACCTTAATTGCAAAAACTATATTACTTCTATAATATCACTCTTTGTAAAAAGTGATATTACAGAAGTGATTGCAAACTGCTACTCTATTTTTGTAATATCACATTGTGTGAAAATACAATTTCTATGTATGCATGATTGAAAATATTTTTACAAAATATTTAAAATAATTATTTTAAAGACTTATTGAAATCATTATCATGTATTCTATTCAAATATATCAAAATTTTATTAATATGTGATACAATGAATGCGTAGCGTAGTAAATGCGAGCCCCTAGTATTAATGGTAGCATTTGTGATATTAGAGAGGGAGTTATGATTTTAGTAGTATGATAGTATTCAATCAACAATGCTCCAAAAAGAAATCCTGTTGTCCAAGCTTGTCTTCACCTCTCACAACCAAATGACAATACCCTAAAAGCTCAAGTATCCTCTCACCACTCACATCTCCCAAAACTATAACTCATAATGAAAAAATTCATAATCAAGAAATCCAAATAAGAAGAATCTTATTATCTTAAAATGACTTAGACCATAGCTATTACACCTTGGTTTGAAGCGATAGAAAGATAGGATAATAGATCCTTGCCTTTCCTTTTATCTCCCTTTTATCAAGTTTCATTTCTTTATCTACTCTTACTATTTCCATTTCTAGTAACTTTGCTACCAACTTATAGAATCCCAATAACTTAATCTCCCTTATCATTAGGCAATTATAATCCTAACAACTTAATCCCCCTTATCATTAAGCAATGAAGACGCTAAAACCCTAATTTCTTGGCACTACTAATTATCTTATTTTTTGGTAAAATTCTATGCTCTTGAGTACTTTCACTCTTAAGGATTTTTAGTACCAATAATTATTGGTATTCATAAACTAAAAGATTATCATTATGAAGATCATATTGAGCCAAATCTATTGACACATGGCACTCTCATTTGAATCATTATTACACTTCCTACAAGTTTGAAAAATCATTAAATTTTTTAATTAAATTTTTGTATTGTTGAATTAATAACCAATTGCTCCATCATTGTCTTAAGTTAAATATTAATATGGTTTGTTCAATTAATTTAGTTATTACCATTTGATATACCTCAAGTTAACAAGATTTATGCAAATGAGATTTTTTGCAATTGTCTTCATTTTTGACATCTTTGCATAAATTTCATTTTCATTTATGTTTTTTTGATTAATTATCTTATACAAATTGTTCGAAGTTTTAAGCTATAATAAATAAATTTTCATGAAATTGACACAAATTATAATGAAAAATTTGAAATTATTGATTTTCAAAAATTTGATTATAATAAATATTCTAATTAAAATGAGGACTAGTGTGAATTTATGTTTTAGGCCAAATGCCTTGCAATATACCAAATTGTGCAATTATGCCAATTTAACAATACTAATGTTGAAAATTCCATTATAGACAAAATCAAATATGAGGGAACCTTTAGGTGTCTATTGAAACAACATTTTCAAAAGAAGTTACACAATAATTATGGTTCCTCTCAATATTCATGATGGTTGTATAGATTTCTCTGAATTCATTCCTTATTGTTTCTCTTTATGAGTTTTATTTATTTATTTTTGTATATTGACAATGCATGTAGACAGGTTGATAAGATTTCCATTTTTCAATGTCAATGGATCTATCTCTTTTTCTTATCAATGTATTTTCTTGAAGAAAATTAAAGTCTTGTTGAGCATACACTACCATCTCAATCCAATTTGATTCATGCTTGATGCAAGTGCTTATTCTCTCTCTCTATACATGTATATGATTTCTTTTAGCCTAGCATATTCCAAATCTTGCATAATTGAACACAAAATGTGCTCATTATAAAACCACTCAATATCTAACAAAACATGCTAATAAATTATGAAAGTAGTATGTAAACAAATAAACAATCACAACAAACACAACAAAACTATCAAACCTAATAGTTTAGGTATGAAAATAAATGTTTTATTGTATTTTGAAAGCAATGTCAATAATATTTTTCATCTAGTTTGCTTAGTAATTTCTCCTCTAGTCATCTTTAAATAACCTATTATTCAAGCAATAGTTAAAAGAAACTTAGTCACCATTAGCAATAGTATCAACTGATCACTCTCATCACTCTATGCTTTTTTGACTAGGATGAATTACCCCTTGTTGTTCCCCCAAAAGTCATTCCGGGGGTGCATGCAAAATAAAAGACGGTCTCTCATCACTCTATGCTTTTTTGACTAGGATGAATTACCCCTTGCTGTTCCCCCAAAAGTCATTCCGGGGGTGCATGCAAAATAAAAGATGGTCCTCTGTTTTGTGTTTGATTAATTTTATCTTCTACACCTCTCTCAACTAATTTGAGGCCTCTAATTGCAAATGTGATTTCAAAATTTGCAAATTTTATCATGCGTGGCAAATAAAAAAATTCAGCAATTTCCTTTGGGGACGAGTGAGGGGGTGGGTTCACCACCCTCACCTGGCCTGCTTCTCCATGATAAGGCTTCTGCTTATTATTCATGTACAAAATTTTAAAAAATGACCGGACTTGCTGACATAAAATTAACTGGAGTATAAAGTTGAAACTTTGTAAAGTTGAAAAATCTATTTCAAGTGTATGTGAGTTCAAAATTTTGAAGTATTTCCTTTGATTTTATTCCTTTTTGTTCTTATAACCAAAAGTTTTATTCTATTTACAAACTGTTTACTCACAATTAATTTATTTTACATGATAATAATATTTTTTATTTTTTATTTTTATTTTTAAACATACTCTCATCTAGATCCAACAACTGAAGGTTGGTTTTCAAAGTAATCACTTCTTTTTTCATCATAGTTTGTTCTTAGATTAGAAGAGAGATCTGCTTCAGGTCAGAGATTCTAACCTTAATTTTATTTATAGGCTCTTGGCATTCAGTGTCTTGGTGATTATCATATGACTATGATCTTAGTAAACTCGCTGTTTCTCAAGATTTCGATTCTACTCTTACATCCCGTGTGCTCTCAACCTTTAGTTAGTACCAATCATGCTGTCTGCTTACTAAGACACAGGGCTACTCTCTGGTAACAACCATTTTGCTAAAATGAAGATGCACAGATTACCAATCAAATTACCACTAAAGAGTTACAAAACAAAAGTACAGAGAGACCAAAACAATATAAAGGAAGAGGGAGAAAACACAATTTTTATTCCCTATCATGGTCACTACTCATGGTCCTCGTTTGTTCAATGATCAGAATGATAAGGCATTAGACGCTGTCTTCAAACAACCCACACACAGTTTCAGAATTTCATCGTAACTTATCGCAGCTCTCATAATAGCCAGAGTTAACAAACTCCAGGTGAGAACATACTCATACCTTGAGTATACTCCGGCAACACGCATCGATCACCGACTGAGTGCCTTTGCTGCTTGCAAATGAAGGCCTGCGTGCGTGGTGATCCGTTCCAGAGCAGCTAACTTAGCCTCAGTAGTAGTTCCTCTCTGCCTGAGGAGCTTCATCGATCTTCGTCGCTAGCAGGCCTTCATTTGTACGTGAAATAAAGACGAGCGAGAGACCGTCCAGTGGAGGTACTGTACATGTTTCATTAAGGCACGAAACGTCAACTCTGTTAAATTGGCGGAATTTTTTGACAATTTCAGTAGCTTGCAATTGCTGGGCGGATAGATATGCAGATGAGTGTGCAAATTGCAATTCCTCAACAGCATTGTACGAAAGTGCTCTGCTAAGGGTAGGATTAATTTTCAACCCATCTGGCCATCTTCAACATACTGTAAAAACTAAAAAACTCAATCATTTTGTAGAGTTGGTTAGTGTACTAGATAAACTTATTGCAACATCATATACAGTAATAAATCATGTTCAAAGTTGTATATGTGAAAGTTGTAGCATTTTTCAGTTGTTTTATTAATACAAAATGCATTTCAAAAATCATTACTTTTCTTCCATTTTTCTATAATTGTAAACTTTCCTATATTTGTTCATGTTCGTGAAGTTGCCAAGCTGATAAAAATATGTAATAATGCTATTTTGTGTTAAGTTACAATTCAACAAGGTTCTATAATTTTTTGTTGGTACTTTGGCAACTAACTCTTTGACCACCAAGCTCATTGTTATCTCTTTCATGCATTGAACAATCCTTCATCATGGCAAGATTTGATTAAACTCTAGTTTTTGCTACTTCTTGCTTCTAAGTGTTGCCTCCTTTGCAGTGCACATGGCATGACAAACAACATTCTCTTGAGCATTCTTGTTGAGGAACTGGGCACTTCTACCAAATGAATGCCATGAGTATCAAAATACTTTGTGATATGACTCATAAAATCCTTAGTAATAGTAATGGCAAAAGAAATTGTAGTCATAGACTAATGATCTTGGTGCAAAAAAAACAAATGGTGCAAATACACAATTGATCCTATCTTTTGCAAGGATGGAATTTGAAACTCTATTTAGCAAGAAGACAATTGAATGCAATAAGATTGCATGCAATTTGACCTTGTCCCCAAACCTATATTGGATGAGAATTCAAATGCAATCTAGAATAGGAATTTAAGTGTGGACCAAATAGAGTGCAACATTTTATGATTTTTATAATTATTTTAGTGTTCTAAAAATATTCTTACACAAAAAGAAGGTCTCTTATAAGGCTTAAGAATGTGAGTAATTAACCCCTAAAGCCCCAAGGGTGATTTTTGTCAAAAACCATTTAGAACTACCACTTTTGTTGCATTCACCTAAGAAAACCCAAAAAATATGTTTTTCTGAAATCCAACCATAGGATCTTGTACTTAACTTGTTTGAAAACGTGTGGTAAGAATTTCATCAAGTTTGACCACATAGATTGCAAGATATTTGCATCCAAAGTGAAGAAAACAAATTTTTTTTGCAACTTGTTTGACTAAATTTTTTGGCTTTGAATCTTTTTAACTAAAAATTATTGCACTATTAATTTTGATTTTCTAAATTTTTATGTTGGATAGTTGAGTTGAGAATATAAGGAAAAAAATTCAACAAAAAGACACTTAATTTTCACTCATTAAAAAATTGTTAAGTAGAAGTAGGCTAAAGATTGAAGGAAAAACTAAATCATTAATAGCTTTAAGATGGAATTGACATACAATAATTCTAATGATGAGATTGTTCTAGAAAGAAAATCTAACCTTGTTTAACAATTTTTTTGGAAAATTGTAAAAATTGCATTCACAAATGAATCCCATAAGTTATTTTTTCAAGAAAATGCTTAGATTGCCCAAAAAACTAAGATTGTCCATAACTTTCTCATAACTAGTCCAAATGGAATGAATCAAAGCTTCAAATGTAGACAAACGTATAGGGTTTTAGGAAAAAAAAAATTGACTTTTTTTATTTTTTTGTGTTGCCCGTTGACTTTTGTTTTTGGCTTATTGTACCATAACTTTTTCTCCCAAGCATTGATTGAAACATAAATTATATATTCACAAAGCTTTTGGAAAACACCACAACTTCAAAAAATCTCAAAAACATTCATTACAAATTGAGACAATAGGAACCTACCTGGACCCAAATTGTCCCCCAAGAGGACAAACGGTCCTTTAGGGGTTAAAATAGAATCATTCAAAAGCATATATAATAAATTTGCCAATCACTGCACAAACAAGATTCAAATCCTTCTCTACATAAATATAGAGACTTGCATGATTTGAAATTTGGCATAATTTATTAAATGTCATGAAAAGATTCACCTTCAAAAAATAAAATGCAAAATGATTTCTACCTACAAATTTTATTGCAATTTAAAGGCAATGCACTTGAAATCTAATAAAAAATTCCTTGCACCCCTTCACTGCACAATGTGTGGCCATTGGGCGGTGATACAAATTTTTTTCCTCACCACAGTTAAATTGGTAGTTGAATCACGGTAATTGTGCAATGGTTGTTGTGTGATTCTTGGATATGTAGTGAATGGCCTGTTTATTTTATATTGTTCTATATTCAATACAAAGACTTTATATTTATACCAAAAGTTTAAAAATCTACCAATACAACTTTCACCTCTTAAAAGATTTACATATAATATTCAAATGCCATTTTTGGACTTTCACCCAAATTTAGTTGCCATTTATTATCATTGCCATTTGTGTATGATGAGCATTTGATCCTAACTCTATGTTGCTAAAAAACACACTTTAGTCCTTTAAGGGTTAACAAATAAGATCATTCTAAGAGAATTATGGCCATCACAAGCATTTGCTCAATTTCACAAATATAAAGCATCTCGTCGATTTTCTTGAAATTTCATCTTAAATTTGGATGGATTATGAATTTTTTCTTTTATCATTATTTGTACTTGGAGTCTTGATGAAGCATTTTCCACCTAGAATTGGTCGTCTTCCTCGAATCACTTCCTTCCAGAAACCAAACCCTAATTTCTCTCCTTCGCCATCGCCATCGCCGTTGCCATTTCTCAGATCTTCCATCTTCCGCTTTCTTCTATTCCTTCTCGATTTTCTTCCGCTTTTCTTAGTCATAGCCATGGTGTGTGATTCCGCCGTCCTCTTGGCTATTTTATGTTTGTTTTTTCAGTTCTCTTAGGGCGTTCAATTAAGGTGACGATTTCGGGGAAATAAGTTCTGGTTCAACTGTTGGAGGTCTTTATTGGGAGGTTGTTTTTTCATGTAGGATTGATTTTTTGTGCGATGGTTGCTTTGTTGCAGGAGGGTATGCAATTGCCTCATGATGTGTTCGGTTCTCACGATACGCTTCGACACGGTCTGCCTGCGTTCAAGAATGACGTGTTGGCTGTTCACCCTGTGGAGGTCATCCAGAGAACTGTAAGCTTTTGACACCATGATCTGGCTAATTTTTTGCTGCGGTGGAGAAGGAGAGCGTTACTGTGCACTTCTCTGCGTCTGATCCGGGGATAGGGTTTGAAGAGCACTTCAGTGCGCATGCTTTTGAATTTAATATAGGACTTTTGGGAAAAGAGATGTTTGTGAGCTTACAAAGTCAATTTGTTGTTAGATCACTTCACGAGCAAGATTAGGGTACCGGGTGCATTGTGAGGACTGCATGATGCCTGGAACAATTGGTGAAATTCAGTTATATTCTTTCGCTTGTACATTTGGTCCTGACTCTTGCAGTTGATATTGTTGGAGTTTCGTAATGAATTTCGCAAGTTTTTTGCGTAAATTTTACCAGTGCCTGAGTTTTAAGGGTTCCATTTAATCCAGAGGACTAGGTTTTGTTTGTGTCTCGAAGTTTGACTGATTCTGTGTGTGCTGCATTTGTGAAGTCCAAAGCTATGCAAGCTCAAACTAAGCGGACATTGCTGGAAAGGGCTTATGGTTCAGCGTTTCCCATGAAAATGGATATTGAGCGTCAAATTCTGACACGGTAAGAGAGAGAAATGAAATCACGATCATATTTTTTCACCTTACAGGCCATGTTCAGGATATTGTCAGTTGTCAGTCAAGTTTTGGTCTCATTTTGTATTCAGACTTCTAATTGGGATGACCTTTACAGATTCCAGCGCCCCACTGGCCTCATCCCTTCATCAATGCTTGGTCTCGAATCATTGACCGGAGAATTAGAAGAATTTGGGTTCGAAGATTTCTTGAATGGTTAGTTGATCTTGCCTTCACTGGACTGCGAAATAACACTTTCGATGCCTAGAGATAAGTTATCAGCTTTCTGTAGCCCTTCTAAGATTTTTCGAATAATATGGAGCTGGTCTCCAAATTATACTGGAATTGCCTTCTGGAATACGGTCTGCCCATTGTTCTAACTGGAAGTCTTGTTTGTGCAGATCCAAGGGATTCGGATACATTTGTTCCCCTGGATTTACATGAAGGCATGGAAGTTCGTCTTGGTCTTTCGAAGGGACCCGTTTCACGCTCGTTTTTTTGATTCTTAATGGAGCTGCTTATGACGATTTTAGATCTTCGGAATTGTTGCAAATTATTGCATCTGACTGCTCAAGCAGCTTTATTAAGCCACACCTTATGTACATACGATTATATGCTAATCGTCTTCTTTTCCGTTTCCTCTACCTATTTTATTGTAAACCATCTGGCGTTTAACTCACAGCAGGTTGTTGAAATGCTTGTTTTACAAGGATCGTTTTTGGAGAATTATAATGTGATGATTGGTTTGTATGTGACGATGTTTCAGTATCAAGAAGGCATTTCAATGATGATTTCATGTGCGCAATTGCTTAGAATTGTAACATTACTAATCCTGGTTTGGTTTCAGACCGTCTAGATCTGATATTCGAGAAACTATAATGAAGTATAGTTCAGCCTCGGATGTTTTTGAGGTCATTATCTTGGCCAACTCAGTCGAATCACAGTTGCATTTGCCTTTCGATCTTAGTGGAAATTTCCCTCGAATATACAAGATTCTAGTTTAGGCTCATTAATAAAGTAGTCCTGCCTTTCAAATAATCATAAGCTGGAAAGGATGTTGCAAAGGAAATAACTAGTAGCCTAATCGTATCATATTATATAAATTGAGGCAGGTCCTAGTCTTTCAATTCTGCACAAAATCTGATTCCAAGGAGAAATCAGTATTAGCTAGGCTTTGAAATTGAATTTATGCCAGTCGGTTAGAAGTTTCTCCCCGATTTCTCGTTAGTTTACCAACCTGTTCAAAGTCCCACATTGAATTGAGAGTAAAACACATGAAAACAGAATTGAATGCGTGTGCAGGTTGTTACTCTGGAAAAATCGTGAGCACCGAAATTAGCGATATCTAATTGAATCGAAAGAAACAATATCCTATCTGATGAGCTCTACAGGCAAGATTACTGTAATTCAAAGCTGAAGGAGTGCACCTGGTGCGCAAAATGCAATCAATTTCGAAGGCAGCAGAACGATTCTCATTGGCTGACCGGTTTACAATCAAAATATCAAAACCGCCTCTCATTTGCTTTCATTACAGGGGCTCTTTCAATGAATGAACAGATGATACGTCCAACATTGTCACCACCAAGTTCGGAAATACAATTCAGTGCAGACATTTCTTTCAGGCACTCCCTCTCACTTTGAGTAGGCTGCTAGTGAGCCAGCAAGGGGGCAGCATACCTCTGCTACGTCTGGACAAGGAAAACAGCCATTCAGAATCTACATCATTCTTAGCTTGTTTAAGCTTTAGCTTGATCTCACAGTGATCCTCGTCGTCTCCCTCAGTGTTGACAATCTCGTATCCATTATGGCAAATCAGCTCCGGATACCTGACATCGGTGACACGAGCATTAGTGTTGATTTTATGAAAGAATAGAAAGATCTAAGATGATAGCAAGAACTGAGTGTTACCTGGACTTGAATTTTAGTGCGAAGTGACCAAAGTGGTACAGATCCGAGGGGAACCCAAAATACTCTGACAATGAGCCTCCATTTAGTGCTCCCTCAGAATCTGCGAAGTGGTACAAAACCTAGAAGACCATGTTTTCAAAATCAGTGATCAGAAAGATTACAAGTGATACCAAAGAAGCTACAGCATCATGGTGCTCATACCGAGTTTTCATAAAACAGAACGATATATGGATATAAACTGAAGGAATTCCTGGCAATAATTAAAATATCTTGAACAAGATTGCACCTCAAGACCATGGTCAGGTCGAGGACGATCGTTGTGCGCAAGCGCATTCATCTGTGCCACTACGGCCTCCTCAGCCGTAAACTTCATGTAAAAAAATTGCTCGATATCAGTGTAACGAGTTGCCAATAAGGTTTGAGGCAAAGAGAAGTACAGCCCCAAAAACGCTATACAAAAAATTTCAACAGCAAGTGGAACCAGACACTAGATTTTTTGATTAGTGCGCAGTGAAAGTACCTTCGCCTCGGGCTTCACTGAAGGTCCTGTAGCGCTAGCATCGTTCCTCTCTACGCTGCCAAGAACTAGGAGAAGCACATGTCACAAAGGAAAGTCACGTTCACAACATTCTCAACCTTGCGGTAAAACTTCGTCACAGACGAACACTCGGTTAATTATCAGGAAATCGAGAAGGAAAAGAAAAAAACGACATTCAGCGTCCACATTTCGTGTATTGTAATCGCCTGACATCCTCACGTCAAGCTATTCATCCAAAAGTGATTCACGCCTCTGACACACAGAAGAACGACCAGTATAAATTTCTTGCTTGCGTCAGCTGGAAATTTGAAATCCTAGGCAGCAAACTTCAATCGGTTACTTTGATCTCAATACTGCAAGTTAAGAGGCATATTGTAGGGCATATTGTAAGAGCACTTTTGGCAACTTTCTAGAAGATATCGTTCGCATAGCTTGATCCAGAAATGAGAAAAAAGACACAAAAAATCGATTTCTCTATGTATTATGTTGTCATATTTGTTACTACATCCTGACCTACTTGCTGTGATCTCGATAAATCGAATTAGGTACCTTATAATAGCTTCATAGAATCGCATTTTCCTGGTAGCTTTCCAACCAGATATCACTCAATTTGAGTGCAATCATTGATTGCATTATCTCTTATTAGCACAGGCTTTCAGAAACGGTGTTCCGGTTAAATTCGAGTGGGAACAAAAAGACAAGAATTCAATTACTGTCTACTCCCCCGAGAAAACAGCAGAAATTGAAATAACGGAGAAACACAACTCACCTTCCACCACCAACGTGCTGTGACGCTCCCAAGCTGCGCAGGTTTTTGACGCGAAATCCTCCGGTGGCAATCACCAAACGAGAACGACACCAGGCAGCACGGTACAGAGGTCGAGAAATGGACGAAAAGGCCAGTGGACAACATTGCGAGAAGCGACTAGGGTAAGGATAAGAGCCCGAGGCTTGGGAGGAAAAAGCACAAGAGGAGGACGAGGAGCGCAGCTGAAGAATGTCCGCCATGGAAGCCATAGCCAGCAGAACAACGAAAGGAGCAAACTCAAGAAGCCAAAAATCAAGCCGATCGTGTTACTGTCTCTCTATGACCGCGGGATCCCAAGACCGAGATAACTCTGCAACCTGGTAAGCTTAGGATTGGGAGGTGTCTAAGGTAGTATGGCCTTAAAGCGACCTTTTCAAGGGCTGATTCGCCTTTTTCACAGGTTTCCATGGACAAAATGATTTTTAGCTCATTTTTAAGAGAAAGAAAAATAGATGCGAAACACAATACAAGTAGTTTCATATTTTTCCAAGCATTTTTGAATTACTTATGAATTTTCAAAGATTCAAGTCATAGGCTAAAGGACGGTCTGAAGAAGAGGGGTGCTTTAAGGCCATACTACTTTACACCCCTACGATGCTTGTTATCGCTTTCACAAGGAAAACCCAACAAAACCAACAACTCATATAAGGTAGACCAGCCTACTTCTGTTTGCAACCCAATTCCATAATAGATCAGCCCAATTTCATCACCTACTTTTGGCCTCAATTCCACCTAAAATCCCTCCCTTTACATTTTATGACAAAATTAGAGAATACTATGACAAAATCAAGGATTTTATGGCAATAAGGGGTAACGTGTCACTTTATTAATAAAGAATATCTAGTACTTGATTAGGCGGTTTTAGGATGTTTATGGGGTGTTTATGGCCCTAGTCTAGTGGTGGTTTTGTAATTTCAGGGCTGACCACTTCTAAAATTCATAGAAATTACAGATTTGATCGGAAAATTATAATTCCACTTAGGTTTGACTCATGAAACAAGTACACACCTTTGAAAAAATATGTGCCCCTCTTGGAGGAATTGACCCTAAGATGTCCAGATTCCAAACCAGGGTGGTAATAGGCTTGTCTACCTTAATACATGTTTCACACTGCATTTTCTTCAAACCTGATTGCTATTTGCTTGCTAAAAGGAAGCCATTGTAACGCTAGTAATAGTTGAGGTGCAACAACGCTCAGCAAACTTCAAGACCAAAGCACCAGACCAAAGCAACTGTACAAAAAACAAGGACCAGCCCTATTGCTTCAGTTCTGTGAAACCCATTCCAGGGTGAAGCTTTACAACGAAAGCCCTATGCCTTGAGTCCAAACAGCAGTCCAAAGATGCTGTATAGGAGAAGGCTCGAAAACAATTCGGGCATTTCAAATTGTGCAGTAGATGGCTCTGAATTGGAACCTTGATTGTGGGGAAATAGACTTTTGATTACATCAGAGGATGATGAGATTTGGTTTATACATCTTCAATGGATGGTTTAAGAGTCACGATGAATTTTTTCTTAACTAAGTGGATAGGTGTCTATTAATATTATTCGAAATAAGAATTGGTTGTCCAACTACCTTCTTACAAGCATTTAAAAAATCTGAAATAATGTATGATTCAAACATTCATTTCAGTTTTAGAAATGATCACATTTAGAAACCATCTCTATTACTTTTTACATGTTGCAATGCTAGTTTTTCAACGGAAGATCTTGGCCATCCTTGGTGGTCCAAGATGCCATCAATGGCCAGAAAAGGTCATGTTTCACACAGCTAAACTCACTGGTAATTAAATATTGCCTGCTTATATTGAACACCATGTTGAGCCAGATGGTAAGTCAATTGTGAATTTAATCCACCCCACCCCACCACTGAAGGTATGAGTCAATGCCACCTCCTTTGTAGTTTTGCATTAATTAGTACTCAAATGGCAGTGGATTTGACCCTGGAGTGACCAGACTCATTGGAAGAGTGGCCCGGGGTCTGAAAAGTGGATAGTTTTTGGAGCACCAAAATTGTAGAAAACTGTTGTAGCAGATTTGTGAAGTAACCTTAGGATCTTCAAAGTGAGGTTCCAAATAACTGTCAGCCGCAGTGAAGTTGTGGGAAATTATTGGGGAGGGTGAGGTTTGACCACACAAACTTCAGCGTTGACCATGTTGGGCAGCTGCAAAGTCTCCAAGAAATCATGGCACAGTTCATGGCTAGACGCTTTGGAAAAATGTAAGAAAAAATGTTGTGCAAAAAACATGGTGAAGTAGCATGGGCCCATGCTAATTTCAGTGATGATAATTGTAGATATGTAAAAATGTCGAGCTTGCAATGGATATCACTTATGAAAAGCAAGAAATTCACATTCATTTTGCAATGCCCAGAGCACATCATGGACTTGCTTGATGGGGAATATACCGTCGCTTTGGGTCTGTGCTTGTAATAACATACACACAATATACAATTCACAGAATATTACAAAATGCAACACATCATCCTTGTATGATGTATGCAGGCATCATCTTCTACAAACAAGTGCGATGGTTGATTCCATCTCTGAACAAATAAGTGCAAGATGATTGACAAGAATCAAAAGAAAGAAAAAACTATAGCAAAGGCCAATTTCATAGCATATGCATGTCAATAGTGCAAAAGGCTCAACATTCATTGAAGTCCAAAAGAGGACAATTCTCCAAGCTCAAAATAGTTTCCAAATAAGCAAAGTGTAAAAATCTCACAAGGCTATATTTACTTTAATCTTCAATTAAACCCTAAATTGCTTTACTAAAAAGCTCTAACAAGCTTTCTGCATGATGAAGATAATTCCAAATGAAACCAGAAATTGAGAGGAAATGATTTGTATTACATGAATCTAGCCATAAGAACTTGAGTCCTACTTTAACAAAGTAATCCCAACAGTACTTTTGAGTGTGATTTGATCCATACATCTTTCTCTATATATCACATTTATTGTTTACTCAACCTTAGGTTAGTATATGGCCTATCACCTAGACAAAAGTGAATAGTACACAAATCCTAGCTACAATTGCAATTTGTATAATTAAATTTTGGAATTGATCTTCAATAAATTGCAATAAATTGTCTATACAATTTAAGAAAAATGCACATACTAAGCATTAAAATTTCATGCAAACCACTATTGTAATTTGTCATTGGCTTGGATTTCCCAATGATATCTTCCATTTTGTAAAACACTTTAGGCATAAATCATAGTCAACTTTGAAAGCCACCTTTGCCTTTAAACAAGGCCCAACTATAGGGGCCATATCATCCATCACAAGGCGCTCTCTTGGGATGTTCACCCTTAAAAGCAAAAAAATTTGCCTTCAAGACTAGTCAAAGAAGCTAGAGAAGACATCTCAACCAACATATAGGGTTCTAAATCTGGACAATTATTCCAAGAAAGAACTCATAATGAAAGTATCCATCTCAAATTCTTTGGTAAAGAACTTAACAAAATACAACCATCCAAACTGAATTGAATTAAATGATATAACTTTTCCACTTCCTCTAGCAATGCTACGAAGGTTGAACATCCACTCAAATTGAAACTTCTCAAGGAAGACAAGTTCTCCAACAAGGCTTTCTATTTCGGCTTTTTGGTGCCAGATTGCACTAGAAAAAAAAAACTAGTTAAAAAAGGTTATAAAAATGCCAAAAAATTGGATGAAATCGCTAGACAACTTTGAAATTAAAAAATATATTAGATGAAATTACCTAATTGTGGATGAAAACCATACTATACATCCAATAAGTAGATGAATGTTGCAATTTGGAGTACCACTATAACATTTTATATCGCCACTATGGCACTTCTTCAAAAATGAAAAAAACCCTGTTCTCCAATTCCTTTGGCACAACCATCAACCTTGAACACCCTTCTAATTAAGAGTGGTCAAAGATGACCAATTCTCCATTTGCTTAGGCAATGTCACAAAGCTTATCCCCCCTGAGTTGAAAGTGGTCAACGTGGATAAATTCTTTACTTCCACTAGCAACACCGCCAAGCTTGAACATCCTTCTAAATCGAGAGCAGTTAAGAAAGTCAAGTTCTCTACTTCAATTGGCAATACTGCCAAGCTTCAATATTCTATCAAATAAAGTTTGGTCAAGGATGACAAGTTCCCCACTTTTTGGGCAAAGTTATCAAGTTAGATCACCCTTCTAAATTGAGAATGGTCAAGGATGATAAGTTCCCCACTTCCTTGGACAACATAGCTAAGCTTGAATATCCTTTCAAATCAAAAGCAGGCAAAGATAACAAATTTTCAACTTCCTTGGGCAATGTGAATAAATTTGAACATCCTTCCAAATCAAAAGTGGTTAAGGATGACAACTTCCCCACTTCTTTGGGCAATGTTACCAAGCTTGAACATCCCCTCAAGATGAGAGTGGTCAAAGATGACAAGTTTTCTACTTCTTTAGGCAATGTCAATAAGCTTGAACATCCTTCCAAATAGAGAGTGATAAAAAATGACAACTTCCCTACTTCCTTAGGCAATGTCAATAAACTTGAACATCCTTCCAAATGGAGAGTAGTCAAAGATGACAACTTCCCCACTTCCTTGGGCAATGTTACCAAGCTTGAACACTCTTTCAAATAAACTTCGGTCAAAGATGACAAGTTCTCTACTTCCTTGGGCAATGTCAATAAGCTTGAACATCCTTCTAAATAGAGAGTGGTCAAGGATGACAACTTCCCCACTTCCTCGGGCAATGTTGCCAAGCTTGAACACCCTTTCAAATAAACTTCGGTCAAGGATGACAAGTTCCCCACTTCCTTGGGCAATGTCATTAAGCTTGAACACCCTTCTAAATCAATAGTGGTCAAGGATGACAAGTTTCCTACTTCCATTGGCAATGTTGCTAAGCTTGAATACCCTTTCAAATAAAGTTTTGTCAAAGATGACAAGTTCCCCACTTCCTTGGGCAATGAAAATAAGCTTGAACATCCTTCTAAGTAGAGAGTGGTCAAAGATGACAAGTTCCCCACTTCCTTGGGTAATGTAAATAAGCTTGAACATCCTTCCAAATTAAGAGTGGTCAAGGATGACAACTTCCCCACTTCTTTGGGCAAAGCCTCCAAGTTTAAACACCCTTTTAAATAAACTTTGGACAAGGATGACAAGTTCCCAACTTCCTTGGGCAATACCGCCAAGCTTGAACACTTTATCAAATAAAGTTCGGTCAAGGATGACAAGTTCCCCACTTCCTTGGGCAATGTAAATAAGCTTGAACATCCTTCCAAATTGAGAGTGGTCAAAGATGATAAGTTCCCCACTTTCTTGGGCAATGTAAATAAGCTTGAACATCCTTCCAAATTGAGAGTGGTCAAGGATGACAATTTCCCCACTTCCTCAGGCAATATCAATAAATTTGAACATCCTTCCAAACAGAGAGTGGTCAAGGATGACAACTTCCCCACTTCTTTGGGCAATGTTACCAAACTTGAACACCCTTTCAAATAAAGTTTGGTCAAAGATGACAAGTCCCCTACTTCCTTGGGCAATATCAATAAGTATGAACATCCTTCTAAATTGAGAGTGGTCAAGGATGACAACTTCTCCACTTCTTTGGGCAATGTTACCAACCTTGAACACCCCTTCAAGACAAGAATAGTCAAAGAAGATAAGTTCCCTACTTCCATTGGCAATGTTGCCAAGTTTGAACACCCTTCTAAATTGAAAGTGGTCAAAGATGACAAATTCCCCACTTCCTTTGGTAAGGTCGCCAAGCTTGAACACCCTTCCAAATTGAAAGTAGTCAAAGATGATAAGTTTCTCACTTCTTTGGGCAATGTTGCCAACCTTGAACACCCCTTCAAGACAAGAATGGTTAAAGAAGATAAGTCTCCTACTTCCTTGGGCAATGTTGCCAAACTTGAACACCCATTCAAATAAAATTCAGTCAAGGATGACAAATTCCCCACTTCCTTTGGCAAAGTCACCAAACTCAAACACCCTGTCAAATCGAAAGTGGTTAAGGATGAGAAGTTTCCTACTTCTTTGGGTAAGGTTGCCAAGCTTGAACATCCTTTCAAATCGAAAGTGGTCAAAAATGACAAGTTTTCCACTTCCTTAGGTAATGTCACTAAGCTAAAACACCCTTTCAAATAAAGTTTGGTCAATGATAACAAGTTCCCTAATTCAATTGGCAACACTACCAAACTTGAACATCTTTCCAAATTGAAAGTAGTCAAGGATGACAACTTTCCTACTTCCATTGGCAAGGTCGCCAAACTTGAACACCCTTTTAAATTGAGAGTGGTCAAAGATGACAAGTTCCCCACTTCCATGGGCAAGGCCACCAATTTTAAGCACTTGGATAAATTCATAGAGGTCAAGGAAGACAAGTTTCCTACTTCTTTTGGCAAGGCCACCAATTTTGAGCATTTGGATAAATTCATAGAGATCAAGGAAGACAAGTTCCCCACTTCCTTTGGCAAAGTCGTTAAGCTTGAACACCCACCCAAATTGAGAGTTTTCAAAAACAACAAGCTCCCCACTTCCTCCGGCAATCTCACTAAGCGTAAACAAGAGTTGAGATTTAGGCTCAATAGAGTATGGCTTGATGCAAATTTGTCTGGGAATTGCTCAAGGAATTCAAGACCTATGAAATCAAGAATCTTCAATGTTGAACATGTAGCACAAACATAAAATATTCTCCTTTGCAATGCAATTGCAATATTTGATGGAATAGTGAAGGGCAATCCAATCAATTTTTGAGAGCTCCTTATTACTAATGCCTCCAATCGTAGACATTGAGAAGCAAATTCAAGTAATGTACTCAAGATGTCAAAATATGCATCAAGATTGTTCAAAGTACCAACCCAAATCAAGACACGAAGGTTTCGAAATTGAAAACTACGGTCATATTTGATCAAAGGTTGAAGGTTCATAGTGTATTGCCAAGAAATGCCTTCAAGAACTTCAACATCCTACATTCAAGGAAAGCATCAATTAGAACATATCATATCCAGGTCTACATCTCCAATATAGAGATTTCAAATGACAACTCATTATCCTAATACATTTCCAAGTTCATGATTCTTAAAATAATTGAATTCAAAAGTATATTAACAGAACATATAAATTAATCATGTACTACTTGAATGCTACCTCGCTTATAAATTCACTTGCAGGTATCATAGATGCGTTCCAAATTCTTGTACTCTTGGCAAACCTTCGTCCCATATCTCGTAGTTGGTCATGCATTTCTATAGTTTCTCCATCTTCATTGATTTTCAACAATGACATGCCAACTAAATTTTCAAATTCATTCAAAGGAAGGATGCCATCTCTAGACCACATGTACAAGAGCATCTCTTTTGATATGCCAGATGGATATACATCTCGGCAAAAGAAACAAGCCACGTCCAAAAACATGCTCTTTTCAACATCATTGTTGAAGCCATCAAAGTTTATTCTTAAGGTGTTCCAAACTTCTTCATCACCATCCAAATTCCTTCGTCTTGTCATCCTTTGTAATGCTCGTTCCCAACTTCGCAACCTCTCTTTACGACGTAGAAATGCTCCCATGCCTTTCAAACTCAAAGGCAAGCCATTGCATGCTTTCACAATATGTTTGCGTAAGGCCACAAAGTCCGGTGATAAAGAAGCTTCATCCCGAAAAAGGTGAGTAGTGAAAAGCATAGTTGCTGCCTTTTCATCCAACAATTCAACATCCAACCTTCCTTCATTGTCCACAAATGATTCTATTGTACTCCATTTGCGTGTGGTAATAATTATGGTGGTACCTTCTTGAACTTGAAGGTGGGGAGGTACTATATCATGTACTTGGGCTTCATCCTTGATATCATCCAATATCAAAAGAACTTTCAATTGAGATTGGAAAATCTTTTTTACCTCATTTTGCGCATCTTCCAAATTCTCCGGTTTCCAAAGTTTTGATAATATCTTGCACAATATTTTATAGGAGCTTTGATAGTTTTTGCAGTTTTCAACAAAGAATGATTCATCATATAATGATTTCACTTCTGCATCATTGAAGATTGCCTTTGCTAGTGCGGTCTTGCCAATTCCACTCGGGCCAACAATGCCTATATAATTCAATCTCAAAAGCCCTTTGACTCTAGATAATTGATGATCAAAACCAACTTGAATTTCCTTTCGACGTGCACTTGGTTCATTCACCTGTACAAATGCAAGACTCATAATTACTAAAATATTTTCATAGCAAATTTAAACACTACACCTTAAACAATGAATTCCCACCACCATGGAGTTTTATACAACAAATAATACTAAAGAACTTCCATAGTTAGGCAATTTCATACCTTTAGATCCTGATCCATGATGGTCGACTTTGAATCTCTTAACATGGAATATGGACCAAAGTGTGGAACCATCTTGCATGAATATGTTCCCTTCAAAAACTTCCCCTTTAAGCTTGTGAGCCTCTCACAAATGTTAGAAAATGTGGGCCGTTGAAGAGGATCTTGAGCCCAACATTCCTCAATTAAGTTGGTCAATTCTTCACAATTGTTTGGGAGGGCCGGTCTAGAGCTTTTGTTCCCAATGCCACCTACACGTGATATTTGATCATAGAAATCTCTTGATTTCAAATCTGAGTATGGAACCTTTCCAGATAGAATCTCTGAGCATATCATGGCAAATGACCACACATCAACTTGAAATGGAAACAATGGAATTCTTCCTTTGATTGTTTCTGGGGCCATGTAACCTACTGAACCAATTGTACACTTTGATGGTTTGGGATGCTCAGGATTGTTGAAGACCTCCAATTGAGAAGTCCCATAATCAGTGACCTTGAATATGTAACAAGGATTCAAGTTCTCTATAGATATGGAACTTAACAACACATTATCAGGTTTCAAGTCAAGGTGAGCAACTTGCATGTCATGAAGGTAATACACCCCCTTTGCAATTTGGTGCATGATGTTAATCGCAAGATGATAGGGTAAAGGTCTTTTCACTTTCTTCAATATTTGAGACAAGTTTGATTCCATCAACTCCATCACCAAATACATCTTAGCAATTTCATTCCATTCATCATTTTGATGTCTTGTTTTGTGAATTCCACAACCAAAAAATTGAACAAGATTGGGATGGCTCAAGTTTGCCAAGATGCTAGCCTCATTTCGACAATTGGAGAGATATTCAACATCACCTTCCAACACTTTTGTGGCACTTATCAAACCCAACCAATTGGATTTGTCCACACATCCATAACTTCCCTCACCAATTTTTTTGATCAAATTTGGTGGTTTGAAATCATGGGGAATTTCCAAAGCATCCAAATCTCCTTCAATAAATCGATCCAAATTCTTGAGTCTCAATAATAGATGTTGTGCCATTTCATGATCATCCAACACTTTTCCCGAAAGTATAAGTTTAAGCTTCTTCTTTAAAACTTCTCCATCTTCAAGGACTTGTTCATAAGTAGCTGCATCAAATTGAATAGGCACCATTTCATTTGCGTGACTTGGATGGAGATCTGAGTACACGTCATGTGTTGCATTATAACAACACTTCAAATCCAAAAGCAACTCACGAAAAGTTTCTTTGTTTTGGAGTTGGAATACAGCTGAATGACACCATCGATCTTGTTCAATGCATGTTCTACTAAGAATCTCTACTTTCCTTTGAAGACAACACAATTCATCAAAAATCAATTGGAACTTGAGGTCCTTAGTTGCACTTGACAACATTTTCTGAATCCCTGTCATCACTAGTATGAGCTTGCCATAGAGATGTACGCATTGATTCTTATTCAAGACCTTTGACCTTGAAGATGCTTCCATATCCTTCAAGCATTTTTCAAGACTTGGAATTATATTGCCAAGACTTTTACATTGCTTAGTTTGCACTTGTAAGAAGTCCTCATCTTGCCTGAAAAATATTTTAAACTTAGTGTCAATGCAATATCTTGAAAAAATATAAAGAAAGAAATTACCATGTAGTAGTCAATATCTTGATCAAAGGTGTTCCAAAAAATCATAAGACAATAAACTCTAATAATGGAATTGTATATTTATTGAAATCACAATACATACTTTCAAATTAGATTAAATACATGTATGCATAAAACAAGATTGTTTATAGTGTCCAAATTAAATCAAATAGAAAACCATACAAATAGCTTTGTAATTGAATCAATACTTTGCTCTAACATAAACTTTTCAATCACCAACATTTACCAAATAACAATTGTACTCACCAGATGAACCTTGTAAAATCCATGTATCTCCAAAAGGCAACCATGGTGAAGAAGCTTGCAATGCATATAAAAAAAAATGCCATTTCTTGAAGAAAATGGAGTAATATATCAAAGATCTACAATATCCTTAAAAAATACAACAAAAATAGTTAGAAAATATCATTCAAATAAAAAAAAATATCAAGTGCCCCAAAATATATATACTAAAACAACATCTTTAACCCTGGAGCATCTAGATTCTTCTCCAAAATTGACAATTGGGAGAAAATCATTGTAAAGTGCTATTTAAAAGAATATTTTAGAAATAATATACAAAAAAAAGTTGTAGATTTTAAATTTTAGATTTCATCTATATGGTTAGATTCACCAATACTATCATCAATATTTTTCTATAAATTTGGAAAGAAAAATTTCAAAATTCTTTCAAAATTTGATTACAAACAAAATATTATCATTTTTGAACAAACTTATTGGAATGGATTCAAAATGAAGTTCTCTTGACATGATGATTTTTTGAAATTTTTTGTATTTTTTAAATCTATGACCTCATTTTTGTTAACCTAGTTTTCAACTAGAGTCAATGCAATTTGACCACTTCACACACTTTAGCATTTGTAATTTAAAAAAAATTTGTATTCTAGTAACACCAAATCCAACCATTAAATAAGGCAAGAACTTGATAAAGTATCACCAAAAATCAGGATGACTTTCATCCAAGCAGGAATGAGACAGAAACAAGAACTTCAATCAATTCATCGTCCAAAAAATGGACGTCGGAGCACTCCAGGGTTAAATTCATCTCATAAAAAAAATCATATTAAAACTACTTACCAAGGTCTCCACAAATCTAGTATTCACACAAATCTACAATAGTTACAAAAAAATCATAGCTAAAATTCACAAGCCATTAAACTGAACATTACAAGTACAAATTATGCATTACATTGGGTACAATGGGCTAATTGTTGCATTTAATCATAGTCCTACTTTTACAGCTCCTTATCATCTTTCTTTGGGTTGATAGAAACTTCTCTCATCCTTCCAAAAATCACTTGCTACCCTTCATTCTACAAATTAATCGACCCTCCATTGAAACACTTCACATCAACTTTACAATTGTTCACTCAAATTCTTGATTAAAAAAACTCTCTTGAAAAAATCCCAGTGTGAAGCAAACCTTTAGTGTTCAACCAAAACACATCAAACAAATTCTACATGTGTTGTGCTTTAGTTGCATTTTATGCAATCCTATTGGATGCATTCATGCGCAATTCGCTGCGCAATTGACAGGGCGAAACGTCAAAAATACACCATGACTTTGAAGATTCAGTTTGCCGACCGATTCAGGGAACACACCTTACTTCAACGAGGACCCAATTGCAAGGAAGAAGAGAGACCACAAAACAAAGCACCAACTCCCACTCTCAACAAGCAGCAAGCGACTGCGAGACGACGACGGCAACGGCGTTCACAGAAGGCGACGGCACAAACCAACGACTCGAGCTTTCCCCAAACGACGTTCACCGATCTACGCCACTCAGATCTGCAATTTGGGGTCACACTAGTCAGAAAGTCCATCAGTAAAAAGAAGCACCAGAGAAGCAGCCAACAGGCTCCCGTAAAAGCTCGAAACACATGCAACCATAGTCTGGATCTCACTTGGAACGAAATGACGGAAACGAACACCGACGAATGCAAACGTGGTGCTGAACTCCTAACATCCAGATCTCAAGATCCCAATTAATTCCAATCCAACAATACACCTTTGCGGTATCGTCCAGCTAGAAAACTGGCGAGAAAGAGAAGCTTTTGCAATGAACCAGGACAAACCCCGAGGAGTGTGAACTTACAGTGCTAGCTAGAGTACGTTCCCAGATGCCGACTGTGGTGCCGACGATGCAGGAGAGTTGGCAGGAAAGGTGAGAGCGTGGCCATGCACGTGGAGATGTTCGCACGATACAGCTTCGGAGGTGCAAGAGCTTGATGAAGATCTGAGAGGCAGAAGCATTCAGAGTGGGAAGAGAAGAAGAATTGCAGAGCTCGGCAAAGGAGAGACCGCCATAACCAGTGTGGAGGAGCCAGGGACTTGGCAACATTGATAAGTGAAGTGAGTCTGTACGTGGAAGTGTGGGGCCTGCTTGCGTGCAGAGGCAGCCTCCCCCACGTGACGAATACTATTCTAAGGAGGCTTTGTGAGGATGCCTGAGAACCGTTTCCAATGCTCGGGGCACGCGCTGTTATTAACCGTGATTCCCTGAAACGCCCGCCCGGCCAGATTGCTGGAGTCCACAGGCTGGATCGCACGGCAGTACCGTCAATGAGGAAAAGGCTGGTCGAAGTCTTTCCAGTTGGCCATGGCTGCGCCCCCTCCCCCCTCTTTCGTGAAACTTAGGGACAAAAAAGCTCCAAAAAATCCCGATGGGGGGACAAAGGACCTTTGTACTTCCACCAGTCTCGTTTCCTGCACATGATCGAACAAGTGCTGGTTGAACCCAAAGCAGAGGATTATTTTCACAACACTATCGTCTCTCACTAGGCTCTCAGTACGAGATTCACACACTGAAGTTATGATAGTCTGTACGCAGGACACGCTTGCGTGCAGAGGCAGCCGTGAGGAATACTACTCTGTGAAATCTTCGTGAGGTTGAGGACTGAGGATTCCAATGCTCGGGATCCGGCCGTTTCAGGATTAACTTGCGCAGGTTGGGCTGCACGTCTGTAACTTTCCAACAGGAAGGAAAAGCTTGGTGAAAGGCGCTTGGAAGTAGATACTTCATACTAGTCTAATGTAATTTGAGTAGTAAAACTACGACTTCCTTTTTTCTTTTTCGTTTTCGTTGACATAAATTGCCTCAAGTTCAATTGGCACAAGAATGGCAGTGTACAACCCAGACCATCAAATACGAGGGGAAAAAACAAGAAAACAACCCCACCCCACCACTTCATGTATAGATTTTTGAAATATATGCATAAGTATTTCAATTCTTCCTATATATTTTGACATTTTTTTTAATAAATATGCAGCCAACATTTTCTACATCTCATTTTACTCTATTTCCACTTCACCTAACTACTTGGTCCATTTAATATGATACAATTTTTACAAAAGCTGTCCTCTAAACCTTTTTATGCAAATCACCCTTCCGTATAAGGTAGGTACACCTAAAACCGACACTTTTTGCTACCGAGCCTATTTTCTACCATTAGGCTGGTCAAATTTTCATATGTTATTGTTGGCAAATGAAAGGAGGTTCCAACACATCAGAGAACATGGCATTTGGATGTTGCATGCAAAAGTCATTAAGGAACAAAGTTTGGTTCTGAAAGCATTTCTTCAACATAGGTACAGAACTGGTTTTGGAGATGTACATATGGTATAGATGGTGGTTTAAGGTCAGTAGCACATTTGGGTGTACCTACCTTAATACAAGAGTTGCGTACCCAAAGCATTTGTCCACAACTGGCAGTGTAAACAACAAAAACATTCCTTGACTTTGAAACAACTCTGATAACTAATGATCAGTTTGACGGTCCATTCAGGGAACATACCTTACGTGCAGTGAGGATCCAGTTGCGAGGAAGACGAGCGATCCAGCTTGCCCACGAAATAGTGCAACAACTCCAACTCTCAGCAAGCAACAATAAGAGGACGACAACAACGAATGGCGACGGCGCAAAACAACGAGACGAGTTTCCCCCAACTATCCCCAATCGACATTCACCGATCTACGCCACTCACAGATCTGCTATTTGGGGTCGCTAGTCAGAAATTCCGGCGATGAAATGAAACACCACAGAAGCAACCAACAGGCTCCCGCAAAAGCTCGAAACACATGCAACCATAGTCTGGATCTCACTTGGAACGAAATGACGGAAACGAACACCGACGAATGCAAACGTGCCGAACTTCTGACATCCAGATCTCAAGATCGCAATTGCAGTCCAACAAGCCACCTTTGTGGTGTCGTACAGCTAGAAAACTGGCGAGAAAGAGAAGCTTTTGCAATGAACCAGGACACAACCCGAGGAGTGTGAACTTACAGTGCTAGAGTACGTTCCCAGATGCCAACAGTGGTAGCGACGATGCAGCAGAGTTTGCAAGAAAGGTGAGAGTGTGTTTGGACGACGTGACTGCCTTCAGAAGTGCAAAAGCCTGATGAAGATCTGGGAGGCAGAAGCATTCAGAGTGGGAAGAGAAGAAGAATTGCAGAGTTCGACGACGGAGAGACCGCCATAGCCAGTGTGAAGGAGCTTGGGCAATAATGGTAAGTGTGGGGCCGGCTTGCGTGCAGAGGCAGCCTCCGCCACTTTCTTGTCAGGATGACTGAGGACCGTTTCCAAGTTCCAACGCTCGGGATCCGCGCTGTTATTAAGCTTTGAGGTTGAGGCACCAGTACACGAAAATTGGTAAATATTCTTGGCAACACTAATTTACTGAGATAACACTAATTGTGATTAGCAAGGCAGCAGTATTACGTGAAGAATTTACAGTGCATTCGCACCTGCGTTACTTGAACCAACGTGACGCATGATGTGGCATCGAGGTAAGAGCAGTACGAAGACTATTAAATCATCTGTGAACTCTGGTCCACCAGTACACTAAAATTGGTAAATAGTGTTGGCAACATTAATTGTCAACACTAATTATCACCCAACACTATTTACCAATTTTAGTGTACTGAAATCAGCTGTAATTAAAGCTTCTGAATCTCCTAAAAATGTGGATTTCAAGAAGTGCACACTAGTCTTAGTTAAAGGGACCTCAGATGGGCGATTAGGAAAGAGTGGAGGCTTTCATCCAAAGAGCACTACGATTTAAATTGAAGAGACACACCCAAATATTGATTTCTGGGATGAATACAATCTTTTTATGTACATATGGGGTGGTAGTAAGTAAAACAAACCATGTGGGATATTTGAATGAGAATTAGGAGGACCTCAACTGCTCATAGTTAAGTCAAAAGCAAAAGCAAGAATTATATTTGAAGTAAAATTTCAAACCTCATTTAAGCATAGTAGAATAATTTTTTTCAAAAAACCTTGAACTTGTAGAAGTTGATAAATCAAGTTAACTTCCATCTCCAAAAATTATTTTGTAATTTTGATCCTCTAATCAAAAGTTAGGCACAAAAATCAAAGAGGATGTTTGAAAATGTCCAAGAAAATGTCCCTTTCAACCTTGCTTAGAAATTTGAACATAACTTTTGATTGGAGACTCAAAATTACAAACGAATTTTTGGAGATGGAAGTTAACTTGATATAATAACTTCTATTAATTCAAAGTTTTTTGAAAAAATTAATAATACTATGCCTAAATGAGGTCTGAAATTCTACTTCAAACATAATTCCTACGTTTTCACAATGAGTGGTGAAGCTGTCAATTTCAAATTATCCCATAACCTTTGAAGTTTTATGATGGTCAATTGATTTCAATATAAAAATGACATTGCCTTCCTACAACCCACAAATGTCCGAGAGGCAATCCCTTCACTTTGTTATCAATTTTTTTTCGGGAAAATGGTCAAAGGACATTGATATTGAAGTATTCTTCATTTTGCAGAGATGGATGGATGAGGACTCTGGAGAGGAGAAGGTAACTTCTGTGAAGGTTGTTGAATGTTGTGGTTTCATCTCTAAATGCTGGATAAATTCTTTAGAATCAATTTTCACCGAACCAATGCAATAAAGGCGTCTCCATAAAATACAGCCATGTTGGTCTTTGTGCAGAGTATTATCTTTTAAGAACCAATGCTACCAAACGCCAAGTGGGGACATACCATTAGTGTAGAAGATTATTTATTCATTTTAACATTATTTTAGCTCTATAGTAAATTATAATTTTCTAGGAAAGGGACAGATTTTCACGATGGAAGGCAAAAATTATAGTTTTGCAGGGAAGGGACAGATTTTTATGACAGTAATTAAGTGCCCCAACACTATTTACACATAAGTTGAAAAATAGTGTTGGGGGTAAAAAACAGGGAACAACACTAATTATTATCCAACACTATTTATCAATTTTAGTGTAGTCAATCATTTAAGCAATTTTGGAGCAGGTCGTGTGCAATATAAGAAATTTTTCGCATGTAGGAAGATAGGAAATATGGGGATAGCAGAATTTTTAGAGTTTTATTCTCAAAATTGAAATTACTGTGAATTTTGGGAGCCAAAAAGTGCACTCGTCCAATAGCCAATGTCTAGAGTCTTCCAATTCCAATTATTCAAGAGCTACTATGCCACTCACCTCCTACTTTCTTGCTCACTACTTCAAGACATGTGTCACAACCTTATTAGTCCTACAAGGTGAATCGACCATTCTATCCTTCATTCCCCCCACAAGGATAAATGCAAAATTTGTCCCTATTCTTTGATTGGTTAAATTTGTATTTTTTTCATCTCTCCTAGCTAGTTTGGACTTTGATTCCAAATATGAATTCAAAATCTTCAAATTTCATCATAGGTGGCAAATAAAAAGTCGTTATAGTGTTTTTCCCAGAGGTAAGTTTACCTTATAAGATAGACTTTGTATGACTACTTTAATATTCAACAAATTTCATCACTCTTTATGCTCTCATTTAGCACATATACGTAAACAATATTTTCTATTTTTTAGAGATGAAATTATATGTCTTTTTACTTTAAAAAAACTTAGAGGCTTTTGTAGAAATTCATTTGTTTGACAAATTTTGAAGAATATGTGAAGAAAAATCATATCAAATAGGAAATTATCTAAAAAAATTTGAAAATTTCACCATGTGTATATCATAGTAAGGAACATCATAGGACAAACACAATTTTTGTGCCAATCTATTAATAGAAGTCAATAGACATTGAAAATACATCCAAAGTTCAAATTGAAATAGGAATATTCAATTTCATGAATTTTTCAAAATTCTAATCTTAGTAGAAACTAGAATACATGAACTTCATTTCATCAATTGGATTCAAATTCAAAAATATCAATATTAAGGAGAAATTTAAGAAGCAACATTCACTTTCCAAAATACACTAAAATGGCATATTTTGTGATCCATTTTATTTGCTAAATTTTCAGGTATGTGAAGACAAACACTCGCAAAATTGCAAACACAAATTCTTCATAACCTACTATGAAAGGTCAACAAGAGAAAATTGGATGGAAAAAGCATCAAATTTTCATCCAAATATCATAAATTAATAGCTCCTACATTCCAAGGTTGGATTAGGTAATTGTAAAGCAAGCCAAATAATAAAGAACAATTGTTGGTTAGGACCCACTAAGCCATGGGTGGCAAGGTTGGTACAAACTTGCAATTATTTTGGATGACTTGGCCTACTTTGCAACTACCGGACATAATTTCAATATAGAATAGTTGAGCCATGCAACTTCTTTAATTGCTTAACCAATCAAGACAATCCACAACAACAAAACTCTTATGCATTTAGATTATGTTAGGTGAATCTACACTCACTATGGTTGATAGTAGTAGAGATTTTTCCATCCAATTTGGAGGGACACAAAAATCCAAAAAAATCCCGTTGGGGATTGTTCAAGTATTGGTTGAACTCAAATTAGCTTACTAAGGGACCCAAATCAAGAGAACACCTTCCTAATATAATCCTCTCACACTACAAGGTGGCTGTCCTAAGAAGAGAATTCGCACACTAAGTTATGATACGTTAGTCTGTATGCAGAACATGCTTGCGTGCATGGACAGATGTGAAGAATACTTTGTACTATTCTACAAAGTTTTTGCAAAGGTGACAATCCACATTGTGGAAAATACTTGGCCAAACATTTCAAGATTAACCCTAAAAGTTTTTTTATTATGCTTTCACCAAAAGTGCTCCAAAACTACCATTTCTAGTACAAGCACCAAATTGTGGGGAAAAAATAAACATTTTTGAACATGTGTAACCATAGGATTATGTAGATCACAAAATATTAGCATTTGAAAGGACAAAAATCCTTTTTTCAACCCTGCAAAAATATGGGCAACAAAACTTCACAAGATCTTATTTGTAAGAAAAAGTGTTCAAAATGGTGGTTATTCTTTGAATTCATCCCTTGAGGCAAGTTGGCTACATGCTTGAAAATTTTGAGAACATTTGGAATTGTATAACATATAGGAAAAAATAGTAAGTTGAAAGGTATAGAGAATGATTCAAAATACTAAATTGTTAATAATTTATTTATAGAATTAAAAATGCCTATTCCAATGGTTGTAATGTTGTTGTAAATAGTCTACACCTAATAATTTTATTTTTTTCAAAAATATTGAAAGTTGAGTTACATAGAGAACTTCAAAGTTTATCTTAGAGTAGAGACTCCATAACTAACTGCAAACTAACCGCAAAATATAACTCCTCATAACTTTCATTTCATTAATAAAAATGAAATGGTCTAAAGCATTCCATATATATACATATATATATATATTAATAAATCTAGAGAACCAATTTCAAATTTTTATTTCTTAAAAGAGTGGTTTTTAAAGAAGGTTTTTTGGTTGCCTGGGCTATCCACCAATTGTTGAAAACTACATATCACACAATAACTTTTTAACCATGTAGTCAAAAGTTATGAAAGTTGTTGGGCCTCAAAGCTACTCCCCATGAACATGTTGTATGAAATTTTCAAAGAAAAAAATAAAAATCCCATTTGTAGTGAGTTGTCCAAAATCACTACGTTGCCAAAAAAACACAACGTAGAGCTTTAGGGCTTAGCTTATACAAGATGGATTACAGATCTTTTTGACAATATAATACCTACACCTAAAATGGACCACTTTTCAAAATTGTTCCCTATTTTTCAAGGGAAACTCAATAGGAAGGATATTGAAAATGGTATGCATTATAAGGACAAGTGTAAAATGGACTTGGTGGCCATTTTGAGTGGTGTGCAACTCTATATATAGTGTTATAGAGGTGACAATTTTTCAAATGGTCCATTTTTGATAGATTTAATATTGTTCAAATTTCTTCTTTATGACATGTTTTGATACTAGTAGTATTATAAAACAATGTAGAGGGGTTGACTCAAGTCAATGACTAAAATAGAGATCATAGAGCCCAACTTGTACCTATTTGTAGTAAGAGTTGTGATAAAACAACACACTAGTTGTTTGTGTGTTTGTTTTCTCTTAATAACAAATGGAATCCATTGCAAAACAACAACACACTAGTTTCATTCAATGAGGACTTGTTTACACCCAAAAACTTTGGATTGGAGCCCAAAGAAATAGAGTGTTTTGATTGGAAGATAGCTATGGTATCTAACTTTTGGATTTACACCAAATAAAACTTAAATTGTAGCCAATCATTTATTATGTGGATGAAAACCTTTGTTGGAATCCTACACGACTGATGTAGATAGTGACCTCTCGAACCTAAGGAAAATATTACTTAGAAAGCTTTTGGAGGTACCCAACCTTGAAATTTGAGAGGAAATTTGGGAAGACTTTTTTTACAAATTATTTAAAATTGTTTACTACTCATCTCTAAATTGTTTAACCGTTAAAGTCCCAATGCCATTTTTCTATCAAAAAACACTCAAAACTATCACTTTTGCTACATTCACCTACAGAATAAAAATTAAATTAAGTTTAGAATCTAATTGTAGGATCTTGTTCTATAGTTGTCTTAGATCATGTTGTAAAATTTTTGTAATTTTTGATTGTATAGATTGAAAGATATTAGCATTCAAAGTGAGAAAATGTTTCTTTCAAGAAGTTGCTCTCATGGCCCGCAAAACAAAAAGCTCCATAACTTTCACATCATTAATTCAAATAGAATGAATCAAAGCTTCTCATTTAGACAAAAATATACTCTACAAAAAAAATTAAATCTTTTTTTTAAATTTCAGTGGATTTTCTTCGCTATCTAGTTTCCCCCATTTTGATGTTATTGTTTCATGACTTTTGCTTCTAGGCATTGATTGAAACAAAAAACATATTCCCCAAAAGCTAGTAAGTTTTTATATCTTATGAAAAAGTTTCAAAACGTTTTAATAAAACTTGAAATCATAGGTCCCTATTCAAAATCCATTTTGTCTCTAGTAGGCACAATAAGACTTTAAGGATTAAGCTGTTTCTAGACTATTTTGGGTCATTTTGTAGTTATTTAGGCCTTCTCTAACTAGATATCTAGCTTTTATGTTTTTTTTGTATGTCATGTTTTGGCTTATTTTAGCCTACTTCTATGGATAACTCTACTTTAAAAATTCAGCCCAAGTACACATTGGGCCATGATACAACTCTTTTGGTTTACAATCAAATGTTGGGGCCACTACTTATTGATAAATCCTTTGTTTCAAGCATGGTACCTCACTTACCATGGTCTCATTCCTTGAACAAGGTACCACTTGTATTCATAGGTTGGAGTTCAAGATTTTGGTATAAATAGGCCCTTAGTCTTTTTGGTGAGACCACATGCTAAGACATAAATTAATCCACTTGCAGTTGTTGGTAAGGTGGAACTACCCAATACCACCATTTATCCAATTCTGCCACCTACAAGTACCTCCCATTTCCATCAAGTCTGGCCCATCTATTACCACAATCTTAATAATTCATTATCATGATGGCCATGCACTGGGGAGCAGATACATCAACCCACACTTCAATAAAGGTCTATTCATAGTTTTACATTTTAACTTTGAAAAATCACAAAAAAATTCAATTCTTGTCAGAATGTCTTCATTGTTTTTGCAATTGACTCCTGTCAAACAATTCAATCTCTAAAAAATATGAGAGCTCGTAAATAGCTTCTCCAAAGTACCTAGATTGCAAATCTATATGGTGATGGGTAGTTCTACCTTACTAACTGATGTCTACTGGTTTCTAAAAAGCTCTTAGATTTAATCTATAAGCTTATGCATGAAAGGAAAAGTCTAAAGGGAGAAAAATGTGCTTAGAGCAGGAGACAGGAGCATATGTCCCAAATTACTAATTGGAGTGAAAGTATCATATTTCACTAAAGTCCATGTTTCTGCAAACATATTCAAAACTGCCATTTCTATGGCAAAGAGTAAAAAAATTTGAAATTTTTTTTGCACATCTATCCATAGGATCTTACACTTAACTAAGGTAAACCAACCTATGACATGCAAATTGCCTAATATGGTATGGAATCAGAAGTTAGTGACAAAGGGGTTAATTTTCACTACTGTAGAAGACTTAAAAAACACCAAAGGTGGTCCCCAATTTTTTTGGTATGATCGCATCAATTTCATTTCATTTAATAAAGCAAAGTTTCATAACAACCCATAGATTAGGTAATAACCATCAGATATAATACTAATTTAGGACAGCCATGTGCCCATAATCAACATGAGTATACCTAATATAGTTCATAATGGACTCAATCTAAAGTTACAAGAGAAGGAATAAAAAAAATAACTTTTATGACAAGTTTACACTAGAAAGGTGTAAGTATCCTATGACAGCCACTAATAACTTCATGATCATCTCCCGAAGCATTGATATGGCAACAAATCACCCTAATGGAGTCTAAATTCTATTTGTTAGAAAAAATCTGCCATGGGTTGATGTAAGACTCTCAAGGGGAGGGTTTCTAGGTGATTGTATAAGGTAGTTGGCTTGTCATGAGTTGGTTTACCTTCGTATGAGAATGTGTGGAACACATTATAGAAATTTTGCCTACACATATTGTAAGATATTTGTGTTTAAAGTGAAAAAAAACAAGTTTTCTAACACATTGTGGGACTAGATTTTTTGACTTTGAACCTTCTTAACTTCAATTTTTTATACAACAAAGTTTTGAGCTTTAAATCTTTATGGTGGAGAATTGAGTTGAGAGTTTCGGAAAAAAATTCAAAAAAACTTAAATTTTTTTTTAAACTTTAAAAAATTGTTAAATAGAAGTAGGTACAAGATAGAAGGAAAATCTAAATTATTAGTATCTCTAAAATGGAATACAAATGCACTAATTCCAATGGTTAGATTGTTCTAACAAGAAAACTAAATCACATTGAATTTTTTTAAATTGTAAAAATTGCATTAAAAAATGAATCTTGCAAGTTTTTTTTAAAGAAAATGCTCTAATTGCCTGAAAAACAAGATTGTCCATAACTTTCTCATAACAAATTGAAATGGAATGAATCGAAACTTTCTATGTGGACAAAAATATAATCTATGAGAGAGAGAGAAATATTTTAATTAAAAGTTTTGAATTTTTTTTGATGCCCCCTCTCTCCCTTTTCCTCCCCTCTCCATTGTTTCAAGCATAAGTTTTGTTCCCAAGCATCGATTGACAAAAAACTTGTATTTCCATGAAGCTAATCAATTTTTTTATCTCCAAAAAATGTTTAAAATTTTTTTAAAATGAAATTGAAGGTACCTACCCAAATTTCCACTTGTCTAGCTCTTGAAGGGACAAGTGGTCCTTCAAGGATTAGGCAATATAGCCTATATGTGGTATGGGGAAGGTTGAAAAAACAAATTTGTGTGTAGAGAAATAGATTTAAGAAGGATTGTATAACTTTTGGCAATTTTTTTCCTCAAAAAAAATTATCATGAATTTTTTTTGTAAAGATTCTATTTGTTCCACTCTCAATTTGTAGGCAAAACAATTTTCAACCATAGACTACTTACAAAACTAATGTAGATGATCATTGTGGCTTTCAATGTACATGTTGTGATCATTTTATGCTTTCAATGTGCACCATCTAGACGTTTCTAAGTCTTGTAATTTTGAATTTAATTTTAAAATTACATTTTGAAATCATTTTTAATGTTTTTTAATAGTATTTGTCAAACCTATCCAGGCCCTGCGGTTTGCCAGAAAAAAAAATCCCTTTACGGTACATCCTTTATTACGCATCATTGTGTGAATTTCCAAGCTAAATAGTTACATGTTTAGCAGTATCACATAGTCTCATGTCACAAATCAAAGAGAATAAAAGCATAAACACATATCACTTGATCTTTCTCAAACAAATCACAATATATTTACCGTCACCCTTTCCATAATCACTCGTTTTTTTTGCACCTGCCGTTTTTTTTCAAGCATATATTTCCAATAGCGTCTTGAAAGATACTAAGGCATACATAAGAACAAGAATATAGTATCAAAACTGAAGCATTTCATAGTATATTTCTAGAGCTTCAATCCAAAGCATAAAAAAGGCATAGGAAATGAGGGTAGTCAATTTGTCTTTCCTTTGTTAAACTGCTCCAAGAGCAAGAGGGCCTCACCTGTGCCCATTCCAGTGATTGCATTGTTAGTGAGGCTACACCAGGTGTCTACAACCCTATATGATACTTGTTATTGCTTTCACAAGAAACGACCAACAAAACAAATAAAACTACATTTTCTTCAAACCTGATTGCTATTTGCTTGTAAGAGGAAGCCATTGTAACGCTAGTAATAGTTGAGGTGCAACAATGCTAAGTTTACTTCAAGACCAAAGCAACTGTATAAAATAAGGACCAGCCTTAGGGTCTGTTTCCACTAGTCATTATATCAACAATATTAGGATAGAAACAAGTAAAAGTGGAGGGAGGGTTCCCACAGGAACATTAGCATATTTGCCGAGCCTGCGTGGGTGCTGAGCTGGTGCTCAGGTAAAGTCGCTCATCGTAGAAAACGTCAGTAGTTCAGAGCATCGCCACAGTTGCACTTCAAGTAGGGTCGCCAAGTGTAGCCTTGGCGTGTGGATTTGGAGAGTGGGACTCTGCCCCATGGCTGACGCGCCAAGCCGGGGCGCTTAATGGATATTAAATGAAAACGGTTTGAAGGTTTTGAAATTAAATTTACAAAAATTTAACTTTCAAATTTCAATGCATTACCTCACACTGTTTCAAAAGCACTCTTAACTTATTTTGAGTTTCGAGAATGAAGAGAAGTTCACTATATATACATGGGGTGGTAAAAGGTAGAACAAATAATGTGGGATAAGTAAAATTAAAGTAAGTAGAAGCTCAACACTCATAGTTAATTCAAAAGTAGGCATAATAGAATGAACTTTGAATTAACTATTGTGTTGAGCTTACTCTAATTCTACTTATCCCACATTGTTTGTTCTACCTCCTACCACCCCACGTGTATACAGTGAGCTACACTTTTCACTCAAAACTTAACAAAGTTGAAAAGCCTATCTCTTGACTCTCTACACACAAGTAAAGAGAACTTTATTGTAGTTGGAAGATGATTTTCTTTTTCTATTTTTTTGACACAAGTAAAGAATGAACTGTGGTTCAAATTACTTGTGAGGTTATTTGAGGTCAGTGCCTCAACGATGGGGTAGAAGGGACTATCACTACCATCAAAGATGGAATGAAGAGGTCAGTCAAAACCTTTGGCGAGGCGCATTGAAGCCCCACTATTTGCCACAAGCTTGTGGGAAACACGATAGTGAGGTCAGATATCTGCTGTAAGAGACAAGGAATGAGTGATGGAAAGTGATGGACTAGTCCTCAGGGCTGGTTCCGAGCCTGTTGCTTAATGAACTGTCCTTCTCTTTGTTCGAGGTGGGCCTTTAACTAATAACAAAATTCTTATTTACTACTCAGTGTGATCAGACCCTTATTGCTTCAGATCTATAGTCAGTCCTGGGCTCCCAACCTACCTACAGAAGGTTTTTTCCAAAGATGTTGTATTCAGGATGCACTCATCACTTAAGGTAAACCAGCCTATGAGAGGTCAACTGCCTAATACAGTCTAGAAATCCTCCTCATGAGAGTCTTACATCAATCCATGGCAAATTTTTTCTAACAAATAGAATTTAGATTGCATTACGGTGATTTGTTGCCATATCCATGCTTTGAAAGATGTCCATGAAGTTATTAGTGATTGTCATAGGATACTTATACCTTTCTAGTGTAAACTTATCATAAAAATTATTATTTTATTCCTTTTCTTGTAACTCTAGATTGAGTGCATTATGAATTGTATTAAGCATACTCATATTGATTATGGGCACATGGCTGTCCTAAATTGACATTATTTCTGATGGTTATCACCTAATCTATGGGTTGTTATGGAACTTTGCTTTCTTAAATGAAATGAAATTAATGCAGTCTTAAAAAAAATTGAGGATCACTTTTGATGTTTTTTAAGTCTTCTACAGTAGTGAAAATTAACCCCCCTTTATCACTAACTTCTAATTTCATACCGTATTAGGCAATTTGCCTGTCGTAGGCTGGTTTACCTTAAGTTTCAAAGGGATTTTTTGGAGGTTTGTTCCTTTATTGCTGCGTGGCTTTCACAGGTGCAGTGATTGCCTGCGCTCATTTTTTTCAACTGAAGCTCTTGGCCATTCTTGGTGGTCCAAGATCCCATCAATGGCCAGAAAAGATCCCATTGTCATTTTCCACACAGCTTAGCTCACTGGTAATTAAATATTGCCTGCTTATATTGAACACCATGTTGAGCCAGATGGTAAGTCAATTGTGAATTTAATCCCACACACACACACCACTGCACAGGGAGTTCTGTACAGAAAACGGACAATTTCCGAGCTTCTCCAAGCTGACTCGGATTTTTCAAATTTTATCCGGAAGTGAACCTAAAGGATGTAAATTTTATCGGTTTTCATCCCCCATTTCCTAAAGGATTTAGGCAATTAGCCGACAACTTTTTTTTCAGTTTGCCATTTTCCTAAATGTCTAAAATGCGGTTGGTTTTGCATTTTCGTGGGGGATTTTAATTCACTCAACATTTTTTTGTTTTTGAAGTGTATTTGGCTTTCACTTCTTATTTTTTATAGTTTAAGTATCCTTAGCAGGAGTTGAACCTGGCAAAGCCCCTACCATCTTAGGGCCAAGGATGTAGCCTTCAAAAAATACAAGGATCCAAAAAGGGTCTAAGTATTTTCCGGAGGCTTGTTAGTATGGTTAGTTTTGCAAGTCAAGAAAGCTGCGTATCACTACTGTCAGTATCAAGAAGAAGAGCACCGGATGGACAAGATGCATCACTCATACTAGGTCCATTTGGAGAATTCAAGTAAGAAGATGGGTTAGTAAACAAAAACCGATACTTTGTGTCATTCTTCCAAATAGGAATGGCATCACTAATAATATAGTCTATCTCCTCCTTAGGGCCTTCTAGTGCAATTCGCAGCATTGCTTCTAAGTTCTTGCTGCCCAACTTGTTTCTAACTCTAGTTTTGATCAAATTATGCACACTGAAAGCACGCTCACAAGTTGTTGTGGACACACATTGCACACGAGCTAATTCAGCAAGAACAAGAAGGTTGGGATACCGAGTTTGTAAAGCGTGATTCCAAGTAATCATGCCGTACAAATCCCTGAAATTTTTTTCTCCCCATTCCATGGTGCATTGGAGTTTAAAGGCAAGGAATTCACGCTTACAAGCTGCTTGATCTACAAGAGGAGGGAGAAGAAAACCTAAGTGCGACCGGTCTACTCCATAATGCTGCAGCAGAGTCTCCAATTCAGCAATGCCCCAATTCTACAAGCCCACTTACTTTGATGGCATGTTAGAAGGGCTTAGGATTTTGAAACAAGAAATCACATCATTATCCCTAAAATGTGCATCTAGGCCAGCACAAACCGCCTCAGCAAAGTTTTTTTGAAATGCCAATGCCTCCTCAAGGTCAAAACCCAACCTGGATCGTTGCAATTGAAAATCATGAAACATATTACCTTTCAGCTGAGACTGCAGCCTCCGTAGGTAACCGCCATGTGGACCATAGTCAGGCAAAACATGATAACCAGTGTACTCGTTGAACACATCAACATTCAAATCACAGGAGTCCACAATAAACATCATGCGAATTTGAGCAATCTCAGTGCGAACAATACTACCTATTGTTGTGACATCAACAAACTTCAGTTGGAAAATCCTAGACAACATAGCTAGAGAGTGAAGAATGTCAGCAAAAAAAAACAAGATGTAAACAAACTTGAACTGCCCTAGCTTGTCTAACACAGCAGCTGCCTGACTTGCATCCTTACTGTCCATTTGTTTGAAAAAGACAAGTACCGATTCAAGTGAATCACACAAAGTTGTGACTGACTGCCAACGACTCAACCAACGGATCTTATGATACCGTTTCATTGTTTTTTTAGAATCAAACAACTGCTCTTGCAAGGCCGTGAGACCTTGCTTCCTTTTACTGGACTTATTAAAAAAGGAAGAAATTGAATTCAACAACGAATCAATTTCATTAGACAAATCCTTACAATCCGGTGCCTTGGAAGCATCCAGGGCTGCAAGATTAGTTCGGTGAGCCACGCAATGACAAGACAAAAGGAACGGATTCACCTCATTTTTTATCTGTGTTACAACACCGCCCTGGGAGTCCACCATCGTGCTTGCTCCATCGCTGCTGAAGGCCACAAACTTACTAAGATCAAGACCCCATAGCCGCAACTGAGAGATGACACAATCAAAAATGGTGGCAGCGTCCTTTTTTCCGCCCTGCAACTGCAATAGTCCTAGGAAAACAGTAAGCGGCAAACCTTCTTCTACAATGGTTGCGAACATGACAAGATGGCCCGTGGCACTAATATCTGTTGGCTCGTCAATCATAATGCCAAAGAAACGTGAATTTCGAACCCTACAAAGAATCTGCTTCTGGATTACAATGGAAAGGCACCAAACAAAATCACCGCAAGCTTTTTCATCCTGGTACATGGTAGTAGTGATCGGAGCCTTGACAGACAACAACAGTTTACACAAAGCAGGGAATTTTGAAAAAGGCAGTGATTGCTTCCCTGTGAAGTACGCCGCTCGGAAAAGAGTATGGAGGGCCCCGTCACAAGCACGCTGGCCACTGAGAATTGTTTTTTCTATCGTTTTTTCACCATTGTTGCACGCCCAAGCAAGGCGGCGGTGCTCATTTGATCGTCCATGATCCATGAAAGCACTCACTTTGAAGTTCTTTGAACCTTCTTTGGCGTATGTTGAGCGACCCCCTTTCTCCATACAAACTTTACAGAATAGTTTTCCCACCTCAACAGAGAACTCCAACCAAGGAAACTGGGTCGACCACCCTTCTTCCTACAAACCCTGCACAAGTTCGGCCTAGGAAGGGGGAGTGAGATTTGTACCTACAGTTTCACTCGATCTGGAGCTTTCGGTAGAGGATGGAAACTCCTTTGAGTCCATTTCCCTTGATTTGGCAAAGTAGCTGTCACAGATGCTCCTTTGCGGCTTTGCCATGGAAACTGCCACACATCTTAGCGGAAAACCAGGTACCAGACAATTTGAGAAACTGAAGAACAAGCTGAGGAAACAATAACAGCTAAACATATGATCATCCCACCCAAAAAACAGGGAAGCAGATTTCAGAAATGTAAGGGTTCAAAAAACATGCAACCAACCTACACAAAATTCACAGTGCACGAAGACAAAGGAGAAGGCGACAAACGTACCTCATTTGTGAAACACGTCCGAACCCGCAGGCAGTCACGATGCTCCCGAAACCCACAAGCAGTCATGGTGGCACAGTACTTCCGAAACCCGCACCAGTGACGATGCTTTCGAAACCCCAGCAGTCAAGGTGCTCCCAAAATCCGCAACAATCACAATGCTTCCAAAACCCCAGCAGTCAAGGTGCTCCCGAAACCCGCAATAGTCATGATGTTCCCAAAACCCCAGCAGTCAAGGTGCTCCCTAAACCGCAACAGTGACGGTGCTCCTGAAATCGCAGCAGTCACGATAGCTCCCGATACCACAACAATGACGATGGCTCACGAAAGTGACAAAACCCTAATCCGATTACGAAATTGAAGCCTGTGAAGTCAACGAGGTGAGTGAGTTAGGCAACTAGCGAGGGTGAATTTCATGCAAACCTGCATGATACACAATCCCGATTGAGTTTGCAAGTGCGCGAGGAGCGGGCGAGAGGCTGCTGTAGAAGACAAGTGGGTGAGAGTTTGACGCAATTCAGTTTTTCCTGAATGTTGATTGTATGAGCAGCAAGTGAGTAAGGCACACAAACAGTGAGCAGCAAGTGAGTGAGGCAGAGGCAATGATCATTGAGCAGCGAGTGAATGTTTGAGTGAGGCATAGATAGTGAGCAACACTGCAACAATAAGCGACTAACGAACTAAGCGCGCCAAGTTTTAAAACAGCCTAAACGGCTAAAGTGCTAAACCCTAAACCGCAGACCCCAGTTCAGAAGCGTCGGCCTTCTGTCAGTTGTGACATTGTGTGTGATTGATTAACAATCGCAGCACACTAAGCAGGTTACAACCTTATTTTTCAGTTTTCACTAATTCACTTTCGCAGAATTTACAAATCAGTCAGTATCATTAACTCACTTACCTACTTACTTTACTATGCACTATAAGTTCCAACTCCCAAGTCCCAAGAATACACTGAGTATATAAAAAAAATCTATGTACATGTAAAAAAAATTCCGAAAAAGCATGTACCCGGTTGGTTACTTGCTGTAAAAAAGGCATATAAATTGGTAATTTTCCTACTTATTCCTAGGGCGGACGGCAAAATAGCCGAATTTTTTTTTCTTGACTGGTCCATTTCCGAAAATCTCCTTTTTTCATTCGGAACCACTTCCTAAACTTTTCTACCTCATTCGAAAATTCTCAAAATCAACCGACTAGCTCGTAACTAAATGCCGGTACTCCCCGTACATTGCACCACTGAAGGTATGAGTCAGTGCCACCTCCTTTGTAGTTTTGCATTAATTAGTACTCAAATAGCAGTGGATTTGACCCTGGAGCGACCAGACTCATTGGACGAGTGGCCCAGGGTTTGAAAAGTGGATAATTTTGGGAGCACCAAAATTGTAGAAAACTGTTGTAGTGGATTTGTGAAGTAACCTTAGGATCTTCAAAGTGAGGTTCCAAATAAATGTCAGCCACAGTGAAGTTGTGGGAAATTATTGGGGAGGGGAAGGTTTGACCACACAAACTTCAGCGTTGACCATGTTGGGCAGCTACAACGTCCCCAAGAAATCATGGCACAGCTCACGGCTAGATGCTTTGGAAAAATGTAAGAAAAAATGTTGTGCAAAGAACATGACGAAGTAGCATGGGCCCATGCAAATTTCAGTGAAGATAATTGTAGATATGTAAAAATGACGAGCTTGCAATGAATATCACTTAAAGGAAGGAAGAAATTCACATTCATTTTGCAATGCCCAGAGCACATTGTGGACTTGCTTGATGGGGAATATACCATCACTTTGGGTCTATGCATACATACAATATACAGTGCACAGAGTATTACAAAATGCAACACACCATCCCTGTGTGATGTCTGCAGGCATTGTCTTCTACATTTTCCACATTTTCAAGGCTCACGGCTCAATCACCATTTCATTTGTGTACTGTTAAAGGAGTCAACCCTTTTTTTACCACTTAAGTAGATACACATACTTGCAAGGCAGATTTCAATAGTGGGAAATTTTTCTATGAGGAAAAGTAGAGTTTATAAGGTTTTCAATATTTTTCAAGTTTTTTATTTCTTAAAATATAATTACTATTAATTTTTTAGCTGAAGATTATGTTCCACCCACACCTATCATGTAGACCTTTCTATTTTCAATCAAAGTTTGGTTGCAAAATCCAACAAGGGTTCATTGCAATATTGAAAGTCTTGTAGATAGTTATAATGTGCTACAATTTCATTGGGAATTGTGCTATAACTAATCATAATTAATCACCTCGTACATAGAATTACACCACCCTATGGTACCCAAATGGGGCATTGATTAAAAATGGGTTGCCTCCCATAGAATTATTTAGCAACAAGGCTTCTTGACATTTGGCTTCTTTGGATCTTTACATTTGTAAGTAACTATTTTTTTGGCTTCACATCCTTGAAGAGAATGTTCTACATTGACTTTGTCACTTTTTAAGTCTCTAAGCTTCATTTTTAAATAATTAGGGCAACTGAAGCATATAGCCCTTATTGTCATGGGCCACTATAATTTTTGCCTAAAAAAAAAGGCATTTTTCGCATTTTTTTATTTGGACACATCAAATTTTTTATAGAAACCATATATGTTTCATTTTACACATTTTTCACTTGTGTCTCTTTTCACACAATAGTCATTGAAAACACCAATGGATGCCAAATCTATATCACTGCATTCAAAAAAATTTATGAATGATATTGTTGATTTTTATATCCATGGTGATTGTTGAACTCTATTTGTTGTCTACTTTTTGGATTTTGGAGTGCTTAGAGGTTAAGATTTGAATTCTATTTATGTTGGTTAATAAATAGACATCAACATTTATAAATAACACAAAAGGATCTTAAACAATAGTCATCACAAATACAAATTAATTGTATAAATTATAACACTAGGATATGGAAGCTAAAAAAAGAAAAAAAGAAAATCCTTAATTTTTTTTTGTATTTCCAACTAATGTTTCCCACTTTCAAGGAATTGACAGCCCTCTTCGGGGGTCAAACTTCTTGTATTGCTAGAGTTAATTGTAAAACTTGTCATGTGTATGTAAATTGGTGTCAAAGGAAGATTTAACTAACTAAGAACAATACAAAAAGAAACATGACACAAAACTTCATTAGACCTCAATTTTGGTACTCCAAGTAGTTTTGTTCCATATTTTTTCCAAACTTTGGTTAGTGGTCTTGCATTGTACATACTTTACAATTAACTCTATTAAATAACATTTACACCATTTGGATATAAGAAAGGAAATTCACTTGGAAGTGAACATATAATCAAATTCATGAGTATCATTTCTAGCAAGAAAGGATAATCACCTTAGAGCATTTGCACTGGTTCCATTCCTAGAGCTAGTATCGGCACTATGCCATGTATACAATTATTCCTAACTAAATTTGTGCTCCAATGCAATTGTTATTAGAGCCTCCAATTCCATGGCCTTGTTATGCAACCACATGGGACCGGTTAATTTACAAACATGTAAAGGGCTTGTGAGTTGGCCCTTTGTAAAAATAATCATCATTGTCAATACTTTTCAAGCATTGGTGTGTATGCTAATCAATTCAACCTTCCTTTGTTTTCATGAAATTCTTTTTTAATGTAGATTTTTTTTATAATAAAAAAAATCCATTTGACATTTGGATTAATTGCTGGCTTTGCATTGGGTCAATTTGTTCAAAGAAAAAACCTTCACTACATAGGTCTTGTAAAATGGCCTACCATTTACTATTACAGGGCTTGTATACCAAGTATGCATTGTAGATGCCCTATCATGGACAACAACTTGTAGTTCTCTTATAGTCATGTCCAACACTAAATAAGGTGGAAACCACCTATCACCAACCATAGTCCCATCACCAATCAATAGAGTGTCCAAAATTTAAGAGAGGTTGCAAGTAGTTTCCAAACATGAGTTCTTGATTTCCGACCATTAATTCTTCTATTTTTTCCATGACACATGTGCTTGATTTGGAGTGCTAAAGTGAACAAGAAGTAGTCTCTTAAATGAGCGGTGTTGGAATAGTCCACACATTGAACATAGGGTGAAGGCAACTTTTGCCTTCCAAAATTCATAGTAATTTTAGTTCAAGTGATAAAATTACCAAATTTTGACAATCCCCATTATTTATTTATTTGCACCTTTGGAAATATTTGCACTACTCCATACAATGTAACCAAAAGAGGCAAGTGATTTGCTTCCCTCTCGTGCCAATAAAATTGGAGACGTCAATGTTTTCAAGAAAATATTATACCCCCCAAAACAAACGTTGATTCAATTTGAAAAACATTGTTGGGTGTTGTTCAACCTGCGCCATGGATCTTGAAGGAAAAATGTGTGGATCCCTACAGTCGTTGATTAAGTGCCGACGAAAGAAAAAATAGAAACCTCATAATGGATGATCTGCTCAATTAGGGTCTGAGTTGTTGTTGGTTGGTTGTCCTGCTAAATTTCCTTAGCACTTGAAATGTGGCACTACTTTGTGGTGATTGCTTTGTTGGGGCTCTCAAATTTTGTTGCTAAATTGTCACTTTCTTGGAGCTTGGTTGCAGGTTTGTTGGAGCAGATGTGTCGTTCTGACTCATGAGGTACATATGTAGCAGTTTGAATTTTGTCGCAGTAGGGTTTTGTAGTTCTCATTTGGTGGAACTTGTGATTTTCTTTGTAAGAAATCTTGTGTATTGTTTCTTGTGGTAGTGACTACTCACGAGAATTTGTATTCCCTGTGTAATTTTGTCCTTTGAATGCTTGTTCAGATTGTTCTTGAATGCGTAAAGGCTGGTTCTCTTCAGTTTCAAGAGTACTTCATTGCTGAGTATATTGAATGTTGGTTCATTGCTTTGTTTTATGTGGTGTTGGACAATAGAGAGGATTTCAAAGATGAATGCTGGTTGAATGTTGTTTGATCTGCACTTTGCACTTGGTGATTGCTTGTTTGTAATTGCTTTGCAAAGCTTGTACTTGAAAATTAATTCACTGTGGTTTTGGTTTTGAACATGGTTTTGAAATGGGAACTCGCATGGAACCATGACTTGGCCAATGATTTCATATTGTAGTTTTCAGGCTTGGAGTGTAGAGCCATAGGATTATAGTTTTCAGCATTGGTTTTTTGGAATGCAGATTTTGAACTTTTTTTTCCTCCAATAAACAAATATATTTTTCTCAATATTCATTTTTCTTATGTTTTCATTTTAGTTTGGTTTCAATGGGTTACTTTTATTTGTGTTTTACTCAGCATTCATTCACTTTAGCTTCATTCTTTGTGGGCATTTAAGAAAAAAAATCAATAGAAAAAATGACTTCTGCAAAAGTTTGAAACACAAGCGATCATAGTCTGGATCTCCCTTGAAACGATATGATGAAAAACGAACACTGACGAATGCAAATGTGATGCCAAACTCCTGGCATCCAGACCTCAAGATCCCAATTAACCCCTAAACGATTTTGACTATGTTTTCACCAAAAATGCTCCAAAATTGCCTTCTCTCGTACAAGTATCAAATTTTAAATTAAAAAAAAAAATTGTGGACATATCTAACTGTAGGATCTTATGTTAAATTGGTTTGAGAAGATGTGTAAAAAGTTTCAAAAATTTCCACCGTATAGATTGCAAGATATTAGCGTTTGAAGTAATAAAAGTCTTTTTTTTTGTCCCTGCAAAAATCTAGGCAGCTGTACTTCACAAGGTCAAATCACCATGAAAAAATGTCCAAAATGGTGGTTACTTTTTGGATTTGTTCTTCAAGGCAAGTTGGCTACATACTCAAAAAATTTCAAATCATTTGGAATTGTACAACATATAGGAAAAAAAATAGAAAGTAGAAAGAAGTAGAAAACGGTTCAAAATACTAAATTGTTAACAATTTATTTACAAAATCAAAAAAATCCAATCCCAATGGTTGTAATGTTGTAGTAAACCATATATGCCTAATGGTTTTCATTTTCTTCAAAAATATTAAAAATTGAGTTAAATAAAGGACTTCAAAGTTTATTTTAGAGTAGAGATTCTACAACTACCTTCAAACCACCCATGACTAAAACTCCTCGTAACTTTCATCTCATTAATCAAAATGGAATGATTCAAAGATATCCATGTATAAATAAATCTAGAAAATAATTTAAAAAAAAGAAGTTTTAAAGAAGTTTTTTTTTGCCTAGATTCTTTGCCAAACAAAGAAAACTACATATCATACAATAACTTTTCAACCATGTAGTCAAAAGTTATGAAATTTGTTGGGCCTTAAAGCTACTCCTCAGACACATGTTGTGTGAAAATTTCAACCATACAATCTTGTAGTGTGCATGTTGTAGATGGTGTAAATCAAATTTGAGGTCAATTGACCGTATAGATTGAAAGATTATAATGTTTTAGCGTTGACAAAAGATGCTGAAATTTTCCTAAAAACACATTTGGAGGTGAAATTCAATTTCTAAACCTACTCAAATGAAAAAAATTTAAACTACAAAGTGATTTAAAATCAAAAGACAAACACTTTGGTGGAAAAAAAATCATTCAATTGACTCATTACATTTGCAAAATGAATTTGAAATGTCAAAAAACATTGGAAAAAGTAGCAAAAAAACACATCTATGGTTGAACCTACCTCTACTAAAATGCTTCTCAGTTAGTCATAACTTCTTGGATTGATATGAAAATTTTACCACAAGAACTAGACTAATATGCACAACTTTTCCAACAATTTTTTTTGAAAACAAACCCTATCTGAAGAAGTTATAAGTTGCTGAAGTTCACTGTAATGCAAAAATGTCAGAATTTTGAATTTTGAATTGCTCCCAAGCATTCAAAACAACTTGGATTGACATGAAAATTTTATCACAATAATTAGATTTTATGGGGAACAAAATCCAACAAATTTTTATTGACCACTAACATTTGATGAAAAAGATACAAGCCCCTGAAGTTGCAACCATCTCATTGCAATGTGGTGAACTCAAATTGAACCTGCAAACTTTGAATGGCTTTCAAAAACTCATTACATCTTGGATAAATCTGAAAATTTTATCACAAAAAATAAATTATTATACGCAAATTTTTCAATAAGTTTTATTTAATTTGAACATTGAATGCAAAAATTACAGCACTTTGAAGTTGACTGCTAGACTATGTGAGGACACTTTTGGTCCCCTTCCGCAGTGAGGGGTTAAGGCAACCTAATTTCATTATTTTGTGTAGTCTGTACGTGGGAGTGTGGGCCTGCTTGCCTGTAGAGGCAGCCTCCCCCATGTGAACAATACTATTCTAGTCAAGATGAAGTGAGGTTGTCCCACCCTGATTTCTCGACATTCTACACTATATAAATATCTATAGTCACTGTAGAAGGATGCAATAATTTAGGAACCATGTGTATTGGGCATGGGTTGGTGCACTCGTTCATGGCTCGGGTTTAGAGAATTGCTTGTGCCTTCATCTAGACAAGTGGTGAGTCACTAGGTAACTTTTCTGAGTAAGACAACCTAGTTGTTAAGGCAACCGAATTTCACTATTTTGTGTGGTGGTAAGTGGGTCTGTACATGGGAGCCTGCTTGCGTGCAGAGGCAGCCTTCCCACGTGAACAATACTACTCTATGAAGGTTTTGTTGGGTTTTTTTTAAGGATGAGGACTGTTTCCAATGCTCGGGATCCACGCTGTTCCAGTAAGCTTATTAAACCCAGATTTCCAGTAAGCTTATTAACCCTGATTTCTTTGAAAAACTGAAACGCCTGGCCTTTGACAAGAGTGGGAGGTCAAACGAAGTCTGACCTGCACCATTCTAACCCCTCATTCCCCAGACAAGGGTAATGTAAAAATTGTCCATGTTCTTTGGTTGGTTAATTTTGTGATTTTTCATCTCCCCTACCTAATTTGGACCTTTGATTTCAAATATGAATTCAAAATTTTCAAATTTATCATGGATTTCATATAAGAAGCCAATCTAGTGTTTTTTTCCAAGGATAAACTCACCTAATAGGATGCACTTTGTATGACTATTTTAATGTCTTGAAAATTCCATCATTCTCTATGCTCCCGTTTAGTACATATGTTCACCGTATGTGTACCACATATGAAAGTTCATCGTTCACATATGAAAGTTTCACCGTATGTGTATATCATAGTAAAGAGCATCATAATACAAGCAGAATTTTGGTGTCAATCTATAAATGGAATTCATTAGACATCGGAAACACATCTAAAGCTCAAATTGCAATAGAATATTCAATTCTACAAATTTTTTCAAAATTCAAATTTTAATGAAAACTAGAATAGATGAATCTCATTTCATCAATTGGACTCAAACTCAAAAAAATTAATGTTTTTATGGAGAAATTTCTAATTTAGAGCAAGGAGCAACAACTTTCCAAAATACACTCATTCAAATAGTATATTTTGTGATTCATTTTTTTCTGCTAACTCCTTATGTACGTGAAGACAAACACTTACAAGATTGCAAATGGAATTGCATGCTCTTCATAACCCACCATGAAAAGTCAACAAGGAAAAAAATTGGATGAGAATATGCATCAAATTTCCGTCCATCTGATTGTCATATGATGTGTAGGTCTTTTTTTCTGCATGTGATCGTTCAGGTGTTGGTTGAACCCGACGCACAGAGTTATCTTCGTAAGGGACCCAAAGTGAAAGAACACCTTCGTAGCATAACCCACTAGCACTAGGCTCTCACTACGAGATGGCAAGAGAATTCACACACACTGAACTCAGCTCTGATAGTCTGTTCGTGGGACATGCTTGTATGCAGATGTGAAGAAATACTCCGTACTAAGCTTGAGAAGCCTGTTCTATGAAGTCTTTGGAAAGGAGTGAGGACCCTTTCCACTGCTCGGGATCCGCACTATCGGAATGCTTGGCCGGCCATTGCAGAATTAACTCATTACACAGGATAGGCGTGGTGCACATCTTTCCCAAAATAAGGAATAACTTACCTTAGTGATACAATAGTGTAACTTGAGGATTATAAAACTAGGCGAGTCTTTGACACAAATTGATAGAAGCATTAACATTATAAACCAAGGCAGAAGGGTTGACTTAGATAAACAACCAAAATAGAGACCGTGGAGTCCAACTTGCACCTATTCATAGTAGGAGAAGTGATAAAACAACACACTAGTTGTTATTTTATTTTGTTTATTAAACTAAGTAGAATCCATTGCAAAACAACAATACACTACTTTCACTCAATCTTCTTCATGAGACCACATGTTGGGACAGAAATTAATCCACTTGATGGTACTACTGGACTCAAAAAAAACACATCCAACACCTGTATGGAATAAAAATTCTAGAGGCCCATTGTCCATCTGATTGTCATCCGATGTAGAGGCGAGTCTCTTTTTCTGCATGTGATCGTTCATGTGTTGGTTGAACCCAAAGCACAGAGTTATCTTCGTAAGGACCCAAACTAGAAGAGCACCTTCGTAACATAATCCTCCCACTGGCACTAGGCTCTAGCTATGAGATGGCAAGATAATTCACACACAGAGCTTAGCTTCGATGGTATGTACGTGGGACATGCGTATGTGCAGAGGCGGACAGAGGTGAAGAAATACTCAGTAGTAAGCTTGACAAGCCTGTTCTATGAAGTCTTTGAGAAGGAGTGAGGACCCTTTCCACTGTCGGAATGCTTGGGCCGGCCATTGCAGGATTAAGTCATTATACAGGATGGGCAGGGTGCACGTCTTTCTCACAATAAGGAATAACTTAGTTCCATGAAAGGCGTTTGGAAGTAGGGGATACACTACACTAAAATTGGTAAATAGTGTTGGCAACACTAATTAGCCGAACTAACACTAATTGTGATTTGCAAGGTTAGTGTTAGAACACTAATTACACATTCTAACACTATTTTAGCTCTACAGTAAAAAAATTTGCCTCGATCTAGTTTAGTTTTTTGAGAATGGCGCCTCCTTTTGTCCAATCGGGAAGGGCCAGAAATTCAGATTTCCAAGGAAGGGTCAGAAATTCAGATTTCCAAGGAACGGCCAGAAATTCAGATTTCCAAGGAAGGGCCAGAAATTCAGATTTCTAAAGAAGGGTCAGAAATTCAGATTTTCAGAGAAGGGCCAGAAATTCAGATTTTGAGGGAAGAGCCAAAGTATGATGGCGGGAGTTAAGTGCCCCAACACTATTTTCACATGAGTTGAAAAATAGTGTTGGGGGTACAAAATAGGGAACAACACTAATTATCAACCAACTCTATTTACCAATTTTAGTGTAGTGAAACTTGAGGATTATAAAATACAATTTGTAACAAATCCATACTTTACTAAATGAAGATGATTTGATTTCTATTCCTTTATAGTTTTTCATTGCCTTTGCTAGAAAAATGATTCTAAGGTAGAAAGCTCAAGAATGGCACATCTGAGGAGAAAAACAAATGTGTGGAAGAAACTAATCAATCAACGATTTCCAATTTTCTTGGTAGACAAAGAGATGGAAAAGAAATAAATTGCAGCTTTAATGGTAATTTTGAATCATAGAATGAATTAGATATGATTTTCTAAAATGAAGAGTGCGTAGATTGCTATTGATGTTCGTAGACGTTAGCAATAATAAATTGACATGTGTATATGAAAGACCTACAAATAGTCCCTCAAAAGTTGAATAGGGTGAGCTTAGTATGTTCAAGAAAGTTTCATAATGTGTGAATGGAATGTCCTAAATTGAGCAAGAGAAATACATATCCTGAAATTAATATTTTATACTTCTATCTTATTGTCATTTTGAATTCTGGATTACCAATTAAACAATGCATTTGTGATTCATACATGACACATAAGAATGATCCAAAGCACTATTCACAACCCTAAAATCACTCACTTGAAGGCACATTTTTCTACCTCAAAAAATGAAATCCATTTGACCAACCACATGCAATCATTATGGACTTGTTCTAGGATCAATTGGAAATGCCACATTGTTTATGGACCTCCTCCTATAGGTCTTTCAGAGCAACACTATGAAGTTAGATCACTCCTCATTGAGCCATATATGATATTCCAACCTTATCTCTAGAGATACAAAAATTCAAACAAGAATGGTTAGCTTCTCAAAATCTATTGTGCAATTTTTAAACATGAATCTCCAATGTGATTTTTTCTCCAAGATCAAGTGCATTTGAGGCTCATTTCCAAGAGCTCACACTACTATGGAAAGTCAAGATTGCAATGGACACCCTTGCACAAAATCTTGACTAGAAAAATCTTAATCCATCATTTTCAAAATCAGATTTTTGATGCTAAAACTAGACTTCAAAAAGATTTTTTCAAAAATATAAAATGCTAAAAATAATCACTCCCTTTTATGATCACCTTCATGGCAAAAAAATTGCCTTCAAGCCTAGTCAAAGGAGTTGGTGAAGACATCTCAACCAACATATAAGGTTCCAAATTTAGACAATTATTCCAAGAAAGAATCCGTAATGAAGGTATCCATCCAAAATTCTTTGGTAAAGAACTTAACAAAACACAACCATCCAACACCCCCTCCAATTGAGAGTTGTCAAGAATATCAAGTTTTACTTCATTAGGAATTGCCACCAAGCTTGAACACTCCATTAAATAAAGTTTGGTCAAGGATGAAAAATTCCCAACTGCCTTTGGTATTGTTGCCAAACTTAAATACTTCCTCAAATCCAAAGTGGACAAAAAAGCGAAGTTCCCCACTTCCTTGGGCAAGGCCACCAAGCTTGAACATCCTTTCAAGTTGAGAGTTACCGAGAAAGATAAGTTCTGCACTTCCTTGAATAAGACCGCCAAATTTGAATACCCTTCCAATTTTAGAGTGGCGAAGGATGACAAGTTCTCCACTTCCTCGGGCAAAGCTGCCAAGCTTGAACACCTTTTCAAATCAAGAGTGGTTAAGGATGATAAGCTCCCTACTTCTTTGGGCAAGGCTGCCAAGCTTGAACATCCCATCAAGTTGAGCCTCTATATTCTTCAATGGGCACATGATTGTCTTATTGGTATTTTATTATTGGTATGTTTATCAGTTTTAAGTCCAACTAGAATAACCTTGCTAATTACTATACAAACATAATTAAAATACTAATCTTTAATACTATAGGAACTAGCAGGCTTTGAAACTTGACACAATTATTCAATGCCATGTAAAGTTTCACTTCTAAGAATAAATGTGCATAAGGTTTCCTCTTGCAAATTCGATTGCAATGTAATAGTAACAAGCTTTAATTTTGTAAAAAATAAGCAACATTTCTTTACTGCATAGTTTGTAGTGACTGTATGGTTACTATGGTGGTATGAAGGTTCCTTTGCGGTTCTTGTATGGTATGATGGTTCTTGAGTACACTTGAATACTAGATTACTATATGTTTCTTGTGCAGTCCTTAGCAATTCCATTATACGGTGATTAAAATTGTCTAGCCAGACAATGTTGAATTACTCTAATATCCTTAATGGACCAACAATAATAAATGGTAATGCATCCTAATAGCTTTCCAAGATCAATTTCATTAGTGAAGGGACCTTTCTTCATTGCCAATAATGATGGGCTATGAAGAATCTATGTTCATGCTAGGAAGAGCCTTTGCACCAATTTTGTATCCTTTTTGTTTATATTTTTTATATGAACTTATGTGCATTTGATCGTCTACCAAGCTGTTTTTTTTCGGGTAGATCTACTTTGATTCAAGCTTGATCAAATTAATTTGATAGTCTTTGTCTCTAAAACTCTATGTAGTCATCCCCCATGCCAATATAACTAGTGGATATGAACATAGTAGTTGCAAATAACTCTAAAATTCTCATCATTTGTAACACAATCATAAAGACAATTGAAATTATAAAAAAAATTATAGAGCAAAGAGCTTATAAGAGTGTCGATGCATAAGATCAGGGAAATTATGCAAAAAGCGTTCTACAAATGGGAATTTCAAGTGCAAATCATGGGTAGGAATCCAATCCATATCAAGAATATATTGACGTTCTCGGGTGCTGATTCATGAAATTCCAATTTCCAGCGCAATGACTACACGCAATGATTACCCTTTTATTAATTTGATTAGTCAAATTTCAAGTACACGACTACAACAAAAAGATATCGAATTCTCATGTTGGACAACAAGTGACTAGATGTAGACATTGACAAGTTATTAATTTCCATAAGGAAGTAGTTCTTCTAAGGGCTTAATTATCTTCTAATGATGGTTACATGTTCAAGTCAATTGCTATGATTTAATGATTCAATACTCTTAAACAAAGAAAATTTAGAAGAGAAACAATACACAAGTCCTAGCTATAATTGCAATCTTGATGATCGAATTTTGTAATTAATCTTCAATAGATTGCACTAAATTGTCTATACAATCTAAAAAAGAGCCATATACTAGGCATTCAAACTTCATGCAAACCACTATTTTAATCTTTCATTGGCTTGGATTTTCCAATGATAACTTCCATTTTGTAAAACACTCTAAACACAAATCATAGTCTACTTTGAAAGTGGCTTTTGCCTTGAAACGAGGTCCAACTATGGGGGTCATATTGCATCCATCACACCTCACTCCGTTGTGATGATTACCTTCAAGGCAAGAAAATTTGCCTTCAAGACTAATTAAAGAGGTTGGTGAAGACATTTCAACTAACATATAGGGTTCCAAATTTGGACAATTATTCCAAGAAAGAACCCGTAATGAAAGTATCCGCCCCAAATTATTTGGTAATGAACATAACAAAACACAACCATCCAAATTGAGCTTGACCAAATGATATAACTTCTCCACTTCATTTGGCAATGCCACCAAGGTTGAACATCCATCCAAATTGAGAGATTTCAAAGAAGATAAGTTTCCCACTTCTTTGGGCAATGTCACCAAGCTCGAACAAGAACTCAAATCAAGAGTAGTCAAGGAAGACAAGTTCCCCACTTCCGTTGGCAAGGCCACCAAGCTTGAACATCCACTCAAATCAAGAGTACTCAAGGAAGATAAGTTCCCCACTTCCGTTGGCAAGGCTACCAAGCTTGAACATCCCGAAAGTTTAAAAGTGGTCAAGGAAGATAAGTTCCCCACTTCTGTTGGCAAGGCCACCAAGCTTGAACATCCATTCAAATCAAGAGTAGTCAAGGAAGACAAGTTCCCCACTTCCGTTGGCAACGCCACCAAGCTTGAACATCCCGAAAGTTTAAAAGTGGTCAAGGAAGACAAGTTCCCTACTTCCGTTGGCAAGGCCACCAAGCTTGAACATCCTGAAAGTTTAAAAGTGGTCAAGGAAGACAAGTTCCCCACTTCCGTTGGCAAGGCCACTAAGCTTGAACATTCATTCAAATCAAGAGTAGTCAAGGAAGACAAGTTCCCCACTTCCGTTGGCAAGGCCACCAAGCTTGAACATCCACTCAAATCAAGAGTAGTCAAGGAAGACAAGTTCCCCACTTCCGTTGGCAAGGCCACCAAGCTTGAACATCCACTCAAACCAAGAGTAGTCAAGGAAGACAAGTTCCCCACTTCCGTTGGCAAGGCCACCAAGCTTGAACATCTTTTCAAATATAGAGTAGTCAAGGAAGACAAGTTCCCCACTTCCGTTGGCAAGGCCACCAAGCTTGAACATCCACTCAAATCAAGAGTAGTCAAGGAAGACAAGTTCCCCACTTCCGTTGGCAAGGCCACCAAGTTTGAACATCCTCTCAAATATAGTGAAGTCAAGGAAGACAAGTTCCCCACTTCCGTTGGCAAGGCCACCAAGCTTGAACATCCATTCAAATCAAGAGTAGTCAAGGAAGACAAGTTCCCCACTTCCGTTGGCAACGCCACCAAGCTTGAACATCCACTCAAACCAAGAGTAGTCAAGGAAGACAAGTTCCCCACTTCCGTTGGCAAGGCCACCAAACTTGAACATCTCCAAAGTTTAAAAGTGGTCAAGGAAGACAAGTTCCCCACTTCTGTTGGCAAGGCCACTAAGCTTGAACATTCATTCAAATCAAGAGTAGTCAAGGAAGACAAGTTCCCCACTTCCGTTGGCAAGGCCACCAAGCTTGAACATCCACTCAAATCAAGAGTAGTCAAGGAAGACAAGTTCCCCACTTCCGTTGGCAAGGCCACCAAGCTTGAACATCCTGAAAGTTTAAAAGTGGTCAAGGAAGACAAGTTCCCCATTTCCGTTGGCAAGGCCACCAAGTTTGAACATCCTCTCAAATATAGTAAAGTTAAGGAAGACAACCTCTCCACTTCCGTTGGCAAGGCCACCAAGTTTGAACATCCTCTTAAATATAGTGAAGTCAAGGAAGACAACCTCCCCACTTCCGTTGGCAAGGCCACCAAGCTTGAACATCCATTCAAATCAAGAGTAGTCAAGGAAGACAAGTTCCCCACTTCCGTTGGCAACGCCACCAAGCTTGAACATCCCGAAAGTTTAAAAGTGGTCAAGGAAGACAAGTTCCCTACTTCCGTTGGCAAGGCCACCAAGCTTGAACATCCTGAAAGTTTAAAAGTGGTCAAGGAAGACAAGTTCCCCACTTCCGTTGGCAAGGCCACTAAGCTTGAACATCCACTCAAATCAAGAGTAGTCAAGGAAGACAAGTTTCCCACTTCCGTTGGCAAGGCCACTAAGCTTGAACATCCACTCAAATCAAGAGTAGTCAAGGAAGACAAGTTTCCCACTTCCGTTGGCAAGGCCACTAAGCTTGAACATCCACTCAAACCAAGAGTAGTCAAGGAAGACAAGTTCCCCACTTCCGTTGGCAAGGCCACCAAGCTTGAACATCTTTTCAAATATAGAGTAGTCAAGGAAGACAAGTTCCCCACTTCCGTTGGCAAGGCCACCAAGCTTGAACATCCACTCAAATCAAGAGTAGTCAAGGAAGACAAGTTCCCCACTTCCGTTGGCAAGGCCACCAAGTTTGAACATCCTCTCAAATATAGTGAAGTCAAGGAAGACAAGTTCCCCACTTCCGTTGGCAAGGCCACCAAGCTTGAACATCCATACAAATATAGAGTAGTCAAGGAAGACAAGTTCCCCACTTCCGTTGGCAAGGCCACTAAGCTTGAACATCCTTCCAAATCAAGAGTTGTCAAGGAAGATAACTTCCCCACTTCCGATGGCAAGGCCACTAAGCTTGAACATCCACTCAAATCAAGAGTGGTCAAGGAAGACAAGTTCCCCACTTCCGTTGGCAAGGCCACCAAGCTTGAACACCCTTCCAAATCAAGAGTAGTCAAGGAAGACAACTTCTCCACTTCCGATGGCAAGGCCACTAAGCTTGAACATCCATTCAAATATAGAGTAGTCAAAGAAGACAAGTTCCCCACTTCCGATGGCAAGGCCACTAAGCTTGAACATCCATGCAAATCAAGAGTAGTCAAGGAAGACAAGTTCCCCACTTCCGTTGGCAAGGGCACCAAGCTTGAACATCCACTCAAATCAAGAGTGGTCAAGGAAGACAAGTTCCCCACTTCCGTTGGCAAGGGCACCAAGCTTGAACATCCACTCAAATCAAGAGTGGTCAAGGAAGACAAGTTCCCCACTTCCGTTGGCAAGGCTACTAAGCTTGAACATCCACTCAAATCAAGAGTAGTCAAGGATGACAAATTCTCCACTCCTTTTGGCAAAGACGTTAAACTTAAACACCTACTTAAATTTAGAGTTCTCAAAAACGTTAAGCTCCCCACTTCCTCTGGCAATCTCGCTAAGCGTGAACAAGAATTGAGATTTAGGCTCAATATATGGATTGATGCAAATTGGTCTGGAAATTGCTCAAGAAATTCAAGACCTATGAAATCAAGAATCTTTAGTGTTTTACATGTAGCACAAAAATAAGATATTCTCTTGTGCAACATCATTGGAGTATCTGCTAGAATAGTGAGGGGCAATCCTTTCAAATTTTGAGAACTATCTATAATAATTGCCTCCAATCTCGAACATTGAGATGCAAATTCAAATAATGAATTTAAGATGTCAAAATAGGCATCTAGATTGCCCAAAGCACTAATCCAAATCAAGACACGAAGGTTTTCAAATTGAAAACTATAGTCACTTTTGATCAAAGGTTGAAGGCTCATAGTACCTTGCCAAAAAATGCCTTCAAGAACCTCAGCATCCTACATTCATAAAAGCATCAGTTAGAAAATATCATATCTAGGTTTACATCTCCAAAATAGAGATTTCAAATATTCCTAACGTATTCCAAAAATCGTAACTTTTAAAATAATATATATTTGAATGTTTATTGAATCCATTTAAAAGCATATAACAAAATATGTAAATTATTCATGTGCTATTAGATTGTTACCTCACTCGTAAATTCATTTTTTGGTATCATAGATGCGTGCCAAATTCTTGTACTTTTGGCAAACCTTCGTCCCATATCTCGTAGTTGGTCATGAATTTCTATAGTTTCTCCATCATCATTGATCTTCAACAATGATATATTGACCAAATTCTCAAATTCAGGCACAAGAAGGATGCCATCTCTAGACCACATATATAAGAGCTTTTCTTTTGATATACCACCTGGATATACATCTTGACAAAAGAAACAAGCCACGTCCAAAAACATGCTCTTTTCAATACCATTCTTGAATCCATCAAAGTTTATATTCAAGGTGTTCCAAATTTCTTCATCACCATTCAAATTCCTTCCTCTTGCCATCCTCTGTAATGCTCGTTCCCAACTTCGCAACCTCTTTTTATGACATAGAAATGCTCCCATGCCTTTCAAACTCAAAGATAGGCCATTGCAAGTTGTCACAATGTGTTTGCGTAAAGCCAGAAAGTCCGGTGATAAAGAAGCTTCATCCCAACAAAGATGAGTGGTGAAAAGCGTAGTTGCTGCCTTTTCATCCAACAATTTAACATCCAACCTTCCTTTAATGTCTACAAATGATTCTATTGTACTCCATTCGCGTGTGGTGAGAATTATGGTGGTACCATCTTTACCTTGAAGAAGGTGGGGAGGTACAATATCATGCACTTGGGCTTCATCCTTGATATCATCCAATATCAAAAGAACTTTCAATTGAGATTTGAAAATCCTTTCTATCATATTCTGTGCATCTTTCAAATTCTCCAGGTTCCGCCAATGATTTTCAAACATCTTGCACAATATTTCAAAGGAACTTTGATAGTTTTTGCAGTTTTCAACAAAGATTGATAAATCATATGATGATTTCACTTGCGCATCATTCAAGATTGCCTTTGCTAGTGTGGTCTTGCCAATTCCACCTGGGCCAACAATGCCTATACAATTCAGTCTTAAAAGCCCCTTGACTTCAGATAATTGGTGATCTAATCCAACTTGGATTTCCTTTGGAGGTGCACTTGGTTCATCTACCTGTAAAAATGCAAGACTCATAATTACTAAAATATTTTCATAGCAAACTAAAACATCACACCTTAAACAATGAATTCCGAGCACCATGGAGTTTTATACAACAAATAATACTAAAGAACATCCATAGTTAGGCAATTTCATACCTTTAGATCCTTGTGCACAATGGTGCACTTAGAGTCTCTTAACATTGAAGATGGTCCAAAGTATGGAACCATCTTGCATGAATATGTTCCCTTCAAAAATTTCTCCTCTAAGCTTGTGAGCCTCTCACAAATGTTAGAAAATGTAGGCCGTTGAAGAGGATCTTGAGCCCAACATTCCTCAATTAAGTTGGTCAATTCTTTACAATTGTTTGGCAGGGCCGGTCTAGAGCTTTTGTTCCCAATGCCACCTACACGTGATATTTGATTATAAAAATCTTTTGGTTTCAAACCTGAGTATGGAACCTTTCCAGATAGAATCTCTGAGCATATCATGGCAAATGACCACACATCAGCTTGAAATGGAAACAATGGGGCTTTCCTCCTGATAGTTTCTGGGGCCATGTAACCTTTTGATCCAATTGTACACTTTGATGGTTTGGGATGCTCAGGATGATTGAAGACCTCCAATTGAGAAGTCCCATAATCAGTGACCTTGAATATGTAACGAGGATTCAAGTTCTCTATAGATATGGAATTTGACAACACATTATCAGGTTTCAAGTCAAGGTGAGCAACTTGCATGTCGTGAAGGTAATACACACCCTTTGCAATTTGGTGCATGATGTTAATCGCAATATGATAGGATAAAGGTCTTTTCACTTTCTTCAATATTTGAGACAAGCTTGATTCCATCAACTCCATCACCAAGTGCATCTCACCAATTTCTTCTCCTTCATCATTTTGATGTCCTTTGTGAATTCCACAACCAAAAAATTGTACAAGATTGGGATGGCTCAAGCTTGCCAAGATGCTAGCCTCCTTCCGACAACTAGAGAGAAATTCAAGATCACCTTCCAACACTTTTGTAGCACTTGTCAAACCCAACCAATTGGATTTGTACACGCATCCATAACTTCCCTCACCAATTTCTTTGATCAATTTTGGTGGTTTGAAATCATAGGGAATTTCCAAAGCATCCAAATCTCCGCCAATAAATCGGTCCAAATTCTTGAGTCTCAATAATAGATGTTGTGCCATTTCATGATCATCCAACACTTTTCCCGGAAGTATAAGTTCAAGTTGCTTCTTCAAAAGTTCTCCATCTTCAAGGACTTGTTCATAAGTAGCTCCATCAAATTCAATAGGCACGATTTCATTTGCTTGTCTGGAATGGAGATTTGAATACACATCACATGCTGCATTGTAACAATACTTCAAATCCAAAAGCAACTCACGAAAAGTTTCTTTGTTTTGAAGTTGCATTACAGCTGAATGACACCATCGGTCTGGTTCAATGCAAGTCTTTCCAACAATCTCCACTTTCCTTTGAAGACAACATAATTCTTCAAAAATCAATTGGAACTTGAGGTCCTTAGTTGCACTTGACAACATTTTGTGGATCCCTTCCATGACTAGTATGAGCTTGCCATAGAGATGTACGCATTGATTCTTATTCAAGACCTTTGCCTCTGAAGATGCTTCCATATCCTTCAAGCATTTCGCAAGACTTGGAATTATATTGCCAAGACTTTTACATTGCTTAGTTTGCACTTGTAAGAAGTCCTCATCTTGCCTGGAAAATATTTTAAACTCATTGTCAATGCAATATCTTGAAAAAATATAGAGAAAGAAATTACCAGCTGGTAGTCAATAACTTTATCAAATGGGTGCAAAAAAACCATTCAACACTTGTGAATTGAATTCAATCGTCTATCTATTGAAGTCACTATACATACTTTCAAATTTAATTGCATAGATGTATCTATAAAACAAGATTTGAGTGTCCAAACTAAATCAAACAGTAATCAACTTAATAATTGAAACAATACTTTGTTCTAACATGCTGTGTTGAATTGCTAATTCTTACAAAATAACAACAGTGCTCACCGGATGAACCATAGGAAACCAATGTTTCTCCAAAAGGTGACTATGGCAAAAAAGCTCAAAATGCACATGAAAAAGGGTGTTATTTCATGGAGCAAATGGAATAACATAATGAAGACCTACAAAACATGATCAAATTTGTTAGTTATCCGTAAACTTAACAAGTTTGTCCATTAATCAAAGAAAAAGTCTTCTAAAGTATTGTGAAGATAAAAGAATTTAGTAGTTAAAACTAAATCAATTTATTTAAATTAGAAATTTAAAAATTATAAAGTTAACCCTTAATCGTTTGGAGTCTTCTCCAAATTGATGATTTGAAAAAAAACATTATAAAGTACAATTTGAAAGAATATTTGGAAGTGATATACAAAAAAAAATGGTAGATTTTGAGTTTTACATTCCATCCATATGATTAGATTCACCAATGCTATCACCAATAATTTTTTGTAAATTTGAAAAGGAAAACTTCAAAATTCCTTTTTAATTCAATTACAAGCAAAATGTTTTTAGAGTTAAACTTGTTGAAATGGATTTGAAATGAGGTTTTCTTCACATGATGATTTTCTGAAATTATTGTGATTTTTATACCTATGAACACATTTTTGAACTAAAGTCAATGCAATTTGATCACTTGACACATGTGTGCATTTGTAATTTTAGAAAAATGTATACTCTAATAACATCAAATCGGTCCATCAAGTGAAACAAGAACTTGATCAAATATCACCCAAAATTAGGATGACTTTCATCTAAACAAAAAGAAAACAAAAACAAGAAAAAAACAAGAATCTAAATCCATTCATCATCTAGAAAATGGATGTTGGAACGTTCAAGGTTAATGTATAAATATAAATTTAATGAAATTAATTAATAGACTAAATTCATTTCAAATTAAATTGTTAAAAGCTCAAGAAATTAGAAACATTTCACTTATAAATTTTGGGATTTGTTAGTTTCACAATTCTAAATTTAAGCACTTTAAAGTTTAGTAATTTTAACTTTTAAGTTAATAGAAAATTTCAGCAAAAATAACAATGGCACTCTAAAATCCAAACACTAATTTTTTTCTCTATACAAAACGCACTAGTTTCATGCCTTGAATAAGTTTACAATGTAATTCCTAATAAGATTAATAGCTTTGTCAAATACTAAATATGCAATAAAGAATGAAAAGTTTCAATTAATTTGTTTTTTATTTAAACCTAATTAAACCTAATAAATATTTTATATTTTGAGATTAATTTTATTTAAGATTTTAAAAATTAACAAGCTAAAATTGTATAAATAATTTATAATTTCTTGAAGTGATCATTGCTACTTAGTTACTAGTCCTCATGTTTGCAAGTAATTACAATCAAATGCACAACTCTTAGAACAAGTGAACTCCTACCTTAACAAGACTATTGATTAGATTGTTAAGAGTGAATTCTTGTAGATTATTTATTTGATGTAACTTTGATCTTTCCATACCTCTACATTACTAATGATATTTACTATTACCAACATTGATTATAAGTATTGGTGCTAATTGTTTATAACTCTAACAATGATCCTAATGGCAAGTAGTACCTAAACACTCAATTGGAAATAAAGAAGTTACATAGTGTCATCTATAAGTAGGCTTTGTAAGAAGGTAAATGATACAACTCGATGACCGACTATATTCATATAGTTTAATATAGAGAATAGGATGAACAATATTATTGGATGACCAACTTCAAATATCATTACTATTAGTGCAATAAGATGTAAAAAATAACCTTCATTTATTAATAAAATTTGAACACTACTGTTGTAAAGAGAGCAAGCTTTACTACTCATCATTATTAACTTATGGTCTGTAATCATAACTATCAAGATCAATACTCAATTAGATTAAGTAATAAAAAAATCAACTCCTTGTAGTGTGCTTGTTTCTAGTACTCACAAAATTGCTCAAGGTTTTGATTATAATAATGAAATTTACTTTCAACTTTGACACTAATCTTATAGCATGGTATTCACAATTTTGAACTTGCATTTAATCGTAGACCTATTCATTCAGCTCCTTATCATCTCCCTTCAGATTGAAACACTTCTCTATTCCTTTCAAAAATCACAAACTATCCTTCATTCTACAAACTAATCCACCCTCCATTGAAACACTTGACATCAACTTTACAATTGTCCATTCAAATTCTAAATTAAAAAAACTCTCTTGAAAAATTCCCAATGTGATGAAAACCTTTGGTGTTCAATCAAAATAGATTAAACAAATTGTACATTAAGACCAGTCACTATCATCTTCTCTAATATCCCATTTGCTGTCTACTCAACCTTAAAACATGGCCTACCATTGTTCAATACTCACATTGCAGTGCTATAGTTGTAAAAAATTGTGATATTGAAGAGTTTTGACAAGTGTGAAAGGATTTCTAGATTACCTTCAACACATACATATTTCAATAATATCCCACAATATCTCCACTTCAAAATTTCATCAAACTATTCTTATGAGAAATGTGCCAAAATAAAAATTTGTAACCACCACAATATACTTTCCTACATTCCATTTATATTGAACACCACAACCCAAAAGCAATAAGAATTCCCAAAGTTTCAAATCTTGAATTCCGGTTCAACTTGTCCAATTTCAAAATCACAAATTAAAGATACAATCTTCTCGGCTCCTTTTCAAAATTGGAACATTGGCCCTCTTGAACAGACTTCAAGACAAAAAAAGGAATAAAAGGGTTTTATGTACCTCTATCCATGGTTGCTACGACATGCTAACCTTGAATCCTTCAAAATGCTAGCCTTTAGTTGCCTCAAAATCAATCCATTGGATGCATTCATGCGCAATTGACAAGGCGAAACAACAAAAATACAACATGACTTTGAAACAACTCTAAGAACTGAACATTAGTTTGCCGACCGATTCAGGGAACACACCTCACGTGCAACGAGGATCCAATTGCGAGAAAGAAGAGAGACGCCGCTCGCCCACAAAACAGAGCACCAACTCCCACTCTCACTTTCAGCAAGCAGCAAAGAACTGCAAGAGGCAACGAAAGGCAACGACGTTCAGAAGGCGATGCAACAAACCAACGAGAAGAGCTTTCCCCAGTCGACGTTCACTGATCTCCGCTTGCTCAGATCTGCCATTTGGGGTCGCTAGTCAGAAAATCCATCGGTGAAATGAATCACCAGAGAAGTAGCCAACAGGCTCCCAGAAAAGCTCGAAACACATGCAACCATAGTCTGGATCTCACATGGAACAAAAAGACGGAGAAGAAACATTGGCGAATGCAAATGTGGCACCCAACTCCTGACATCCAGACCTCAACATCCCAATTGCAATCCAACAAGCCACCTTTGTGGTATCATACAGCTAGAAAAACTGGCAAGAAAGTGAAGCTTTTGCAATGAACAAGGAGTGTGAACTTACAGTGCTAGCTAGAGTAAGTTCATAGATGCCGACTGTGTACTGGTAGCCACGACGCAGAAGAGTTGACAGGTAAGGTCAGAGCGTGACCATCCACGTGGAGATGTTCGGACGACGCAGCTTCGAAGGTGCAAAAGCTTGATGAAGATCTAAGAGGCAGAAGCATTCAGAGTGGGAAGAGAGGAAGAATTGCAGAGCTCGGCAAAGGAGACACGGTCATAGCCAGTGTGAAGGAGCCAGGGACTTGGAAACATTCATAAGCGAAGTGAGTCTGTACGTGAGAGTGTGGAGCCTGCACGCAGCTTCCCCGACGTGACAAATACTATTCTAAGGAGCCTCCGTGAGGATGCCTAAGAACCGTTTCCAATGCTCGGGATCCGCGCTGTTATTAACCGTGATCCCCTGAAACGTCCGCCCGGCCAGATTGCTGGATTCCACAGGCTGGATCGCACGGCAGTACCGTCAGTGAGGAAAGGCCTGGTCGAAGTCTTTCCAGTTGGCCAGGGCTGCACACACACACACACCTCCTTTTGTTAAGCTTAGGGACCGAAAAGCTCCAAAAAATCCCGATGGGGGAACACAGGACCTTAGTACTTCCACCAGTCTCGTTTCCTGCACATGATCGAACAAGTGCTGGTTGAACCCAAAGCAGAGGATTATTTTCTCAACAACATCCTCTCACTACGAGATGGCTCTCAGTACGAGATGGCTGCCTCACGAAGATAATTCACACACTCAAGTCATGATAGTCTGTACGCGCGACACGCTTGCGTGCAGAGACGAGCGTGAGGAATACTACTCTGTGAAATCTTCGTAAGGGTGAGAACTGAGGATCGTTTCCAATGCTCGGGATCCCGTGCTGTAGAAATACTTGGCCGGCCATTTCAGGAATAACTTACGCAGGAAGGGTTGCACGTCTGTACCTTTCCAACTGGAACGATAAGCTTGGTGAAAGGCGTTTGGAAGTAGATACTTCAAATTAGTCTAGTGTAATTTGAGTGTAATAAAACTAGGACTTCCTTCTCTCTCTTTCTTTCTGTTGACACAAATTGGCACAAGAATGGCGGTGTACAAACCTGGACCATCAATCACGACGGGGAAAAACAAAACAACAACCCCATCCCACCACTTCATGTATAGATTTTTGAAAGTTACGCTTAAGTATTTCAATTCTTCGTATATATTTTAACATTTAAAATATTTATAGAACCAACAATTTCTACATCTCATTTTACTCAATTTCATCTCACCTAACTTTTTGGTCCTTTTAATCGGATATACTTATTACAAAATTCATCTAGACCCTTTTAATGCCACCGGCCCTTGTGTAGATTACAAGAGTTGCGTACCCAAAGCACTTGTCCACAACTGGCAGAGTGTAAACAACAAAAACATTCCATGACTTTGAAACAACTCTGATAACTAAAGATCAGCTTGACGACCCATTCAGGGAACATACCTTACGTGCGGTGTGAATCCAGCTGCGAGGAAGACGAGCGATCCAGCTTGCCCACGAAATTGTGCAACAACTCCAACTCTCAGCAAGCAACAATAAGAGGACGACAACAACGAACGGCCACGGCGCAAAACAACGAGACGAGTTGCCCCCAATCAACACCAATCGGCGTTCACCGATCTACGCCACTCAGATCTGCCATTTGGGGTCGCTAGTCAGAAAATCCAGCGAAGAAATGAAGCACGAGAGAAGCAGCCAACACGCTCCCACAGAAGCTACAAACACATGCAACCATGGATCTCCCTTGGAACAAAATGACGGAAACGAACACCGACGAAAGCAAACGTGGTCCCGAACTCCTGACATCCAGATCTCAAGATCGCAACTGCAATCCGACAAGCCACATTGTGGTGTCGTACAGCTAGAAAAACTGGCGAGAAAGAGAAGCTCGTGAAGCAGGACACAACCCGAGGAGTGTGAACTTACAGATACGTTCCCAGATGCCGACAGTCGTAGCGACGATGCAGCAGAGTTTGCAAGAAAGGTGAGAGCGTGACCATGCACGGGGAGATGCTCGGACGACGTGGCTACCTTCGGAGGTGCACAAGCTTGATGACGATCTGGGAGGCAGAAGCATTCAGAGTGGGAAGAGAAGAAGTATTGCAGAGCTCGGCAAAGGAGAGACCGCCATAGCCAGTGTGGAGGAGCTTGGGCAATAATGGTAAGTGGGCCTGTACGTGGGAGCGTGGGGCCTGCTTGCGTGCAGAGGCAGTCGTTCTCGTCAGGATGGCTGAGGACCGTTTCCAATGCTTGAACCCCAACTAAGGTAGAACTGCCCCATATCACCATCCACCGAATTTTAGAACTTTAAATATCTTCCCAATTGCGTCAATGGTCCCATCTATTATCACTATCTTTACAACCCATTATCATGATGGCAACTCACTTGAGGATTGAATACATTAGCCCACGCTTTAACAAGGGATTGCTTATGCTTCAATAAGGGTCTATTCACATTTTTACATTTTCACATTTTAACTTTCAAAAATCATAGAAAATTCACTCGTACCAAAATGTCTTCATTATTTTTGCAATTGATTTCTCTCAAACTTTTCAATCTCTAAAAAAATACGGGAGTTGACAAATAGTTACTCTAAAGTACCTCGATGGCAAATCTGTGCGGTAATGGCCAATTCTACCTTGTCTCAGTAAGACACCCAAATTAGCAAAACAACTTCCCAACATACCGCTATTGATTTTCTCAGAGCATCCCCACCCCCACTCGTCCAATTTGGCCAAGGGAGGTTTGGGTGGGGCCGGGAGCCCAGGACTGCCCCACTGTGGCACTAGCCCTTTTTTTAAAAGCATCGGGCTCGCTCAAATACCTCCGGGGTACGTCAGGTGCTAGTGAGCAAGGCTTTTTTTTTGTGGAGCCCGGAGTTGACAAAGAGGTGAGCATTTTGCATTCAATTTCGTGTTGAAATTTTGTTTTGTGGAACCATGGCAGGGCGCAATCGGGTAGCTGTCGGAGGACGTAGAGACGGGCGGAATGCTCGGCAGGGTAGGCGCGGTAGAGAAGAAGGCGAAAATTTAGGATTTGATGGAAGTCTGTCATTGAATTTATACTAAACCTCAAAATAATCCAAACAAAAATAAACAGATAAGAAAGTCCAATGGTTCCAAGCGCTTGCAAAATCAATCTTTAAACAATTTCAAACACTTCTAAAAAGTCTTCAAATAATTTCTTCACCAAATCCAAATTTTTGCAAAAACATTCTTGGCAATAATGAAAATAATTTCTAGCAAAGAAATCACAAAAAGTCATAATAATCCAATTCACCTAAAATACTTATCTTCTCCAATTCAAAATGGTCCCAAAACTTCCCAATCCTTGGAGTAGATGCCAAAAAAGAGCCTCATGAAAAAAAATTGAGAAGTTCATACGCTAAGCCTATTCTTCTAAAAATAAAGAGCTAAATAATTCAAAAAATCAAAAAAAAATGCCAAAGTGTCCAAGGCCCCCACAAATTGAAATACAAGTGCCTTCAACTACCACCAAAACATGTACCGAATCCTAGACTATTCCAATAATCCAATCAAAAGTTGTAGCCAATTTAGAAAACTGTGACTAATGTGACTAATGTGATCACTAAGGCATATATGAAAATTTAAATTTTTTAAAGGATGCGATTTGGTTTGTTTGGGATGTCAACTATTTATATTTGAAATGTGTACAAATTTGAGAGAATTTTTGTTTCTCAATTTTTTTGAATATTATAATTTTAAATTATATTAGAAAATATAAAGGTGGGACCATTTATTGGAAACCTCAAATGTCAAAAAGCTCTTCTGCCTTAGGAATAAACAACTACACTTTTTTTTTCTAGTTTTTTTTTCTTTTATTTATTTATTTTTATATTTTCTATAATTTGTATTTGAACTTAACAAAAAATTCTACTTTATTTTTCTATTTTTCTATTCCTCTATTTTTCTATTTTTCTATTTTTCTATTTTTCTATTATTCTATTTTTCTATTATTCTATTTTTCTACTTTTCTATTTTCCTACTTGTTTTTCTTGTTTTTCTATTTTTCTATTACTCTTCTATTTTTATTATTACTTTATATACACTAGTATAAGAAGAATATGTTTCCAATGAATTTGTATATTTTGAATTCATTTGCAAGTCCATTTCTTCATTATATTTCTATTTAAATATTTATATAATAGCTAGATGTTTATGATTTCTCTTTTCTATCAATTGATATGCAAAATACATCATACATACTAGTAACTATTTTGTAAAATAGTTTACTAACCCCTAAAGGTCCAAACAACGCTTTTTGGTAACATAGCAATTTTGGGCAGCTCACTCCAAGAGGAGTTTTTCTTACTTTTCTTTGAAAATTTCCCACAATATGGGGATGAGGAATATCTTTAAAGCCCCATAGTTTTCATAACTTTTTACTACATGGTTCAAAAGTTATTGCATCATATGTGGCTTTCAGTGTTCAGCAAGCAACCAGGTTTGAAAAAAAACTTCTTTGAAAATCACTTTTTTTAAAAATTAAAATTTGAAATTGATCCTCTAGATTTTTATATATGTGGTAAGCTTTGAATCATTCGATTTTGACCTATAAGTCAAAAGTTATGAAGAATTTAAGTTTGGGTTAGTTTTAGGGTAGTTATGGAATCTATATTCTAAAATAAACTTTGAAGTCCTTTATGTAACTCAATTTTAAATATTTTTGGAAAAAAAATCAAAAAAGTAGGTGTATATTATTTATTACAACATTTCAACCATTAGGATTGGCATATTTCAATTCTATAAATAAATTGTTAACAATTTAGTATTTTTAAATGCCAACTCCTCCTCCTCATCACTATCGTCAAAAACATCTCGACTAGCAAGTAACCGAGCCCTCCAAGCATCCATCTCTCAACAATCACCCAAAAATTTAGAAGAAAAAAGAACAAGAAAACAAGAGAACAACAAACTCAAAGCTTGCAAGAGAAGAGCAAAAAACAAGCCACAGTCAAAACACCGCTCAGTTACCCAACAGCAAAATGTCAGCTTAGTCATTCACCATGGCAAAAAAATCTAATTAAACTTAATGATTGAGTTAATGAGCTTGCAGGGCTAATTAAACTCGATTGCATCAATTGCCCCCTTTGACCAGAAGTGCTAGGCTCTTAGTCCCCTCTGGACCGGGCCACAGTGGACTACCTAGGAGTTCCCGTCCCCGGAGCATCGACCGAGCATGCCAGAAGAAGCCTGTCGTGGGCATTTGGCCGGCCCACGGTGGCGATGCTCTCACACTACTACGCTCCCACTAAGTTGTGACACGTTCATTTGTATGCGGGACATGCTTGCGTGCAACGACAGATGTGAAGAACACTCCGGATTATTCTACAGAGTCTTTTTCAAGGTGAGGATCCGCATTGTGGAAATGCTTGTCTGGATGGACATTTCAGGATTTACTTGCACGCCTTTCTGATAGTACAATAAGTACATAAAAAATGGACCGCTTCTCAAGATTGTCCCACTTTTCTGAAGGGAAAGTGAATAGGGAGGATACCAAAAATGGTGCACATGACAAGGACAAGACTGAAGTGGAGTTGGTGGCCATTTTAAGTAGTGTGCAACTCTATACATAGTATTGTGGCTATGGCAACTTTACAAGTGGTCAATTTTGGATAGTCTTTATTTATATATATTGACACAAGTGTGTTGAATAACACACTACAAGGGGTTTCTGTCAGGTAGATAGGTTGATTTCACGCTAGATAAACCACCTACCACTACCAGGTATAGAACTCACAACCACAAGACTTTATATTCTTTGAACTTCTTCTTCATGACATGTTTTGATACTAGTCACTTAGTGTCATTTCTTTGTGTGCATCAAATACATTTTGGAATCACCTACATGACACTTTTAGCCTCCTACACCTTGCATTTTTGAAAATTTGTAACTAATTCACAATGTGTTGAAAAATTATGGAAACACCTGCATTTTGATTCATAGTCCTTTATCCATTTGTAAACATTGTTGTTCATTTTCTAGAACATATTTTTTTTTACATGAATTATTCCTGCCATTTTAGGTGTGCTTACCTCAAGGATTAGTTGGGTGAAAGGCATTTGGAAGTAGATACTTCAAACTAGTGAATAGTAGTGAAATTTGAGGATCATAAAACTAAGACTTTTTGACACATATTCACACAAGTGTAGGTACATGGGCCAAAATTGCATTTATGCTTAATGACAAAATGGGTTATCAAAAAAACAATGCATTCAACTAGATTAGAGACAAAATAAATATTTTGAATAAAAGTTTAAGTTCTCAATCATGTTTCAATCTCCTCACTACATCTTGGATGCCATTAATGATTTGTGTTCTTGTAATGAGAAAACAACTCTTCATATACACATGGGGTGGTAGGAAGTAAAACAAATGATGTGGGATATATAAATTAAAATTAGTAGGGCATCAACCACCCATAGTTAAGTCAAATTAAAGCAAAAATTGTATTTGAAGTAGAATTTCAAGCCCCATTTAGTCAGAGTACAATAATTTTTTTCAAAAATACTTTGAATTGTAAAAATTTGAAAAATCTATCTACATTTCATCTCCCAGAATTTGTTTGATATTTCCAACCTCCAATCAAAAGTTATGGAAGATTTTGAAGGGAGGGTGGAAGGGACATTTTCTTTTAAATTTTCAAGCATCCTCTTTGAAATTTCTCCATAACTTTTGATTGGAGGTTGGAAATATCAAACGGATTTTTGAACCTGAAAGTTAGATAGATTTCTTAACTTTTTTTAGTCCAAAGGTTTTTGAAAAAAATAATATTATAATAACTAAAGAAGTCTAAAATTCAGCATCAAACATAATGTTTACATTGTGAGAATAAGCGATCAAGCTTTCATTTTCAAATTATTCCATACCCTTTGAGGATTCATGGTCGACAATTGATTTCAATATAAGCATGACATCTCCAACCTATGCTCCTACAAATGTTTTCTAAGCAATTCCATCTTGTGGGCCATCAAAATTAATTTTTGTTGGTAAATGGTTAACTGCAAATGGGATGTTGATTCAAGGAATTCTCAAGTTTTTAGATAAATCATCTTAACATTTCTTTGTTGATTTGTTCAGCTAGTCCAAGATTTAGTTTGGTGAATAGGGGAATTTTTTTCTTCATAGAATTATCCATGTGTAGGGACTACTGAAAGGCGTGAGTGATGCTTGTCACCCACTAAGGTAGTATGGCCTTAAAGCGCCCAGCTTCTTCAAACCGTCCTGTAGGTAGCTGTAGAATGAATGTCAAGTGATCCTTGAATGGACCTCTCTGGTATGTTAATGAATTCAAGAAAAGTTATTATTTTTATTGTAAGAGCCAATCATTGTCTTTGGTTTCTGCACATTTCATTATAAGTCACAAGGGGACGGATTTTGGGACACCTATGGTCACAAATAGGTGCCTATGACCTGAATCTTTGAAAATTCATAAGTAATTCAAAAATGCTTGGAAAAATACGAAACTACTTGTGTTGTGTTCTGCATCTATTTTTCTTTCTCTGAAAAATGGGCTAAAAATCATTTTGTTCATGGAAACCTGTGAAAAAGGCAAAACAGCCGGTAAATGGTCGCTTTAAGGCCATACTACCTTACATCCGTCTTCCAAGTATTTTTAGAAGTCTCCACGCATCTCTATTCCTTTTACCTTTCCATGTTTTATTAGGTCTCAATTTGTACAGAGTTGGTTGTCTTGGAAGCTGCAGAGTTTTAATAAATTGACAGTTGCTCAGTTAGAGCATCAGTTTCTTGTTCCCTGAAGGCTATCTAAGTTGTTAACGTACATAAAACATCATATCTTGAAATTTTTATGCCTACATAAAGTGAAAATAAGTAATTTTAAAATTAGTGGTCATATTGAAGACGATTCTTCTTTGTAGTACACCGCTTACAATTCTAGGTAAGGTAGAACTACTCATTACCATACAAATTTTCAATCTAAGTACAGTAGGGTCCCAATCAAATTGGCGTTTTCGAAATCGCAGTGAAGAAAATTTCACTGCAGCCAACTTTGAGAGGCTCCCGAGAGCTGAAAAATTGGTATTTTATCACGAAATTTTTACCACAGCTTGATCTTTATGTTAATAACACATGGTCCAAATTTCAAGGCCAAAAGATTCACCATTTAAAAGTTATTCAAAATCTACCAACATGGGTAGTTGTGGAATTTTTTTCACTTCTGCCAACTTTCACAGCCTCCCAAGGATTGGAATTTTTTTTTTTTGCCATGAAATTTTTGGAACAAAAACTAATCTATGATTTCAACATATGGTCCAAATTTCAGGTCCAAAAGATTAATACAAAAAAAGATATTCACAATCTACCAACATGTATTGTTTTGAGAAACACTTGTGGAAACCATTTCACTACTACCAACTTTGGCACCCCTCCAAGGGCTAAGAAATTGTCTATTTACCGTGAATTTTTTGTCACACAACCCTTTCTATGTTAATAACATGTATGCCAAATTTCAAGGACAAAAAAATATTACAAAAAAAGATATTTAAAATCTACCAACATGGGCAGCTTTGAGAAACCATTTTTCTATTTCCATCTTTGACACCCTTCCAAGGGCTGATATTTTTTTTATTTTTCATGAAATTTTTTCTATACAATAATTTCTATGTTAATAACATGTGTGACAAATTTTAAGGTAAAAAAATTTATAATAAAAAAGATATACACAATCTACCAACATGTGTAGTTGTAGGAAACATTGGGAGAAGCCATATCACTACTACCAACTTTGACACCCTCCCAAGGGCTGAGAAATTGTCTATTTACCATGAAATTTTTGGCACAAGATATATTTTATGTTAATAACAAGTGTGCCAAAATTCAAGGTCAAAAAATTTATACAAAAAAAGGCACACACAATCTACCGATATGTGTAGTTGTGAGAAACAGTTTTAGAATATATTGAGAATATTGTAAGAATATGGACACTCATGCTTTTGGTCTAAAATTGTCCAAATGTCCAAATCCCCATACATAAATGCTTCTCAACAAAATCAAGGATACCCAAATCTAGATGTGTGCACTTGTCACATCTAAAAGAATGCACTTGTTTAAAATTTGAACACCATATGTGCATGAAGAAGCTTTTCCTCTCAATATGAATGCTTGCTTTCAAAATTGAGCATTACAGGAGGTAGGATGTGTGCTGAGGCAAGTAATGGGTGATTATTTTTCCAATTAGAGGATTGAAGATTTTGGGGACATGAGTGCATGAAGGATGTGTTGACTGAATGGGTGAGGCTATGTGCTGTGTGGTTAACTGGAGCTATGTGATGACTGAGTATGATTGTTTGATGAGTGAGGCTATGTGAGGCTATGTAAGGGTTGCATCATGGTGACTTAGTGAATGTATGTGATGAGTAAGTGAGGCTATGTGAGGGTTGAATTATAGTCACTGAGTGAGTGAATGAAGGTTGGATCATGGTGAGTGAGGTAATGTGGTGACTGAGGGAGGTAATATGGAGATTGAGTGAATGAGAGTTGGATCATGGATGGTGGGTGATTACTAATTAAGGTTTGATTAAGATTTGAGTGTTCCAGACATGAGGTTAGTTAGTAATTTTTTTGGATCCAATTACCATTTTGAAAGTTGTAGATGATGGCTATTTCAGTTGAAATTCGTGCTCGCATTATAGGTTTGAGTGAGTGAGGAAAGACAGGAGTTGATATTGCAGCTATTGTTGGAGTCCCTGTTAGAACAGTTCAGAGGTTGGTGAAGAGATTTCGAGAAGATGGAACCTACAGAAGCAAACCTTGTGGTGGAAATCATGCTAAGAAGCTTAGTGATAGAGATGTTCGTATTATTAAACGTGTCTCACAAGCTAATCGTCGCTTAACGCTCTCAGAGATTACTAATATGTGTCCTACTCAAGTGTCTAGAAATACTATTTGAAGGGCTTTACATAGGAGTGGCATTTATAGTCGAATTGCAGTCAAAAAACCTTTTTTGACACCTCGTCACATGTCTCAACAATTGGCTTTTGCTCAGAAGTATTGTAGGTGGAGTGTAGAAGAATGGGAGCAAGTTGTTTGGACAGATGAGTCTACTTTTGAAGTTGGAAAAAATTATAGACAAATTCATGTTTGGAGAACTGCATATGACCGCTATGCATCAGATTGTATAGTTCCAACTTTTAAGAGTGGGAGAACTTCTTTGATGATTTGGGGTGCATTTGCTGGAGGACAAGTTTCACAACTTGTTTTTATGCCTAAGGATCGACGCTCTGCTAAGGATTTTGTTGAAGTGGTTTACAATGGCGAGTTGCTTCATTTTATGGGTAGAGTGCCACAAGGATTGCTCATGGAAGATGGCGCACCTGTCCATTGTAGCAAACTATGTGGAGAATGGAGACAATCACACCTTTTGGAGAAGCTTGATTGGCCTGCAAACTCTCCCGATCTCAATCCAATTGAGAACCTTTGGAAGATTCTGAAAGATGCGGTGCAACATGACCCAAATAGGCCTCGAAACTTAGATGACATGAAGACAATTATTGAAAGAGAGTGGAGGTTAATTAGTGATACAAAGCTCCTCCAATTATGTCATTCTATGCCTTCTAGGTTACAAGCAGTGATTGAGGCAAATGGAGGACATACACATTGGTAGATTGTGTGTGCTTTTTTTGTATAAATTTTTTGACCTTGAATTTTGGCACACTTGTTATTAACATAAAATATATCTTGTGCCAAAAATTTCATGGTAAATAGACAATTTCTCAGCCCTTGGGAGGGTGTCAAAGTTGGTAGTAGTGATATGGCTTCTCCCAATGTTTCCTACAACTACACATGTTGGTAGATTGTGTATATCTTTTTTATTATAAATTTTTTTACCTTAAAATTTGTCACACATGTTATTAACATAGAAATTATTGTATAGAAAAAATTTCATGAAAAATAAAAAAAATATCAGCCCTTGGAAGGGTGTCAAAGATGGAAATAGAAAAATGGTTTCTCAAAGCTGCCCATGTTGGTAGATTTTAAATATCTTTTTTTGTAATATTTTTTTGTCCTTGAAATTTGGCATACATGTTATTAACATAGAAAGGGTTGTGTGACAAAAAATTCACGGTAAATAGACAATTTCTTAGCCCTTGGAGGGGTGCCAAAGTTGGTAGTAGTGAAATGGTTTCCACAAGTGTTTCTCAAAACAATACATGTTGGTAGATTGTGAATATCTTTTTTTGTATTAATCTTTTGGACCTGAAATTTGGACCATATGTTGAAATCATAGATTAGTTTTTGTTCCAAAAATTTCATGGCAAAAAAAAAAAATTCCAATCCTTGGGAGGCTGTGAAAGTTGGCAGAAGTGAAAAAAATTCCACAACTACCCATGTTGGTAGATTTTGAATAACTTTTAAATGGTGAATCTTTTGGCCTTGAAATTTGGACCATGTGTTATTAACATAAAGATCAAGCTGTGGTAAAAATTTCGTGATAAAATACCAATTTTTCAGCTCTCGGGAGCCTCTCAAAGTTGGCTGCAGTGAAATTTTCTTCACTGCGATTTCGAAAACGCCAATTTGATTGGGACCCTACTGTACATTGGAAAAGCTATTTATGAACTCTCATATTTTTCAGAGGTTGAATTGTTTGAGAGAAGTCAATTGCACAAAGAATGAAGACATTCTGACAAGAATTGAATTTTTTCTGATTTTTCAAAGCTGAAATGTAAAACTATGAGTAGACCATTGTTGAAGCGTGGGCTAATGTGTGTGCATTGCCATCATGATAATGGATTAGTAAGATTGTGGTAATAAGATGGGCCAGTGATGGAAATGGGAAGCACGTGTAGATGGCAGAATTGGATAAATTAGGTAAATGATAGTAATGGATAATTTTATCTTAATGTGTGATAAATTGTAGCTATTGGCAAACAACTATTGTTGCATATGACATTATAAAACTTCTCATGCAACCAAACAAGCTGGTTGAATGGGTATGGGAGTTATTATGTGTATGGCTGTTACAGCCACTTTTGGGGACATTGCAACAAACTGTATCACAATGCACCCAAAATCCAATTTTTTTAAATTAATTCTCCCACAACCCCCCCTCAATGTATTCAGATTTGAATCCAGTAATGTACCATATCCATATCCGTATTCACATTCAGTAATACTGTATATTTGTATATGACATTGTATTCCTATCCAATATTCATTTTGGTATCGTATCCGTATTGATATTTGGATGGTTCAAATTAAATCTCACGAAATCAACGGCTTGTGATTTTTTGAGAAATCAATGACAATTTTGGAAGGTAAACATTTTTATAAAACAAACAATCAATGGCCTTCAAATTTTTTGAGAAAGAAGGCAACTAATACAAACCAAGGGGCACAGCCTCTTTTCACTGGATTGTTATTACTCACAAATTAGGGTCCAATAATATAGTTCAAGGTGCATGATCTTGCAGAAACATCACTGGCAAAGGTTTGAGCCATTACAAAAACTATTGGTAATGGACACTCTATTTTCATTGCTGAAGTTTGCAGCATTGTACAACAGTGGTATTAATCTTTGTTAGTGCATGCAAGAAAGTGTAAGAGATAAGGTAGTAATATCCAAAACCATTACTTTAAGCAATTCAACATAGTTGAAGGTACATTTTTCTAGAAATAATACTTTTGTAGTATATGCAAGTGAAAATCATGAATATTAAAAAAAAATTGGATATTGTATGTAATTTTTATGATTTTTCAAAGTGTAGGCTGTTTAGACCATTGAAATTGTCTCATAGGTGCCCCCCAAACTGTACTTTGCAAAAATCAACTATCAATAAATCACAATTAAATATGTGTCCTTCAAATGTGTTGCTCAATCAATGTTAAGCATGTGGAGGACACATTCACCAAAGTTTAATCAATGTTAAGCATATGGAGGACACATTTATCAAAGTTTAATCAATGTTAAGCATGTGGAGGACACATTCACCAAAGTTTAATCAATGTTAAGCATGTGGAGGACACATTCACCAGTTTAGGAATATAATTGGGTGAGTCTATGAACAAAGAATCAGAGCAGGTATGATTTTGGATGTTTCTACCATAGGTACGAGAACATTCAGATTGTGGTTTCTTTCTTCCCTAAGGCATTTAATGCACGTTTCAGGGTCAAAATATGAATTCGTCCACAATGAAGATTCCTAAGATTAGAATAATTATTATTATACTTGAGCCACCTCCAAGCTTTCTTCGACAAGAAGCAGAAGGTATCCAATTGTACCTCACAATCCTTCCATTGTCAACAATTGGAAAAAGAAGCTGACGCTGTCAACAAAGAAGCTGAGTGAAATTGGAAAATGGGACAACAATCACATCCCTCTGGCGCAGAAAATGAAAAGTTCAAGGGAAGGGGTTGAAGGACTGCTACATTACACTAAAATTGGTAAATAGTGTTGGCAACACTAATTGTCAACACTAGCATTAATTGTGATTTGCAAGGTTAGTGTTGGATGAAAATTGCCCCATTCTAACACTATTTTAACTCTATAGTAAATTACAATTTTTTTAGGAAAGGGACAGATTTTCATGGCGGAAGGCTAAAATTACAGTTTTGCAGGGAAGGGACAGATAGGCAAAAATTACAGTTTTCTTGAAAAGGGATAGATTTTCACGGCGGGAGGCAATAATTACAATTTTGTAGGGAAGAGACAGATTTTTATGGCGGGGGGGCAAAAATTACAGTTTTGCAGGAAAGAGACAGATTTTTATGACAACAATTAAATGCCCCAACACTATTTACACATAAGTTGCAAAATAGTGTTGGGATAAAAAACAAGGAACAACATTAATTATCACCCAACACTATTTACCAATTTTAGTGGTACTACAATTTACCAATTGTACTGTCTTTCTATGGACACATTTTGAGAGAAATCAGCTGTCTGCAGTCTCCGCCTGGGGAAACCACGCCCACAGATGTGTACATGTCACTTTCATTATGTGCCCTTGTCACCGTGAAGGTGCATTTGCGTAATCATTTTGGATTTCACTCCTTCCTCAATTTAAATCGTCAACTGTTTGTAATGCAATCGATCATTTAGGAGCTGAATAATGCCATTTATAATGCGTAGAACCAGCAAGCCCACCCTTTTTGCATAGTCAAGTTTTGCTTGCGTAGATCATGCTCGTAAAACAGTAAAACTAGATTGTTTCTAGAACCCCACACAACATCATTAAATGAATCTTCGCCATTCAACATGGGGTGGCGTCTATACAATCTCTGGGCTCATAGAGAGACCTCTCCATGAATGAAGGAGAAGAATTCTTTTACAATGTTACAGTCAAAAAGGTTTAGAAACAATCTCACTTCGTTGGAAATCTTGTTTCTACTCGAGTATACCAATTTATGAAGTGGTGATTTCTCATTTGTTTTCAATACAGGTTCTGAAGGCTATGGCGAACATGGAAAAACATATTTTCAAGAAGCATTTGCCAGAGTTTTATCTTTTAATTATCCAACAAGACTCATTTGCAGTGACCAGGTAACTAATGAGCCCTGTTGAGTTTTGTGCAATTTCAGTCGAGCCATATCCTTTATAATACATAAATCAAACCCTGCCCAAACTTGAATGATCTTGTGGTGGATGCAGTTGGATGTTTGTAAGGCACTTGGAGATTTGTTTTGTGGGCAGCTGGTGACTTTTCTCCATGAAGATTGAAATTGGAAAGAGAAGAAAAATGGCACTGAGCCTTGGTTCTTCTGATACCATTAATAGCTTTACCGAAATTCCTCTGCCTGAAACCCACTCCATGTCAAAGTTACTGTGGAGGTATTCTGTTAGTAAGTTAGCTCTCTTACTACAAAGACACAAACGGTACTACAAAATTCAAATACTAACAATTCAAATAGTGCACAAAATCTGTAGACTCAGGGTAATAAAAACTCAAATACTTTCAATTCAAACAGTGCACAAAATATAAGTTTTAATCATTGAGGTAACCAATTTCAATATTGGAACTTCCTCTTAAAACTTTGTAAGCCATTCCTGTTTAGAGACTTTAAATGAGAAGACAACTCTTGATATATCTATGGGGTAGTAGTGGGTAGAACAAACAATGAGGGATATAAAAATTAGAATTTGTAATTTCTCAACCGCTCATAGTTTAGTCAAATTAAAGTAGAAATTGTGATTGAAGTAGAATTTCAGACCTCATTTAGGCATAGTATTAAAACTTTCTTCAAAAAACTTTGAACTAAAAAAAGTTGGAAAATGAAGTTAAGTTTTATCTCCAAAAATCCATTTAGGATTTCGACCCTCCAATAAAAAATTATGGACAAATTTCAGAGAGGGGTTGGAAGGGAATTTCTTTTTTAACATTTTCAAACATCCTCTCTCAAATTTGTCCATAACTTTGATTGGAGGATCAGAATCTCAAACAAATTTTTGAAGATGAAATTGGTCTCAATTTACCAACTTTTCATACTTCAATTTTTTCTTTAAGTTAATATACTATGCCTAAATGAGGTTTGAAATTCTACTTCAATCGCAATTCCTACTATTGATTTTAACTATGAGTGGTTGAGAAACTACAAATTCTAATTTACATATCCCACATGAATATTTCTACTTCCTACCACCCCATAGGTATATAAAGAGCTTTTCTCCACATTTGAAAATTGAAAGTAAGTTATTGTAATGGCCACATGGTAGATTGCATTGACATGCTATTCAATGGATTCTAGCTTAGGAATTTAGGCAAATCATTTTTCTTTACAAATCATAGTGATTTATATGTTCAGTCCTAAAATTAGCAAAAAAAAAAGTGGAGTACACGATAAATCTACTGGCACACAATCCCTATACTACAAATTAAAGTAATGATGCATAGATGAATTTTGTGGATGACACCTCTAGGGACGGAAAGATAGCCTCTTTGAAGGTTACTGAATGTTATGATCACAGTCACCGAAAAGGGGTTGGTTATTTCTCCTCTTTTCTATTGTAATTCCATAGCCAAGTAGTTTAAAAGGAATGATCATTTCATCTATTATACTTACTATCCTCTAAAAAGGAACATATAGAGATCCTATCAGTTAATTAACCCCTAAAGTCCCATGGCCATTTTTTTGCCAAAACCACTCAAAACTACTACTTCTGTTATAATCACCTACAAAATAAATTTTTAAAAATATTTTTTAGAATTTAACTATAGGATCTTGTTCTACACTTGTCATAGATCATGTGATAAATTTTTTTTTTTGGTGATTTTTGACTGTATAGATTGAAAGATATTAGCATTCAAAGTGAAAGAATTTTTTTTCAAGAAGTCGCTATGATTGCTCATAAATTAAGAAGCTCCATAACTTTCATATCTCTAATCCAAATGGAATGAATCAAAGCTTCCAATTTACAAAAATATAATCTACAAGAAAAAAATATTATAAATTATATTTCAATTTTTTGTGGATTTTTTTTGTTGCTCGGTCTCCCCCATTTTGAGGTTATTGTGGCATAACTTTTGCTCCCGGGCACCGATTGAAACAAAAATTATATTCCCAAAAATCTCTGAAGTTATGTTTATCTTATGAGAAGGTTTCAAAAAGTTTTAATTAAAATTGAGATCATTGGAGCCTACTAGAAATCCATTTTGTCCCCCTTAGGGACAATGGGACTTTAGAGGTTAACCACCCCACCTAGCAAATAAAAAATAAATAAACCAAACACTTGGTTAGCCCACCAACTCCCAAAAATCAAAACTAACAAATCCTTTCATATGGATGTATATGAAAGTTATACAAATATGATATATGGATGTATTATACGGAATATACAATATCAGAAGATGGATATGGCCATAGTGGTTGTTAATCCCATATCAATTATAATCTAGTATGCTCGAAAAAAATATACATATGGGAATAAATAATTAATGAGAAAGTAGTATAAATTTGTCACTTATTAAGTGAGGGGTCATTGAAATGAATTTGCTAACTATCTCTTCAAAAGGGACAACACTATTACCAATCAATGAATATTTCATTGCCATTGTGTTTCTTCTCCACTTTTTACTTTTTGAATGTTCACATTGACTAGTGAAAAGCGTCTTATTATGAAATATGTGATGAAGAGGGTGCAATTGATTTATTATTGTAAAACTAAGGGCATAACATTCAATGACAAACCTTTGTTGTTCCATTTGTTGATCATATGATCAAATAAAGCCATTTTTATGGTTTTAGACATTCTATACTATGAATATGTTGCTACTGATCTAATTTAATAGCTTTTCATTGTTTTGTTTATTTTCTTTGACTTCAAGTGCTAGGGTTTTCAGTAGGCAAAGAAAGAAAAAAGGAGTATAAGCCATCCAAATTCCAAGTCTAGATAGGCAGGCAGTGTTGGTAGGGAGGGTGGGACCACGAGACCAAGGTTCCTCCTGCAATCTTGAAATTATTGATTTCAATTGGGTGAAACTTCGTGTGATAGTGTCGTCTCACTTTCAGGTACCATATGCCTCTGTCTCTAAAATGCAAATCACCAAATTACTTTTGCTGGGAAACAAACAGTTTTTTTTTTTTGGGGGGGGGGGGCCTCATGAGGCCAGACTCCAGTGTAGTGGCAGAGCCACAATGGTGTAAATCTGGAGGGAACATCCTCCATTCACTGCATGTTGTGTAGTTTGACCATTCTTCCTCGTTGTTGGTGCTCCGCTTCTCCGTGTTGAAAGTTCTGAGCTCTCATTTGTGCATTGGTCTAGTTGCTACAGGAAAATGGAAAATTTTAAAACCGGCCAAAATTAGGGCAAAATTGGGAGGATTTTTATGGGCTGTGAAAAGGCAAGTGAAAAAGCCCATAATATCGAGTGAAGGCTGATTACGTAGTTTGACACCCCACACACACTGAAAACAAAGACTGCCCCTCCAAACTGTTCGCAATTTTCTAGTAGGGATTTGGTTGACCACAGTTTCCAAAAAGAAGAGGGATGCACTGGAAAGCAGTGTGCTGCGAAGTGGTGTCCACTCTTGATTCTTGAAGTACTAGCGCTGGCTCCAAGGTAAAACAGCCCATTACAGACCAAATGGGGGGTTTGCCTCATGTCATTCCTGAATTTTTTTATTTTTTTTCACATAAAGACAAGTGATAGAAATGGTGAGAGCAATTGAAATTATATATTTTTTTTAACAAAGTGTGAATTTGTTATGAATTTTTGAAGTGTTCTGCCCATGATGGTCTAAAAGAGTTTGTTGACTACTCCAAAACCAACAAAAAGTATATCCATAACATTCATCTTACTCACCTATTGGAGTCACAATATTTTCTAACATAGAAGGCCTGAAAAAGTCACTTCCTACAATGAATTAACACTAAAAAGCTATAAGTTCCTATTGTGGTCACTAATCACTCCATTTGAGTTAGCTAAGACATTGATTGTGGCCCAGATCTGATTCACCAAAAGAAAACCATGATTCAATGGAAGAAAACCATAATAGGATCATTTCTAGGAGTTCACAATAGATCTTTGGTCCTTAATGGGTTGTTTACCTTAGTCCTGCTTGCTAATCAAACTCGCCTTGCTATTTTGGGCTGGGCTCCCTGGGCATAAACGCTCAAAGAGATAGTACTCAAATTATGAGAAGACACTCTGACAAAATTATATCATAGCAGGAGATCAATTAGTTAATTTGTTTCTCAACATCTCGCATGATTTATATGGCCTTAATATGACGTCAACTCTAGCTTGCTGGTTTGCTAGGCAAAAAAAGACAAAAAAAATCATTCGAGGGAAAGTTCAAGTAATAAGTAAAAGAACCTATCTCGGACAGGCCCTCCATGATGGTTGCATAGGTTGACCTATTGTGGATAGCAATTGAATGCACTAGTTATTAAGAAAGATTCTTAGTTTGTATCTTCTTGCCCATTCATTTCTTTTCTTTCTTGGCTTAGGAAAAAGTGCCAAAGATAACCAGAATAGATAAGTTTATGAAACCAGAATGGGTCCAGATGAAAATCCTCTTCTACATTCAATAAAATATTCATTTTAGGAGAAAAAATTTCATTCTTTTGAGCATTCTTCGGCAACCTTATTTTAACTCACCCTGAATCAATTCCTCCATGACTTTCCCAAATCATACACATTGAAATGCTTAAGTTATCCATATATGTACTTCAAACTTACGTGGAGGGTGGAGCCTGCTTGCGTGCAGAGGCAGTCATTCTTGCCAGGATGGCCAAGGACCGTTTCCAATGCTCTGGATGCGCGTTGTTTTCGAAGCTTTTGAAGCTTGATTACTGATCCCCTGAAATGCCTGGCTTTTGAGAAGAGGTGGAGTTCCAATTCCATGACGTTAAAGTGATCAAACAAAGTCTGTCATGCATGGTAAATCTATTGTTCTACCCTTCATTCCACGAGCCCACTCAAGGGTAATGTAAAATTTGTCCTATTCTTTGGTTGGTTAATTTTGTAATTTTTCATCTATTTGGGATTGTGATTCCAAATATGAAATTCAAAATTTTCAAATATATCATGAGTGGAAAATAAGAAGTCAGTCTAGTGTTTTTTCTAAGGATAAATTCACCTTGTAGGGCACATTTTGTATGACTACTTTAATCCCTAAGGAACCAAGGCCATTTTGGTACCAAAAAACACTCAAAATTGTCATTTTTGTTACGTTCACTCAAGAAAATAAAGAAGATATTTTTTTAAGAATCTAACCATAGGATCTTGTACTTACTTATCTAAAATCATGTAGTAAAAATTTAATGAATTTTGACCATACAAATTGGAAATTATTAGCATTCCAAGTTGAAAATTTTAGTTTTTTAAACACTGGCGTGTAATATCAAATGACTTTCATTATGATTGCCATTTGTGGAATTTTTTCACTATGGACTCTGAATTTAAGACTTTTTCTATTGAAGTTTTGAATTGAAAGTCCAGGGTAATTTTTTTTAAATGATTGATTTTCATTCTTTAAAAAATTATCAAGTAGAAGTAGGTCCAAGATTGAATGAAAAACTTAATCATTAATAGCTCTAAAATGGAATTGAAACACAATAATTCCAACTGTTAGATTGTTCTAATAGGCAAACTTAACCTTGTCAAACATTATTTTTTGGAAAATTGTGAAAATTGCATTTGGAAATGAATCCTACAAGTTATTTTTTCAAGAAGATGCTTTAATTGCCCCCAAAACAAGATTGCTCATAACTTTCTCATAACAAATCCAAATGGAATGAATCAAAGCTTGCCATGTACATAAGAATATAATCTATATATAACAAATTTTTAAAATGTTTTATTTCAAGTTTTTTGAAGGGTTTTTTTGCTCACTGAACAAAAAAAGGACTTTTTGTTCCATAACTTTTGCTCCCGAGCTCTGATTGAAATAAAAATTATATTTTTGGAAAACTAATGTATTTTCCTATCTTCACAAAAAGATTTAGAATACCACAACATATATTGCAACTATAGGAGCTTGCCCAAAATCCATTTTGTCCCCCAAGGGAACAATGAGACTTTAGGAGTTAACATTATAAACCAAGGGAGAGGGGCTGACCTAGGTAAATGACCAAAACAGAGACCATGGAGCCCAACTTGCATCTATTTGCAGTAAGAGAAGTGATAAAACAGCACACTAGTTTTGGGGTTTTGTTTTTTTAACAACAAATGGAATCCATTGCAAAGCAACAGCACACAACTTTCACTCAGTCTTCTTCGTGAGACCATGTGCTGGGAGAAAAATGAATCCAGGTGTTGGTACTGCTGGGCTCAAATAAAAACATTCAACACCTCCATGAAATGAAAAGTCCAAAGTAAGAAAGAAAAATGTGTTGGGAGCAAGAATTGGGAGCATATGTCCAAAATTACCAATTGGTGTGAAAGCGTAATATCCTTTTGCTAAAGCCCCTGTTTCCTGCAAACAAAGAGTCCTCATAGAACATAGCTCTGGTAAACATCCCAATTGAGCAGCCCCGCATGTGAAGACTTTGAAGGTCCTGGCTGAACCTCCGCTCCAAAGAAGAATAGCCACATGAATAGCATTGATACCGGAAACCAAATTCACATGCAAGCAAACACAGATAATTTGCATGCAACCCAAATCCTTTACCTTGGCCACAGATAAATCTTTTGCAGCCATTTTCTCGTCGATGAATGACAAAGAATCTCTCCATGTACGATAGAAGTGCAACTATTCATCCTCCAAATTTTGTGTGGAAAGGGAAGATCTTCTCCAATGGTATGTCTTCCAATGAGTGTGTTTTCATTTCCTTAAGCCAACAATCCACAGAGTACCCAAACAAATGATTTTCATGGTGATCAACTCATTCTTTAACCCCTCACCGCCCAAGGCCTAACCATGTCAAAAAACAACCTTGCTTTTCAAGTGCTATAAGTCTAAATGTGAGTAAGTTATGAAAATCTCAACCGTACAATATTGTAGTGTGCATATTGTAGATGGTGTAAATCAAATTTGGGGTCATTTGACTGTATAGATTGAAAGATTATAATGTTTTAGTGTTGACAAAAGATGCTGAAATTTTCCTAAAAACACATTTGGAGGTGAAATTCGATTTCTAAATCTACTCAAATGAAAAAACTTTAAACTACAAAGTGATTTAAAATCAAAAGACAAACACATTGGTGGGAAAAAAAAATCATTCAATTGACTCATTGCGTTTGCAAAATGGATTTGAAATGTCAAAAAACAGTGAAAAAAGTAGCAAAAAGACATCTATGGCTGAACCTACCTCTACTAAAATGCTTCTCAGTCAATCATAACTTCTTGGATTGATATGAAAATTTTACCACAAGAACTAGACTAGTATGCGCAACTTTTCCAACAAAAATTATTGAAAACAAACCCTGTCTGAAGAAGTTATAAGCCGCCGAAGTTCACTGTAATGCAAAAATGTCTGGATTTTGAATTTTGAATTGCTCCCAAGCATTCAAAACAACTTGGATTGACATGAAAATTTTATCACAATAAGTAGACTTTATGGGGAACAAAACCCAACAAATTTTATTGAAAACTAACATTTGATGAAAAAGATACAAGCCTCCGAAGTTGCAGCCATCTCATTGCAGTGCGGTGAACTCAAATTGAACCTGCGAACTTTGAATGGCTTTCATTACATCTTGGATAGATCTGAAAATTTTACCACAAAAATAGACTATTATGCGCAACTCTTCCAGCAAGTTTTATTTAATTTGGACATTGGATGCAAAAGTTACAGCGCTTTGAAGTTGATTGCTAGACTGTGTGAGGACACTTTTGGTCCCCTTGGGCGGTGAGGGGTTAAGGGTTAATCCATTATCCATTGTCTCCTAAGGGGACAAAATGGATTTTGGTAGGTTTCTACACCTCAATTTCTAATGAAACTTTTTGAAACTTCTTATAAGATAGAGATACTTATTAGCTTTGTGGGAATATAAATATTATTTCAATTAGTGCTTGGGAGCAAAAGTTATACCACAAAAAGTTCAAATTTTCATTCGGCGGGTAGAAAAAGAAATCTACAACAACTTGAAATTATTTTTTTTAAAATTATAAAAAAATATATTTTTATCTACATGTAAAGCTTTGATTCATTCCATTTGAATTGGTAATATGAAAGTTATAAACAATCTTATTTTTTCAGCAATTAGAGTATCTTCTTGAAAAAATAGCTTATAGGATTCGTTTATGACTGCAATTTTCACAATTTTTCAAAGAAAAAGTTGTTCAACAAAGTTAAGTTTGTTTGCTAGAGCAATCTCACCATTGGAATTATTGTGTTTTAATCCCATCTCATAGCTACTAACCATCTAGTTTTTTTTTGTAATCTTGGACCTATTTTTACTTAATAGTTTTTTAAAGAATGAAAATTAAGTGTGTGTGCTTTTCAAATTTTTTTCCTACGTACACTTCCAAATGAGTTCTTCAACACAAAAAATTTTATATTCAAAGTTTGTAGTACAATTTTTTTCTAGAAATGGTGGTCAAACCGTGGGTCAAACTCATTTGAAATTGCAAGCTTGTGTTTAAATTAAATAAATAAACTTTGAATGCTAGAATCTCTCAATCTATATGGTCAAACTTTATGAAATTTTTACCTCGTCATCTTACATAAATAAAGTACAAGATCTTATGGTTACATTCTAAAAAATGTATTTTTTTTGTTTCTTTGAGCAAATTACATGGTGAACAAGGCTTGCACCTAATGGTCACAGGACTTATTAATATGGTAGACTAGCCCAATGCTCTATTCTAGCAATCTACTATGTGGCCTTATTTTAGTATGTAATTAAAACCATCACTCAGGCTTCAATAAAGAATATTTGGAGACACGTGGGTGTGTAAATGTAAACACTAGTCAAAGGAGATTCAAGTAACAGGAAAGAGGTGATTCATGGGCCACAACATATAAAACCTCTTATACTTTGATTAAAACAATAGTAGAAAATTTTGACATACTAGAAAAATAAGGTCTCAAACATTATGTTGATCTCAATTAAATATTGGAGCTATAGTAAGGTAGGAGGTTCTCAAAGAGCACAAGCTCTAAAACTGCCTACTGCTTGAAATTTACATTCTTTGTACATGTTACTTTTTCATAGCCTTCAACAATCTATGAATAGTGTACATTTTAGGCAATGGACAATATAAGAGCCCTATGCCATTTCAACTTGAAATATTTATAACTAATTCCACAAAGCTCCAAAACATATGAACAACTTGGATTGGATGCCAATTCCACTTGTCTTTCAAGAAAACATTACTATAAAGCATTTCAAAAGGCTTTACCTCCCCAAAATTTAATTCAGCTCTAAAGTGGGCAATTTATGAGCCTCCTACTTTACATGTGTGAGAAGACCATCATGGATGGAATTTTTGCCAATTCCAACAATTTGTAACAAATCCATACTTTACTAAATGAACATGATTTGATTTCTATTCCTTTATAGTTTTTCATTGCCTTTGCTAGAAAAATGATTCTAAGGTAGAAAGCTCAAGAATGGCACATTTGAGGAGAAAATCAAATGTGTGGAAGAAACTAATCAATCAACAATTTTCAAATTTTTTGGGTAGACAAAGAAATGGAAAAGAAATAAATTGCAATTTTAATGGTAATTTTTTGACTTAGAATGAATTAGATATGATTTTCTAAAATGAAGAGTCCGTAGATTGCTATTGATGTTTGTGGACCTTAGTAGTAACAAATTAACATGTGTACATGAAAAACGCACAAATAGTCCCTCAAAAGATGAATAGGAATGCCCACAATGTTTATGACCTCGTATAGGTCTTTCAAAGCAACACTTTGAAGTTAAATCACTCATCATTGAGCCATATATGATATTCCAACCTTATCTCTAGAGATTCAGAAACTCAAACAAGAATGGTTAGCTTCTCAAACTCTACTGTGCAATTTTTAAAAATGAACCTCTAATGTGATTTTTCTCCAAGATCAAGTGCATTTGAGGCTCATTTTCAAGAGCCCTCAATACTATGGAAAGTCAAGATTGCAATGGACACCCTTGTATAAAATCTTGACTAGAAAAATCATAATCCATCATTTTCAAAATTGAATTTTTGATGCTAAAACTAGACTTCAAAAAGATTTTTTCAAAAATGTAAAATACTAAAAATAGTCACTCCCTTTGATGATTACCTTCAAGGCAAAAAATTTGCCTTCAAGACTAGTCAAAGAAGTTGGTGAAGACATCTCAACCAACATATAAGGTTCCAAATTTAGACAACTATTCGAAGAAAGAATCCAAAATGAAGGTATCCATCCAAAATTCTTTGGTAAAGAACTTAACAAAACACAACCATCCAAAGTGAATTTGACCAAATGACATAAATTCTCCACTTCCTTTGGCAATGACACCAATGTTGAACATCCACTCAAATGGAGAGTTTTTATGGAAGACAAGTTCTCCACTTCTTTGGACAAGGCTATCAAGCTTGAACAACTTTCCAAATCATAAGCGATCAAAAAAGATAAGTTCTTCACTTCATTTGGCAATGATGCCAAGCTTGAACACCCCCTCCAATTGAGAGTTGTCAAGAATGTCAAGTTTTACTTCATTAAGAATTGCCACCAAGCTTGAACACTCCATTAAATAAAGTTTGGTCAAGGAAGACAAGTTCCCTACTTCCTTGGACAAGACTGTTGAGCTTGAATATATTCTCAAATGGAGAGTTATCAAGGAAGACAAATTCCTTAGTTCTTTTGGCAATGTTGCCATACTTGAAGAGCTTCCAAATTGAGAGGGGTTAAAAAAGATAAGTTTTTCACTTCTTTTGGCATTGTAGCTAAGCTTGAACATCCTTTAAATTGATAATAGTCAAGGAATATAAATTCCCTAATTCATTTGGAATTTACACCAAGCTTAAACACTCCATCAAATAAAGTTTGGCCAAAGAAATCAAGTTTACCACTTCTTAGAATAATGTTGCCAATCTTGAATATTTTCTCAATGCCCCCAAGTTTTAACACCCTTACAAATTGACAGTGGTTAAAGATGAAAGGTTTCCCACTTCATTTGGAATTGCCACCAAGCTTGAACACTCCACTAAATAAAGTTTGTTCAAGGATGAAAAATTCCCTACTTCCTTTGGTATTGTTGCCAAAGTTAAATACTTCCTTGAATCCAAAGTGGACAAGAAAGCCAAGTTCCCCACTTCTTTGGACAAGGCCACCAAACTTGAACACCCTTCCAAATTGAGGATGGTTAAGGATGATAGGTTCCTCATTTCCTTAGACAAGGCCGCCAAGCTTCAATACCCTTCTAAATTGAAAGTAGTCAAAGATGACAAGTTCCCCACTTCCTTGGGCATGGTTGCCAAATTTAAACACCCTTCCAATTTCAAAGTGGTCAAGGATGACAAGTTCTCCACTTCCTCAGACAAGGCCGCCATACTTGAACACCCTTTCAAATCAAGAGTGGTCAAGGATGACAAGCTCCCTACTTCCTTGGGCAAGGCTGCCAAGCTTGAACATCCCATCAAGTTGAGGGTAGTTAAGGAATATAAATTCCCTACTTCCATTGGCAATACCTCCAAGCTTGAACACCCTTCTAAATTAAGAGTGATCAGGGATGACAAGTTCCCAACTTCCTTTGGCAAGGTTGTTAAACTTGAACATCTACTTAAATTGAGAATTCTCAAAAACGTTAAGCTCCCCACTTTCTCTGGCAATCTCGCTAAGCGTGAACAAGAATTGAGATTTAGGCTCAATAGATGGATTGATGCAAATTTGTTTGGGAATTGCTCAAGGAGTTGAAGACCTATGAAATCAAGAATCTTCAATGTTGAACATGTTACACAAACTTTAAATATGCTCTTTTGCAACATAATTGCAGTGTCTGTTAGAACAGTGAGGAGCAATCCTTTCAAATTTTGAGAGTTATCTATTATAATGGCCTCCAATCTCAAACATTGAGATGCAAATTCAAATAATGAATTTAAGATGTCAAAATAGGCATCTAGATTGCCCAAAGCACTAATCCAAATCAAGACACGAAGATTTTCAAATTGAAAAATATAGTCACATTTGATAAAAGGTTGAAGGCTCATAGTGCCTTGCCAAGAAATGCCTTCAAGAACCTTAGCATCCTACATTCACAAAAGCATCAATTAGAAAATATCATATCTAGGTTTACATCTCCAATATAGAGATTTCAAATATTCCTAACATATTCCAAAGATCATAATTCATAGAATAATATGTGTTTGAATGTTTATTAAATCCATTGAAAAGTATATAACAAAATATAAAAATTATTCATGTACTACTATATTGTTACCTCACTTGTAAATCCACTTTCAAGTATTATAGATGCTTTCCAAATTCTTATACTCTTAGCAAGCATTCGTCCCATATCTCGTAGTTGGTCATGCATTTCTACAGTTTCACCATCTTCATTGATCTTCAACAATGACATATTGACCAAATTCTCAAATTCAGGCAAAGGAAGGATGCCATCTCTAGACCACATATACAAGAACTTTTCTTTTGATATACCACCTGGATATACATCTCGACAAAAGAAACAAGCCACATCCAAAAACATGCTCTTTTCAATACCATTATTGAATCCATCAAAGTTTATATTCAAGGTGTTCCAAATTTCTACATCACCATCCAACTTCCTTCCTCTTGCCATCCTTTGTAATGCTCGTTCCCAACTTCGCAACCTCTCTTTATGACATAGAAATGCTTCCATGCCTTTAAAGCTCAAAGGCAAGCCATTGCAAGCATTCGCAATATGTTTGCGTAAGGCCACAATGTCCGGTGATAAAGAAGCTTCATCCCAAGAAAGGTAAGTAGTGAAAAGTGTAGTTGTTGCCTTTTCATCCAATAATTCAACATCCAACCTTCCTTCAATGCCCACAAATGATTTTATTATACTCCAACGTCGTGTGGTGAGAATTATGGTGGAACCCTTGTTAGTTTGGACAAGGTGGGGAGGTACTACATCATGTACTTGGGCTTCATCCTTGGTATCATCCAATATCAAAAGAACTTTCAATTCAGACTGCAAAATCTTCATCATCATATTTTGCGCATCTTCCAAATTTCTAGGTTTCCGAAACTATCAAAGTTCCTATGAAATATTGTGCAAGATATTAGGACACTTGTGCATCATTGAAGATTGCCTTTGCTAGTGTAGTCTTGCCAATTCCACCCATGCCAATAATGCCTATATAATTCAATTTCAAAAGCCCTTTGACTTTAGATAATTGGTGATGGAGGTGCACTTGGTTCATCCACCTATACAAATGCAGGACTTATAATTACTAAAACATTTTCATAGAAAACTAAAACACTACACCTTAAACAATGAATTTTGAGCACTATGGAGTTTTATACAACAAATAATACTAAAAAAATTCCATAGTTAGGCAATTTCATACCTTTAGATCCTTGTCTACAATGGTGCACTTAGAGTCTCTTAACATTGAAGATGGTCCAAAGTGTGGAACCATCTTGTATGAATATGTTCCCTTCAAAAACTTCTCCTCTAAGCTTGTGAGCCTCTCACAAATGTTAGAAAATGTAGGCCGTTGAAGAGGATCTTGAGCCCAACATTCCTCAATTAAGTCGGTCAATTCTTCACAATTGCTTGGGAGGGCTGGTCTAGAGCTTTTGTTCCCAATGCCACCTACACGTGATATTTGATCATAGAAATCTTTTGGTTTCAAACTTGAGTATGGAACCTTTCTAGATAGAATCTCTGAGCACATCATAGCAAATGACCACACATCAACTTGAAATGGAAACAATGGAGTTTTCCTCTTGATAGTTTCTGGGGCCATATAACCTATTGATCCAATTGTGTACTTTGATGGCTTTGGATGCTTAGGATTGTTGTAGATCTCTACTTGAGAAGTCCCATAATCAGCAATCTTAAATATGTAACGATGATCCAAATCCTTTTTAGATATGGAACTTGACAACACATTATCAGATTTCAAATCAAGGTGAGCGACTTGTATGTCATGAAGGTAATGCACACCCTTTGCAATTTGCTGCATGATGTTAATTGCAATATGATAAGATAAAGGTCTTTTCACTTTCTTCAATATTTGAGACAAGCTTGATTCCATCAACTCCATCACCAAATACATCTTACCAATCTCTTCTCCTTGATCATTTTGATGTTCTTTTTTGTGAATTACACAACCAAAAAATTGAACAAGATTGGGATGGCTTAAACTTGCCAAGATGCTAGCTTTGTTTCGAGATTTGGAGAGAAAGTCAAGATCACCTTCCAATATTTTTGTGGCACTTGTGAGGCCCAACCAATTGGATTTGTACACATGTCCATAACTTCCATCACCAATTTTCTTGATTGATTTTGGTGGTTTGAAGTCAAGGGGAATTTCCAAAGCATCCAAGTCTCCTCCAATAAATTGATCCAAATTTTTGAGCCTCAATAATAGATGTTGTGCCATTTCACTATCCTCTAATACTTCTTCCAAAAGTATAAGTTCAAGCTCGTGTTGCAAAACTTCTCCATCTTCAATGACTTGTTCATGTATAGCTGCATCAAATCGAATAGGTAAGATTTGGTTTGCTTGATTTCGATGGAGAAATAAGTACACATCACGTGTTGAATTATAACAACGCTTCAAATCCGAAAGCAATTTACGAAAAGTTTCTTTGTTTTGGAGTTGGATTGACACCATTGGTCTTATTCAATGCATGTTTCCCCAACAATCTCCACTTTCCTTTGAAGACAACACAATTCTTCAAAAATCAATTGGAACTTGAGGTCCTTAGTTGCACTTGACAACATTTTGTGGATCCCTTTCATGACTAGTATGAGCTTGCCATAGAGATGTACGCATTGATTCTTATTCAAGACCTTTGCCTTTGTAGATGCTTCCATATCCTTCAAGCTTTTCTCAAGACTTGGAATTATATTGCCAAGACTTTTACATTGCTTAGTTTGCACTTGTAAGAAATCTTCATCTTGCCTGTAAATTATTTTAAACTCATTGTCAATGCAATATCTTGAAAAAATATAGAGAAAGAAATTACCATGTGGTAGTCAATAACTTCATCAAATGGGTTTAAAAAAAAATTCAACACTTGTGAATTGAATTCAATTGTCTATCTATTGAAGTCACTATACATACTTTCAAATTTGATTACATAGATGTATGCATAAAACAAGATTGGAGTGTGCAAACTAAATCAAATAGTAATTAATACAAGTAACTTTGTAATTGAAACAATACTCTATTCTAACATGCGCAGTTGAATTGCTAATTCTTACTGAATAACAATAGTGCTCACTAGATGAACCATAGGAAACCAATGTTTATCCAAAAGGCGACTATGGCCAAAAAGCTCAAAACGCACATGAAAAAGGGTGTCATTCATGGAGCAAATGGAGTAACATAACGAAGACCTACAAAACATGATCAAATTTGTTTGTTATCCTTGCTTTCATTTCTTAAGACAAAATAATGAAGACAATCTTTAGAAATCTAAATCAATAGTAGTTGAAATGATGGACTTGTTGGATGCCAAACATTGGAACTTTGGACTAAACAAGTTTGTCCATTAATCAAAGAAAAAGTCTTCTAAAGTATTGTAAAGATAAAAAAATTTAGTAGTAAAAACTAAATCAATTTATGTAACTTAGAAATTTAAAAACTATAAAATTAAGCCCTAATCGTTTGGAGTCTTCTCCAAAATTGATGATTTGAGAAAAAACATTATAAAGTACAATTTGAAAGAATATTTTGGAAGTGATATACAAAGAAAAATTGTAGATTTTGTGTTTTACATTCCATCCATATGGTTAAATTCACCAATGCTATCACCAATAATTTTCTGTAAATTTGAAAAGAGAAATTTCAAAATTCCTTTTTAATTCAATTTCAAGCAAAATAATATCATTTTTTGAATAAACTTCTTAAAATGGATTTGAAATGAGGTTTTCTTCACGTGATGATTTTTTGAAATCATTGTGATCTTTATATCTATGACCTCATTTTTGCAAATCTAATTTTGAACTAAAGTCAATGCAATTTGATCACTTGACACACATGCAGTATGGTTAATTTTAGAAAAATGTGTACTCTAACAACACCAAATCCATCAATCAAGTAAAACAAGAATTTGATCAAGTATCACCCAAAATTAGAATGACTTTCATCTAAACAAAAACAAGACAAAAACAAGAATCTAAATCCAATCATCATCTAGAAAATGGACGTCGGAAGGCTTCAAGCTTAATATATAAATATAAATTTAATGAAATTAATTAATTGACTAAATTTCTTTCAAATTAAATTGTTAAAAGTTCAAGAAATTAGAAATTTATCTTTCACCTATAAATTTTTGAATTTGTTAGTTTAACAATTCTAAATTTAAGCACTTTAAAATTTAGTAATTTTAACTTTTAAGTTGATAAAAAATTTCAGAAAAAATAACAATGGGACTCAAAAATTCCAACACTAATCTTTTTCTCTATGCAAAACACACTAGTTTTGTGCCTTGAACAAGTTTACAATGTAATTCCTAGTAACATTAATAGCATCGTCAAATACTAAATATGCAATAAAGAATGAAAAATTGTAGTCAATTCATTTTTTAATTAAAACTAAAAATATTTCATATTCACATTTGAAGTAAAAAAAATTAATATTATTTAAGATTTTAAAAATTAACAAGCTAAAATTTTATAGATAATTTATAATTTCTTGAAGTAATTTAACTTGTGTAGTCTATAATCATAACTATCAAGACCAATACTCAATTACATTGAGTACTAAGAAGATCAACTCCTTGTAGTAAGGTTGTTTCTATTAGTGTTGAATTGATTAGTGGGATTCAATGCTCCGTCCCGTTGTCTGGCTCCCCTGAATCTGCATTCAAACATGTAACTCCATTTCTGTGTTGTTTTGCTTTATTCAAGTAGAAGCAAAGGGAAGCCGAGAGGTCGTGCCACGGAATGTGTTGCCAGTAGTGCCAGAACCCCAGGGAAAATGGCTCAACATTATCTTTGACCTAAATGACATTCTTTGCCAATGCGAGCTGAAATCAGTCATAAGATGTTTTAAGCCGAACCGGATTGAAGACAATGTTTTTGACAGTTTCAATCCTACAATAGTTGGACCGAAGGTGGTATTCGTGTGGTAAAACTTGCGCAAGTTCTTGCATGAGGTCTACGAACTGGCAGTTAGGATCCTAGTCTAGTCTTCCATAAGCCAGTCCACAACGGAAATAATTGTGGACTTCCTTTTTATTGGAAACAAGGCTCCTTTTGACGTCTTAGGTCAAGACCATTGTAGGAAGATAGAAATGTCGCGGGGATTGTACTTGCATCGCAGTAGGAAACCAGTATTCTTGAAAACCCTGGTCGACCACTTGTTTTCCAACCCCGGTGGGGGCGCGCCCTTCACCGCGGACAATACCCTTCTTTCTGACAACTCTCCGGAGAAGTGCATGTGCAATGAAAAGGGGAATGTCATATTCCTGCAAACCTAAAGTTACTTGCAGCGGTTGGACAACTTCCTCATGGGGAAACTCCTACCGTGGCTGTAGCGCCTCGACTCGGAATGCGGACCAGGTTGTCTATGGGAGTATGTCCAATTGAATCAAATCAGAGTGAATCTGCCCCCAGACTCGGACTATGTCATCTAGCATGTCATGGACGACATGAGAGAATCTGCAAAGAACTTGGATTTCCATTTTGAAATTCCGGAGATGAATTTAGTGATAGAACTTGAGAGGCGCACTAGCTAGAGTCTCAGACTAGCATAACAATTTTATAATATTGTATTATACATTCATTTGTAAATAATAAAAGGCGGACTCATTTTTCTTCCTAATTCTCTCTTTGTGTTTCGGAATTGTCTCCTTTTTTTTGTCTTGTTTTCAATTAAAATTTGCACTTTTTATGTGTGGCTGTATGTATCCTTGAAAGGGGTGATCCATTTGTGGAACAATTATGTAATCTTTGCATCTTGTAGGTTGGAGGGAGTGTCTGCTTGATCCACCCAAAAGGCAAAGGGTCAACAGGAGTCTTCTTTCCAGATCAGAGAAGACGTTGTCAGAGACCTCTGAATCTGTAGACGATAGTAATAGACCGTTTGTGCAGTCGGAACTGTATTTGATGTGCACTACGGAAGATGTAACATCCGCGGCCATGGACTTCTCTAAGGAACGTCGAAGACGGGGTCGTCAACAACCCTCCCAATTGAAGACCGGTGAGAACACCCATCTGCTCCCCATCTCCGCTAAAGCAAACATCTTGGACTCGAGGAAGATCGTTCTCGCCAGTTCCGAGGACGGATGCTACAACCATCAAGAAGTTGGACCTCCATCTTCGGGACAATCATGAACATCCTCGTCCCGAGGATGTTGTACCACTTGTGCCTACAATTCTTGCTCCTAGAGTGAATAGAATCCACTCAACAGATGTTCTGGAGGATCATTCCAGGAGTATACGGTTTAGACCATCAACTACAATTGATTTAACTCATCTCAAGGATAGTTGTCTTCGAGTCGAGGATAGTCGACCTCGTCCATCGCTATCATTTACAAGTAGATGGTTGCCATATGATAGTCTTTTTCATCAAAGGTATAATAGAGATATTCATCAGTCCTTAGACTCAACATCAAGTGGAAGTGGGCTATGGAGTATAAACAGTGTTGATACAACTCTACCTCCTTGAAGGCCACCTCTTCAAAGATTGAGATCTATTTTCACATTAGAGGGTCCTCATAGCATTTGCAAGTCGAAGCGGAAGGAGGTTGGAACTCAAATTGTAGACAATGGAAGTAGTTGACATTTTCTTTTTCGACGTAAGGATATATTGAGAGGCCGAGCTATGCTGCAAGTGTTGGAGATTGCAAAGAGCAATTGTACAGGCAATATTGATGTATAGGTGAAGGAATCAAGTTTTTGAAGCTAGTGGCTTCTATACCTCTCTTACTATTAATAGAATGATAAACAATAGAAAGTCAAAAAAATATAGAAAAGGTAAAGTGCTCATGCATAGTAAGCCTCTTCATTTTTACATACACCACAAGAAATCAATAGGGGATAGGTCGTTTTATTTCGGATGACATTACAATTTACAAATTAAACCTTTTTGTGGATTCAAACTTCAAATAAATTGAGCCCAACCACTGTATATAGATTTACTTTCCTATATATGGGTTATTATTCTACACATCATGTAGATGATTGTTGGTTATCTATTCATTTGTTGATGAAATTCTTCTTTCTCGACTCAAGGCATTTCGAGAATCAAGATGAAAATTTTCCCATCAATGTTGCAAGTAGACTTCTATTTATCTTTGGAATCAACAACTATCAATTCCATAGGGCTTTACACTCATGTTTTCAAAGTCTCAAAATGACCATTTTGTCTCAATTTAATGAATATAGCCTTAATTGCTCTCTCTGCTAATAAGGACTTCTTGACAGACTACCTGTTTTACAATGGAGAGGGGCAGAAAGAGATGTTGAAGGGAAAGGAAATGAAAGAAGTCATTGATCAGTCTAAATATAAGAAATGTGATATCCTCATTTCACTCAAATAATCGAGGAGGTGTCATTGACAACATAATGACCATGAAGAAAGAGTCTAGGTTTGAATACATTTATGACAGCGTCTTCTCGGGCCAAAGAAAGGAGAAGGTGTACATTTTTAAGATGCTCACCAAAAGACCTGGAAGTGGAGTGGACCTGGTGAGATGCATGCAACCAGGAGGGAATCTACAGAACACGTGGATGATGTTTGACCACATCAAGCGTCTAAAGGAATGGACTACAATGCTTTGCCATGTGTACGATCCAAAATACCAGAAGGTGATGACTATTCACTACAAGAGAAACTGGTCCTAATTGACAAAAAATTGACAAGTTTCTATCAATTAGGACAAAAAAATGTCTGAATTGACAGAAAATTGTCAATTTTCTGTCAATTAGGACTAGTTGATTTCTATCAATTAGGACTAGTTTCTGTCAATTTGGACAGTTTCTCTTGTAGTAATTTCAATATGCAACATGCAATCTGAAGATACCGATATACAAGTGCAATTCTAGAGGTGCTTGAATGTTGTCATGTCATGACATGGAGTGGACCACTTGAACTTCAAGGGATTTATGGCAGATAGGGCTATGGCCAATTGGAATGCAGTTCGTATTGTGTATGGAAGTGGTTCTGTCAATGAAAAGATGGAGAATCGTGAGAGAACATGCTTGTTGCAATGAAGTACTTCTCTTCAAAAACACACTCAGAAACACATCAAGACAGAATTCCAACAACAGCACAATACACTATGCAAACAATACAAAGATGTAAAAACTATAGAGGAGGCTGAGACACGTTACCTAGCAATTCGGTTGTGGTGGCTCTCATTTGGAGCTGCTACTAAAAATGCACTTCACCACTTAGACCATTGGCTAGAATTTTGGCATTTCTGGTATCGTCAATGGGAAGGCTTTATGCAAATGGTAAGTATATGTTGAATTAAAAGTTGTATATCAAATAATATGTTTTAAAATTTTAAAATGCATATGTATATTTGAGGAAAAGGATTAGAAGTACCTTTGATTTCCATTTTTTTTTCTATTTTTTTGTGTCAATTTTTCCAACAATTTAACCAAAAATTGGGGTACCGTGATGGAACCCAAAAAGTACCTACAGATCCGAAGGTAGTTTTTGGGCTACATTACGGTATCCCCATTTCTTATTAAACTATTGGAAAAAATGACACCCCCCAAAAAACATCATTGAAAAATATTTTTTTAGCGTTATAAGAGTGAACTTGCATACTTGTTCCAATGTTTGTTTGTAGATAAATAAATTCTTGTATGGCATTTGAATGCCCCTCTCTTCTTAAGTTCATATGAAGTAAATCTAAATTGAGTTTTAAAAGTTTGCAATTGTTGTAGAGTTTGATGTAAGAAATTCAATTTTGGAAATGAAGTTCATTTTGTATGGCTTTGGAGGATTTGAGTTTGGAGGAATTGTCGGATATGCCTTCTTTCAACTTGTTGGAAACAGTTCATAACAAGTGGCTTCAAATGTCCGGCAACCGAGGTAACAATTTGTTTGACGCCACTTGTGACGATAGTATCCATGCTTGGATACAAATGACTAACTATTGTACTTACTTAAGAGGACATGCATGTGGATCTGGGCCATCAAAGGGGGAGTTGAAATTAAGAGCTGCAAGACAAAGCAGAGACCCAAAGAAAAATGTAGAGGCGTTGAACACATTACTTGGAGCTGAGGGAGTTAGAACTTGCATACCGCATTTGGAAAGAGAAGAGATCTTTGAAAGCATGAAGAGGAAGTTGGATGTTCCCATTGGTAATTCAAGAGACTCACATCGACTAGACAAAGTAAACTTCTCTTAACCTCGTATTCGAACGAGGTCCACAACAGTTCCTATGGACACTTCCCATAACAAAGGAAAAAAGCCTGAAAAGCAACTGTTCAAACATGTGACTATTGCATTTGAAAGCGACTATGACACGTCGAAGTGGCACATTGCAAGACTTAGCCACAAATCGAATGTGCTTTGTCAAGCTCAACAATGGGGGTCAAACATAAAGTGCACTACAAAAATTGTAAGGGGAAAAAAAGGAACTCCGGCTCCCACCTATCATGGTAGAAAGGTAGAATACAGGAGTAAGCGAGAGGTCCTAGTAGACTTCTGGTTTTGTAGAGATGACATAGAATGATGTGTGACAGGTACAAATGGAACTATGTCATTGACAAGCTAGAGGTGCCAGAACTTTGGCCTGTTTTGATTGGAACAAATCTCAGTTGGAAAGAGGCTGTATTGCTACAACATGCTGGATTCCATCTCTAAGAACACCCTACATTGTCGCCACGATGACTCTTCAACATGTCTAACATATTCTAGAGTGTCTCGTATGATTAAGCACCACCACAGGATGCAAATGTGTATCCAACAGTTAGGAACAATCGAACTATATGAAGGAATGAAAATGCACCAATAGTAAAACAACGCAACAAGTGGGAGAGTGCAGACAACATCAAAGAACAAATTGTAGGAGTGATTTTGCTTCCTTTTCTAGGGCTAGGTGCAATAGTGTCATTGGAGACCGGGACAGACCATAATAGAAATGTCTATCGAATTATAGTGGGTATGTTTCCTACTTGCATATGCCCAAACTTTGTTCATATGGCAATCTCCGCTATTGGAGGTCGTCAACAATATGTGAATTGCAAGCACTTGTACTATTTATATCGGTACTTCTACAAGATGGACATTCATGATGATAAATTCATTCATGCACCTAGTTACAACTTGAACGAGGTGAACTTCTAGTTCGAGCAGGAATCATCATAGTACCAGAATAGGCATGGCCAAATACTTAAAGATACTTCATTTCTCTTGTATTGACTTAAATTTGATACAATTTAAGTGATTTGAAACATGTAGAATCCAAGAAATTTATGCATTCATAAAGTATGAAGTATGTTTCATTTATTTTATGAAATGTTAAGAAGTAAGAAGACTTGAGTGCCAAAGTCCTAAAATGTTGACTACAAATATAGTATCCAAAATATACATATGAAATCATTTTTTTTGGTCTTTTTTTCTTTCCTATTTTTTTGCTATTATGAACTTCTTTAGCATTTCAATTTATTTTCTTTTAGTTTCAATTTTCCTTTCTATTTTTTTGCCCCTTCGTTAATCATGTACTTTCCATTTTGTTTCTTTAATTTGTATTTCGTTTTTTTTCCCAATTTGTTTTCATTTAACTTTTTTTGTATAAGACCTAAACCGCATCATATATTTTTTCTTTGCAAAGAATAATCACTCAATTAGGTTGGCATATATTTGCTAGAGGACTATGAGACTAAAGTTGATGTCCTAGTTTCAAATCCCATCAGGCCTCGAACTATGGTAGTTTCAAATTCCATCAGGCCTCAGTTTATATATTGAGTGTAGTATTCATAATTCATCTAGAGCAATCAAAGTGAAGGCTAGCTAATACTCACCTTTTCTTCTTATAACTTCTAGTTCAACTATGTACATTGTATTCTATACATAATCAGTAATAGCATATAAAGTACAATTGCAGTTTTGGAACACAATGATAAATTATGCATTGAAGTCCCAAGGTTTGTCTCCATTGAAAATGACATATACTAGAGCAAATAAAAATGATTGATAACATCCACGGTCATAGGAGTAGCGGTCATAGGTCCCAAAACCTACTATAAATAGCAATTTCAACTCTATTTTTTGCTCCCCAAAAAAATCTTCAAATTTTTTTTAAGGCTCCAAGCTCACAAGCTTCACACTCGCAATTCACAAGCTCGCCGCTTCAAGCTTGCACGCTAGTGTTGTTGCATTAAACGATGTGTAAAAGGCACCAAACGAAAGTGGGTAATCAATTGGCTAGAGGTGCCGGAGGTTTGGACTAGTTCTATCAGGGACACACCTCAATTGGGAGGAAACTATGCTTTTACAACAATTGGGGTTTCAACTCCAACAATGTCCTACATTGTCGCTGCATCCACTTTTCAATATGTCCAAATTTTTAAGACTATTTTTTTTGACCAAGCACCACCATAAAATCCTAATGCATATCCAACGGTTAGGAACAGCCGAGCCATTAGGAGGATTGCATATACACCAACTACAGAGCAATGGAACAAGTGGGAGACTGCAGGAAACATTAAAGGTCAAATTTTGGGAGTAACCTTAATCCCCCAACTAAGATTAGGTGCAATAGTCTCACAAGAGACAGGGACAAAACATAACAAAAATGTCTATCGAATTACAATTGGCTTGTTTCCTACGTGTACATGCCCAAATTTTGTAAATATGGTTGTCTCTGCTATTGGAGGTCGACAGTAGTACATGAATTGCAAACACCTGTACTACTTGTATAGGTGCTTTTGTAAGATGGACGTTAATGAAGACAAGTTCATTCATGCACCCAGTTATAGCTTCAATGAGTTGAAGGTACTTCTAGTTCAAGCAGGAATTATTACAATTCCCGAATAGGCATGGTCACATTTTTTAATATACTTCATTCGTATTGTATTCATTTAAGTATATTACAATTAAAATGAGGCATTTATGAAGTATGTGAAATTGGGAATATGTCTCATAACTCTCATTAGTACAATGTTCCAAGGTGAGTTCAAGCGAATGACTCCAAACCCCAAATTCAATATTACCCTATGAATATGAAAATCATTCACTCAAACCATTCTTTATCCCTAAACCCTAAACCCTAATTTTTTTCTTCATCCTGTTTTTCCCCTTTTTCTTTTCTATTGTTTTTTCTCTCTTGTTTTTTTCCCATTCCTTTACATTTTATTTTCCTTTCCATTTTTTAATCCTTTTTCGATTTCTTTCATTTCCCTTCCATTCCTGTCTTTTTTTTCATTTCCCTTCCATTCCTATTTCTTTTCTTCATTTCCCTTCCATTTTTATAATATGTTTTTTTTCAACCCTTACTTTCTTCCCTAAACCACCTTTTTTTTTCATTGATCTTATTCTTTGAATTTGTCACTCCTTTTACTTCTTCTTTTTGTTTCTCTGTAAGGACACCTTCTATTATTTATAGTTTAGCTTTTTTTCCTCTATTTTGTACAATTTTTTTAAGATATGAACACATGGTACAAAATTACAATGAGGCCAAGAAATAATTCTTACAATTCCAAGTATTCACTCTAAACCCTCAAACATTGGAGCGAGGTGCCTACCACAATGACATGAGGTAGTCATCTCCCCCCAACCCTGCAGTTGTCTACTCATTCCATATAAGTCCTAAGTACTCTATCTGTGCAAAAAAGTTTAATTGAGTAAATGACTAAACCCATAGAGAATAAAAAGGTCAAGACAATAAAATTAAAAAATTAACACAATCCACAGTTTTAGGAGGCACGATCATAGGTCCCTAAAATTTACTATAAATAATAAGCAATTTTCTATTTTTAGACAATAATTTGAAAACTTTCCTTTTTCAAAATCATTACAAAAAATATATGTTTTGTAAGCTCTACACTCACAAACTTCATGCTCGCAGCTCGCAAGCTCGCTACTCCAAGCTTGCATACTAGCGTCGTTGGCGTTTGAAGTGACAAAATCTTTTTTAGGCCTTATAAAAAAAATAGGGTAGTTGTACTTTCCAAGGTCAAAACGTTATAAAAAATGTTGTAATTCTTTGGATTCATTCTTCAAGGCAATTTGGTTACATGCTTGAAAATTTTCAGATCATTTAGAATTGTAAAACATATAGGAAAAAAAATAATAAGTAGAAAGAAGTAGAGAATGATTCAAAATACTAAATTGTTAATAATTCATTCATGGAATTGAAAATTACCAATCCCAATGTTTGTAATGTTGTTATAAAAAATCTACACCTAGTATTTTTATTTTTTTCCAAAAATATTGAAACTTGAATCAAATAAAGGACTTCAAAGTTTATTTTAGAGTAGAGATTCCATAACTACCTACAAACTACCTGCAACTAAAACTCCTCATAATTGTCATCTTATTAATCAAAATGGAATGATTTAAATCTTTCCATGTATAAATAAATCTAGAGAATTAATTTCAAATTTTTATTTTCTTAAAAAGTGATTTTTAAAGAATTTTTTTCCTGATGCTTGGACTACTTGCTGAGCAATAAAAACTACATATCATACAATAACTTTTTAACCATGTAATCAAAAGTTATGAAAATTATTGGGCCTTAAAGATGCTCTTTGGGCATATATTGTATGAAAATTTCAAAGAAAAAAAATAAAAATTATGTTCTTAGTGAGTTGCTCAAAATCGTTATGTTGCCAAAAAATGTCATTTAGTCCTTTAGGGGTTAACTAAGCGCCAATAGTCTATTCCACATACTGTATACTATTTCATTAACTCCAACTTACTTAAGATGTCGTTTTCTTCAAGTTAATAACTTCATATCTCATTGACTTTTTCTTCTTAATGTTATTGGATATGGTCTCAATTTGACCTCGAAAAACTTCAATTATGCCTTTCATCCTTAGATCATTTAATTATTCAAAACAAATCCACCAAAACAAATCTAAAGATTTCTCTTAGGTCCAAAAAAACAAAGATTTTTTTTAATCATCTACACAACAAATCCAAATATTTTCATGTATCTCAGAGTCCAAAGATTTTAGTTTATGTAAAGTCTAATGAATTATATCTTTTAATTAGAAAATAGAAAATCCAATGACTTTCATTCAAAGTCCAATGACTTCTCTCATATTGGAGAATTGAGTGACTTTCATGCAAGTAGACATAGATTCAAAAAATATCAAATTCTAGGATGAATAAGTGCATTCTTTGTTTCTACAATATCTTTGAAAACACCATTATCTTTATTAAGGGCATCATTATCTTATTGAGTTAAAAATGACATGGATTCCTCGGCATAGATCATTTTCTTAGAAGTCACAGCAATAAAATAATTATCATTATTGTTACAATGAAAATTTTGTGAAATTGGCACTTTTTAGATGCCCCTTTGGAAATACAAATTTATATTACATTTAGCAACACATTCTGTTTTTAGATCTTTGTGTACTTAATAATAAAGCTAGTTTAAAGACCAAGAGCAGTTTAACTAGCCATGCCTCATCAACATAGGTAGGAAAGGCCTACTTTCAAAAAATCACCAACCATTATTTTTCTATTTTGATGAATACACTTATTATCTACAATACCATTGTGCAAGTCTCCAATTTGCAACAAAACTTTGCATCATAGAAATAAACAAAGTGTGGGAATGTGATCCCACATGCTACACCCAGAACACTAGCATATGACGGGAAATTTCAAAAATTGTTCCCTTAAAAAGAAAAGTTTTTGAGTTCTCATAGGAAATTAGGGAAACTTAGGAATACCGGATCTCCGGATCCGGAAAATTTTCATTAGGTATAAAAACCTAATTTGGGAACCCTAGAAAGTTCCGGAAATCGGATGATGGCACCGGCCCTAAAAGCCAGAAATCGGATCCGTACTAGGGTTAGGGTTTTGCCGCCAAAACCTGTCCCGTACATTCATCCGACTGACCGTCCGTCTGGCCAGTATAAGAGGAGAACTGTAGCCGGAAGAAGATACGAGTACTTCCTTATTCGCCTTACACCTATGTTTTCCGCCTTCCTAGCTTTATTGAGAATTCCGGTAGACTGAGGGACTATGTAAGTTGCGATCGTGCAGGGGTTACCGGAGTGAAATTTTGTGAGTAGGAGAGGTAGGGAGAGATTGTGTGAGTTTTTCCTGCGAGCAAGATGTCTTCCCGGGCAAGCCGACGCAAGCTGAAGGATCTGCCCGAAGACTCAGACGAAGAACTTCCGCCGCTGCCGCCCCGGCCAAAGACGATTCCGGTGATGAAGGTGGTGTCAGAGGTTCCTACCAAGGAGGACCGGCTGAGGCGCCTGCGAGAGAACCTCACCAACATGGGATGTGAGGGGCTCATGGAGGTTCTTTGGGGCATTAGGGAGGAGAGCTTGGTGTTTGATCTACTTCGTCCGGAAAGCGGTATCTTGGATACCACCCTCCGGGCAAAGCCAGAACTGTAGTCAGTTAACACGTGGAGAGCCGTCTACAAATTCCGGGAGGCACCGGACAAGGTCATGGAGAAGAATCAGGAGGTTATGGAGGGCGAATTCCGGGCGCCGGCCAATCCAAAGGAGGGTCACCAAGTTTCTGACTTGGTGAATCCGGAGTATCAGGATGTGATAGCATTCCTTAACTCTATCCTCCACTCGACCAAGCCGCGGCGAGTGGTAGCAAAGGTAGCCTCTGCCATTTGGGGGAGTCTTCAAGGTAAAATGATGATGGATTGGGCAACCATCATCCACAAGTTAATAGGGGACCTTGTGCGTTCCCTCCGGTCAGGGAAGAAGGGTCAGAGCCCACTTCCGGCGTACCTTTCCCATCTGTATGCCCAGCACTCCCTGCTTAAGGCGAATGAGGAGAGTGCCTACCAGGAGCTAGTTCAGCTCCAGTAGTACGGAGGAGAAGAACCTTCTCCCCATGACGAACCGGACGATGAGGAGACGGAGGACGAGGAGCTAACCACTCCTCTAAAGAAGAGGCAACGGCAGAATAATACTCCACCGGTAAAGCCGACAAAAGATCCTCTCGCACTGGAGCCACTAGAGGAAGAAATTCCGGACCGGAAGACGGAGACCAGACCGGCCCGGGAAGAAGTCCGACCTTTTACATAAGAGGTTGGACCGATGCAACCGCAAGTGGGTTCCGCTCAGACCGAGGCCGGACCCTCCCGAACCAGACTTATGGAGGTAGAGGAGGGAGATAGAACCCAAATGCAACTGGGGGGAACGCCGCTAGAGGATATCGCGGAGATGGCCCAGTACATTGTATGGCGGGCGGATGACCTCATGAAGCTTCTCGAGAATTACGAGGAGACCCTCAAGCGGGTGTGCCAAAAGATGGCACTGACTGACCGGAACGCCATCTTCCGGAGGACGAATGCGTTGATGGCGGCAGAGAAGCAAAACGGCCTCCTAATAAAGGAACGGAAGCGACTGGTGATGGAATTGGGGGATTTACGTGTGGAGAACCAGACATTGCTGGACCGAGTCCAGGAATCGGAATCCAAGTGCGTTGGATTAGAGAGCAATCTACGTACAGTCCAAGAGACGGCCCAAGTCATAGAAGGGGACCACCGCCGACAGATAGCGGTACTGTGCCAAGGTGTGGTCCAGCTCCGGAACTCCTTGGAAGTACCGGCGGATTGCATCAACAAAGTCCAGTTGTTCGAAGCCAACCTCGACACAACTGCCAGCTCGAGTCAGGTACACATCATCAAGTGTTTGCTGGAGCAGGCGAGACGGATGAACGCCTCCCGGGCAGATATGTGGGAGATGATGGAGTATCTGGCTCCCGCTGAGTCAGATCCGGTAACTCTTTCTTTCCCCTCAGCGCAAACTTTGGTGGTTATGGAAGGTAATAATCCGGAACCCATTGTTACTGAAGTATCACCGGTGGTACCGGCTGGTCCGGAACTTTCACCACCACTCCGAATGCCAGAAGGAGTGGACTAGGGTGCCGTGGTACCCTAAGGAAGCGAAGATCTCCTTCTGGTAACTCCGACCATTGACCTTACGGGTACTTCTCCGGAGACTCACAGTGGCCGGGCGATACAGTCTTCTCCTTGTCATAAGAAGACCCAGAAGGATTTCCGGGGAAGTCCGAAAGTTCTGATAGTCGAGATTCGGAGTGTAGACAGGGACACCAACATCGTGGAAGTCCCAAGATGGGGACTAAGGGGTCCAAATTTGTTTTCTCTGGAGAGTAGCTGGAAGGAGATCCAACTGGATTTGTTAAAAGACTATGTTCCTCCCACGGATTAGGATCCTAAGGAATAGTGTGCAGTAGTGTAGAGTAGCGGCAATGCCGGAATCCGGCCGTCAAAAGCCGGAAAAATAGGATCTAGGATTTACCGGAAATCTAGCGGATCAATAGGAATGTTTTGTAGGATTTTTCGGATGATGTTAGTTTTAGTATAAGTAGGGTTTTTGATGGCCTTTCTGGTCATTCACATCCGTCCCATAGTTTCAGCATTGTATCTTTTTGAGCTTAAATTCAAGTGTTTGGAAGTATCCATTCTCTTATCTTTTGTATGCGGTACATGTTTGTGGGAGGTGTGGATCTGTTCTTGCTTTTCCGGAGGCTGAGAACTTACCTTGAGTAGTAAGAGTCGACTTCGTGAGTGGTTTTTGGGTGTAACTAACTTGATGGGGAGATCGACTGGATGGTTCCGACAGTAGTGTTAGTGTATTATTGTCTGGATGCCGGTATAGCCTACGAGTAGGATACGGCCTTAGGTGAAAGGGTATCTGAGAGGCTGCTAGCAACTTCCGTGTACGGGAGTTTTGCAAGACGTGCTCAAATTCCGAATTGACCGAATTCCCCGTAGACAAAGTTAAAAGTCCCAGCGCAAGCCCAAGAGAGTACAAGGAGATCCACCTGGTCGACGGGAGGCTCAGTGCCCGGTTAAGGTTAGAATGTCGTTGTAGTCCTTGACCGTCCCTGCGTGACCTAATCTAGTAAGCCTTCCGGATTTGTGAGGAGACGGAACAAGGGGACACTTTCGGTCCTTGAAGAGTTAGGTTAGTATTAGTGTTAGAGATTGAGAGAGAGAGAGAAAGAGAGCGTGTTTTCGGACACGGTAAGCATCCGGACGGTGGATCTGGCCACTCGTCACCCAAACCAAGGGATCCCAGAAGGGGCACTGAACGGTTTCCGGACTTTTCCGGAACCCATCCGGCACTAGTGGCCGGACCGGACCTGTAGTCCAGAGTAGTCTAACAGAGAGAAAGTGAATGCTTAGATTGGGTTATCCTATAGATCTGTAAACCTCAAGTCCTCGTGGGAACGATTCCGGAGCGGTTTACTCTAAGTGGGCCTTCGGTGCGAATTAAAGGCTAACTAGAGGAATACTGGTCCGACTAATCACTACACAAAGGTACTAAATGATAGAAATCAAAAGGAAGGGTGACAATGAATAAAAGTCTCAAGTAGTTAAAAAATTAATATAGGCCAAGCTATCAAGTCAATGCAAGCCAAGCTTGATTGACTCAATATTCAAAGTGCACAATAAGATTATAGAAGCAAAAAAATTGTTTACTTAGGCATATTTTAACCTATTTAAAAGAAGTTGAGAATTTATCCTTATTGGTGATTTACATCATGCTCAATGAAATAGAACGCACTTTCATCAATACTTTAAGTTACTTGTTTGTTACATTGAGATGTTTGTTTATTTTGTTTGATTTGTTGAGACCTAAGAAACTATGAAGTATCCAGCGGCGTTCTTAAAACTCTTGGAAAGTTTTTGGCAACAAGGGAAAGCTTTTGGCAAGAAGGGGGGACCTAATCTAATAAGCCTTCCGGATTTGTGAGGAGACGGTACAGACATTGTTTTGTGGCATTTGGTCCTATAGTGTGAAAGTTATTGAATTTCAATTTTTTTATGAATTCAAAAAATGAATTAAATTATTTTTAATTTGTAAAAATTATAAATTCTACATCACATGTCCAAATGCCTCAAAGCAAAGCCCCTAGCTTTCTATTTGTACTAGTTTCATGGCATTCAAACCTATAGTATAAAAGTTATGGATTTTTTAAAATAAAAAATTGAATTAAATTACCTTTCATTTTGGAAAAAACACAACTATTGCAAGGCATGTTCAAATGCCACAAATAAAGCCCTCGCACTCCTTTGTGTATAGAGCTTTCTATTTGTACCAAGAATATACGCAATTTCTCACACTACAATGTGAAAATCAATGAATTAAATTGTCTATTTTGAAAAATTCATAAATTTCACATCACATGTCCAAACTCCACAAAACAAAGCCCTTGCACTCCTTTGTGCATAGAGGTTTATGCCTATTTATGCCTATTTATGCCAATTTCATAGAATTTGACATATGGATTTTTTTGCTCTCCTATAAATTTAAGGTAATAGCACCAAAAAGGGACACTTTTTGTAGTCCAACTACCCCAGAGTTCAAATGATTGTAAAGATTCAGTGAGATTGTTAGTGAACTCAAGAGAAATGTAATCCAAGTGATTTTGTAATTTTCTTACGCTCTAGTAATATTTCATGAATTTTCAAAATTGAAAACATAGGATAGCTGATAGATAATGTTCACTCATCTCACCTTGAATGGACACCGCTGAAGCACTAAATGTCTCAACTCTCATTGTCTCAACTCTCATAAACTCTCATTGATTGCTTCAAGAAACTCCACATCTCTCATTGTTGCCTTCTAAAAACTGTTGTGGCTTTTGAGTCATGGATGTGATCAGTTCAAGGCCATTTTTAAATGTTGGAGAACAGAAAATGTTCTGATTAGGTACTTCTACCTGAACAACAGATTAAGGAGAGCTCAGAACAAAATTCACAGCCAAACTTTTGATTGACCTAATCTGTGTCTCCTCATGAGCATTGACAAGAGAAAATAATGAACATGGGCAGGTAATTGACACCCTTTAGTAACCCTACCAAAAGTACAATAAGCAAAATGCGCCATGCCAAGAATCTCGATTTTCCGTTGTGACCAAATAAAGAATGATAATGTTATTGAAGCAATGAGAAATATGGAATGTGCGTCTTCCACAAAGATGCAACTGAACTGGGTTTGCACAGGGACGGATGTCATTAGTTTGAATTCCGGTAATAAAGAGCAGATCATGTTCCTTGATGTTATACAAAAGTCTTTAACCCTCAAAAGAACTAAAAAAGGTAGTTCCTATGGTTTCAAATCAACGTGAAAGGGTGGTACTCACTGATGATTTTAAGCAGTGTACAGTACAACCACGCGGTTCTCTTATCAAATCAACACATTAGTCCAGAATACCTGCGTTCCATCCCCGAGATAATCTACTACTGGTATGCCACATGCTTCTACTTGCCACTTGCTCACGAAGCTATAATTTGGTGCAGGTTGAGAACTAAGTCACTCCCATTTTAATTAGGAGCTTGCCATGCAGAACTCAGTGTGAAGAGTCAACGCCATCACCGTCATCGTCCTTCACGTACTTCTCTTGAATCGCCATCGTCGTGGAAGGCAAACCAACGTTAAGGCAGATCACGTCTCGTGTCCAGCATAAGCAATTGCATAATCCACGCTTATACAAGACATTTTACTCAGAAATGGTATTCTAAAAATTAATCTTTGAATTGTTAGTATCCACAAACCACACAAAATGAAAGGATATCTATAATAATCCCAATTGGTGGGGGCCGCAGCAAGTTTGCTGAACTCGTTGATATTGCCCTCAATCCCTCTGAACACATAGCCGTTGCTCTTGTCAATAATCTTCAGAAGGTCCATCACACTTTCCTTATCCTGAACATAAATCACAAGGAATGTATCAGACAAAGCATTGCGTCAAAATAACTTCAAGAAAGAAACAAAGAAAACAAAAGGCATAACTAAACTCTTGACATGCACGGTAATTGACAGCATTATCAGTGCATTAACCTTTCACTCATTGCAACATGAGCACAACTTATTAGATTTTTCACATTAATTAAAAGTAGCTTACGCTATAGAAAGACAGCTACAAGTGAAACCCGAATCTAGATTCCAACAAATGAACGGCACATTAAATGTTCAAAAACGTCATGGAGAATGTTTACAGACCTGGATATTTAACGTTGTGAAGCTTACAAGACCATAGTCTTCTACAACTTCACACAACTCCTTCGTCAACTTCCTGCAATGCCAACAGATGACGTCACTTCTGATAACCTTCAAAATACCAGGAGTTGTTCAAGTCAAGCATACAATCGGCATCCTTCAGAAACTTCAGAAACACAGAATTTTGGATCCATCGCAGAAAACAGAGATTGATGACAGCCATTGCAGCCCCAGGGCACACCCATCACCAAACGACCAAAGAGTTACCTGTACTTGGCAGACCTAGGATCGTTATCCAAATATTCTTGAAGATAAGAGAGGTCTTGAACATCAGTGTAGAAATCCAGATTAAAGTCTGCCAAACATAGTCCCATCTCATGAATGACAACAAATCACATTGACGATTGAAAAATCTCTATCATTCAAAACCTACATACTAAATCTCCTGCAATTCAGTCACAAAAAGACGAGAAACAACTGAAGTAACTAAGTCATGAAATCCGTAACTCGGCTGTCCAATTAAGAAAAATCATGAATGACAAAGGGCATCTAATTTCTGCTGCAAATTTGAGCGTACTTCCAAATTCGACGGGATTGCCAAAGATTGATGAACACTAACAAAAATGTACAAAGATGGAATCATGCAGTTAACAATTGAGCGGTAAAGTTACCAAGTTTGCCGTATTGCTCTATCAAATCAATCTTTGACAACACGTTGATGTGTGGAAGCTCTAAGTGGAGCATAGTTGACAACGATACTAAAAGAGCAGACACATACTTCCCAGGATCGCTGCATAAGTGGGCATCTACTAGATGCACGGCTGTGAGCTGCAATTCAGATATTGAAGGCAACGTAAGGGAAGAACAATGCCGTGAAGTAGTATCATTGCTTGTACAAACTTGCATATACTGGTGACACAGTCATGATCGCCAGAATTATTATATACCATAGAGAAAGACCCTTCTAATATGTACAGGAAGAGAAACGTACACGATAATCCCACTTGTTTGCCATTTCTAAAATCACGTTCTTTGCATTCGAGTGAAGTGTAAAGAGCTCCACTTGCCCAGGGAAGTCGAATAGTAGGTAATGGTCTGCAGCCAGTCCACAACTAGGACGTTACAGTCGACAGCCCAAGTAAACTTCACAAGGTGAAACTCTTACTAAAACTTCTGTTCTAAAGAACAACAAGATCACACATGCGAAATGAAACTAATCAGGGCCTTCATAAGTTCCCACACATACAAACATGCCTCCGAATCAGTTACAAAAAATTTAAAAGATGGACCTAAACAACTGAGATCAAAGGGATAGAATACCATTGATCAGTGGGCGAAGTTTATCCTGCAGCCAATCTATGTTCTTCTCCAGGTAGTCCATACAATAAACAAGCCCTGCATTAAGACACAGTAGATGCTTAATTACTCACGATCTATTTCATTTAAAAATATCTGTTTAATGCCACCAGGGGAAAATAATGGGTTGATCCTCCTCTAGCCGAACTAATCAGTATGGGTTTTGAGTAGGACTACCTCCATTTGGTCCAAGATCATACTGAGACATCACATCTTCCAGCTTAACAAGGTCTTCAATGTTGACAGCACACTCATATCTAAGTTGGTCAAAGAGTTTAACTGAATATGGAATATTATCGCGATGAATGACAGAGAGAGAGAGAGAGGAACTCCAGCCATGTGAATATGGCTGGCGCACATGAAGAGTCTGTTCGCTTAAGTTCCCACGCCTCGAGCTAGCCATAGAAATGACACTTGAAGGTAGTCGAGAGAACCAGTGCTGGACTTCCAGAAAGGTCCGTGGTAATTTCTAACACATTTTTCGATAAGGTACAGGATAGTTCATTCTCAGACTTTCTCACAATAATCTGCTAAATAAGGCATTGAACACATCTGAGCCTGGTTAACCGTTAATAAAGGATACGGGAGGTTGTCATTTGCTGGGTCCAGATTGATTACTGCAGTTTTTCTGCCAAAAGAGCAGTTCAACAAAATTAGCAAAGCAAACGTTCCATGCAAAACTACATACAGAACCCTAAACCCTAAACCCGAAGCCCGAAGCGCGAACAAGCCAATGAAAATCTCAAACTTACCATTCGATTTTAACGTCAATAAGGCTAGGGATACTTTCCACGCAGATAAGGTACCCCGAAACACTTGATCAAAACAAGAGTATAAAGCAGTAAGAAGCTAACCTGCCGATCAGATTAAGAAACTGGGACATGCCATTGCAGTACGTGGTCTTCCCGGAGCCCGCAGGACCGATCACAATCTGACCGAATACCATGGCCTTCACTCACGTATTGCAGTTCCGAAACGCAATTCGGAAACTCACGAAGGGAAGATCACCAATTCATTGAATTATGAAGTCGTTACAGTACTCCAGTTCTCCAGGCACTAACACTGCAGCACGTAATTTCAACGCTGTAAATATGCCAGCTAAAATTACTTCAGTCAAAGTCACAAATTCCAGTATCGAATTTCCCAAGACCCTAAAAACAGGGCAAAACTCCAATTCCCTTCCACGACGGACATCGCTCTCACCCTCCGAACAGCACTCAACTCAGACCCTAAACCCTAAACGTGAAGTTGCAATAGTGTTATTACTACCCGTTGCTCAAACTCGTTGCTTAACCCTAAAACAATGACGAATATACAAAGGTGCACATTGTTCTCGCCACAGTCAGAACCAAGGTAAACATGCACCTTCTGGTTTTCATACGTTTTCCAGCGCGAGCTCACGCAGGCGTGGGGGAAATTGGTCGACACTTCTTCAAGGATTTCAAGAACTTCGAATTCCAAGCAACTGTACAACGCGAGTTGGGATTCAAAATTTTGCAATGGCTGGGTGCAAGAATCCAATATTGTTTTTCCAAAAGTAGGTTTGATTTTTCTGATTTAGGTTAAAAGAACCGATTGCTGGATAGTGTCATCACGTCCCGATTTACAATTACTTTGTAAATAAGAGCCGATCGTTTAAAGTAGGTCATTGCTTCAAAATTTGACCGTCATAAACACCAAAAGGGCTAAACAAGAAAAATTGTAGATACCTCCTGAAATGACACTCAACCTCAGCTCTACCGCCTGATAAGTGATGAAAATAACAGAAAGTCTCCCACTTCTGGAGACCTGCCTCAATTCCTCACAATACAATCAAGTAGTTCCTATAACACACGCCATCGCGCGTTAGATCTGTGTCTTTCCATTTGATTGCACTTATGAGGAGTTTCACCAAAAACCTAAAACCTAAAGAAAACAATTTGTCCAATACTTATTTGGGCGCTAAGTACCTTCGAAACCTGTCCGCATTGAAACCAAAACACTATTCAACATTGTGCACGCGCTGGCAAATAACTAGGTCACACTGAAGGACGAAGAAGCGGTCCCGAGAGAAGAACAAAACTGCGATCGATGAGGACGATGAAAGGGATGACCTCTCTAGAGTTTGATGCGGAATCTTAGGGTCCTTAGGTGTGGCACAATAAGTGTTGGCGCAACAATAGGGCTCCCTACCCTAACTCGCGACGAACAAAGTACAAGCAGTTGAAGAAGCATCGGTACCTTGAAGAATAACGAATTTTCAGTCCTTTCCAGTCGTTTCGAAAACGGAGGAACTGCAAGCCAGTACTCTCTCTATCCACATATAAATGTGTGCAAAATTGTTATTCCAGTTGATCATATTGTGAGAATCGTAATTCAGACCGATTCAAATTTAAGATCATCAAATTGAATTCGATCGTCAAAGCATGAATGAAATCGGACCAAAAATAAACCTACTCTAAACTACGGCAAAAGCAAAGCATGGAGTACCTCGAAGATGAGCACCTGACCTTCCTCTTCGACGCTTTCTCTGTGTACTGCTCCAAGCGAGAGATGTCCAATTGCTGTCAGGGTTGTGAAAGCAGGGATGGGAATTAGGGTTACAAGGGTTAGGAGTCGAAAAGCAAGGGGAGAAGGCGTAGCCAGAGCGAGGTGCAACGAACTTTACAGTACGCTAAAATTGGTAATTAGTGTTGGCTACACTAATTGTGATTCGCAAGGTTAGTGTTAGAATATTATTTATTCATTCTAACACTATTTTAGTTCTATAGTAAAATTTGGTCATTTCAACATTTCTATAAGAGTGCATTTAGTGTTAGATGGGAACAAAATATAGTGTTGGGATAAAAAAAACAGGGTTCAGGATAAATAAAATTTGGGGATAAAAAATAGAGAACAACACTAATTATCACCTAACACTATTTACCAATTTTAGTATAGTGTTTTTTGGAGTGAAAACTAGGGCATCTCCAACCCACACGGCAAAATGGCCTAGGAAATAAATAAAAAATTCAATGATTGGTGTGGGATTGGGGTTTAGGGTGAGGGAATGATAGGAACATTGCCCAATTGCTTATTTGAATGCAATCAGGTATACCTTGGTTAGTCTAAAGTTTAAATAGCAACTCAGGTTGTGCATATAGTAATCACACCCAAAAAATCATGGTTCTTATTATCAAGTAGTAAAGTTTTTTCTTAATTTCTTATCAGGGTCAAAAAGAAAGTTTAGATTCTCTTAGAATGAATTTCTTAATCATCATATGCATAAACTATGAACTTTTTTAAGTACTCAAAAATGGTATAAAGAAAATTGCACCCTAGATATCGTGATTAGGTGTTGTACATTTTAGACAAAAATTTATAGGAGAAGGTTTTAAAAACAACGTCAACAATTACTTTGAAGATCACTTTTTGAAATGCTCAAAATAAATGAAAATAATAGAAATCAACATCACATGATTGGATGTTGATAACCTTAAACAAGAGATTTTATTTTTTGTAGAATACTAATTTTGAAAAGTAATAATGAAATATTTTGTAAAACATTTTTTAAATTTGAATAATGAACATTGCTAACTACCCAATTTCTTTTCCAAAATAAGATGATTTCACTACATTTCGATGAATGTACACAAAATTTCTAATGACTAAATATGGTGATTAATTCACAATTTATAGATGTAAATTACTTCATTGCTCTACTCAAGAATGCAAATTACAATGTCTTTGGAAAATTGATAAAAGTAAAATCCTTGTCATGAACAAGCACAATAGTATACAAGAAGTTTAATATCCAAGTTGAAACTCATCGTTCATCACCATTTAGGATATTTTTGGCAATTTTACCAACTATTTTCCTTCAATTTCTATATTGAATCATTTTCTTTATGTATTGAGTTTAATTTTTTCTTTATTTTTTACTCCAAATAGAAAATTTGTAAATTTCTTCACCATTTTTTCCAATGTATTCAAATTGCAACTTAGTTTTCCCCAATTCCATTGTCTAACAATGAACTAACCAATGGTTCTCCCTGAGCATTGTCCTTCCTTACGCTCTCAAGCAAGTCCATCCCTTTTTTCTATTAAGAAAAAGAAAAAAACATCAATTTAGAAAGTTTCAAGTCTATTCCATGCTTGATGAAGTTAATTGAGGTGCTTCAAAGGCTCATAATAGAACCCTTTTAAAAAAACTAATTGCACCTTGTCAAAATTTTAAAACAATTTGTATAGAGATTTCTTGTTGCTTAAATAATTACTATTTTGAACCTACACACTAAGCAATGTGTTTTGTTCAATTTAATAATATGAAGAATTTCTTCATTTAAGTTATACTTCCCAAAATATGATCAATAAAAATGGTCATTTTAAAATTATATATCATTATTTCTTAAACTCATCCTCCCATCCATTCATTAGGCTAAAATATTGTTTTATTCAAAAGGTTAGTATTATAGTCTCACTAATTATAGACCTATAGGAGTACTAGCAATGTAAGAAGGAGATTAAAATGAAATTCTTCAGTCAAATTTAAAAGCAAATTTTCTCAATATTAGTTGTAGATTACTAATGGTTACATTAATAAAAGCTACCAAAATAGCCAAAACCAATTACTTTTGTTTACAATTTTAGAGCAATTCCAACAAAAAATACAACTAATTACAATTATTTCTACACAAATAAATATGTATTATTTTTATTCATCTCTTTTTATATATACAATCTTTAGTACAATCTTCTATTTGATTATTAGTTGAGCGACAATCTTAGAATGCTACTACAATATTCCTAATAAAAACATCCATACGGCATAACTTTGCTAGATTTAAGAAATGCATTCTTAAGAATGATAGAACTTAGCATGTCATTGTTGCTTGTAACACATGTCTTACGTTTATTTTGTTACATAACAATTGAACTTTTGAAACATACATTCAAAACAACTTGGATTGACATGAGAATTTTACTACAATGATTAAACTTCAAGTAGAACATTTTCTAATGAATTTTATTGAAAACAAACATTGGATGAAGGAGATACAAGCCCCCCAAGATCAAAATGAAGTTTGGTGAACTCAAATTGAACCCATAAACTTTGAATGGTTTCCAAAAAATTAGTACATCTTAGATTTATTTGAAAATTTTACCAAATGAACTAGCACAAAGAGTACAAATTTTCTAACTAGTTTTTATTGAATTCAAATATAGGATGCAAAAGTTACAATACTTCAAATTGGACTTCTAAAATATGTGAGGACATTTTTGGTCCCTTTAGATGCTTAGGGGTTAAGGTGACAAAATCCTAACCATTCTTGTATTCATTTTTGACAAGTAAACTTTCATTGAAAATATCACTACAAGTACCATTAAATTGTTACTTTACTTGCAATTGGTTGATTATTCATTCTTTAAATTTTGGTTTCATGATTAAGCTATGTGACAATTTCAAAGGCCTAAGAAACTTCTACTTTGAAAATTCATAATAATTACATGTCTTATCCAAAAATTCTTTTTTTTCTTTTGAAAATTCTTGATTTTCAAATAATAGTACCACCAAAATATTTTTTTCTTGAAAAAAGTGTCTCCAATTATGATGAATTTCTTATTTTCTTATTTTTTTAAAACGGGATTGGGGTGTTTTCACCTTACACACCATTGCTAAATCTCTCCCTATGGATAGAGATAAGCTTAATAAAAAATGGAAAAAAACCAGCAACTGCACTCTCCATCTTCGTCAGGTGGCTGGCAACTCATACGTGCAGCGATTTGCTTTTGCCAGAGCTCCAGCAGCTCCTGAATCTTGTTCTCTGTAATTTCAACTCTGCGAGACAGTCTGCACTCTCCGGGTGCCAGTGGCAGAACTCAAGTGAACGTCCATCAAGTCGTCGGTGCCTGCACAGAAAGTTTGGTAACTGATAAGCAAGTAAGTAAGATTTGGGTGCATGCATGACCGTTGCAGACAACAACCCAGGCAACTGAACAGACAGACAGACAGGAAGACGGACAGTATTGTTGAGCTTCCAGAAGGTCAATGCACATCTCACAAGCTCCATCTCCATCTCATTGTGTCTCGCTCAACCTCTCCGATCGAAGCTTTGCATTTGGGCTGAGCTAGCAATTTTGCTCTTCTGGTGTGATTCGAGATCGAGTTTTTGAGGATGTTGGCGCAGTTGGGTTGTGCGGAGGAGGATGCGGAAGTGGACCTTGAGCTCGGCTACCCGCCGGTGTACGCCAAGCTGTGTCGACATGAGGACGCGGCAGGGTTGCCCATTCCGTTCACAGAAGCTCCACCACAACGCTTTCTGCCTTACGCTCCTCACGCCGAAGATGTAAGAAACTCAAAGTGATGGTATGCTTTGGTTTCTATGTAGGCTTTGGCCATGGCAATGTTTTATTCAGTTTTGGTGGAAGATGAGGTGGAGCAGAATGTAATGCACTTGGAATCAATAGATTTGGAGTTCAAACGAATGTGTTATGAGGTTTTTGAGCTCCCCGCCATAGCCATGGATTAGATCTTGCTACCAGTTTTTAATTGTTAATTGTGTTGAGCTTCGTGCATCAATTTGAGACTGGATATTTCAGCTGTGACCTGTCATGTTTCGATCTACGTATGCCCTGATCTCTGTAGTCGTTGGTTGTAACGAAATGACGATGACAGAATTTGAATGTGTGGCAAGTATCGGTTGCAGCTCTCATCGTGGTCCTATCGTAATGTTAGTACAAGCGACAAATCTAATATCACTCGTGGTAGATCCGCCTATGGAACAGTTTTTGAGCAACGGCTGTTTTCAAGCTGGCATTGTAACTTAATTAGTCGTTTATTGGAGTTTTGATATATGGAGTGTTGACAGAAACATTTCCCTTGTTGTGGAGCTGCTGCAGTTTCTGCACTTGAAAGACTGGGATAGCCTGTTTCCAGTCGTGGCCGAGAAAGAGAGAGACTCTTCGAACTTACGAAAATATGCAGAAGAGCTGTGGCAGCAACTGGACCACCTAGGGTACGTAGTTGATGTTTCTATTAATACTATCAGGGCTCACTTAGCAAAATTAGTAAAACTACCCCAACGGACTCTTCTACCATAATGCAGTTTTGAAAGCCTATTTTTCTGAGAAGCTTAGGGATTTTACTTTAGTACTTGACATAGTAATGGCGTTGCTAATGGTTTAGTATGGTTCAAGTAAGCACACAAAGAGTAGACTCCATTTCAGCTCCGAAAGAATGCTTTGCTGCCCCTAAGATAGAGGATACTATTCGCATCATTTTAGGCTTTTTTTAACCCAGTATGTAGGAGTATGCGTACAACAGTCAAAGTCACACATTTGCTTCTTAATGCATTCACTCAAAGTCGAGTTGTAGACCATTGTTGAAACGAAGGACAAAAGACAACCTCATTTTCCATTCAGAGATGAGTGGCCAGACATTTAACGATTTCATTCTTAGCAAACAACTTGCTAATGGAAGGCTTGGAAGAGATGTGTAGTAACAGGGTCATTATAGGAGACTAAATCAAGTCCCTAATGGTTTCAGATTCCTCGACCTTAGCTAGCATGGTCTTCTGGATTAACTCTTTACCTTTCCATGACATGACATTTTTATTTAGTAAAGCAACCCATATTTGGTTGCTTGGACCTTAATGGGCTACTTCAGAACTAATGAACCATGTATTAGTACAGGAACGCAGGGTTCGATCCATCAAAATTCAGAGTGGATCCCTATGGAAACGTGGTCTACTGGAATGCCGACCCCTCTTCTCCACTGGCTTGGGATATTGATCACTGGTTCCCTTCTTCTCGTGAGCTTCTTCAACTTATTTATTCTTTGGATGGCTGGGACATTACTCACAGATGGAGAGTTATGCATTTTGCAAAGTCACTTCGAAGCCTGTTCGTAACTTGAAACTAGACGTGCTTTTTATAGTTGGGGCAGTTTTTGATTTGCTATGAAAACGCTCAGTTGTAAATCATAGATTCTACGTTCATTTTCGTAACAGTAGCTTCCTCAAAAGCTATGTAGGCAGGAGCTTTGCACTCCTATCGAAGTAGTAGTTTTAACACGAGTGGGAGATGTAACGAAGTGCGATCAGTAGAGGCATGTCAGTGGAATTGTTTGGAGTTATGCTGAATGATTCAAATTTGGACGAGAGTTACAGTGTATGATACTTCCACTTGTCACTCTGTGATACTTAGTATATCCCTGTAACTCTCTTCCAAAAATGAAATTGAATTCCCTGGTACGTAATATACTCTGGAGTAAACATTTGAGTGACTGAAGAAGTTGGCTTCAATTTTGGGGGCCTCTCCAGGAGGAGGGACGTCAGAACTGCCAAACCTACGAATAGTCCAATGGCAAGCCTTATTACGAAAAAGAAACCGCCTGGAGTTTTTAGTGCCATGGTGGGATTTGCAACATGGGTGTTCCATCAACCAATTCTTATCTGCCTTCGCTGCAAAGAATGCAGATTTCAGGTACACCCAGCTCTTTAATGTCACACCCTAAAGTCAGGTGATTACCAATGTAGCTTTGGAACACTGACAAATTAAAAGTGCTATTGCATGAGAAAATAGGCACGCAAGAAGTATTAATTTCGGATCGCATGAATGACAAAGATAGTGTAGAATCCTTTTCACACTTGTTGAATTCTTCGTTACTGGCATATATGTTTTTTTGTTTAACTTCTTGAGATATAGTAGTGAGAGCACAAAGTAAGTTTTGAATTGGGTTTGTCCATTCTTTAGTGTTCTCTAGAGTAAGGATGAGTGAGGAATGAGAAGAGATGATGTTCCAACAGAGATTCAGAAGGTGATATAAAAGAGATTCGGGTGTATTAACTTGCACACAAGGCTACTGCATCTAGTGGTTAACATTGTTCTTATTATCTTGTGCCATCCTCAATTTAATTTGACACCAAAATTGTGTGCCATAGAAACATTAAATTTTTAGTTACATAAAATTTCTAACCAGTGAAGCATAGATCTCCAGAACTTTGTTGAAGCACCCAAGAATATAGACTCAAAGAAAGAATAATCCTTAATGTGAGTCAAGTGTGGCCACCTCGACCTTTTGAAAGTAAAATGTCATAGATACCTGGAATTTTTCTTTTGATTAAATAGGAGGCCTTGGCTTGGTTTAGAATGTTCTGTATAATGTACGAATTTGGGACAACCTTCAAGAATTGAGTGCGTAGTCACTCAATCAACAATTGAGCAGTTAACAAGTAACCAACACAAGATCCAGAACTTATTAAATGATACTTATCAGTACGTCTGTCTCTAATATCTGATGATTGAAGTAGACTCTAATCTATGAAACACTAAAATTAAACAATGTAAACAATGTAAACAATATAAACAATGTAACTCTGTCAAAAAATTTAAAAAATGTATAAGGTAGAGCGATTGATTGTGTAAGTTGAGCGCTGCAGGAGGAGATCGTTTGCGTTGTTCTTTGTAGGCGGAGAGGACGAGGCCGTGGCCAAAGAGCACGTTGGGGAATGCCGTCCCTGGCCCCAACACTTCCGTGAGCAGAAGGCTCTCTGTGGATTAGCTGCAGCTGCCATTGTCAATGCAACTCCCAAGGACAATATGGAATCCCATCCTCTTACATTTTTAGGTACTAACCAGCTTGCATTTTCCCGTAACTCGTTACAAACATCAAATGAAGACCTCCAAAAATTGTGTATTTTGAGTGACGTGTACTAGGCATAAGTACTGCACTCATTCATAGGAGTGCCAAAATATAGTGCTTGAATCAACCCACTTTGTTGCTTTGAACGGCTTGATTTGGACGTGAAATAACAGAGTTGTGTTGATTTGGACGTGTTTTGTTGCTTCAGACGGCTTGGTTCGGACACAATCTTCTCCAAGTGGTAAGTTCAACTGTAAACAGTTTGAGCTCTTGCAGTTGAAACTAGTGGGAATAATCATAACATTATTAACCCAATCCATGAAGATGGGATGTCTTTGGTGAACAGAGTAGTTGAGATACCTAGATCGGTGTATCTTGTTGTTCTCCACTTGCTTAAGATTCAGAGTATGACTCTCATTCAACCACAAAATTAATATTCTACCTGTTGGCTTTTACTGCAGGGAATGTTTTGACTTTGCTTAATAATGGTATGAAGCTTTTATACTTGCTTTTCCAATTTTCTTTCATTCTTTCAATGTAGGATATACCACTCGATCTCATGAATGCATCTCATGGACTCTTTGGTTTACTTCAGAAACTTTATCCAAACGACATTGGACTGTGGAAGAAGAGGAGGCCGTCAAGAAAGGGGTTAGGAAGTTTGGAGCTGGCAGCTGGAAGGAAATCAAAGCTGATGATTCTGCTCTTGCCAATCGATCTACGACTCAGATAAAGGAGAAGGTATGAATCTCTCTTTGCTAAGAATTTCACTAGCAGAAAAAAAGTCTGAATCCACAAGCCCAAATTGACTAAAATGTCTGAATTAGCAAAAACAAATGTCAGATCAGATCCATCAATTTGAACAATATTTGCTGATTCGGACATCGTTTTCTACTAGTGGAAATACTTCACTTGAATTAAAATGCGGTTCAACATTATTACTGTCTTTCATAGATCCATTAATACCATGTGAAAGCTCTGGAAACCTTTGCGCTATATATTGTGTACTAGGTACTTGAAATATGGAGCTCGTTGAGGGAAAAATAGCTGCTACACTCAAAACTTAGATTCCTTCATTTTTCTCTGGTTTAAAAACTACTGCTTTCTGTTCTAGAAGAACGCATGGGTTTTCATATATCTACAGTTATATGGTCTTTGATTCCTTTTCTTCTTCTTTTTGTTTTGTTCTGTTTTTGGATGAACAAGGTCGTGCCTGTTACTTCGGAACAATAATACAAAGTCTTGCAAGCACTGAAGGATGTACTTTTTTCTGCTACCAGGCTACAAATTTGAGTTCCCCAGTATAATCTCAATGAGAATGCTGTGATCTTGGAAAATTAAGTGATCAAATAAAAGTGGAAAAGATAAGAGTGGTTGCATGGATTACACCAACTTCTCCTCTTGAATGGCTGTCTGTCAATTGTAGATTATAAAAGCTTATTGAGATTATGACAACATTGAGGAGGCTGATCAGTAGCTTATCTTTCAAGCCTATCAACTAATTTCAGCTCATTTGAAATAATTCGTGCAGTTCCAGTTGATGAGAGGGGTCACTCGGAACAATGGTACTTCAACAACAAGCACCAGCCGCAGTGACGTGGGGGGACGTCAGTCTGCAGCTACAACGGCCCTTCAGAAGGTGTTATTCGACGCACTAATCCATAGTCCAAAGCTGCTAATTGGCACTGAATGCATTTAATGAATAGAATGCAAATGAAACCATGCAATGAACTTAATACCAGTAACATTGGTAATAACATTATATCGTCAATTTTGTTAATTTTATGTGGTTATGGGCGCCAATCATCTGCAGAAACGTCTATAAACTAGGACACATATTGATCTACGTTCCGAGCTGCATGTGCTGGATGTTTTAAGTGCCAAATTTAGTCGTGGAATTTCGCCAATTTCACGAAAAAAATTGATATTTCATATTTAGTGACTAAAGGCCCGTTTTCCTCAGTGCTCTAATTTCTGACTGAAGCCTAGCTAGGTAGTCAATAAATCAAGGCACAAATTTGACCCGGCTTGCTTTGCCACCTAAGGATTGGTTCTTGGGTTTCTTCACAAAAATACAAGTGTTTCAGTGATATAGGGACCAGTTTCAACAGGTTATACAAAACAGTACAAGGTCGTCTCTGGTGCACAAAACAGTACAAACTGTAGAAGTGTTTCATGCTTTCACCCACAATTGCTTTGTTTTGTTCTCATTGAATCGTTTACTAAGATTGGGGAATATTTGAGAAGCCTATTTGTGTACTCCACGGAGAAAAGGAATGATCTGGTATGTAATTAATTAATGTAGTGTTCGATTCTGCCAGGAGCTCCGAGTGAAAATAGGGCGAGAAGAAGAGAGAAGGGAGAGGGAGGAGGAGCTCACCCAGTTGGAGGACACGGTGATGAAGCTGAAGCTTGAGAATGAGAAAGACAGAACGAAGGCTCTGCAGCTGGAGAGCTTGCTCAAGAAGCGCAAGCACCGTGTGGAGAAGCATCGCAAGTTGGCCGAGAGCCAGGCCTCGTACAGGCTCTGCCTAGAACGAGTGCTGCGGGACACCATGCACCAGTATGCATCCTCCTTACACCCTCCCTCGCTTTTTTGGTCATTTCCCTCGTCTACGCAGACCAAGTTTTTCTATAGTGAAATGAAGTTTCAATCATCTCAATTCCAGTAACCTTGAACTACCGGGGAGGACAGAAAATGTTTGTTGAAACACTCTCGGGGTTACCGTGGAAACGGAGAATGCATCTGTTCATCCAGGAATCTTTAAAATTTTTGGCGAACTAACTATCCAGGATTAAATTGGCATGATTTAGTTTGAGTGTCGAAAATTGTGGCATCAAACTACGGCTTGTTTACATTTACGTTTTGGGTCGCCAAAATCGATCGTGGAATTCCGTGAATTTTAGAGTGATGAGTGGATCTTAAATTGCATTGTCGTGGAATTAACACAAGCCAGGTTTATCAGTGACAAATAAATTCTTGTTTATATCTTTGTGGTTTTAAAATTATGCTACAATAGAAAAGGCGCAAACCCAACACTACTCTCAAGAGTGACAAGTTATTGGTATTCTTTTTATCATTATAGGGCCATGACATACAAGGAGCAGGCGCTCTTAACCCAAGAAGCATGCAATGTGCTCATTGCCCGACTCGACAGCGAGAAATCTTTGTGTGAAGCCATGGAGAGTGAGCTTTTGCAGCGACACTCCACACAAGAAACACTGGCAGCCGCAGCCGCAGCCGGCAACACCAGTAGAAAGGGTGCAAGCCCAACACGCCTCAAGAAGGCGGTGACGAAGGGGCGGGATCTTGTGGATGTCAGTAGCTGTGTCTCGCTCCGCACCATGGAGGCAAACAACAATGAGGAGGACGACGACGACGACAATGTGCTGTCTGCATTGAGCGATGATGAAGACGAGGTTCTCCTTCTTCAACGTGAGCATCAACGAAAGGCCCTCGTTCGCCATGCTATCAAAGGTAAACCATTTAACCAACGACGAAAGTGCGGTTTCAAGAGGTAATACCATATTCAATTAATTGGGAACATTCCAAGTCATTTCGAAGCTCCAATTGTGGTTGTGGACCACAAGAATCGTCAATGTCCCAATTTGTTGACTATGGTGTTAGTTTGTTATTCCAGTTACAATGCATGTTGAAGATATTGTACAAATTAAAGAATCAGTGGACAGGAAGGTATCAATAAAATACTAAGCCTTCATGATTGTTCCATTTCATCTGCAGAGTATATGCAACAACCCAGAACAAGAGCTAGGAGTAGTGAGGAAACTGCCAAATTACAACAGTACGATGCGGACAGTGAAACTCCAGGTACATTCTAACCACCTTAATTTAAGCACTTGAGATGCAGTCATATTACGGGTCCAAAAATTTGAATCTGCTTCAGAGGGATGCTTGAAGCACAATCTCGAAAGCGAAACATTATTTAGCCACTTATATCGCAGCCAGGGTGTACATGTATGCAAGGTTAGATTAAAAAGTATTAGTGTACTCTAAAGTCCAAATCTAGAGGCAAGAAAATGAGAGACTCCTGCAATATTTGTATATACTGTAAGTCTGTAATGTCTATCTGAACATAATTCGTAAGATCACCTCGAATTATGTAAGGTAGGACATCCTATGTTGTGCCACAATTCAGTTGTGACTTTTTCATGTCAATATGTACCTCGAACTTGAAACGGACACTTGTGATAGAAAGTGGCACTAAGATTAAGTTCACTTGAATTGTGGCACACATAGGACACCTTCTAATATTAAGTTTCATTTGCAAGAATCGGATGTCAATGTTTTGCATGTGAGTAACTTAATTACTTGCCAGAAAGCTCCAGCGACAGTGACTTTGCCGATGACGAAATGAGCCCCCCCCTTCACGTCTCCCAAGACACCACCTGCAACAACAGTGATGAAAACCAAGTGGTCAGCAAGTTGTCCAAGTTTCATGACGAATCTAAATCTGGGTTGCGAGATTTTTGCATTCGAAACTCGAAACCAGGTGAGTCACGTAGTGATTTCTCACTGAGAACCTCAACTCGATCATGTCTTTAGAAATTACGCCTCGTGAAGATTTATGTGTCATATGATATGTAATTCTCTTAAACAAACCACCCGCTATCCAAACTCTTGCACTACGGTATTTTGGATTGGATTAGATGAACGTACTTGATTAGTTTTGAGCGCTGAATTGCTCCATGATCTACAGATAGTAAGATTACTTAGTTCTGGAAATTTATTATAAACAATTGAACTCTTTTGACATATCTATATCATGAATTCATTCTTGTAGAGCATTCATTCTTGTTTCCAGTGATTTGTTACATAATTTTTCTTGCAATGAATAGTAATTGTACAAAATGCAAATTTCTCAACATTCATCATCCACCCAGTGAATGGTTGATTGCTTCAGGGTTAAATTTTTTATGCATAAAGATTTTTTGTGTTCTAAATCACTTACCTGTGCAGGTGAGAAGGATTGTGGAACTCCGGACACTCCCATCCCCAGTGCAGGCGAAACCTCGAGGTCGGATTCCAAACGAGAAGTGCAGAAAGATGTCATCTCAGAGAGCACCACCAAGTTTGAAAGCAAGGATACAGGGGCCAACACGTGCAAGCAAGCCTACTTAGATGAGCTTCTGCAACACATCCGCTTCCAGATTCCCACGCCAGAAGCCAAGGGGCAGTCCATACAAGCCCATGTGGATGAACTTCTGGAGCAGGTTTGGTTCATTTCCAAAGCTACTGTGCTTTCGAGGAAACTCGTTCTATGTGTATACTTTCTACGTACCTCTAGCTAGCTACGTACCCCAGTATGGTAATGGTTGCCCCTTTTTGTGGTTGAGTGGGGGCTACCTAGCTTAGGCCTAAACATCACCTGGTCTTTTGATTTATTGCCGGTTTAAGTTTTCTACCAGAAGACTTTGAAACCTCGTAACTTTTACGTACAATATCCAAATAACATAATCTTTGTTGCATTGAAACCCTCTTAAGTTTGATGTGCTAGAACTTAAGGAAATGAACCTGCAGGTATTGACGACTCATCTAGAAAACATGCGGAGAACAGGTGCCAGAAAACAGAGCCCCAACCCTGATACCGACAGTGATGAGCCAGTGACACAAACTGGCACGTCCAATTTGGACAAATGGCTGCAAACTCTGCTGGTCAAGGGCACCGTGTCTGCAGCTTCCTCACCTGGCCGCGACTCGACTCCTCTTCACATCGTCTCTCCGGCAGTGTCTCAAAGTAGTGTGGCTGCCATGCGAGAGAGCCTGGAGCGTTCAAGACCACAGGTTGGGACTTCACTTCACCCCTTTCTCAAGTCCCAAAACTCAAAGTTCGAGTCACATATTAAGGGAACTATCTGTAATCTCGTTTGAATAAGCAATGGAGCATTGTTCCTATTGCCTAATTTTGGGTTGGGTCTTCAAAAGAGTATCCTAGATTCTCTTCTTATTCATTTTTGCGCACCATAGGCATAGATTATGGATTTTGAGAGTACTGAAAATAGGTGAGTCAAAAGTGACCTCAGGCTCTCTTGAATAAAGGCTGCTCATTGTAGGTGAGAATTTATTGGGGTTGGTTGTAGAAACGGATTAGAATGAAGCGCAGCTACCTCAATGGCAATGTCATACAGTAGATATGGAGAATTGGGATTCCCTATTATATGTGTGTTGCCTTTGGAGCAAAGAGGTGGAGGTTTTGCATTTGACAGAAGCTACATGTGAGGAAGTTTGAGTGTGTATGACTTCGCTTGAAAAGAAAGTCAAGGCTAATGGGAATGAGCCTCTTGTAGATTAGCTGCTTGTTACTCATCCATTGAAATTATTGTCCTAACATAAAGTCACATAGTATACCTTCGAAAGAAGGCAATAAGGGTTATTATAACAAATCAGTTAGAGGTTTAAAGGGATGAGGCCTCCCAACTCCAAGGGAGGAATAGATTTGGCTTGCAAATACTGATAAAAGAAAGCTCCACTAATTTGGTTCAGGAGCTCATTGCCAGAGATGCCGAGAAACCGAGGAGCTTGAGAGGCACTTTGCTTCGGAAGCTGAGCGTGAAGCACCAAGCGGAGCTTGAAAGCGAGAATTTCAATGGTGAGAAAAATAGAGCAATTGAGGCGGGTTTTAGACTTTGATGTGTTTCCTTTTTTTTGACAGAGAAGTGATTGTGAGAGAAGTGATTTGTTACCGAGAGACATTGAATGCCTTTCACAATGAATGCTTCATTGAGAGAGAAGTGATTGTGTGTATTAGTGAAGAAATGTCCACTTAGCAGTCTTGGGTTTTGACATTGATGTATTCAACATCAAATTGGGTTCCCATCTCCCTTGTTTGAATAATGGCACCCAATTGAGCTAATTGATCACTAGCTAGTTTCACCACTTGATGGGGTCTCCAAAGTTTACACAGTTTGTTTTCCATCTCCCTACATCTGAGTAATGACATTGTTTTCAATTGATTGTTGCTAGTTTCACCTCGTTTGAACGAGCATTAGCGCCACATGGGATTCTCAATTGAGAGATTGTCTCTTTGGTGAATGATGTCATTGATCACTCATAAATACTAAAGCATCTGAAACTAAGTGAACGTACTTATGAAGTGACATTGTACGGGGCAGAGCTCGGGAAGCGCTCAGGTGGAGAAGAAGCGTCACGCCCGGCGTTGTCAGGGTGGCCTGGAGGAATCCCACTAGGAGGCATGGCATCCGATTATTGCCCCAAAGACCAAGTTGCCAGGTGACACAAGAAAGTCATGCTCACAATTGGAAGAAAGTTAAATTTGTAGATTATTCTCTTACATGATTATGGTTCATAGCTCATACATGGTTCCCAAGGCCATTATGGATGGCAAGAAAGTAGAGGTGCTGACAACAGATTAGAAGTCAGGAATTCTAGCGTAATTTTGAGTTTTTCCTGTCTTGCAGGTGAATGTAGGGATGTCAATTTGGGGAGACAGTCTGATTAATTAAAACTTCTCGTCTGTCAACATACTCACTCACTCACGTGCAATAATCTCTGACAATTTGGGATGAAATTGTCAGAGTCTTGACTTTTGAGTCGTGCACGTATTAATTAAAAAAAGCCGTTTGTGACTAGAAGCTTAGATTTGACCCCTAAACGTCCAGTCATCTGTAGATTTGATGATCTGTAGATTTGATGGTTGGGGAAAAATCATCGTAAAGTATTATTTGGAAGAATATTTTGGAATTTGTACACGAATGAAAGTTGTAGATTTTGAATTTTAGATTTCATCCATATTGTTAGATTCACCAATGCTATCACCAATAATTTTTTTTTTTAATTTTGAAAGAAAAATTTTAAAATTCCTTCAAAATTTGATTATAAGCAAAATATTATTATCTTTTGAGTACTACTTGTTGGAATGGATTTGAAATGAGGTTTTGGGTGATTTTTTTATGTTTTTGTGTTCTTTAAATCTATGATCTCATTTTTGCAAATCTAGTCAATGCAATTTTGGCTTGGTCAACTACTTGACAAACTTTCACATTTGTGATTTTAGAAAATAATTAATGGTTGGCACTTGCTTTGCTATGCATTAACTATATTATTTTCAACAATCTTTTATGTGATGAATGCAAATTAATAAAGTATGTATAATATTTAAATGAAAATATTGACATCTTCATATAATATTCTTTGAAAATACATATATTGTGCAATAAAAAGTAATTAAAGAAGAACTTTATATCATAATTTTCACAAAAAAAATCTTTGCAAAAATGAAAAAATTGTAATAAAAAAAATTAATCAAGTGAAAAATGTAAATAGAATCTTTACATTTAAATATGTATACCAATAGTTTCAATTTCAAGAAAATCTTCAATTAAGAAATTATTAACCTTCATATAATAGTTTATAAATATACATATAATAAAATGTAGAGTACTTCTAATATTTTTCAAATCAAAATCTTTACAATTAAAGAACATGCAAAATTTTTACCTATTAAAATGTAGAATAACAATAATGATTCCAATTTCAATAAAAGATTCAAATAACAAATTATAAAAATCTTCATAATCATTTGAATATATTGCAATCTAAAATAAAAGAAAAAATATATATATTCAAGTTAAATTTTATACATTAGAATCTTTGCATATTTGCATATTTTCAAAGAAAAGTGATAAATTTTATAAATGAATTGCATCCAAAGATACAATGTAATATCCTTCCATTGGCTATAAAAGAATGTAGCAAAATGTCTACAAATATCATCCTATTATATTTATTGATATGGTAGGCTGTCTCAATTGAGACAATGAAATAATGATAAACACCAAAAGAATGCAGTTGGATGGAAAGGGACGTCGCCAAAGCATGCATGAACCCTAAACATGTAGAGTTTGAAACAAACTCTTAACTTTTCCATCCACTTAATTTAGGTGTAATTATATGTAGGAATCTCCATGACAATGTCATACAAAATCTCATGGTAAACCACATTTTTTACCGTTCCCACGGCATTTAAATTGTCATTAACAACTTTAATGTTTACAGAATGTCTACCTTAAGATATAGCCACATATAATTGACCATGGCTAAATACTTCATTTCGAAAATAAATGTCGATTCGGTTATATGATTGGCCCTGTGATTTATTGATTGTCATAGTAAAAGCTTCAGTAATAGAAAATTGTCTCCGACAAAGTATAAATGGTAAGCGGCTATCGTTGCAATGATGTGTGATTCTTGGAATCAACACTTCTTGACCTCGATAGTGCCCTTCTACAATTTCACACAATAATACAGTGGGAGATACTTGCAAAACACGTAAGCGACTACCATTGCATAAAACCCTTTGTCGGATTCAAGTTTCTTAGCAATATAATATATTGACCACATTTTAGATTTGATTGGTGAGGAGGCAAACCGCTAAGTTGTAATGAATTTAAAAACTCTACCGGATAATAATGAGCATGCTCATCATTTTCATGTACAAAATCAGCACTAAAACATTGATGCTCATCTCTGGGCATGCGATCGGTGATTTTTCGATTGATTTCTTGAGCATCATCATTTCGCACAGCCAAAATGATACGCTCAAAGAAACCAACCGGATGATCAAAAATGGCATCAATGATACTATCTAAAGAGTTTCCAACCGCAACCATTTCTAATGGTAAATCCACTTCTGAATTGGTTTGCCCTCACCAATATCTAATAAAAATCGTTGAAAGTCTGGTTGACTTTGCAAACGCATATTTGTGGTCAAATGAAAATGTTGCATTAATGGAAACAAATATGAATGTCGCAAGCAAGCCTCAACAGTTTGTTGGTAGCCTCCACGTACAACTACAAGCAAAGTTTGGCGAAAATCACCACCATATAAAACTACAAGCCCACCATTTGGACAATTCTTTCATATAAAAGGCAAGCGGCTATTCCACTTCTTGCTATTGCCATACATATGACACCATGACCATGAAGATAACCTAATATGATATTGCACACAAAAGTCCGACCAATCCCACCAAGCCCATCCATAAAAAATAGTTTATTTGAAAAATGAGGTTCTAAAACGGCAAAAGTTACTGCATTGAAAACAATGCGTTGTTCTTCGTTAGGTCTATCCACATTCTCCTCTATAAAATGAATGTTTTGATTATTTAAATCATTGTTGTCATTAGCATCACCAACAACATCAACAATATTTGGATAACCAAATTCATTTAAATCTTGAATGTCAAAAAAATCTACAATGCGTTTATCTGAAGATGACAAATATTCATTAAAAGAAAAAATGACTTTACAATAATGGTTTGGATCATCATGCCAATCATCAGACATAGCATTAAGATATTTTTTAAGTAAGCTAAGAGGATTCAACAGTTGTCCAAACACAAAAAGTGTTGCAAACAACCGCCGAATTTGTTTAAACAAAGTAATGAGGGATGTTTTTTGAAGACAATTGTCCCATTCAGCATCATTTTGTAAAAACCCTCTTGCAATACAAGTGGCTTTATACGTTGGATGAACTATATCTTGAAAAAAAAATAGGTCATCAAATGAAGTTGGTGCCTCAACATGAGTCAACAACAAACGCAAATAAAAAATAATTCAGTACCTACGGGAACCATATTTACCCTACCAAAAACTTTTACTTTACGTTGTCTTCTTTTCCACGTGTTCTTTTTCACATCCCACTTATAGTGGAGGTGGAAGATCCATATATCGAAGAAGCATATGATTACCTTGATTGCCAGAAGCAATCAAAGCACGAATACGACAATTGAGCTCAAAAAACTTTTTGAGTTTGGTCTCAACATTTTGATCAATCACTGATTGCAAAAATGTACCTTCGTGAAAGGTGACATATTGTTGGCCGGGAAGATGAACCGGTAAACAACAAATACTATGACTCTTGTTGTTGGTTTTGAAATCAAAGAGTCTCTAACATGCTTTTTGAGCAGCCACATAGCAACCCTCCAAGAAGTCCTTAATTTCATCTACTATCTCATCAATTTCTACCACGCCACGACCTAGACCTTTAAAAATATACTTGTAAAGGTATTTAACAGTTTTTACTGAACTACAAACCTTTACATTAATATGGCAGTTAAAACGGCCTATCAAATATGGGTTGTATGGCACAACCCATCGATTGTCTAAGTGAACAATTTAACCTCGTATGCATTTCTCAATATACCTACCGTGATTTCGGCAACGGTACAAAACATGACTGTCACCATCAACCTCAGTGGTATCTCGAGTTTGCATAGGATAGTTCTTTGAACATCTATCGTTTTCCATACAAGGACAATTGGAATTGTCCAAACTACATGGACCGTGCATCATGTGTTTTGCAACCGCCACATAAAGCAATGATTATCTATTCACATTTGGAATCTCATCACATACAAGTCTATCTATAATATTACAATCATTGACCTTGTCTTTCAACCAAAGAAGAATGAGAGCATAAGGGAGACCACACTTTTGAAACTCGATAGTATAAAAAAAACACAATCGTCTTTCTTAATACATTTTTTTTTATGATTTCTTCCATTATGGCTTTCGACTTGAGCTCAAAAACACGTACAATTACATCTAGACGATCCAGAGGGGTTTGACTTGAACCAAGATCGTTTATAAATCTATAATCTCAAGCCAAGTTGGATTGCATATCATTGTGATAAACAAATCTAGTTTACCTAAGACTCTAACTAAAACCATACTATCTTGAAAAACAATTTGCATATATCTAAGAGAACCAATAAATGTTGCAAATAAAACAATGCGACGTTCAATGCGTGCTCCATTGTCTTCTTGCAAAGCATCTACAATTCCTTGATAACATTCGGCACAAAGTTCTGCTTGGTGTTGTCTAATGAAAAGTAAATTTTCATATTCTACACGTAAATATTGATCTACTACATATTGTTGGAATAATCTTCCAGCTCTGTGTAGTACATTAGACTTGGGTCGCTTTTGAAGCATATATTAAACAAATGACTTTAAAGTCACTCCACTATTTGCTTTAAAAGCAGGTGACCACCCATATTGTCCTTTAGAAAACAACAATAGATAAGACAATACATCATAAAAAGGATGAATTTCTTTAATCCTTTGTAATTCCTCACTTTGTTGGTGAAGAATAATATCACGTTTAGATTCCATATGTTGTTCATCGAGAACAACAACAACAATCTCAAGAACATTAGGTCGGTTGTATCTTCAACGATGTTCTCCATCGGGAGCCTCATTAGATATACGAAGTCCCACAATGTGTCCTTCTAAAAGGACATCACGTGAAGATTTGAAACCACGAACTAATGCATTAATCGATTCTAAAACTTCTTGGATGGTGTTTACGGTGTCACAATCAAGATCCATCAAAGATCTCTATCCGACGATCTGTTTGCAAATCATCATCCAAAAAATAAATTTGTGCAAATTTTGCACCGTAATTTATTTCAGGCTTTAAATTTCCAATATGATGGCATAACTCTCCATTCACACGAAATGTGTATACCCTTCGTCTTTTAGCTTGCTCAGATTGAAACTTACTACGCATACTTGTGAAGGCAAAAACTTGATTATATTTTCTAATGGATTTTAGAAATCCTTGAGACTCAGAAGTATTGCCCATAAAAAGGTCATGGAGTATTGGATGAACAATGAGATGACTAACATGTTTGCTGAGAATTTTACCATTATAACAACAAATAGTAACCTTTTCCTTTCTAAAACAAAATGCCAAACACTTTTGGTATTAGATGCACATGGATCCAATGCCATTGATATTAACATCCACGAAGTCATCAATCGCAGCTAAAGCTTGAGCCATAGTCTATAATAACAATCACAAGTTTAAATTAAGATAGAAAATATTCTAAATCCTTCAATTATAAAAATAAGGGTTTAAAATATTCTTAACATACAAAAATTGAAGACTTACTTATAGAATTTGCGCTTCAAACATTTGCACCTTTTGAATATTCTTCACTATACTCCAAGTGCTTCTACTTCAAATTTTCACTACATATAAAAAACGCAAACACATTAAGTCAAATTCATATGTTGACAATAAGAGAAACTTAAGTCAAAGTGTTAATATTAAAAAGAAAATTAGATGAATTTATTTACATTAACATGAAATTAAATCGAAATTGTTCCAAAAATGCTTCCAAAAAAAGGCTCAAATTGTTCATATTAAGTCACATTGTGAACATTAAGGTGAAATTAGGTCAAATTGTTTCAAAAAATTGCTTCAATTGCTCCTATTAAGCTTTATTTAATTCAAACTCTTAAAATTCATTTGACTTGAGGATCAAATTACACTCAAATTGTTCAAATGATGCTCAAATTAATCACATTAAATTAAATTATTGGCATTAAAGTGAAATTAGGTCAAATGGCTTCAAGAATGCTCCAGTTTTTTAAAACTGCTTCAATTTGTCTCTAATTACATCAATCTCTTAAAATTAAGTTAATTGAAGCTCAAATTACCCTTAATTTGTTCAAATGAAGCTCAAATTGCTCACATTAAATCAAATTAGGTCAAATTAGGTCAAATTGCTTAATGAATGCTTCAATTGCTCTAATTTGGCTTTAATTACATCAATATTTTGAAATTAAGTTAAATTGAAGCTCAAATTACACTCAAATGAAGCAAAAATTACTCACATTAAGTCAAATGGCTCCAAGAATGCTCCAATTTGGCTCTAATTACATCAATCTCTTGAAATTAGATTAGATTGAAACTCAAATTACACTCAAATTGTTCAAATGAAACTCAATGTTCAAATCATCATTCTATATATGAATTCAAATTTGCTTAAAACAAATGTAAAGAAAATACCTTGGAAGTATTGTTGAGCTCAAGAACACCACCACTTGATAAATTTCTTCACTCAAACAATGGTAATCAAAATTGAAGAATTGGAATGCAAATTTGTCAAATTGCAAAGACTTTGTAAATACTTTGTTGTAGAATCCAAAATTGCTTCAATCTAACAAAGCTTCAAATCATTTAGTTATAAGAAAAGAACATTAGAATTGAGAACATTCAAAGCTTCAACATTCAAATCATAAAATTGTAGAAGTAAAATGAAGTGTGAAGCCAAGAAATATGAAATCTCTGTACTTCTATAATATCACATTTTAACATTGTGTGATATTACAGAGGTGAAATGGCCATTGGAACTCTATAATATCACATTTAACACTGTGTGATATTACAGAGGGATTGGGCCTCTGTAATATCACAGTGTTAAAATGTGATATTATGGAAGACCTTGTGATTTTAGTAGTATCATGTACTCTAGATATTAACACCAAATCCAACAATTAAATAGGTCAACAACTTAATAAAGTATCTCCACGAATTATGATGACTTTTATCTAAGCAGTATTGAGAATAAATCTTTAGTTTCAATTTATTAGTCTTCCATGTAAGTATTGAGAATAAATCTTTAGTTTCAGTTTGTTAGTCTTCCATCTAAGCATTGAGAATAAATCTTTAGTTTCAATTTGTTAGTCGTCCAAAAATTGGACATTGAAGTGCTTCGGGATTAAGAGCTTGAATTATTAATGAGAATGAATCTTTAGTTTCAATTTGTTAGTCGTCCATGGGGTCATCCAAAAATTGGATGTTGAAGTGCTTCACAATTAAGAACTTGAGTTGGAATTAGGCTTGTCAAAGAACTTGTTTGCCTTAACCTATAAATGATGAAGGTCAAAGTGCTTTAGGATTGAGCTTGAATTGGAATTATGCTTGTCAAAGTGCAAGTTTGTCTTAACCGATAAACAATGGAGGTCAAAGTGTTTTAGGATTAAGAGCTTGAGTTGGAGATAGAGGTTGAAGTGCTTTAGGATTAAGAATTTGAGTTGGAATTAGAAAGTGCTTCAAGATTACGAGTTTGAGTTGGAATTAGGCTCATCGAATTGCTTGTTCGCCTTAATCTATAAACAATAGATGTTGAAGTACTTCAAGATTAAGAGCTTGAATTGGAATTAGTCTCATCAAAGTACAAGTCTACTTTAACCTTAATCTATAAACAATGGATGTTGAAGTACTTCAAGATTAAGAGCTTGAATTGGAATTAGTCTCATCAAAGTACAAGTCTACTTTAACCTAAAAGTGCTTGTTTGCCTTAATCTATAAACAATGGATGTCGAAGTACTTCAAGATTAAGAGCTTGAGTTGGAATTAGGTTCATCAAAGTACAAGTTTACCTTAACCTAAAAACGATGCAGTTGCAACCACTTTTTTAATCAATGAATGATGGAGAATCCTTGTATATAAGATAGAAGTACAACTATTCATACTCAAAATTTTACAAGAAATTATGTTGTAGCTCTCAAGTTGAGAAAAATATGATGTAAAAAATGTGAAAATTGGTTGCTTCGACCAGGCTTAGAACTACCACAAACAAAAAGAAATTCTTACTTAGTTGATTCAAAGATTGGTATGTGTGAATAATCACTCTTTGAAATGTAATACCTTCATTTGCACCAAAAATCAACACTAAAATTAGATACCGATTAAAAAATATGACCACAATCAAAACATGAGAGTGTAGGATTGATTTTTGAACATCTATTAATAGATAATACTTTAACCCTTAAAGGTTTATAGAAATCTTATATATATAGTACAAAATTTGACTCCTCAAATGCAATGTATGGCTCACCTTCATCCAAATCAACATCACCTTTAAGAGAAAACAACCTCACATCATTTTGCAATTTCAAGGCACTAACACAATATTCCATGAATTTTCAAAGTGCAAAGAAAGCTTGTGGTGCTTTTGGGTGAATGTAGGTGACCATGAAGGCCCAAATACGGGTGGCACAAAACTAGGGTGTTGCTTCCGGGTGGGTGCACCTTAGTGTGATAGAGTGAACCGACTTTGATTTCCCGAGTCCTGAAAAGTGGCAGTTCCAGGAATAATCTTCATTACTACTAGTCCATGTCAGTAAAAACACTACCAAATGTTGTCATAATTTCAAATTTAACAATGCTTTTCACATTTAATGTGGCCATAAAACGATTTTCGATACAGTTTTGCTAAATTTAGAAGGAATGTTGCTAAATTTAGAGGAATGCTGGATGTCTTGAACGAGGCAAGACAGTAAATGTTTAGGTCAAGCTGCCGTGAAATTTACAGATGCACAAGGATGTGACACTGCCGCTCATATGATTTGGACTTATTGAGAAGAGTTCATATCCGAGTTGGTCACGTTGTAGGATGAAGGGAAATTTCATTAGGAACCTTACTCCACTGATGAGGAAGAATCAGATCTGCAAATAACAACTGAAGATGTAAAAAAATAACGGTAAGAGAACCTTTGTGAGCAAAGAAAGATACACCGATTTGTGGCACTTTGAATGGTTAATCTTCACTCCAAAAAGCATCTGTAGCTATTTACAAATCTTCTAGTTGGTCACTGGAGGAAAACATTCACATAAAAAAGCGTCACACTACAAGTTCATCCTCAAGATAGCAATACTCAAATGTGAACTCCGTCTTGATCCGTTGACACCTGAAAGGAAACAATGACAGATTGATGATTAGAGACTAGACTGGCAAGACACAAGTTGTAATCATATGTAGAGAAAAAAGCTCTGCCATGTACACTGACGTACAACTCCCAAGTACACAAACGTCCAAAAGTCGTCGCTTCTAGGAGTTGAAATGAACCTTTTGAGGAAACTTCAAGGCAATAAAATGAAACAATATAACTAAGTACTCATACCCTATATTGAAAATTAGAAATACACTTTGCAAGTTACAATAATCGACTATTAGCGCCTGAAGTGAACTTCTATTTTTTTAATTGGGGAATTGGGGGTTAAGCAAGAAGTACTAGACAGAGGCAAATTAGTGGAACAGCATACCAGCCTTGTTGGTAGTCATTGTGGACGACGTGGAAATCAAAATACACGTAAGTTCCAGTTTCATACTCATCCGTCGTGACTTTGGGCTCTTCGTGCCGTTGGAACCACGTGTTGTATTTTTTGTGATAACGCCATGACTGTTTTTTCAACTCCCGAGCTGCCAAATATTGCTGGTAAGTCCCCTGTAATCAAACCCCACACGATAAGTGAAACTTACAAGATTGAGAGTTACACAAGAAACCCGATGATAAGAGTGTCCTAGCACCTCGTAAGGAAATATCAAGGAAAATAAACGGGATAACACTTTCGTGCTTTCCTAAGATACGCTGACATTGAAACATAACAATCTGCAACATACCTGCTGATAATAGAAGGCATAGAAGAGCACATCCTTGTCTAGTCGTTCCCAAAGGGCTGGATTATCAATAATCGGGGCTTGCACTTGCGGATAGGAAGCAGGAGTGATGGTCGGATGCCTCTGCAAAACGACACCAGATTGGTATCTGAAAACTTGCGATGGATCATTTATGAAGCTTCAATGAAGACAATGAAATATACCAATAGAAATCAGGACCCTCATTTTGGAACAATATAAACATGATTTGCAAGTTACTATTATAGGCAATTGGATCCGAAGTGTTTTCAGTTTGGGCACTTCGTAGAAAAGGCAAAAGGGTAGACAAATCAAGGTTCTCGAGCATAAACTACATGCAAGTCATTATTACCGGAGTGTAACTCTTTGGCCTTTCTGAGTCCTTGGGAAGTGGTAGGTTCCTGTATGCGTGTTCCAAAGCTTCATGTTGTGCCACAAAGTGTTCACGTCCCAAAGCTGGTGATAAATTATCCCCAATTGCGCCAAGGTCTGTCACACTCCGTCGTCCAATCACACCTGGATTCATTGAAGATTGCAGATGATGACTCTGCTGCCCCGGTGCAAGATCTGCATCCCGAGATTGCTGACTGTAGTCCGCAAGTGAGCCCGGAGTCCCGACCTGCAGGGTAGATTTGCCAGACCAACTGTCACCTTCTTTGCGTCCCTGCATCACACAACAGAGGTTTTTCGTTTCTTTGTTGGCTCAAATTCGTTTATTTTCTTGGGAGAGTCTCCTTCCTTATCACCATGTAAACACTAACTTGCATTCATGCTACACTGGACCAAGATGCTATCTTTCAAATTCCTTGACATCTCCAGTCTTTTCAAGGAAATTCATTATAGAGGTTCAAGTACCAGTCACATAATGAGTTCACTTTTAAATTTTAGCTCATACTTTTGCTTAATCTTTTCAGGCTCTTCGATAATTGTTCATTAGTCAATTAGTTCCTCAAGAGGAGAATATTAACTGATCCCTAGGCTTGGTTTGAGTTCTTTGTGGCTTCTCTATTGTAGTACTCCACTATCTAGTCCAGTTCATCTGCAAAATCAACGAGGACATCACTAGCATTCGCACTAGTAGATATTAACAAGAGAATTTTACTATCATGACAATCTATGTTGGGTACTGTTACATTAAGATACTTCCATGCCAAGACCATAACGACCAACATTTTAGAACTTCTCAAGCAATACATTCTTCATTAGTTCATAATTATTCCTGGAAGACTCTAGGCTCTAAAGAGTGTTCCTCCCTATTCCTGATTTCCAAAAGGTAACTGTTCTGAAAGAATCGGTTAAAAAAAATTGACAACATTGCCTATATCAACGCACCATCACTAAAACTGTCAAGCTAAGTTACAGAACAAACAACCATCACAGCAAGAAAGGGAAGTGGCATTACGGAGACGTCAAAGGTGTCCGAATTTTTCAGATCATCCTCGCTAAATGTCATGCCACGATTGAAGGCGGAACCCAGAGAGGCAACCTCAGCAGCAGGATCTTCTGACGATTTAAGCAGTTGCGGAGGCATCTGTTGCTGAGCTGATTCCATTCTTCTACTGCTTGAATCTACTCACCACAAAATCAATCGTCCATAAGATCGTCATTATTCTGAATTGAGGTGCACATAGAGGAAAACTCGAAGGCACCTATTCAACGAGGAAGAACGAAACACAAGCAAGCATCTGGCGAAATCAAACTCGGATGATTTCACAAACCTCAAAAAGCAAAATAGGCGTATTCTGGTCAACCAAATTCAACGTACCCAAAACAAAAAGTAATCATTCTTCTGTGAAAGCTAGAAATGTTTCCAAAATTGAAGAGAAAAAATAGGGACGAACCGTGTTCAGTTGGAGAAGTAGCAGAGGATAAAGACACTTGTGTTAATTGTTGAGGGGAAGACGCAGACAATCCCTGCGATTGGTTTGTTGGAACAGGTGTGGATGAAGGAGAAGGTGACTGAGGGCTTGTGACTAAACCAAGAGACGATTGCCTCTGCATTGAGGTGGTTTGAGATCCTCCCAGCATCGGATTCTGCAAATTCTGCTGCTGCTGCTGCTGCAGTATATGAAGCTGAGCCTGCAATACAACGAAACGAACAGCCATGAAACGAACAGCCAAGAAAATAAGGAACTCGAACTAGCATGTTCTGACATTAAACAATAGATTGCTCCTGGTGCATCAGTTTCAGCAACTACAGTAAATAAGTTGTGCTGCACAAAAATTTGAAGAATTCGCGCCAGCCAAGCCATCCTTAAAACAAAAAAAAACAAAAAAACGGAAACACTACGAGAAGTTAAAGCACCTGCTGAAGAAGATTTGCCTGTGGGGCAGAAAGACCAGGAGGTTGTTTCAGTGAGGAGCTTGAAAGCTGAGAAATTTGAGACCCGCCTGTAAGCAGGGAGGCAGCAGAGTGACCTTGTTGTGTCTGCTGGTACCGTTGTAAGAACTTCTGTTTCTGGTCCGGCATAATTTCAGAGCGATGGTATGGTCCCTACGGAGAGAAAAGAGAAAGAACATAATTTGCAGAGTGTAAGAAAGCATTTTCTATTCCTCCTGAATAAATATGCCAGCATCAAAAAAAAGATAAGCAATAAAAGTCAAATCAAACTCATATCGAGACAAAGGTGTAACCAGTCCACATGTCTGACGCCAAACCACGGTACGCTATCAATTTTTTTTTAAATCAAACTAAAGCATTGTCTTCTGACGGTCTATGCCTAGAAAGTAACACGCAAAATCCAAGTCATACATCTCACCGTTTCTTGTGTGTTTGCAGAATGTGGCCGCCACTGGCCACCCGCAACAGCTGGCATACTACCACCTGCGATATGAACACATCAGTCCATTTCAGCATGCGAGCAGCACCCCATTGATATATTAAAACAAGAAAACAATGATTTATTATAGAAGTAAGGCACAAACATGGACAAGAATGGATATTGACAGTTTACTTAAGACTGCTAACCTGTAAACAAACGTGTACCCGGGAGCCCAGTATCTGATCCCCCTAAGCCACTGTCAGTCAAGCTTCCGGATCCATATGCCCGGCTTCCACTACCTAAAAAAGAGGAATTTTTTCCTGAGCACAACAACGGTGTGCATTCGCAAGGCAAATGCAAAAAATGATACATCCCATACAGGAAGAGCCAAGTAGTATCATGAATCCCTCAAACAAAAAACACTATTCAGATCAACATACCATCAAATACGCAAGTGTGAGACGTAAGAAATGTGGGACATGGAGTACCTAATGTTCCAGCAAACTGCTGAGACAAACCGCCACCTGATGGAGGTCTCTCATCACCACCAGTAAGAACGAGTCTCTTGCTTAAATCCAGCACGGGAGGCACTAAGGGGCTTCCATTTAGAGGTGTCGTGGCAGGAGGAGGAGACTGTCCCCTGATGGAATTTTCACCCAATCCTGGTCCTACCCGCCGCCCTGTCAGCGCACCTGCATCTTCCTCTTTCGTTCGGCCTTGTAAAAGGGTAGGTTGCAGAGCAAGAGTTGTAGGTAACGATTTTATTGCCACAGGTCTTGCAGGTGAGATCCCAGTTGGAGTACCTGAAGTACACGAACCCGAATGTGTTTAGAGGCATGAAAGGAAAAGAAAAGCATCGAGAAGTCCTATATGTATTGAATTAATCAGCCCACTGACAGAGAACCACGGCAAGGGTTTTCAAATCGACTAGCCCAAATAAAACTTAAAAAGCTTCTTGCACAGACTATGGGTTACCTGCAGCACTCAAACCTCCAAGTTGGCGCGACAAGGATCCCGCTCCAGTTGAAGGTGAAGGAACCCCTGCACTTGCCACTGGGCTAACACTAAGTACAACTGCCGGAGAGCTTGAGTTTGGAATACTACGTGTGGGAGAGATTGGTAACATAGATGCACCTCGTGTCCGACCTCCAGGAGATTCAGCGGATGATTCTGAAGAAGGTACAGTGTCATCAGCCGCAAGTGGTTGTGACGATGGAGAGACAAGGGGGGATATTCCAAGCGATGAAACTGTGACCTGCATGAAACAGTTTAAAGTAGTTCTATAAATAATCGCAAAGAATAAACTCAAAATCAAGAGTTGCTCAGAACTTCCAATCATTAATAGAAAAGCAAGTTGATATTATTCTCCTCCAGCTACAGTGATGAAAAGCATGCTCCATTTCTGAACTGACAAGGAAAGAAGGAAGACGCTAACGATTTAAGTCAATTTTAATCCACAAAGAAGAGAATTTCTTACATGAACAATTACAAGGATCTTTGCAAGGTCAAGGCAACAGAAAACGAACCAACTAATGGTCCATGGTAATCTAAAAAGTTATGTTATCAGACTAAAATATTTCCCAGGCTGGACCAAAATAAACACAAGCAGAAAGATAAGTTCTCATGGAACAAAGTCAACTAGATTTTCCTCTTACACAAACCAGCACTTATAAATGGGGGTGAAGGATGGGCAGAGCGGCAACTAATTAAAGTAACATGGAAAAAACAGATATTAGATGCGATCTTAAGATGAAAAGAGTCCACTTACAGCTTGCACAGCATTTAGAGAAATGGTTGGTTTCGAGACGGAACCACCAGGAGACACACCAACTCCAGAGCCTGTCGCAAGTGCGGCCTGATTGTCACCAAAAAAATCACTTAGCTTACAATTATACATACCCTTTCAGATGACGAAAGTATTCTTGACTCGACTAATTCCGGGAGGTGAGACAGAGTCAGCAGGTTGTTACTAAACCTAGAAAATCAAATGCAAAACTCTCGCAAATGTCTTTGAGAGCCTAGTGAATACCCCAATCTCATCAACACTTAAGAGTGAATCCATAGATATTGCACTAATATAATATTATAATAATTTAAACCAATCCAAAATATATAACAATCAAAGTAACTACAATTTTAGTTCAACATACGGTAGTGCGCACCACATTATTGGGAGCAAACTATATTATTTGAAAAATTATTTTAGATTTTAGGCATAATTATTATGGACTCTTCTAACTAAGCATCACAATACTTGATAACCCACGCTTGTCGAATTAAAAGTCCACGCTTGTCGAATTAAAAGTGCAAACAACGAAAAAGAGAAACCCAGAACCCCGTAACGAATCCTCACGACGATGTGTGCCTCTCGCTTTGATTGGGACATCCTCTTTGCGTATCGCTTTGCTCTTGCCTATTTTCATATGATGGATGATTAAAATACTCTGAATTTCACAAACTCCTGCTAGTGGAACAGATTCCTTGCACCCTAGGACCCATCCTTGGCTTTACAAGGGTACCTTGTGTGCCTCCGATGGCACATTTTGACTATTTTCCTATTTCCGAAATTTCCAATAATTTCTACTGACAAATTCTAAGAAATTCTATATCTCAAGCCCAGTCGGTCCAAATTCTACGAAGCGCTTACCGAAGGACTTTCCAACAAGACAAAGAACACATCGGGAACCCCATCATCTGGCTTTCTAAATCATAAAATCTAAAATTTTAATCATAAATCTATAAATCTATAAATCTATAAATCTACAAATCTATATATCTGTAATAAATCTCAAAGCCATCCGATTAGCAGAGAGCCTAAAACCAACGAAATTGCAATATGCTAAGATTCCACGTGTGGAAAAACCTAGGAGTTAGGAAGGTCAGATTAAGCATTGCCTAGTTTGAGATCTAGGAAATCAATGATGTCAGGTAAACATCCTAAAGGCAACAAGTTTTCTAATCCCATTAATGCGTTAGCAAATGCAAGAGAATAATTAAGCAAGTCATTCGCATGCTTCTGATACTCCAGTAGTATTCTAGGGAGTTTCAATAGTATCATAGGAAACCTGATGGTGACATTAGACTATTCCTTGACATAAGATGCTTCAACTCCCATAAGTTGCTTCAGAAAACTCTTCAAATTCCGATGAATACTACTGAAAGCTTGTGATAGTTTTGGAGACCATCTGTACGTGCTTCTCTTTTAGTGCTAAATCTAGGTTCTGCATTTTGGATGTTCTCTGTCATTTTAGTCACAAACAAAACAAAATTTGTGGACCTTCATTTCTTAAGAATGTAATTGAGGACATGATCCAGAAGTACTGACCTTCTCTTTGACAACAATGGAAGGTGCAACATTCGGTATAGCCTCCAGATTTTCCAGAGCTTCGATCTTATCAAGAGGTAAAGATTGATATGTGTCGTCCACATCTTCAAAATTATCAAAGTCGTCCTGTTACAACGAAGCACCCAATCAATTCGTTACTACCGAGAATATACATGGCAGGCCATTGAATGTATGCAGAGGTGAGCCATCTGAACTTTCTATATGCCAATGTTTCACAAGCTCTTTGGACAGAATTGTGAGAATATTCCGAATGTCCAACAGAGACAGCGTCGTAATTGTCTGCCCAGTGAGCAGAGTAAACGTCAACTTCACAGACACTATCATGCGTGGAATAAAAACAAACAATACTTCTTTTCATCAGAAAGCTAATGCCTCAAATTCACTACACTACAACACATACTTACAACGAAGGGCAACAAAATCACACACCTGGTTACGTTCAACATAATCCTCGACCAGATCTCTCACATCCGTCACTTCCTCGGGAGAGATTTCGTCATTGTCCAATAGACGCAATATTAACTCCAACTTTATGATGTGCAATTTATGCCGATTGATTGACTCCTCGAGGTGGGTCTGTTCATAATAACGGTGTCTTAGAGCATTCCAATAAGCACATTGATCGCAAGAGCCAACCATATTGAAAAGTGCATCTTAACAACCAAGATCGCAAGAAACTCTTCATTGATTCAAACACATCTAGTTTAGGGAAAATAGACGCAATACCAGACGGGCAGGACGAGCCTTTCCTTTTTTGACTTGAAGGCCCTCCATCTCTGCTTCAAATGAATCGATTTGAGATTCCAACTCACTAACCTGCCAACACAAATATCGAAATAAAATACATTACAACTGCGGAAAGACGCCAAGAACAACAGAAGCTGTGAAGAACAAGAGGAGATAACACATTAACTTTAACCTGTCCGAAGGGAAATTCCCTCCTTAAACCAATACACACAACCTGGAAAGACGGATGTGGCAAAAATTAACAGACCATATTGTTTAGCCAATCTCGTGAATCTCCTTTTGCTTTATCTCGTGGATCCTGCTAACAAGCAAACACATACACCACCAACTTAAGTGTAAGTGTTGAGCTGACTACAGTATCGTATTTCCATAAATCCAACCACGCTGACATCAAACCAGTGTAAATCAGATAACCCCGCTAAAAATGTATCTCCATCATTAACTTCGTATAAATATGTCCCACAGTCAAACGAAGTAACACATTGGATATCTTCTTACATGCATGGTGCGCGATGGACTTCAAATGCACAAAATATGTAAAAGTATAACACAAAGTAGGGACAAACCGTTTTCGGTTGCTGGCCCAAGCCTTCTTTAGAAAAAGCTTTCGTTTTAGTCTCTTTCTCACACACTTTAAAGCGTTCCATTTCTCGCTCTATCTGCTTTCGAGCCTCAAGGAGAGCCTGTAACGCAAAACAAAACAATAGCACTACATTCAACCACATTGTACCTCAATATTCCAGCATCTATACATATGTAGCAGTGCTCAAACTTCTCATGAGAAACGAGCAATGATCAGCAACAATCGCTATCAGCAAGGATTGCCTTCCAATGGGACTTTCATACCTTTTTGTCCTTGATCTCACTAGATTGAATCCACATCTTGATTTGGTCACGATAACGCTGTAGCTTCTTTATCTCCTTCTTTAAGTCTGCCTCAAACTTCTCCTTCTGATTTGCATTCTCGGTGTCGTACACCTGCGATGCCCCCAACATAACATTATTAACCACATCCACAGGCAAATCAGTGTGGTAAGAACCAAAATCAACATTCAATTTCCTAAAATAAACTAGTTGTCACAATTCTTTAAACGAATAAAAATAATATAGCCCGCTCAAGGAAACGAGTACGACCACCTTCACCGAATTCTTGCTTGTTTGATAAAAGCAAATCGGAACTCAGAAAATAGCAATAAAAGCATGTCCCACGAATAACACAATTTCAACTCCATTGACAGGGAGATTGATTGAGCTTATTCACCTTGTTCCAGATGCTGTCAAAAACATCGACACCTTCCTGAACTTTCTTCAGTACTTTGTCGATTTCTCCTTGTAGTTTACGCGTGGCCCCCATGATGTATCCCTAGGATTGCCACCAGATGACCAAGTGTATTATACACAGTGCTCGTAACAACCGGTAATTAACTGCGAAAGCTGTAACCACCCGGTCACCTGTCGTTTACATTGAATAATTTTAAGTAGGTCCTGTTCAATCAAAGTGCGGCAAATTTCAGTAAGACTAATTTAAAAACTCCAGAAGCAATCTGCAAGGAATAAAACCCGAGAACAAACTCAATTTCAATCGCAATAAACGCCCGTCGGCATTGGCTTATGCCAAAGTTCGTGATCAACCTTAATAACGGAACTTAACGCATCCAGAATTTACAAAATGAGCTCAATAAAATTACGGAAAACAATTTTAAAATATCCACGGAATCCGCAGTTCCACGGATTATCTTCAATCCACGACACTTGCCATCAAACCCTACAAAGAAACTTATCACATCCGACACAATGAAGAAATCGCACATTTGTCCTAAGCGCTAGAAAAAATGCACGATAATACGAAATGTAACCAAAAAGAAAAGACTCATTGCAGTCGCGAAACAAAAAGAAACGAAACGAAACGAAACGCACACGATGCATCACCTTCAGGACGAAATTAGGGTTTGACATAAACGCCAATAATGAATGCGATACGCAGCCAATTCGAGCGCGAAAGGGATCGTTCGAATGCTCGCGATGCGTCAAAGAGATCGCAGATGAAATACACGATCGGAAATCTCAATCTCGATAAGCAATCGGGTCGCGAAGATGCGTCGACGCTCCAAGTTGCAGGTGGATGATTTTCTCAAACTCGGTTGTTGCGGTTTCAATGTCCTCGTCTTCTCCACCCAAGGAGTGCGTTCCCTTCGGGTCACTTACGGTCCCATTGCTCGAACGGCCATGGGAACGGTCGTCATTATCCAGTTTTCCGATACAGTTCTCATTGGTCAAACGCAGGTGGTTTTGATGAGTTGGCACTCGGGACATGCAGAACTGACCCCTTTTCTCACCCTGGGGGAAAACGTGGGAACATATTATTTACCACGAATGACCAAATTGCATAATTTTGAAGAAAATAACCTCAACCTTATTTTAGGTTCGTGTAACTTAATATATTCATGTTGTGCCCCATGAAGTCTAAGGCATTTATCATCTTACACACCATCAAATACCATAGATGAAAATCTTTTGAATTCATAAGACTTTGGTGTAATTTGGATGAAAGTTGGATGATAATAACACTATTTCAAATAGTTTGAACCTAATGTATAACATACTGCAAAATACATTGGTGAGCCTTGTAAAGTTGCATTATTTCCAAAATAGTGTGATTACTATTGGGAGTGTTATTACTATTAGATGAGCTATTTGAATTCAATTGAGTTAGAGAGATTAAACTATATACAACATTGTAATTAATTTTAAAGCATTCCTTTCCTAGCAAACTTGGTCTTGCCTACACGAAAGCACCTTGTACTTACTACTTCCTCAAATAATTGTGTTGACAATGGATTTGGTGATCAACCACTTGAGGCTAAAATATTTATTTATAAAGGAGGCTAGGTTTCTTTGTTGCAGGTTTTTTTAGTTGGGAGCAGCTATTTTTAGAATCCCATGTTGCCACCAACCTTCAAATCACCACATTGTTTGTTAATGTTGGTAACATTCACAAACAATACTCAAATACGAAATTTTCTACATAGATTTTGGGTGCTCAAATAAGGGTACCTAAGTGAGAGATTTTGCATAGATCTAGGGGGTGGCCTGGGGAATGGATTACTAATTCATAAATACATGTATCATTGACACAAAGACTATAAATATAATTAATCCCTTATGGAAAAAAATTTGGGAAGTTTTAAAGGGACAAAGATATAAATTTTGAATTCTATATGTAGCCATTGGTTAGATTTATGAATCTTGTATTATATCTAACAATACAATAGTTTTTGAATTACAAACTCTAAAAGATTTTCAAATACCATAGTATACAACAGCAAGGAGCTAATAATATTCTATTGTACAACATTATATGTCAAAATATGTCAAATATTTTGTTGTAGATTTAATATATATATATATTGGAATTTACATATATTGTTCTTTTGAGATCTTGAATTTAATGTTTTGATATTAGAATTAACCTTGTATTCTTCTAATAAATACATTAGTTAGTACTAAAAGTATGTATAAGCCTACACCTTCAATTATATTATAGATATTATTTTTTAACTTTGAAATTCAATAAAAAAAAGTTAGAAAAATTATAGGTATATTTGCAATATGTTGTACAAGCTAGTTTTATGTCCATATTTGATTCACTACAAAAACTCTTTAAAATTTTTGTGGTCAAGAAAATGAAAAAATCCTTTACCAATCTACAAGAATTTTAGCCCTAGTATAAAAAATCCCAATCTTGACATAATTTGTAATATTGAAAATCTATTGCAAAATGCTTAGTTAGAAAGTACACACCTATTTTAAGTAAACATCCAATTAAGTTAAAATCTGTATGTAGACTTCTATATTATCATAAACAACATTGTTTTACAAACAATTATTCAACATTTTGTTTTTCAAAAGAATGATCTAGATTTAAAATGATAATCCTTGAGTCATTATCATTTACATATGGAAGATTATTTTTTCTTAACCCCTCAAAGACCATAGACATCACTTTGTCCAAACATACCACTTCTAATGCAAAGAACAAAAAACTATAAAAAAATCAATCTTTTTGCTTATTTAATAATAGGGTCTTGCATTAAAATAGTGTGAAAATGTGTGAAATAACTTTCAAAAACTTTCACCATATAGATTGCAAGATATTTGTGTTTAAAGTAAAGAAAATAATTTTTTTTGCACCTTGAGTGACTAGATTATTTAAAAGTAAAACATTAAAATAAAAAAAACTTAATTTACTTCTTTAAGAAAATTGTTAAACACAAACACGTATGAAATAGAAGAAAAGATTAAATTGTTAATATTACTATTTTAAATGGAATGAATCAAAGCTTTCCATATGGACAAAACAATAATTGATAAGAAACAAAAAAAACTATTTTTATTTCAGATTTTTGTGGACTTCATTTGTTGCGCAACAAGGTGAAAATTAATCTATGCTTAAAATGTTATAAATTTCCTCCTTGGGTACTAATTTGAAATTTATATTGTATTCTCATAAAGTTAATATATTTTTTATTCTAAAAAAACGTTTTAAAAAATCACAACAAATATTGAGACTGCAAGAGTTTGCTCAAAAATTCCATTTTATCCTTGAGGGGACAATGGTCCTATAGGAATAATGTAGATGGATTGATTTTGAAGTATTATCTCTTTTTTCAACTCCAAACTCATCTAGTATTAAATGGAATGAAATTGGCTCATTGGAGCTATCATTGGTGTATTCAAAAGATCCTCAATGGGTTTATTGAGTATTAGTCGTAGAAATTTGTGTAAATCCAAAGATAGGATTCTTTAAAAAATGGAATAAATAATTTTTTATTACTTTACACATAAGGTGTAAATTGTAGGATTAGATGGAATAGATATAATGTAGGTGTCAACTTTTCAACCTAGAGTGCCCTAAAAAAACAAATTGGCTCAACATTGCATTCACACAAGATCTACAATTATTCCTACATGTCTAACAACTTTTAATGACCATACATCTACTTTTGACTTATAATGTTGGAGCAAATGGTTGTTGCAGTTTGGTACAAAAACCTATGTGGAAAGCATTCTTAAATTGCCATTCAACTCTCTTGTATAAATCATGTGCATTTACGCTCTTTTGCTTCCAAGCTCAATTAGAGAGTACTTTAGTAGTTTTGTTTTTTGTGCACATTATCTAGTAGAAAGTAAATTTGAAAGGATTAGGCTTTAAGATCCCACAATTGGTTGCAATTGTCCATTCACTTTTAGCTTGGTTACAAATTCCCCCTCTTGTTTTTTAATTATTAATTATACATTTCATATTCATATATACATATATAGCAAAGACACACCATAATTCCACTTGCGTAGTTAAATGCATATTATTCTTGATTATTTGATATTACCATATGATTGGCACTCATCAAATTAAGATTAAGAAATTTAAAAAACATTGTTCTTATAGCACCCCGATTCCACGTACAATGGGATACAATAATCTTACAACTAGCCTATTTAAGCCATTCAATTTTTTTTTGTACAACATAGAGTTTAATCGATGTGTTTTGGTAAGCATAATTATCATTGTATCTTTAGACACTCCCAATCAAGTATACCAAATTTTAGTTTCAAAAAAGCAAAACTCTGATTTTGGTGAATTCTTTAAGTCATTTTTTATGATTGTACATGCTATTTTATTGAAAACAATTAGTGATGAATTTTTTAAAATTTGCTTGGGGAGATGTGTAGGGAACATCCAATTGTATAACTTCCCTTCAACAAGCATTTCCAAAAAGTTTTGTAATTCCTTCTATAGAGATTTCAATGTTGGAATGACAATGCCCAATTTTTGTAAAAATATGTATCTTTTAATTATAATTAGATTTTTTAATTTTTCCTTCACATATAGTAACTAATTTTTTACATTTGAGCATGATGGAACAATTACTTTGCCAACATCTAGTTAATTGATATAGAAGTATCTATCTTACAAAGTTTGGTTACAAAACACTTTATATTGAACTCTTCTTAGATTATATTTTTGTTACTTAATGATGTATTTTTGTTACTTAATGCTTGGGGAGATGTGTAGGGAACATTCATATGTACTTCTTAGATTATATTTTTGTTACTTAATGATATTTTTGTTACTTAATGAATGTTCCCTATATATCTATGCAATTGAACTAAAAAAATTCATCACCAATTGTTTTCAATAAAATATTATGTATAATCATAAAAATTGACTTTAAAAATTCAACAAAAATAGAGTTTTGTTTCTATGAAGTTGAAATTTGGTATGCTTGATTGGAATTGTATAAGGATGCACCAATAATTTTGCTTCCCAAAATATACCAAATTAACTCTACATTATACAAAAAAATTGAATGGCTCAAATAGGCCAATTGTAAGATTATTATACCCCACTATACAAGTGAAAAAGCTAATTAGATAACTTGATTGAGTCCTATTCAAAACCACAAAAATCATTCAATCAAACCAAATTTCAATTTGACAATCAGACATGTGCTAAATGGATAATAATGATGGCTTGTTTGGAGTGCCACAACAAGACACATATTGAAAAATTAGTACCAATCATTTTTTAGTTGTTTAGAAAGTGTGAAGTAGGTGGCTCTAAAAACATTTTCTTATGTGGTATTATTGGCTATAGTTACTATTTGAAATAAAGTTAACTTTCTAGAAACATTATCATTATCCTTATGTATTTTGGCTATAAGCTTCTTCAAATGAATGAATAAAATGTGGCTATATCACTTGAAAAAAATATAATGAAGGGAGCAATTTTTCATGGTTTTCAAAACTGAACATTTGGCAACCTCACATTTCAAAAGACTTCTATGTGGCCATCATCTAGCATTAAAAAGAGTCCATTGTAATAATTGTCTTACATCAAAGACAATGCATTTTGAACCAACTAAAATACTACCTAAAAGTAAACTTAAAAGCACTTAAAAGACTTGCAAATAGCAAGCATTTGAAGCAAAAATCCACCAAGTAGAAAAAACAAACACAAATGTTGCTTTGCTATGTATTCTTTATAATGCAATAGTTTTATAGGCCAATGAAGTATATTGGAAGTGTTGTAGACACCAATTGCAATCTTTACGTAAGACTCCTACTTGATTTTGGTACATGTTTATCAAACAATCTTTGCACCAAAAATCTTATTAATTGCAATACCAAGTTAGAACCACAATATATGTAAATTTGCACTTTTTAACAAATATTCATAAAACAAAGCACAGAAAGAAACCATGAAACAAGCTCATTTAAAAGTGACTAGTGTACCCTGTGTTGTTGCTATAGTCAAAACAAAAGTAAAAGTAATTTTTTAATTTTTTAGAACCAAAAAAACTCAAAAATGCATAACTTTCACATCATACATTTGAATACAACAAAACCAAGCCAATGTTCCCCTCCTCATTGAGGGCTTTTCGATGGTACCAAGATTCTGTCCAGAATATAAAAATAAGTATCCTGTGCCATTGTCACAGTCAGAACAAAAGTAAAACTAATTTTCTAATTCTTTTAGAACAAAAAATAACTCAAAAATCCATAATTTTTTCTACTGTGAGTTGGAATGCCACGAAACCAAGCTGGTGCACCCCTCCTCGCCGAGAGCTTTCCGACAGTACCAAGATTGTGACCAAATTATAAATAAACGTAATTTTCTAATTTTTAGAACCAAAAACAACTAAAAAATGCATAACTTTCTCACTGTGAGTCGGAATGCCACGAAACAAAGCCTGTGCATCCTCCTCGCTGAGGGTTTTTCAAGGGTACCAAAATTGTAATCAAAATATTAAAAAAATAATTTTCTAATTTTTTAAAACCAAAAATAACTCAAAAATGCATAACTTTCACATCATACGTCCAAACACCACAAAACCAAGCTGGTGCACCCCTCCTTGCCAAGGGCTTTCCGATGGTACCAAGCATGCAACCGAAGGATGCATGAACTAGGAGATCTCAATATAACAAACAAACAAAACAAACATCTTGTCTTAAGTAATAACAAATATAAGATGAATTTGAAAATGAAATACTATACATGGGAAGTTATATTTATTAATTTTAAAACCACCAAATGAAAACTCTCAAACTTTTCATTTTTCTATCCGACTATAGCAATGTAGATGAGAAGTAGGACACAAAACATTAATGTCATTAAACACATATTTTTGATCATTTATACTACAATAACAATTGAGTGATCTTTCCAAATAACGACATTGCAACACTACCTAATACGATCGGATGAAGATTAAAAAACAAAACAAGACCATTTTCATGTTACAATTTGCAAAACCGCTAAACTAACGTAATAGGCAAAGCTCAGCTTGTACAAAAGAGCATCAAACTTGCGTGTACTTCAAAATAAAAAATAAACCAATTCACAGCAGGAAGATGTTTCCATTGAGCAAGCGATGAAATCCTTAGGAGGCCTGTAAGTCTCTAAAATCAGTACAAGCACAATCTCCACCCGTTGTTCAGTGGCCTGCATACACAACCATGGCAAAATTCTAATTATTAACAGTGTGAACTATATTGAAAGTCTTTTGAAAGCCCACCATCACAAATCCTGTAACAGCAAGTCTCACAATACGAATGGGATAAGAATAGTAAATTTAGTTGAAACAGGTAAGGAAAATTGACAGTATTTTTCTAAATTTGAGACAAGTACCCATACCTCTAGTACCACAAATGGCCAAAACTTAACCAGGGTTTCATTTAACCAGTTAACATGTAGAACACCATCAAATCCAATAAGGATTAGCTTCTTGTCGAGTCCTCAAAAGACTTGCACCACAAGCATTTCACCATCTAAACTAAATAAATCTTAAATCCTACACGTCTCTTCATCAAGGAGCGAATTCCATAACTAACATACGCGACATAATTTCTTAAGCAGATCAACATCAACTCCCTCCAGATTCAGAACTGTGAGATCCCTATGAAAGTGGTCTCCAGTTTGAGTTGTTAATGATCAATTGCGACTTACCGAGGGTGGACGAGGAAGACAAATCATAAGCTTAGCTGAGCAGCAAGAAAGCAAGCAGCCCCCCCCCCCCTCCCCCACGGCCGCCGTGCTCGCACAGCCCATCGCTGCAGGAGATCAATTCAAGCTCTCGAATTCAAAAAACATAAACAACTCCCTCACTGAAACTCCGGTAGAAATCGAAGGATGCTCCTCATCGAACTTCCAAGAGCCTCTCTGTGAAGTGTGAACCTCGACAAACCATCCGACCTTCGACGCTACTCGCTCCACCAACTCACTCCACCAATGGCTTCCTTGCACAGTTGCAGCACCTGAGAGCATCCCCACCAGCTCTTCCGTGTCTCTATCTGTTTACTGAGCTTGGGACATCAAATAGGGATGAGACCTCGCGAGTTCTCCATATGAGCCTCTGGATACAGAACTGGAGAAGAGTTTTACAAAAATCTGTATATTTTAGAGATACAGGTTTTGGATAAAGGTTGGTGCAGTGGAATTTCTATATCTCTATCTGCATATGAGGTCCTCTCCCTAAAGCTTTAAGGATACGGAACTCAGTGGTAGGGATCAGTGTTTTTTTTTGTGGCGAAATTTCGCCAGATTGTCAGAAATCTGACCTCTCTAATTTCGTCCCTCCAAAAACTGGCCTCTATAATGAGGACAACAGGGGGGACACAGGTCCCAAAGAAAAACATTGGTGGGGATGCTCTGAGTCGAGGCTGCCAAGCGATCATAGAGCATCCCCACTAGTGAGTTCCGTATCCTTAAAGCTTTAGGGAGAGGACCTCATATGCAAATAGAGATACAAAAATTTCACTGTACCAACCTTTATCCCAAACCTGTATCTTTAAAATATACAAATTTCTGTAAAACTCTTCTCTAGTTCTGTATCTAGAGGCTCATATGGAGAACTCGCGAGGTCTCATTCCTATTTGACGTCCCAAGCTTAGTAAATAGATAGAGAAATGAAGAGCTGGTGGGGATGCTCTTAACTCCTAAATGCCTAATGCTTGATTTGATCTTCTTGGAATTTGCTCTAAATTGAACAAAAAGTCAACCTTTTGATTAGTTGTATCAATTTTTTTTGAATTGTAATTGTACAAATTCAAACCAAACATGTCAAAGATCACATAGGAAAAAATAAAAAACAATATCATTTATGAATTGAAAGATTATAATGTTTGATCATTAAGGTGTTAAAACTATAAAAAAAATTTAGCTCTCTTTTAGCATGTTAAATTAAAAAATTGGTCACCAAAAAAAATGAGGTTGAAGGACCTAACATGCATAACTCCAATTAATTTATAGCTTCTCAAAATCTACTCTACAATTTTTGTAAATGAATTTCTAATGTGATTTTTTCTCCAAGATCTAATGTATTTGAGGCTCATTTTCAAGAGCCTTCAACACTATGGAAAGTTGAGTTTACGGTGAACACCCTTGCACAAAATCTTGAATAGAAAAATCATAATCATTTATTTTCAGAATCAGATTTTTGATGCTAAAACTAGACTTCAAAAAGAATTTGTCAAAAATATTAAACTATTAAAAATAACAATTTAGTTGGATATTATTTAACTTCAAAGTATTGTCCAAATTAATATATGGTGCCTCAGACAATTAGGGACTAAGTAACTAGTCCATGCTAAAATTCGTGGGTCAGTGTTGTCGTGGGAAAAGAAAACATTTGCCAGCATTGGAGAGTCCAATGCTCTAGTTGTATCCACAGTGGGGTGGACTCTCTCAATAGGAGTTGGGATAATTTTTTGGCACACCCCCATGGGGGATTGGCTAGCCTACGATGGTAATTCTCTAAATCTATCAACAATATATTGACCAATGCAACTGGTATCCAATCATACCTTAAATTTGGTTGTTTGTTTCGTTTGTTACTTTGAGATCTCTCAGACCATACATCCCCTCGTCGTGTGCTTGGTATTGTTGGAAAGTCCTTAGTGAAGAGGGGTGCACAAGCTTTATTTGAACCTACAGTGAGAAAGTTATTGAATTTTGAAGTTTTTATGAACTAAAAAAATTAGAAAATTACTTTTATTTTTGTTTTTGACTGTGGCAATAGTATAGAGCACACTACACTGAAATTGGTAAATAGTGTTAGGTGATAATTAGTGTTGTTCCATGTTGTTTACCCCCAACACTATTTTTCAACTTATGTATAAATAGTATTGGGGCACTTAATTCCTGTTATCAAACTCTAAGACCCTTCCCTGAAAAACTTTAATTTTCGCCTCTTGCCGTCAAATAATGTTAGAATGGGTAAATAATGTTCTAACACTAACCTTGCAAATCACAATTAATGTTATTGTAGACAATTAGTATAGCCAACACTATTTACCAATTTTAGTGTAGTGGTGAGCTAAGTTTTTCTTCTGCAGGACGTAGTGATCGTGCTGGCAAGGCGGGTATCGTTACAACGTTCTTGACTCTTCACGACTCTGAAGTCATGACCCGAAACATGCTTTTCCTTTGACCTCTTCACAGTTATCTCTACCTAAAGCGGATCCGTCCACTTTGCCGTACTAAGGAGCTGGATGTGGTTCCGACAATGATACTCCTGTACTGTGTAGAAGATAGTAACATATCCCCATATTGCATCTATTTGTGTCTCTTGTTTTATCCTGTAATCGGGTTTATCTTCGGTCCTGCAGGTGTTGGTGCAAAGCAGCAGCCTAGTTCCACCTGAGCTCGCTCGATATGAAGCATCCAAATTTAAACCAGGTTTGTTTTCAAACTTATATTGGATTCTCATGCATTTGTACAAGAAGTGGTGCTACCAGTATGCTAAACATTGTAGACATGATCGTATCCTGCACCTGATTTGTATTTAGTAGCTGTGACAAGTAGTATTGATCTCTAAAATCTACTCAAGTGCTTGCATTTAGAACTTCCGCTGATCCATTTTCTGTGCATCTCATTGCAGGATCAATTCTAGACCGTCCGGCACATGGAACGACGTAGTATTTGCAAACTACTAGCTTGAGAGAAGTTGAACAGTCCAAGGTGGAAGCACCTTAATGCGACAAGATTTGCACATCTTGAGGTAGGGATAGAATAAAATGATGTGCGCTTGTTAGGAAATGGTTTAGGAAACCCAAAAAATTGATTTTGTATTTTTCCAAGTGTGTATGAATATGATATGAATTGGCGAAAACAAGTGCATAGATGCATCTACTATGGACAATAGACTATCACAAAAGTGGACATAGAAACACTCAAAAGTGACAGCCCTTAAGCTTGTATGAGGGTCATTTTCTTGGCCTTAACGTAAACCCAAGCCCCATTACTGTGACACATTCGTGGAAACTCACCTATCAGCATTGAATCCACCTGCACTTTAATTTAGGGCTTCCTCTAAGTGTTCATAAACAACTCTGGTTACATTTGGATGCACGTACCTTAAGTTCACTACATCATGTCTCAAGTGTCTGGACTTTCAGATCTAAGCGTTAGGTCAGCAATGGTACAGCAATAGTACATGAACAGTTCTCTTTCTTACTTTGTAGTCCGGACTCCGTCGCACTCTTGAGACAGAAGTGACTCCTTCACAAGTGCGGTCACATTTCGACGCAATGTATTCTGGAGATGAATGCTTGAGTCTCGACATATCTTCAGGAAACCAGCAATCAGCTTTCAATTGTTATACCCACAATTTCCAAAACATTTGAATTGGAGAATCTAAAGCAAAGATATTGTCAAACTATCCACAACCAATCAAGTCTCTGGACTCCGTGAGTAGTATTTCCGATTCCAAACAGAATAGATTCACAAGTTACAATTGGTGCTCACCAAAAACTAGGCACATCCCGAGCTCCAGCTACCTGATGGACCCAAAAGGGTGCACTGAAAATCCGAGAAAGACATGAAGCAGATGATTTCAATACTCAATCCTTTCGCAGATCAGCCTCTGAGCCATTCTCCTCCAAAGCTTTCGCTGTCGGACAAACCATGCGTAACATCGGCATGAAAACTACTTGGACTCAGAGGAGGCAATGGAAGCATGGAAGCTGGAGGAGACAGAGCTAGACAGTCCATCCACGATCCTGGGCTCTCACAAGAAGGTTCTGCGGAATTTGTCAATTTCATCAGGGCTGGAGCGCTGGATTCGACTACGACAGGAGTGATCTGCGCGGGGCTGCCGGGCGACCATCGACCTGACGAGCTCGGGGCAACACGGGCATCCTCCAAACTCGTCGATTCAAGCATGCCCTGATGCTCGTCCAGTGAACCCACGATAGCAACTGCACCCACAACAGGCGGCTCCATCAAGCCATGACCCTCAAATTCAGCAAGTGCATCCGGGCGCGGCGAGGGAAGAGGTTGGGAAGTGCCATCGTCAAATTCGTCTGCAACTCCTAGAAAAGATGCCATCTCAGAGACTGTGCGAAACCCTGACGAGTCCCCATTGCAGCCTCTGGACGACGACTCTGGAATTTCGAGGGGCACCAAAGGGGGAGAGGAGGGGAGTGTGGAGGTTATGGGTGCGAGCCACTTCACTTGCTCCTTCACGAATCTCAGCTTGACTTCCTCGTTGAGGACTCCTACTGGTGAGGGCCTGGTTGACAGAATCCTAGGGGTGTCTGGAAAGTTGAGGAGATGTGGCTTGTTGTAGTAGTGGAAAGCTGCGTCGATGGCGCGAGCAGCTTGCTCTTGAGACTTGAATTCTCCGAATGACACCTTGTGCTTGGACTTGGGGGGCTTCATCTCGGCTGTCCACGTCCTGCGTTCGGGGCGGTAGCGGACTCCCTTGAATCGCTTGGCCTCACGAGGATGGTGTCCTGGCGATGCATCTTGCTTCGGTGGCGCAGGTATCTGGTGGAAGGGGTTTATTGTTGCTCGGCTTCGTTTCCCGGGACGCCATGTGGAGAGTCTCCTCGGACTGAGAAGATCCACGATGTCGAATTGCACGTGCCACACAACGCAAGCTTCAAATATTTCTGGGAGACCGTCCCCGATAATGCTGGGTGCGAGAGGGGATATCCACTCTCGTGCAGTGGGAACAATTTTGTCAAGGGTGGACACCTCGGCAGAGCACAAACCTATGTGACAAGCGAACATGGATTTTCTAATGGAAAGGCGACGAAAGGAGGATAGGGGACGAACGGAGGAAAGGGTTCTTCCTTGCGCAATGGCAAGGTCAACCGGGGACTGGATCGAGCAGCTTGTGACCAGAGTGGTGATGGCGTCGGAGCGCTCGGTTCGAGAGAATGCGTTGCCGAACACTCGCGAGGACTTCGCCTGTTGGTGCAGATGGTGAATCACCTCCGGCTCGTCCAGATCCTCATCCTGGTCAGCTTGCCATTCCAGTGCCTCCCTCTCCGCCAAATCGACCCCGCTTGCATAGCTTAGTCGCTCTCGTAGAGAACTCTCGTTTACAACTGTGGCGTGGCCGCATGCCCTGTACACATGATAACGCGAACCCAGAGATCGGCTCAACGGAAACATTAAGTTCTCGGCCAAATAAGTGGAATCGATGGCGAGAGACATGGCAGGGGAGCGAGAGGAGGGGAAGGCGCACTCCCTGCAGCAGCGATCACACACAAGAGTTTACAATCAAGGAATTCAAGAGCCAGGACCTAGTTCTTGAGTCGGTGCACCCGAGAGCAATCGCGCATGGTTGGGTCCCAGTAGTAGAGGCCATGGCAGTGAGCGTACTGCAGAGGACGATCAACAACGAAGCTGGTTATAGACTGACGAAATACAACCAGGGACGGAATCAGAATGCACTCTACGAATTCGCGAATCGAGAATAACTCAAAGCTCTGCCTTTGGAGTTTGGACCCGACGACGACTGATGTCTGCCAAACACCATCCTACCGACACACTGCTTCGAATCATCCGGAGAAAAAATGGGACTGGAAACAAGCGACTGTGCTTTAATGGAGCTTGAGCGTTCCGTCCACATGAACAAAACGGGGGGGCAGTGGGGGAACCGCAGCACTGGGGGCGAACTATATTTGACCTCGAGATTCTTGCCCCATTCGGGGATAAATTTCAACTGCTTGCCCGCGTTCACACTGGGGGCCAGGTCGGAAGTACAGTGGGGTACAGCTCATTTACGAATTTTTGGATCCTCCTGAGATTAGGAGAACTTTGAGAGGACTTTGTGCGTTAAAAAATGAACTGAATTTGGAATTGCGTTGGAATCACTTTGAAGTCTACTTTATCATCGTTACAAACACTCATGTGTAATTGAAAATCATACGAAGAGTTTAACATTTTCTATACATTATGTACTATCTAGTTGTGCCCAACATTTGTGAAAATTGCATTCAATGATCCATATAAGAAATGAACCTTCATGGAATATTGCTCTAGAGATACTTAGTTTCATACCACTTGAATTGCTTGTATGATTTCTTGCTTGTTCTTCACCCCATTGCAAAAAATCTTTGACTATCTTTCAATGGTTCTCTATGAAATAGTAGATAGTTTCAAATTGTTGTATGATTTTAAAGTATTCCTTTTTTTCACTTGTTATGAAGTTGAAGTGCACTTCATTGCAATTCCAAAGACAATTTGTGGTTTCAAAATCGGTTCATTTTTGAGCATGCTAGAGCTTCCTGAAGTTGTTGATCTTTATAGTGAAGCCTACCTGAAAAATTTGTAAATGAACTATACCCCAATTGTACAAGACAACTCATCCTATATGATGGCTTAGGTGGCATAGTTTTGGCACCAAACCTTTAGGCTCCAAAGATGAAATAAAAATGAGGTTTTAGGTGGCTCAAACGGTCCCTTTCTAGACTCAATTGGGTTCTTCTATTGAATCATGAATATATCTAGCATCAATCAACTAAAGTTAATATTTAAACTTTGACCCTTCATAAATCATAACTTTTGCATATAGTATCGAAATGTTGTGTTTGATGATGCAATGGTACCTCATTGCACTTACTAGCATGAAAATTTGGAATTTGACAAAGTCTAATAATAATAACATAATAACAAAAATTGACAATACCTACATAAATTTGAGATCATTTGGATTCAAGAGAGCAAATTTTAGCTCTTTAGTTAATTTTTTTAATAAATTTATTTTTTTGGTTAATTATCTCAGTTAAATTAGCTACTCAATAAATTAAATTCTTCGTGTAGTTTTTACAATTAATTTAGCTCTCAAGATGATTAAGAAAAATAGATTTTAGTTCTTTGCTTGATCAGTTTTCATAGTGCTTGAAGTCTATGTTGAATGTTGGTAAGTTATTATAAATATGTCAATAACCAATTCTTAAACTTACAATGTCAAAGTTTTCCTAGGATTTAGCAATTTGCAAGGATTCAATTGATGGATTCATTCCTAGTTTGAGTCAATCTCTCATATTTGGATCATACATTTTTCAATAAGTGTACATGTTTATATGTTGCATAATTTTGGGTGCAATGATAGGAGCATGAGGGTTTGAATGGATGTAGAGGAAGGTGTTCAGTAATTACTTGAGGAATTGCTTTGAAATTTTACATGTTACATTCGTCATTTCTTAAGTTCTATTTGGTTGTGCATAAAGTTCTAGAGCATCGTTTTTTATTTGCAAAAATTTTAAGCAACAATAAAAAAGAGACTAATTGTGTATTGATTAAACAAATAATAAATAAATATAATAATAAATAAAATAAAATTGCATATAAATGCTATTTTGAAAAGTATGAAACAAAAAAATATCAAGAAAAAAGAAAATGATCACAAAGAATAAATAAACTCTCTCTTTTACTTCCAAAATAGAAAAAATAAGAAAAAAAAGGAAAATGTGTGTGTTTTATATTTTTTGAAATTGAACATTAAGAAAATGAAAGAGCACATGATTGAAATTAGGCTCTAGAATTGAACTTCACCACTTTACATTAACTTAGGTCAAAGTCTTGAACTAGGGTTGGATTGAGGGCCCGCACTCTTGCAAATCCGTCTTGCCTTCTATCTAGCCCCAATAATTAGTATAAACCGGGCCTTAAATAATAAATAATGATTTGCAATGTGGTAGCTTGGAATTCATAAAACAAGCAAGCTACACTTCAAATAGAATCGCATTTGAAGTGATGAAACTAAATTTCAAGAGAAGTTCTCAAAAACTATCATTTATACCAAGACTAGACCAAGCACTAGGACTATAAGCACTCCAAGGTACCCCACTTTGTTAGATTTGACCATAGAAAGCCAGAGCCCAAGGTAAAAACTAGTAATGACACCTAGCATAGTCTTAGTGTAAACCTAAGAAAAAGCGTAGCTAGGCCATATCTATTTATATTAGATTCAACATTGCCAACTGCAAAGTCAAATAACCCCTAAAGCCCTAAGGCCATTTTTTTGTCAAAACCACTCAAAACTACCACTTCTGCTACATTCATCTATAAAATGAATTTTAAAAAAATAAATTGGAATCCAACCATAGGATCTTGTTCTACACTTATTTTAAATCAAGTGATAAATTTTTTGTGATTTTTGACCATATAGATTGAAAGATATTAGCATTCAAAGTGAAAGAAAAAAATTTCTTTCAAGAAGTTGCTATAATTGCCTGCAAATCAAGAAGCTTCATAACTTTTACATCACTAATCCAAATGGAATGAATCAAAGCTTCCCATTTAGAAAAAATATAATCTACAAGAAAAAAATATTAAAAAATATTATTTCAAATTTTTGTGGACTTCTTTTGTTGCCCGTGCTCTACCATTTTGAGGTTATTGTGGCATGATTTTTGCTCCCAAGCACCAATAGGAATAAAAATTATATTCCTAAAAAGTTTCAAAAAAACTTAGATTATAGGAATCTGCTTGAAATCCATTTTGTCCCGTGTAGGGACAATGGGACTTTACAGGGTAAATAAACAAAATCTATGGTTGTGAGATTTTAGTCCACCATAGTATTCTAAATATCTATTAGGCCCACTTCAAAGAGGCAATCAAGAAAAAAGCTCCTAGAAATTGGCAAAACATTATCTAGGATTGCAAATAGACTTCTCATTTATGAAAAATGGCATTGACTTAGCCATAGTGTAAATCCAACTTGAACCACACCTATTTTTGACCATATCATCTTGGGGATGAGATGATGTAGAATATTCTACATCATTTTGTCCAATGAATGGTAATTCCTTTCAATGTTATGTTAGTATTATTTGTTCCAAAAACCTTATTGAATTAGGTTTCACAAAAAATGTGCAAAATGCAATTTCTAACTACTTTGACCTAGTCAACATCCAATTAATCCCTTGAAGTGTTTTTGGCCCATAATGGCATATGGTTCATGCATTGATGGATTTAGGGCACGAAAATGGTTGCATTTCACAAAATTTGGAACAATTGCCTTATTAGCACAATCATAAATAAAATTTTGGAATTTCAAAAGGACTAATCAAACTCATCGTGAAAATTCTATACCTACATGAAGGGTTGTCTCCTTGTATTTCATTCTTCCTCCACACTACAAGAAAACATGTCCGAAATGACAGAAATTGGTCCTAAATGACAGAAATCAGCCCCTCCTAATTGACTGAAAATTGACAGTTTTTGTCAATTTGGACAATTTTTTGTCAATTCGGATAGTTTTTTGTCCTAATTGATAGAAACTTGTCAAATTTCTGTCATTTAGGAGGGGCTGATTTTTGTCATTTAGGACACGTTTCTCTTGTAGTGTCCACCACATGTAGGATGCCAAAGTGCATGTATTGTGTATTTGCAATCCAACATATTGTGCAACATAGGAGAGGGACATTAGATTGCATTGTTATTTGCCATGGATACCATGACTAGGAGAACCTCGAAATTTGTAGTTGGTGGTTCTACCAAGAGTGTCCACCACAATGTAGACATCATGTTCTAGTCCTCTACAACTCTTTTTTTATTACGTTCTTCTAGCACATATCTTATTTGTAATTTTTCATTCTAACAAGGAAAGGCAATCTCTTGTACAGCAAATCCATCCAATTGACTAGTGACTAGTATTGTATTTGGTGTCCTTCAATATGTTCCAAAAAGAATGTCACGTATATTCCACACACTATTTGTAGTACATACCATCTTGTAAGTAATATAATTGGCATTTATCAATGTTCATATACATACCAATTCTTCACTTTTAGGGGGTGACATCATAGAAATTTTTCTCTGAAATTTGTTGTTATTTATTGAATGTGCACAATGCTGCCCTTATTTTGTGAAAAAATTTCAAGCGCTTTTGGGTTCTTATGTTAAATGCTACAAATGCTTCAATGCTTTGTATACGTCAAGTATGGCCAATTCTAGCTAATTTGCACAAATAAAGAATTTAAAACTATGGTATGTTGTATTGGAAAAATCAAGGAAATTATGGGACATTTGTACCAATGCATTGTAGTTCCAATAAAAATCTTAAGTTCATCAAACCATAATTACCGTATTTCAAAGTAAAACTCATACAACAAAAACTATAGTGCATTGTAGACCTTTTAATCCTAGAAGAACACAACCCCCATAATTGAGATAGTCATCAAAATGTTGTGATTATTGGATCAATAGATTCATTCTTTGTTTCTACAGTGAACAATGAAGTCATTCATCAAATACTTTTGGTGCTTTGCTTTATTTTAGGGTTAATCATTCAACACAATGGTGGTCTAAAAGTGTTTAGTGGATGATAGAAAATTTTCCTACATAAGACAGAAGTGGAGATATTCATTTTTGCAATTTTGTATGAAAACGGGATGTCTTATATAGTAGTTTGATCTTCAATGAGTGCTTTTGAGTTTTTTAAGGTATCCAAAAGAATGATTTTCATGGTAACTAGACTGGTGTTCTAGGCTACCATACTTTTAGGTTAGATTTAGCATTCAAGTATGGAAATGGCATTTGGACAATTTGGCAGCTTAATCCAATTTTCTTGGCTTTCAACAAGTCACTCTCTCTAATTTTTCAACACTTTGATGAAACGGATTGATGCATAAAACAATGTGTTCCTTTTTCTAAATTTTCTCAAGAATAATTTTTGAATATTTAGTATTGGCAAAAATGAAATTTTCTCAGATTTCCAGAAATAGTTGTATTATTTTTCATATTGTAGACATGTTCCAATTTTTCTCTAATTATTTTCAAAATTGACCTACACATGAGGTAAACAATTGTTATTATCTTTTGAAAGTTGTGAAAGTGTCCCCCATTTCCACTACTACATGCATAATTGGTTTACATTCCATTTTCATTTGGATGGAAATTAGTAGAATCAATGTGTATAAACAATGGATGAATTAGAGATGGTTTATAGTCTCAAGTGTAGAATATTATATATATATATATGCTTTATTATATTTTTAAGAGAAGTACAAAATCAAAAAATTCCATCATATAAAGATCTTAGATGATTATTTTTATGAAACTTGTGTGATAAAGAAGAATCCTTGAGTACCATACCTACCAAGGATTGTTTACCAAATATTCTAATTGAAAGTCTATTTTGTTTTCAAATCTTAACAAATGTTCCAATTGAAAGCCTGTTTTGTTTTTGAATCTTAAGCATACCGTACCCACCAATTCTTTTAATATAATACACAACTTGTATGTTTGTGGGGTAAACATTAAACAAACTTGTATGAGGAATTTCATTAAATGGTCATATTCCGCATGTCATTTACTTGAGTCAAGAGCACATACAACAATGCTTCTTAGCATGTCAACCTCATAGATGTGTCAATTCTATCCCCAACAAGTTCAAATTGCAATACAACTCCCATGTTTCTTCAACCCCATGTCATCTTTCTATGAATTTCTTCCATTTTGCAGTCCCCTTTGTGCCATTTTCATGGAATAATCGCCATTTTAATGAAATTTCCCATTTGTATGTTTGGAGGATTTGAGGCAACAGCAGCAATGCAAGAAGAGTGACACGAGTGACGCGAGTGATTGTTGAGTGAGAGGAAGGGACAAAGAGATTCAACCTGCGTCAATATCACCTTCGATCCTGGACCAGCTGCACTTCGACCTCAGCCTTGCCGTCGCGACATTAACACTACCAGAGGCTCCAAACCTTCTTGCTTGCAAGACTCCATCGATCCAGCTCGATCAATTGCAAGGATCGAGGAGCCTGAAGCTCTAGGTGTCACGTCTGCGTTTGGACTCAGTCTGCCACTCGATCTACTTCAGGAATCAGGACGTAACGTACGTCTCAGTACGAGTACGTCGCCTTGCAGCCGATCTCGTGAAGACAACTTGACGGCAAGATTGCAGTACGGATATTCTCCCCTGGGCGATTCATCGTTTGACAGCCATACTTGAGCACTCGTGGAGAATTTATAGAACCGTAAGTACAAATTTCTCCCGGCCGGTGTCGTCGCATATTTCAAATGCCAGCTTTACGCTCATCAATAAATTTGCTTCCTGGCAACACATACCGACGTTCGAACCGTGAAGGCTATGTCCTCTATTCTTTGGAAAGAAGAATGTGTTGAAATATTCACTCTCGAATCTGTACATTTATCATCCATCTGTTAGTCATCCCATTAGTGTACATAAACAAATATAGGGAGCTTAATTAACAGGATGAGAAGTAGTGTAGAGAGTGGGTGAATTAACACCGTAACTGTACATTGATTATCGTTACTCACACCACCTGTAAATCATTAAGACCTGTAGTGTAGTGGAGGCCAATTCTGTGTTCAGAACCGTAAGCTGAGGAGCTTACCGGGTGTACTATTTAATCGTGGGATTTTTCTCCCAACGTATGTAGAAACAACACATTTGTGAGCTGTAAAACTTTGTATGTGGTGTATGCTCCATTTTAACATGGTATCAGAGCGAGTTTAGTTTTCTGAGGAGATCGGAAGAGAGAACGAGAGTTAGACAGATAGCAACGGTAGAGAAAGATGGACGTGCAGCGCTGCTCCGATCGTCAGAAAAATTTGCGTGAGAAAAGAGAGAGAGAGATGGCAGAAAATTCTAGCTTAGCATTCAGGGAAGGAGATAAGCTAAAAGGCTTGTCAAACTATTATGTATGGGCGCTTAAGATGAGGGCAGTACTTAAGGCTGAGAGTCAGTGGGCTATCACAGAGAACGAGCAGAATCCCGAAAACTTTCCTACACATATTGACGGAGAGGCGTATACGGAAGGACAACTCAAGAGAAAGAAAGTGCTTGCCTACCGATTACTCTTACTGTCAGTTGCTGATGAGCTTGTGGATTTGATCGCAGAATACTCCGATCCAGCTCACATTTGGAGAACGCTGAGGAACCAATACAACTCAGGGGACCAGTCTCAAGTGTTAACACTCATGGGACAACTTCAAGGACTAAAGATGACTGAAGGAAGCTCGGTCGAAGATTATATTCGGAGGGCACGAGAGATCAAGAATCGATTGACCAGCATGGGGGAGCGACTGTCTGACCGGCACGTAAATCAAATGGTCATGAACGGCTTACCAAGGACTTACGAGAGCATGATACAAACTCTTACGCATCTTGACCAAAACATGTCATTCGAGAGGCTGAGCGCAAGTCTCCTGGCTGAATCACACCGGAGGGAGCATTGTAACCAGCTACTTGGCGACGAAGAAGCCCTGGCGGCAACACATGCAAGGCAAGGCGGATACCCGCACCGTGGTCGAAGTTTCCCCTGGCAGATGAGAGGACGCGGTTTTCCGGGGCGAGCTCCTTTCGGCGCAACACGACCCCCACCAAGGCCATATAGGACGAATCGTGGGCCACCTCTGTGTTACAACTGTAACCTACTCGCCCACATCGCACGAAACTGCTGGATGCCGCGTACCCAATCCGCTCCTGACAAAGAAAAGGCAAATCACACCGAGTACGCAAACTCTGCCGAATTCTTTGATTCACAATTAGATCAGGATTATGATTCATACTATTTTGACCCTTACTATATTGGGGTAATGGGCCCTGGTACCTAGATAGCGGGGCAACCGGTCACATAGCTACAGATTACGAAAAATTAGATTAGTACCCCAGCTCCTCTGGTGTACAGATCAGCGAGATCAAAACCGGTGGAGGAGAGTCACACTCTGTAGTGGGGACTAGTTCAGCTACTGTAACCACTGAGACTGGAGAAATAAAATTGAAATCCGTTAAGTACATACCTAGCATGAAGAAAAATTTGATTTCTGTAGGTGCTCTTGCAGATTTAGGACACCGTATTCTTTTTACTAGTCAAAAATGCTGGATCATAGACAAATCCAACAGTGTAGTCGCCTCAGGACGTAGAGATCTTTCAAATGGGTTGTACTGTTTCTTAAATCAACCAACAGCCTTATCTGCAGAGTACAAAGATATCCCTATACTGTGGCATCGCCGCCTAGGGCATCTTAGTTACGCAGGACTGACGCACCTATCCAAAGCAATGAGAGTCATCGGCCTGCCAAATATCGACCTAGAGAAGAGAACGTGCCATTGTTGCCTCGCGGGCAAACAACACAGAGAACGGTTTCCCAAGAAAAGTGAGACTCGCGCACTCAAACCTGCAGAGAGAATACACTCCGACCTCATGGGCCTGATGCCTGTGACATCGCTCGGTGGATCTAGATATGTGTTAGTATTCACTGATGACTTTTCACGTAAGAGTTGGACCTATTTTTTGAAGGAGAAAAGTGAAACAATCCAAAAGTTCTATGGATTCAAGAAACTGATCGAAGCAGAGACTGGAAACAACATTAAGATACTTCGAACGGATCATGGAGGAGAGTACCTGTCAAATGAATTTGTGGAGTTCTGCTGCAATAACGGAATCAAACGAGAGTTGACACAAGCGAACTCACCACAACAGAATGGCGTGGCGGAGAGAAGGAATCGAACGTTGATGGAGAGAGCTCGGAGCTTGTCAAAAGATTGCGGCCTCCCGACCAATCTGTGGACGGAAGCAATATTGCATGCCAATTACCTCGTGAACAGAAGTCCGACACGAGCTAACTCCGGTGAGACTCCAGAAGCAAGGTACTCTGGGCTAAAACCAAATATTTCCAATTTAAAAATATTTGGGTGCCTTGCTTATCTGCATGTTCCAAAAGAAAGTAGAAATAAACTAGAAAGTAAGACTCTCCCTTGCCTATTCTTAGGGTTTGACGATGAAACCAAGGCGTATAGACTATTTGACAACACTCGAAAGAAAGTCATCATTAGTCGAGATGTTGTTTTCGACGAAACCAAAGTAGGGTATCACTTCCTCATAACTGCAGTACCTGAGTCTAGTATATTCAGTCACCTCGAAACCACTGTTAACGAGGAACCTGAGAGGGAGAACATAGAGAATATCGAAAGCCAAGAAGTAGAACTTGAGACGATAGAAGTCGAACAGCCAGAATTGAGTGGGATTGTCGAACCTGAGAACGACATGCTCGAACCGCCTCAGAGAACCCCTGCCGCCAGACGGCCACGGCCAGTAGACAGACAGGCAGGACCTGCAACTAGAAGATATCCAACCAGAAACAGGTCACCATCGAAGAAATTAAGAGACTATTGGACTTTGATATCGGAGCTGATGGAAGAACCTCTGGATTTCAAAACTGCCGTTCAAAAACAGGAGTGGAGAGATGCAATGCAAAGTGAGATAGATTCCATTACCAAAAACAAAACTTGGAACGTGGTGGATCACCCTGATCATAGGAAACCTATCACTGCAAAGTGGATCTTCAAGATCAAGAGGAACTCAAAAGGAGAAATCATCAAATATAAAGCCAGAATAGTCGCCAAGGGATTCCAACAGACTGAAGGGATTGATTATCACGATGTCTTTGCACCAGTGGTTAGATGGTCAACAATTCGCCTCATTCTAGCTTTGGCTGCCAAACACCACTGGTCACTTTCACAGATGGACGTTATCACAGCTTTCCTAAATGGAAACATAGAGGAGGAAATACTCATGGAAATCCCTGAGGGTTTCCCTAACGCAGGAGACAACACCAAAGTCTGCAAGGTCAACAAGGCACTATACGGGCTCAAACAGTCTCCGAAGGTCTGGTACGACTATATCAGCTCCTGGCTCCAGAAACGAGGAATGATCAAGAGTGAGAACGACTCAAACTTATTCTACCTTGAGAAGAATGGAAAGCTGACTTTGTTGCTATTATACGTGGATGACTTACTCATTACAGGTAGTGATCAGGAAGAGATCACGCAGCTAAAGCACGACTTGAAACGAGAATACGAAATGACTGATCTCGGTGATGCCAGCGAGTACCTCGGAGTAGAGATTCACAAGGTCAACAAAGGCCTTTTCATTAGCCAACAAGGTTACATAAACAAGCTCCTGGAGAAGTTCAACTTGAGAGCGTGCAATCCAACGAAACTGCCGATGGATCCAAAGGAAATACTCCAGTCAAACATGGGAACCAAAAAGATCGATCCGACGGTCTACAGATCATTAGTCGGCAGTTTGCTGTATGCCTGCATTACTCGTCCCGACATCAGCTACGCCGTGGGATGCGTTTCAAAGTATATGCAAGCCCCCGAACTGGTACATTATCAGTCCGCAAAGAGGATTCTCCGGTATCTAAGCGGAACGATGGATCACGGAATTTTTATGGAAGCCGACGGTGACACAAACTTTCACACTTTTGCTGATGCAGATTGGGGACGAGACGCAGACACCAAGCGATTGATATCAGGTGTACTTCATAAACTTGGAAACTCCATTATAAGTTGGAGTAGCAAAATGCAACCCACAGTCTCATTGTCAAGCACTGAGGCAGAGTACAGAGTATTGACGGATGCATCAAAGGACATTATTTATTTCAGGAGATTGCTTGAAGAACTAGGAGTCAACACCACAGAGCCAATAACTCTGCTGAGCGACAACCAGTCATGTATAAAGCTGGTACAAAATCCGATTCTCCATGCTAGAACCAAGCACATTGAGATACAGCACCACTTCGTCAGAGAAGTAGCCAACGGAGGTGCAATTCGAGTCACTTATGTTCCAACTAAAGAGCAGCAGGCAGATTTCTTAACCAAGCCTCTTCCCCTGAAGAGCTTCACTCAAAACTGCTATAACGCAGGTATTATCTCCCATACCTCTATCCCCTGCTGAATCTGTCACGAGCCCATTGAGGAGTGTGTGCGTTATTAAGCCACAGAGCTTTTCTCGACACCCTATGTTTAAAATCTGGACCTCGGGGATTTTTCCGCAACAAGCGATTGTCCCACCACTCTCTTGGATGGGCGACAAGGTGCCTCCAATGCTCTTCCAATGACATCGGAACGATCTGCATTTCTACACCCGTGCTACTCGCTGTATCAGAAACTCTAGCAGCTCCACCATATCGCGTGAATGCATCATCTTCCGCCTGAACCTCCTACTGATCTCGACTCGCTTGAATCAAAGTCCACACGTAGGCGAACACCGTCTGCAAACCACAACAAACCCGGTGGACTCCAATGACGAATACCCACAACCCCAGCACAACGATCTGCACCTGCAGTCAAAAGATCCAAGCTCTCAGCACCAGACGAAGATCACTTCCGATGCAGAAAAGAATTTTGCGAGCAAGAGGTAACACGAGGAAACTCAACACTCACCAGCGACATTTGATTTACGTGTTCTATGAAGAAATTTGTGAAATCCGAAGAGAACAAGGAGACGCGCGCCATGTTTTGTAAATTAGGGTGTTTCTCGAGTGAGGGAGGGTGTTGAAATATTCACTCTCGAATCTGTACATTTATCATCCATCTGTCAGTCATCCCATTAGTGTACATAAACAAATACAGGGAGCTTAATTAACAGGATGAGAAGTAGTGTAGAGAGTGGGTGAATTAACACCGTAACTGTACATTGATTACCGTTACTCACACCACCTGTAAATCATTAAGACCTGTAGTGTAGTGGAGGCCAATTCTGTGTTCAGAACCGTAAGCTGAGGAGCTTACCGGGTGTACTATTTAATCGTGGGATTTTTCTCCCAACGTATGTAGAAACAGCACACTTGTGAGCTGTAAAACTTTGTATGTGGTGTATGCTCCATTTTAACAGAATGATATCATGGCACCATGCATCTTGGATCGTTATTAAAATGATTCCTGTGGTGATTGGAAATTCTGCGGCCACTTGACGTCGGTGTTTGCGAGGATGAGGGCGAGTAGGTAATATTGCGAGTCAAGGAGCAACAATTCTGGGGAGGATGCTGCTCTTCTTTTGCAATTATCTTGGAGACTCTTGATCTTGCGATGCTTTTTTCATGTGACATGTTTTCTTGATGCATGCTCTGAGCAGTTGTAGTCAGGACGCTACAACATTTGGCGAATAGATCTTCATACCGGGAGGAGCTGAGACTTGAGAATGTTCTCGTTATTGTGGTTGAGACTGCTTCCAATTCTGAAATTGCCATAACAAGACTTGGCAGATTGAATCTTCAACGAGCCACCCTTTGATGTATTGATCACTGACAACGAGACTGTCCGTTCAACAAGAGACCTTCGTGCGGTGAAGACAAAATTGAAGCAGTAATGAAACTTCCTGTGCGTGCTTGGATTTTTTTATCTTAGACAGGCAGGCCGTGCAGAGCAGCTTTGTAGCTACTCAGATTACTTTGCAGGTAATCCTCGGTCCTGCCAAACTTGGTGTAAGGAAAGTCGGACTTATAAATCTTCCAGTCGTAGTAAGGCATACTCGTGTACTCAGTGGGACTAATCTTGCCCCACGCCTGCTTGTGAAGGTGCTCCGCATTCAGATTCCCCAAGGAATCCGTGACATTCTGCACAGCGACGGACATGTCCACGACATTGTCCAAGTTCACACCCGTCAGGGTTTTGACAGCTTCCACCTTCGACACCGCTGCCCCTGTTTCCGCTGCCAGCATGGTTTGCCTGCGCATCGTAGCTCCCCGAACTGACTCCCTCTTGTGATCCAAGAACACCGAGCCCCGCTGCAGGAGCGTGGAGCCTCGGAGAGCACCGCCGTCTGATGCTCTCCGGACCAACGTGACTGCACGAGCCCTCGAGCGTCTCCTTCCCAACCAGTTGTCCGTCTTCGGTTTCTGAGAGCATCGTCGAGGTTTCGGTTTCGGCGGCACAATCCTGCCGCACTCGGACATGACTCGCTTGTGCCGTGGCTTCAGCTTCGCCGCCATTTCCTTCTTGAACTTCTCCATCTCAGTGGGCTCACCGATGTTGCGTTCTCGCTCCTTCGGTGAGAGGACACGAACATTCCACGGCTTGATGGGCGGGTGCGGGTAGATCTTGTTGCCGAGCTCTCGCAGCGTTTGGCTCTCGATCTTTTCTCGATCTACGATGAGCGCCATGATTCGGTGTAAGTAGGGACGCTCCTTGAGCCGCTCCTCTTCCGCGGCAATAAAGGCATCCTCGATCTGACCTTCTACGTCCTCCCCTGGGCAGTCCCTCATGATTTCACCAACTCTTCTCGCCTATGCGAACTCAAATTTCGTCTAGGTGGTACAACTTTCAGTACTAGACTCTCAAAAACTTTTCGGTACGTAATTCCGTTGGACTGATTGCTGCTATTTACTTCGAGCCTTTCAACTCATAAATCCTGCAGAAGAGAAGCTTGGTAAGCTCAAGGAACGAAGAAAAGCTTGAGCAACCGAGCAGCATGAACACAATGAAATGACATGAACCAGATCCCTGGTGGTGAACAAAACCCTTGTGCAACAAATTCGTGAATTGTTTCTTGTACCAATTTCTGAGGAATTGCGAGGGAGACAGGGATTGAATTTTGAGCTCCAATTCCATCACCATGCCTTTCGTGCACTTCGGGTGAAGTAAAGTGTGGGGAGTGCAGATTCCAACAGACGTGATTGATCAACATTTGATGATTGGTTACATGATCCACATGTGCGAAAGGACAATTGAAAGGACAAGGGAGCATTGCATGAGGTGGGTTACAAGTTCTCAACCGATCACTTTCTTGCTAAACCGTTTTTTTTGGTTAAAGGTAGAACTATCCATTATCACACAGATTTGCTATCTAGGTACTTTGGAGAAGCTATTTGTTAGCTCTCATATTTTTCAAAGATTGAATTGTTTGAAAGAAGCCAATTGCAAAAAGAAGGAAGACATTCCAACAAGAATTGAAATTTCTGTAATTTTTCAAAGTTGAAATGTTAAACTGTGAGTAGACCCTTGTAGAAGCACTGCTCCCCAAGTGCATTGCCATCATGATGAAAGATTAATAAGATTGTGGTAATAGATGGGTTAGTGATAGAAATAGGAGGAATCTGTAGATGGCAGATTGGATAAATGATGGTATTGGGTAGTTCCACCTTATACAATATGCAAATTACAACTAGAGATAACTCTTGTACACTAGTGAGATCAAGTGAGATCACCAATTTGACTAGTGTGCAAGAGTGACTAGTATGTGAATTGACAGTACAATACATTCAATCTTCTTTCTCTTGACCTTTTCAAAATGACAATCAAGAATATCTCACATGCTTGTCATAATATGATTTTTAATTCTAACTTCAATTTTTTTTTTTAATTTTAGTTCAAGATTTTGTGATTTTGTTTTGAATTAGTCTTGCCTAGTGATTCAAAAAAAGAATTCATTGTAGGGCAATGGTCTACTTGGGGTACCCAAAAATGTTGTCCGAACTACAATGTTAGTTCATTGTAGTGTGTCAAACGACTTCATCTTTTAATTATATTAAAGTGAAATTTCAAAAAATGTGATTTTAGCTATCTACACTTATAATGTATCGAGAAAAAAAAGTCATCACAATCAAAGAATTTTAAGAATTTTTAATGGATTTTTAAATAATAAAGTAAGTTTTGTCCGATGCACCTAGAATCCTCCAAAATAAGCATTTGGAATATCAAATAATTTGATTTTAATATGATTTTTGAATATGAATTACATTAAGTGGTTCAATATATAAAATAATTTAATTTATTAACAAAAAATTAATAAATTGTGCACTATGATGACTACAAATCTCAAAATTCAACATTTTTTCTCACTTCTATGAAAAGATCCAAAAATTAAAGTTTTTAAACAAAAAAAACTTATTATGAATATACATCTTGATTCCATTGAGGTGCAAAAAAAATTTTAAAAAAATTTAGGATCTTCTTACTTGATCAAAATGAACAAATTAGTCAATTTTTGAACATTTTAAACAAAAATAAGGTAATTCGTGTGTCCAAAAAGTGATACCCCAAGCCGATCATTAACACCGAATTAGACATTCTTGCACTTGGCCAAGTGCAATCACCATATGTAATACTATTCATTAAAGAAGTGATTTTTAAAAGAGGAGTACCCCCTGGGTTTTTTGGAATATCTTTTTCTTACTATTCTGTAATGTATTTCATGCACAGCTATGCATTTCTAGTTCAAATGCATTGTTACATATCTTGTAGAAGAATAAGTTCCTAATGTACTATTTTTTATTTGCATTTTTCTTTCCTTTCTATTTTAATCTTCGCATGTCACCACATATTGCAATCTCATTAATTGTATATTACTTTTATGTCAATAATACATGTACACCACAAATCACGACAATCATTGAAAGCTTTACTAAGAAAATAAAAGTGGAATTGAAGGTATTTGCACTACCTTTTCATTTCTCAATTATTGTTCACACAAAACAAAAACCACACAATCCAACGTCTACATAAAACCACAACGACCATATATTCTTCGCATTCCTACATATTGTATGGTACTGTCACATATACCACTATTTCGCTTGTTACTGCAATGTTTCTTCCAGTGCCTCCGAGACTCGTGTAGATGATTGCGTTATGTCTTCAGCTTCTCCTCTACCGACTGTTTCTGTTTCCTCATTGAAACTGATTTCACCAATTGGACTGAGTGGGGGCGGAGAGGCGTACTGCAATGCCCTATCCACCATGGCGCTGGCAATAGGTGTCGACACTCCCTCTGATACAGTCGGTGATAAAGTAGGATTTTCCAAGATGGAAATAACACGTTCATACATGTAATGCCCTTCGCTACCGGTCCGAACATAGCGTACGTGTTCTTTATCATAAAAAAACCCATCTTCATCTGGAAACAAACTCATAGACTGTAATTCACTGAAAGTTGACAATGTTGACATAGGTTCCACTGAAGGTGGTGATACTTCAATGTCTTCCCCATCACCTTCTTCATCTTCTAAGCCTTCATGATGCACATCATTATTGCCTTCCGGAACTAAATAATCAGGATCTGTGTCCATGTCCACCGAATCTGCTACATCTCCATGGACGTCATTCACTGCATTGGTGTCAGTTGATCCCAAACTTCGACCGCCACTTGGTAAGTCATTGGAATGCGTTCTCTCAGAATCACTATCACCTTCATTTGATGATGAAGCTGATGAATCAATTGTAGTCTCCTTCCCTTTCCGCGTGTGCTGTTTGGTCCTTGGCAATCTCTCTCTTTCATTTGGTGAATCACTTGACGACTGCAGTACCCTGTGCTGTCTACCACGTGGTACACCTCTGTTCCTCTGTGAAGAACCACGACCACTAGATTCGCCTTTCGTGCTTAACACTTGTCTACGCTCTGCAGTTGTATTCACACTATTTACCATCACCATTTTGTCACCATACATCAACTGCAGTGTGTTGTACACGAATTGTGTACACGTCGTTCCTCCCTCCATGATGATAACTTCATCACCTACAAAACCAGTCTCCAATATCCCCGGTATTGCCATTGTGATGCCTAATGTAACTAAACCCCACTCTGGTGGCAAATACATTTGCACCAGCCTCTTCAATTCCATTGGTGTCCTCTCCAACTTGTCTTCCACTCTTGGCATTACTTCTGCATTCCAAGAGTCTCGAAACACCACATCCAACTTCTGTGTGAGGTTAGGAACATTTTCCAATGGACCTGATTCTTTTGGATACTGCATGATGATGGCAATGTCACCTACTGGTTGCACACGACATTTGCGTTGTTCCCCATGATGCAAATCATGCACATATGAAGAAACTGTTTGTGGTTCAAATATCCAAGAACCTCGCAAATAGTGACAACTCTCTGGCAATGACATCTTCGACTGCATTTCTTCATCAAAATATACACCTGGTGGGAAAAGAAATACAACATTCCATCGTAAAATTGATGACATCCAATTCTGCAGTTGCTGGAAAACCTTGCTGTAGTCTTCACTTGACCACTCTTCTTCCAATCCTTTCGAACCACAACGTCGACAATCAAATATCCATAAACATGGTTTACCAAGCTCCACATACTCGTCTTCAAAAAATCCTCCTCTACACCTCACATGAAGCAATCTTTCTCTCCCCTGTTGTTGGACAACGGAAAGTGCGACTTGCCAATCCCATCGAGCATTTGACACGTCCTCTACATCCTGGCTATATTCTGCATATCCTTTGCGACCTGCTTTAATGTCCACAAAATGTTGCCTCACGAATGCTGGAATTACATTCTCAAAACTACTAAGCATTTGAACAGTCTTCACAAAAGGTGAACACCACAAGGTCTTCGTATCATTATTCAATGTCTTCCCCATCAACGTGAATTGCTTTCCTTAATCATCTCCATACTTGCTGGCATCTATGGCAAAGAAATCATCCATAGACAAGGGATTCACATCCTCGGCTTGCACCATCAGGTAACGGATTTGGTTTCTCACCGCATCTTTTCTCTGCACACGATCTACTGCATATGCCACTGTACCTTTGGGAGGATTTGTAGAAGTAGCGTTATTGAAATAGTATTGCTGTGAACCTCGCAACCCGTTCACTACATCCTTAGCTGCCATCCGCTTGACCACTCGTACATATGTTTCCTTTGAAACTCTGCTGAGAGGCCTCCACCACGTTTTTTCCATCCTTTTTTTTTTTTGGATCTGCATCTACATTTGCATCAAGATTTTGATCCCTTGCCATCTTTTTCCACCTATCCTCTGCTTTTTTGCTGAAAAATAACTTCCCTTCTTCATAGTCTTTGCAGACCCGTAGAATCGCTTCATACGATTCTTCATCTTCATTCCAAGCATGTCGTGTGTAGTCGATCATCTTCTTCGACAATTCCCCCAATGACATGTGCTTCGGTAAGTCTTGGCTCAAATGCAGCGCACTTGCTGCCATAGTCAACGCCTTCGCTCTATACGCATCATCAATTCTAGCTGCAGCATTGGGGCTCCCACATGCTTTCCAGATGTCACGCAGCTTGATTAAATTCTCGTAATACGTGCTAAAGAACGTTCGATCAAACTCCCTTGCGTTTATTCTGACTGATGCTTCGATATAGAATTGTGGGTTGTCATACACCACAAACTTAGCTTTCCGTCTCTCGAAATGCGTGAAGTACTCGTCGTTTGACATAATACCCTCTTGGTTTTCTTTTCAGGCTCGTTTACAAGCACCAACTACATGTTGGCCATCAACCGGTTCCCACACTACATTATTCTGCAGCCAACTTGTCCTCGACACAGTACTTGAGAGGGACGGATCTGCAGAGCCGTGTCTCAAAAATGCTGCCTCAAATTCCCGTACAGCACTTTCACGACTGAAAGAAACCTCAACCATCTCAAATTCCCCATCATCATTCATAATCTCATGTCGATATGCAATAGGACGGAGAATAATTGCACTAACTGCATCGATTTTTGATTCCTTCAAACGCTCATACATTTCATTCACTCGCCATTCCATTAGCACCCTATGGTTGGTCTCTACATTTACTACATGGTGGATGCTATCAATGTTGGCATTGAAGAACATATCATGTCCCCAAATGTATCCAACCTTATACTCAATCTCCGTGGGAAAAATCACAGGTGGTTTCGTAATATTTCTTACCAACACACTTCTTAATTCCCCTTGTGGTTCTCTTTCCGATGAATCATCCTCAAAAACATCTTCGCCATCGTTGCCTTGTGGAGGTGGTTCTTGCATTGTTGTTCTTTGTCGATGTCTCCGTACTGTAGAATTAGTGTGGACATTTCGCTCCTCTGCTAACCTTGTGTTTAAGGTATGAAGATTGTGATGTTCTTCTTGGTTGTCCACCACTGTAGAAGGCTGTTGTTCTATCCTTCTACCTCGTCCCCTACCAGCACCTTCTTCCCTGCTAGTACCTCGTCCCGTTCTGGTAGCTTGTAGTGGACTGACGTTAGGTCTTTTGGCATTCATATTGGCAAGAACAACACGTGACCTATATGTTCGACTTCCAGAACCCACCTTCATAGCTCTTGATGCTGAACCCACTTCAGTGACTGCAGTAGGAGCTCCAACTTCAACTGCATTTTGAAGTTCTATGGGAACCAGTTCTTCTATTGTTGTAGCCCTCTGAAATGCAATTCGGTTGCCTTGCAATGACTCTTCTCCAACCTCCATCTCCACTGCTACTGGCATTACTGATGCACTTTCTCGTACTAACGTCTCTTCATATTCATAACTTTCATTTTCTATGAAAGGCTCCACTTCAATATTGTCTATGACAGATTGAAGACGTTGGCGATGAGCACTCTGTCTTTCAGAAACTCCCAACTCATTCACATCTGCTCCAATTTCCGCTTCAATAGCTGCTCGCTTTCGGTTTCGTTCAGACGGAGGTATCCAATTCTCTTTCAAAGGCGCTGCAAAAACCCGATATATATGATCCGTATCCTCAGGTTCTCTAGGGGGAGCTCTCTCTTCAGTTACAACAACGCCACGGTTCTGAAGATCTTCATAACTTCGGATCTCCATGTACCGAGCACGTACTTCAAATGCTTGCTCAGGAGTCAATTCCTTGAATTTTTGAACAGATGCCTCTCTCCGATCTTTCAAATCATCAGGCATACTGTTCCAGAACTTCACCAACGTCTTCACACCATGTAAGGGTGACAGATTAAGTAGGAGCTCCGGTGGAATACGTGCCATCATGAGCTTCTTCTGCAATTTGTACTTTTCCAGTACCATTTCACTGTTGGTGACAGACACAGTTAATCCTCCTTCAGCAGTGCCTGCAAGACTCTCAATGACTCCAACAGAGGATCCTAAAGCGGCCCAGTACTGTCCTTCCTCTATCGCAAACTCCGTGATCCATAACATCGGTTTCTCATGACCGTTTGCTACGATCCACCAACCATGCTCCACCCACTTTGAATGAACTTTGGGTGCCATAATACCCTACAAAATGAAGATGAAATATAATTTCTTTAATTGGTAATTGTGAAAGTTATAAGGTTCAAAAGTTATATTTGAATATGAACAACTGTTATGACAACAATAGTTGAAATACATGCTATCATACTCTTTAAGGTTTTATTCACTTCACAATTGCAAAGAATTTCTTACTACAATAAACTATGAACATGGACTACACATCACCAATGACCAATTGCAATTGATATTTCATTCAAATAATGCAATTTCAGAAGCCAATCCTGTCTACTTTCTCAATAATTCATTTTCTACAAATATGACATGAAAGTGCTATTGCTTCTTATCATTCACTGAATTCATCATTGTCAATGTTTAGCACTTTCAATACCAAAAAAAAACAAAAAAAACTTCCTATATAGATTACATGAATTTTCTCTTCATGTGTCTTCAAATATTATACTATATAAATCAATACATTTTAGGAATACAGAAAATGAAGTACAACATCAATTCAAAATAACAACCACTTCATGACTACTTTATAACTACATCTTCATTGACATAAAGATAAAATACATACATTTCTACAAATGTCATCATATAGCACCGTAATGGTCGCATTCCATTCATTTGTACTAATACATCATACACAATGTAGTGCTCTAAACCACGAACATTACAGTTTTTCAGTTTTCCATTAAAAATTTGTTCATGCATTTAACAAATAAAACATTCATACCTGGCATTGAACTATTCCATAAAAGTATAACAACTTCAACGTAAACAAATAAACATGTAAACCATTTGTACAACATATTCATGATGTCTTAAAATTCATTCATCATCTTTTCATCCCAAAAAAATTTAACTGTCACTACAGTGCCACCACTTAAGCTTTTATTCACTAAGCCCTCAAATACCTACAAGTGCACTATCATGCAATAAAATTTTTTAATTGGGTATTCAAAAAAATTCCTATTCTTTTACAATTCAAATATCACATACATCATATAGTATGTGTGTTTCAACTAAAGACACATAGTTCTCATAATCGTATCCTACAAAAACTACAGAACTCCGTATTTATAGAAATACACAAATCACTTCTATGAATTGACACTTCATAGTTCCATATGTTCATTTACATGCACTTCCAAAAATAACTTCCATAGTGCACACAAGTGTCAAAGTATGTAAAACTTAAATTTTCAAATTTATTCAAAATAAAATGGAAATTCAAACTCACATTGTCCACCACTTACACTTGTACATCAGAGAGATTTGAAATTTTAAAATATATCTCATCTTGTCCTGCAGTAGTTTCTTCCTTTCAATTATGATAAAATTCAATAAATTTATAAGAATTCTAAATTCTATGTCCTATTCATTCAAATGTTCTATTCTACCATTCATTAGTGCTGAAACATCTTTCACATTCTAAAAGTTTACTACAATAATAACTACACAGAGACCTCTATAGAAAATGGGTTTACAGCAGATAGAATTTCGATTACGAACCTGTTTTCAATATAAATGTCGCGTACAAATCTACAAACAAGCACAGAGCACCAACTCCCTTTGACGTTGAAATTTAAGTTCTTCAAGTACGTCACATTTGTTCTCCTCCAAAAATCTATAACATACACGCACATGATGAACATGAATACTATGTCTTTCCTTTTGAAAAAATTCTAATGACACTCAATTCTTTCCTAGTGAAAAACAATCATTCTGATTTTATTGATTCAATGTACTCAAGCTTAAACACTTAGCTCTCCATAGAAAAATTCTAAGAGAACTGAAACTTCAAAGATTAAAACTGCTGTGGACATGATTGTTCAAATGAAGTCCAATAACAAACACAAAACAAAAACAATGCTTGTACTTAACATTCAAGTTCATTAGGTACATGGTGTTTGTTTTCCTTCCAGAATGTCCTACATCAAATCAAATAATCAATGTGCACTCTTTATCTTCCCTTTCCAAGTACATGGTTTCAACACAAATGAGACTCTTTCAGTTCAAACTATTAGGAAATAATACATTTATTTCAAAGAACAACCCTTCTTAAAAAAAAATCAACATACAAATAATAATTATACTTATTGATCAATGGCAGTACTATACATTTTCAATTCATCATGCACATTGAGAACTAACAAATGAAGTACAACAAAAATAACACAAGCAATTTACATTAGCAATGTATTTTTGAAACCATAGATTCAATGTACATTACTTTCAAATGCATTTCAAATTCTCTTAATATTTTCCAAAAATCATCCGTAGAAATAGATATTTAATAAGTTAGATGTCACATATGAAAAGATAGCATAAACATATATTTCTAAATATCCTTTCAATCATGACTAATTTGACTACTGATGTGGTACATGACTAAATAAGAGGGTTTTAACATTTACAAATTTAGTTCCATTGTTTCAGTATTATGTGCACATTTCAAACTCATTGATGATGTGAATTCACATTCCTTCTCTAACAAAACTAATTTCATAAATCGTCCGAATAAGGAGTTAGAGGAAGAACCACTGTGGATGCTGTAATTCGTTGTGCACTTAAAAGTATCCTTACAGCACGTTGGAACGTGAAGCTACCTCTCCTACTTTTCAGTTTTATCGCTTTTCACTCCCCCTACAAGACCTGTTACATCCAAAAATAAAATTAACATCTCCACAAATACTTCTTTTTCTAATGATGTTCATGAAAAGGACATTGAACCATTAGCACTCCCTCCACTTGTAAGCAATGATTACCTTCAATGAACTATAAATTTCAATAAAGACGTTCACATGGAATCATGAATATGACAAGTAATTCATGAAGTCCTCTTCATTCAATATAGGAAGTCTAATTCATTGTACCTAAGCAATCATTGTATACAATAACCAATTTAATTAGATGCCAATTGCATATGGGCTATTCTAAAAAGGAACTATGAATTTAAACTATAAATTATGCTTTGTACACAAGTATACAAGTTCTAAAGTATACCAAAGAAAAACACTTCTCTGGCTTTCAGCTTCTACACTTCAAAACAAAAATTTAAAATTGTTCTAAATATAGAACAATAAATTCAAGTAAGTGCCACTTGCATGTAGAATCTTCTACACATGAACTATGAATTGAAAATCAAAATTTCATTCTGTATGAAAACAAACTTCCAACACTGTCTCCTACAATGAACCATGTCTAAACTTCTAGAACTAAGAACTAATTCTAGGACTGTTCAAAAGGAAAATAAAAACAGTTAAGTACATTGCAATTGTATGTGGGTTCTTCTAAAAAGAAACTTCAATTTTAAACTACCAATTTGGCTCCATTTAAAAGATTCAAACATATACTACTTTAAAGAGATATACATGGCTCCTAACTTCTGAAATTCATAACTAATTCAAAGAGTGTTCAAAAGGGAAATAAAGAAAATGAAGTACACACTAGTTCCATGTACATTCCTACATAAATAAATTCCAAATTGAAAGTAGCTATGAGTTCATTTTCCATGTTTAGAGTTAAAGTTCAATCTTCCATTCCGTACCCATACTATTGTGAAGTGAATGGAATCACCTTGTACATTTTAAGTTCCTATAATTTGCAATTAACACAGTTCTATATTATGTCATTTCAGTATGCTAAGATAGGATGTACATGAGAAATAATGCAGGTGAACAAATATGCACAAAGCACAACTACTACGTGCATTTTGTCAATTCTTAGGGAAAGACACTACTATCAATAATTCATTCTCTACAAACTTCCACTCTCAAAATATGGTAGTCATGCGTCTTCCCTAATTTTTGACTCCTAAAAACAGTCAACCTCATTGAATAATGTTTCAAGTGGGAATTCAAATCATACATTTAGTTAATTCCTTAACAATTTTTGCAACAAAGCTTACTTTATCTCACGTTCACTGAAATGTTTGTAAATGCACTTTCAGGTACTTCAATTTATGTACTTTTAATAGTTCGTTTCAAAGCACCAACATTTTCTGCTTCGTTTCTATGCTAAGCAAAAATTGGGATTGAACCATATGTCTTTCATTGAACTTGTTCTATAGTCACTGCCACTTGACTATTGAATGAGATCAAAATTTTCTGAAATACAAGTTAAACTACTTCTGCTCATAACTAGTGAAGTAGTACATGAGGACAAAATTTCTTAAGGTAGAAGTTGTATTTGCTGCTCTCTCAAGTAGCATGGATTTGTTTCAACAATTTTTCTGTGTGTAGGATCTTCATTTCTTTTATTCAATTAGAACCTCATATAATGTTTTAGCAAGATTGACTTCACAAAATTTGATATTGGAGTTTATTATTTGACGACATTATCTTTCAATATTTTTGAATAATGCATATCAAAAGCAATTAATACAAGGGAAAGGTAAAGTTCTGTGAATAGAACATTCATTTAAAGTATTCATTTAAGTGGTGAAAACTGTCATGAACTGTCATAGCTAAAGTTTTAGTTGTTACTGGCTTCTTGGCAGACAGAACGAGGAACTACAAGGACAACTGCAGTGGAAACGGAGACCGTGAGCAAGGACAAAGGGTGCTGGTTTCTGTCAAGTTGCACGGAGGAAACTACTTAGCAGGCTAGCAATTACCAGGCAAGTACTGTGGGAGGTGGAAACCCACAGACCTTGCCGTTTCATGTATTGTTCGTACTGTCTCCGTTGAAGGCACAATTGACGAATTCACTGTCTCCATCGAAGGCACAATTGACAAATTCAAGTACTGCCTTCTTCTAACGCACTACTTACGAATTCATCCCGTTTTTCTGCCATTTTCATTTTCTCTATTGCCAGTGCAAGTTTTAAATCTGTGGACAGGGTTGTGGTCAGGACAGTGCTATTGCTAGTGCAAGTTTGCACAGGGTTTGTGGGCAAGACAGTGCTATTGCCAGTGCAAGTTCTAAATCAGTGGACAGGGTTGACGGCAGGATAGTGCATTGCATAGCAATTTCAAAGGCACATGCAACTTATGAGGGCCAACTTTAACAGAAGCGCACAAATGGAGTCTATCGGTAGGTGCAGATTCAACAATGAAGTCAACCTAAAAAGGTAATTCATATTCTAAGTTTGTAATTACTCTTCCATTGAATTGTAACATGTAGTCCTTTTGGAATTCAGACTTGAATGCTCAAGGTTCAGCAACTTCAGACTAACTATTCAAGGTCTAAGTTCCTCACAGTACTAAGTGACTTCTGTTTTCAATAACAATTAATCCCTGGTACTATTAAGCATGCACTCTATGGAAATGAAGGCTGCCATTCAAGTTCTGCTACTGAATTAGAAAAAAGAACTCTGTCATTGTACTTCAAGAATTGTAGACCCGGTGGAATTCAAAAACAGTTGAACAAAAAAACTGGATTCAATTTTATTATTCTTGTGATAGTCATCCACCTTCAAGCCTGTCTTATTGCATACATAACTTTTAAATGAAAATGGAAGCAAGAAAACGCAGTTTCAGCTAAGAATTGTACTGAGCAGCTTTGTCCTGGAAAATTAACGAAGAACATCACTTACACATTCGAGAGCACTTCATCACTGTCCAAGTAGTATGTTGATAATCAAAATCTTCAGATCCTTCTCGGCTCTGTTCACTGAAATGCACAGAAAACAGTTAGTTAGTGTAGTACAGAAAGTGTGTGTATGAGTAACAGAACTGTCGTCAAGTGTTTCAATATTTCATGAGTACAAAGCAGCTTGTTTCCACCTTTCCTGCATTTAAGAGAGCATTGTACTTGAGAAAAAGTTCTGCATGCGGGGAAGGCAATCATTAACCTGAATTGTTCATACTATCACAAAATAACACAGTGGACCTACAAGTGAAGAGATTACCGATTGGGAGTTGAAATCACGGGATGAAGGCAGAAGAGAAATTCTGTCGATAGGAAGCCTCCAACGTAGCGGCCGCTCAAGTGACTGCCTTTCAACCCTTCCCTGACCACTTCACGTAACCCTCACGCTGCACTTCACTTTGAACAACATATTGAACAAACTAAAGAAAACAATAGTGACAACAATATTGTACTAAAAAACCAGACGTACGTGATGGAGCAAACAAAATGAGCGACTGACGAGGAAGGTGTGCAGCTGAGAAATCTAGAAAAAAAATCACCTGAGAACAGAGCGAAAGGGGATAAGCAACAGAAGAGGAGAAGCAACGGAGGGGGAGAAGCAAGTGGCGCGAGAATCACGGAGGAAGGCAGCTGTACTTTCTAAAACTAGCTGCCGCAACTGTACAAGCTGAAAACACTCGTTGTAGCGGCGCCGACGTGCCAAGTCCCTGCAAGCACTTTACCGCTAGTGAGTACAGTCCTTGGCATTGAGGTCTGAATCCATGAACGAACTAAGTACTCGTATTTCGAGAGTCCAATAAAGCTACAGTTACCCTCCGCGGCCGCGGAGGGTCATTGTTCAAGTCCGCTCTCAACTTTTACATGAACAGTAGGCTCACCGTGGGTCTTCGAAATAGAAATTTAAAAAAAAACAAAAACGGAACTTGGCCACCGTTATCTGGTAGTCTGAACACAGTGAGGTGGAAGTCGTGGCCACAAGTATCGTCGACTTCTGCCGCTAGTTCTGTGTTTTTGCAAGTTATTTCTTGACTGTCGCACTTTCCCCTGGAGGGATAATCTACTTTACAGAGAATTTGAAATTAAAACTGGAAACGGAAAGAGAGCTGCGGGGTAGGGGTTAGGGTTTACCGCTTACCTGGATGCACGCAGCGTATTGAAATTGGAGTGCCGCTCTCCCCTTCCGACAGTGTGGAAATCGTATCTGCAACAAATCGTATCTGCAACGAAGAGTAGACCCCGCACATGTACACCAACCCTACAAGATACACCGCCGCCTTTCATGTACGTGGTGAATTTCAGTACTGTACAGTACGAAAGAGAAACGTAGAATAGAAAACTCCCGAGGAACCCAACATGTAGAAGTGGTAGCATTTACCTGAGTCTGTGAATAGCTTCAGTGACGTCTCCGACTGGCTTCGTAGCGACTCCGTTGCTCTTTCTCAACCTCAGTCTGTACTTTGAAGCGGAGCGCACTGATTTCATAGAAATTGCAGTAGAAATTACAGTAACTCTAGGGTTAGCAGCTCGAAAGCTCTACTCAGCTGGCTGTATTCCAGATCGATCTTCTGTTCGAAACTGATTAGGCCTTCAGGACGGAAACTGTAGCACGAGAGAGGTAACCCTAATCTGGTAGAAGGAGGCGGACTATGGAAGTGGGGAACTCCTCGATGAACGCAATGCTCATGGGATTTCTGGTTGCGTCCTTCAATCGGTTAAGTTTTTCTTAGTTAAACCAGAACTTGCACGTTAATTAACTATAGTCTTGTTGCAGAGGGATGTCTATTAGTTCAAGTAAAACAACCCATTCTGGTAAGAAAGAGGAGTTTGACATCATGTTGTTGTAATTTCTGAATTTTTTTCCCACATAGTACAAGTTTGAGCGATTGCAAGTGCAATTGAAATTAAAATTTTATGACAAACTATGAATTAACTAGGAATTTATAAAGTGTTGAACCCAGAGGAGTCAATATACTACCTTCAAACTAGGAAAATCTAAATCTGAAATGCTAATTTTACTACCAAATGTAGTCCAAAGATTTTCTATTATTGAAGGTCTAAAAACACCATTTTTACAATGAACTACACACTAATAAATCAAAAGTTCTTAATGAGTTCAGTGTTCACTCCATAATTGTCATTGAACCCGAAACTGCCTGATTGACCATATATGGTCAATCGGAAAGTTCAGTCTCACATTGGGATGGTCAGTTAAATTCATATGACTATTATAGAAATTTTGGGGGACAGTTTTTAGGGTTCACTGTTGAGAACTTCCATTTTTCACTAGAAAAGTTTAACATTTGATTTTTTAGAGGTTCTTAAAGCCATGTATGTCCATTTTTGGTAGAGTAAAGCTTGCTAATTTTTCCTCATTATCCCAACTTTGCCAATTTCACTTGACTTGAGATCTACGAAATTGTACTTATCCTTTTTATTCGAAAATTTAATGTGTAAAGTTATGGAGCATTGTGGGGAGGGACATCATACTACAATTAAAAAATGAACACTTCTCTTGTTATAATCTCACAACTCGTTTGCAATGTTTCTCTCAAAATTGGTGAACATACTAATAAGCAAGCTCTTTAAACATCTAGACAGTTAGATTTTTGGAAAAACACAATGTGCTTTATTGGGGTTAACTGTAAGGCCATGCTATTTTTTCATAGTGAAAACACAGTTGAAAAAGCTTGGGCATTTAGGGGTTAAAACATGCGTTGTGGCCCACATCTCACATACTTCATTTCGTAGGCGACAAGAATGTGTCATTTGACCGCAATGGGCTATTTTATCTTAGATGTTGTGATGAAAAAGTGCGAAACACATATGAAATTATAGTCATTAGACAAGAGCGTTATATATAGAAGCCTCTTATTAACTTGATTTACAATTGAACTATATTGGAGGTAAGTTCAGGAAGGGCAAATATTTTCTAGAGATGTGCACTTGTTTCATGAGACTAATGCAAGTGGAATCATGATTTTCAGATTGAAAATGTAATGTCCTGTAATTTCTGAAGTGGTTTGCCCTAAAATTGTGAAAACACCCATACTGTAGACTTCAGAACACTCTTTTGACAACTCATGTCCACCTTCCCTTGTATCAATTAGTACTCACATATCTAACAATGAAGGAGTGGCACAGTACTTTATTAAGAATTAATGGATTTCTCCCAGTCAAGGAATAAGAGAAGTAAACAAATGTAGATGATTTTTTAGGTGAATTTCAGAGCAGTCACAGAGTGTTACATTTACAAAGCTAACGGCTATATTGGCTAGTCTACCTAAAGTGGTTGTTGAAGCAACCTTGGAAGAGGTACTTGCATTTTGGAGTCACAAATTGCGTTTTAGGGAAAGCGGAATAGCTCCCAATAGTTTTTAGGTAATTATGTTGTGAAGAAATATGCAATTTGCATTGAAGTTTCAATTTTAATGCGAAATAAGTAAATATAATTGAATTTCTCTTTGAATTAATTTTAAAATTTCAATAAAGAATGTACTTTGAATTTGTTCCAACCTTCGAGCAAGGCTATGAGAGATGCTTTGAATTGTAAATTGTGCCACTAACCCCCAAAGAGGGGGATAGTGATATGAGTGGAAGATCAGAACATCTGCCAAATTTTTTAAATGAAGTGACCACGTTCTCTAAGGCATTGTCCATGTATAGGAGAATGTGAGGTTTACGTGCATGCCATTTTTTGGAATGTTGAGTCAATTTTAGAATATTCCAAAACTCCTAGATTATTTTCATTTTTAATCCCGAAGTGAATAAGAATGGAGGTGACTATGTCCAATATGTTGTCCAAAGATGCTTGAATAGGTCTTACTACAAGTTTTTGAGGCCTTGGAGACAATTGATCCAAACTATGAACATTTGTTGTACAAAATGTATTGATTGGTTACTAATGTCACTAAATTCCTAATAGGGAGTTAAAGACATTATTGACAAATCACAATTTCTCCCACATCATTTGCATTGAGGTACATAGGGGAGTTCATTGGTTAAATTCTATACATTGCATAGTTTTCATAGTTACATAATTACAATTAAAAATTCAATTTTCAATGAAATAATTTATTTTTTAATTTATTTTAATTATTACAGAAATACATGAGGGTAAATACGTACTAGAGAAGAAATAGATACACGAAATAATGATGATTGAAGTTACATAATTTTATATTTTTACTCTAGGAATAATTTGAAGGTAGTTTACTTCAGGAAAATGTAAATTTTCCCTTTTTCGTAGAGAAATTATAATTCCTCTTGGATTTGATTTATGAAACAAGTGCACAACTTCAAAAATAATGTTGTTCTCTTGAATTTTACAACATAATATTGAAATAGCAAATGGAGGTGGTAATAGGCTTCTGTACCTCGTGTGGGTTTGATTTGGAATTGAGCAATATTAATAAATACTGAGAGCTTCACTTTCGAAATGAATACACACTTTCATAAATTATCTAGCACTCTTGAATTTGACAACAAAATTTTGAAATTGACAATGAAGGTGGTAATAGGCTTGTCTACATACTTTTGAGACAACATGTATGTAAGTAGTACAAAAGAAATCCTGGAGTTCTTTTGAGCAACTTGCAGAGGTAGCTAATTCGTAGGTGGAGAACGGAACATGCTAATTCATGTGAAAGAAGTTCTGATCCAATTTGTACTAATTCCGTACTCCATCCAATTCCTTGCTTTAGACAAATACATTAGTAGAATCATTTTCTTTTTTTAAATGGATGAAATGAACACAATGTTTCCGAACATGAATAATAGTTACTAAAAAGTATAATTTAAGCATAGTACATTGAATATACATCCATTTTGGTTGATAATTTGATGTTTCATGCTTCATAGTTAAATGTATTAATTTAGAAATTTATGTTTCATCAATGAATACAAAGTTGCTAATCTTATAAGAAGCTTACATTGGGAACCATATAAAGTTGATGGTTTTGCTTGTGCGTATTATGAAATTTGTGCAAGTCATTGTGTACACAATGAAATTCATTATGAATTGTATGAAGTCATTGTCCTTGGTACTAACTTTACATACATTGAGCAGGTATCTACATTTTGCGTTGAATACTATGGAAATTGGCTTCTGAATTGCATTGAGCCATATAGAATGTATGTCTGGGAAATCTAAGATACAGGTATGACAACTCCAAATGTATCATATGTTTGTAGGAAATTCACGATATCATTGACGTTTAGGAATTGATATTTTTCATAGGCTACATAAGACTTCTTAAAGTTTGACATTATTATTCCTAAAGTCAATAGTTTTTTCTACAATTATGCAGTTCCAGTCTTTCTGTGAACATAAATAATTCATAGGAAGGTGAATTCAAATAGAATGAATGGAAGTTGTACATGTGGGCAAGAATGTGATGCTTATGGGGAAAAAAATTAATATCAACAATTGCGATTTTATAAATTTTTTTGGAGTATACTTTCGCCTGTTTTTTTAGGTTACATGGGCATAATTTTTGTTGCGAGGCACCATGAAGTAAGGAATGACAAATTCCTTTGAAATTAAACAATGACTCTATCATAATGAACAATTTTGAAAATTCTGGAAGACAATGGAGACTATAGGTATGTACATGTAATCGTTTTTTACACCGCAAGGGACAATGGTATTTGAAGGATTAAAGAACATATTTTTCTTGATCCAATTAAAAAATAAAAATAAAAAACGTCTGTATAAAGAAGATTTCATTTCTATTGAAGACGTAATCACTGTGCTTATACAGAGAAGAACGGTACTATAACAATGCACAATCTTATTTTCCGGCTACGAAAATTTTGTACAATGAGATTTCAAAAAAACGTGACAGTACTAGGAAATTAAGTTTTTCTGTAGTTTTGGTTGCGTTCTTCTGGTCAAAATCTGACAGAAATATGTTGATTTCAACATATTTCTGTCAGATTCTGAAAGAAAGAACACGATTGGAACAACTGAAAACATAAATTTCCTAGTAGTTTGGCCATGCTTTCTTGCCAGTTCAGAGTATCATGAACAGTTGTATGCTTCATTTCCATCCTTTTGTTAGAGATGTTGAGATGTAAGTTATTATTGAGGCTTTCATTGAACAAATGGGTCGCATTGTTAAAGTCTTTGTGTAAAAGTGTAGGAGATTTTTGTTTTGGGATGTGCAAAGGTATTCCGTGGAAGTTCATGGATTCTAAAGTATCAGGATTACGTAATTGAATGAATTTCTGTAGAATTCATGTTGATTTTTGAAAAAGAAAGAAGTTTTTCGTCATATTGTAAAACATCATGAGATGAAGTTTTTGATGCACTTTTTGCTGAAGGGTTTTTGTGAAAATAAGTTGTGTTTGGTTGAAAGTGAATATGTGAAAGTCATTTGTTCTTTTTGAAGTTAATGTGTAGAATTATTTGATTTTTATGAACTAGTGTATGGAAATAGAAGATTGAATCATACTGTTGTAAATGAATATTGATGAAATATCTCTCTAGTTTTGTACTGTTACAACGATCGTTTCAGTTTCATGAAAGATGTAGTGACAATGCTCAACTTCTTCATTGTGTATGGTTGTTGGGAAAAACTGACGTCAATGGATTGCGTAGACGAAGGTACTCGAGAACGTAGTGGAACAGAAGCAATTACAATGTAATACAAACGTACTAAAATGTCATCAGCAGCATTTGGGAGTCCAGTGATTTTGAATACTGAAGGCAGAACAACAATCGCAACGGAACAAAGAAGTGTAGGGGAAAGATTGGCCCGGGTAGTACGCGGAAGACTTTTCCAAGAAGAAGGTCCTCCAGGTCCACGTGTAGTACCAGAGTCTATTCATGGTACGGTGAAACTCCTCGGTGACGACGGATGCGTCGTGGGTGTTGGTGTGGTGGATAATAGTATTACATGTGGACTCGAACTTCACCAAGTGAAATTACGACCTTTTGAATTGGCTGTGAAAGTTATAGAAGCAGTGCATGTCAAGAAGTGGGTTGGTGAGGTGGTTGGGAAGTTTTTAGGTGATTGTGTAGGAAAAATCATACGATGGCGTTGTGATTTAGTGAAATCGCCACTTCCATCAGAGTTGAGAACGACAAGTAGTACTTCAAGAGAAGGGCAGAATTTTTCATTCCATCCTGTGTCTGCAGCGGAGTTTGATTTTTGTGACGAAGATGATGACCTCAGCAATTCTCGATGTACACCACCAACTTTTGGTGAAACTAGTACACGTGCAAGAAGTTCACCTATAATACAAGGCTCTCAAGGTAGCACTGCCAATTATACAACAATGGAAGGACTACCCAGGGATACACCGAGGAGGAAGTATTCAATGACAAACAGGAGGGCACGGGTGAGGAATCCAAGAGAAAGGGGAGAATCAGCTAGTCAGAAAGTGACACTTGAAAGTGTAATGTGTGCAAAGGAAAAAGGAGGTTGTAAGCGGAACTGTTTGGTGTATGTGGATCCGAAATCTATTTTAGATCAACGATATATGGCTTGGGGTCAAAAGTATGAAGAAAGGGCTACATGGATAATGCAAATGCTCAATGCCTTTTACACTCGAACACAGGGGCCTTCCAGAGACAAATATGTCACTAAGTTAGACAGAGTAGTCGTCTGTAATGCATGTTACGCTGTGGCATTGGAGTACTCTCAAAGGCGATTGAAGCAATTGAAGACAGCACATGCAGTGTATGGGAAAGTGGCAGCAGTACATGGAAACACGTGCCAAGGAAATGAAAGTGCAAAGTTCTCTGCAGCAAGAGAGAGCCTTGATATTTTTGTGAAAGAGGCTGGATGTCAACAACCTCATCGATCAGTTCGAAGGAAAATAGACGGTGCAGTGTTGCCGTTGATTCTTTTGCCTATGAATACCACAAAACTAGATGTATTTTAGTATATGAATGAAGAAGTGAAGAAATTGGTGGATGGTTCGGAATTATCAATTAGCTCCTTCCGTCGACTATGGCGAAAGGAATTCCCACATGTGCAGATCCCACCATTTTCTCGGTTTTCAAAGTGCTATCATTGTTGGGAGTACAAGTGTGGAATGGAATCCACAACCAATGCAGTAGCGAAAGTGAAGATCAAAGAGTTGTATGTGATACACATCCGATACCAAATGGAGGAGAGACGAGATTATTGGTTGTTCAAGAGATCAGCCATGATAACTCCAGACATTTTCATGTGTTTAATTGTGGATGGTATGGATCAGAATACCACCATGATACCGAAGATGAGACAGACTGTGAAGAACATCGAATCTCGATTTGTGAAGACTCATCTTTGTGGAGTACTTGTGCACGGGATTGGCTTGTACGCAGACGTGTGGATAGATGCTCACCACAAACATGATAGCAATCAAGTTATAACATCTCTGATGAACGTTATATGCGATGTGAAGCAAAGAAAGGGATCACTGCCATCGACATTGAGGATTCAAGCCGATAACACGACGAGGGAGAACAAGAATGTGTACATGTTTGCAATGTGTGCTGCATTGGTTGGGCTTGGTTTTTTAAAGAAGTGCATCTTTGTTTTCTAATAGTGGGACACACGCATGAAGACATTGATCAGAAGTTCAGTGTCATTTCCAATGTACTGAAGAGGAAAGACATAGATACACTGGACGAGATGTTGGAACTTGTGGAGAAAGGGACGTCATACACGGAAGCGTTTGTGAAAGCTCGACAACTTGAGCATGTTCGTGATTGGAAGGCCTTCATTACGCCTCATTTGCTTCGTGGGGGGGACTCATTGATTGGTATAACATTTCCGCACCACATGAGGTTCTATGTGGAAAATGGTTTGGTCCGTGTGCAACACAAACATTTTTACTCAGATGAATGGGGCCCAGAGAGAGGTCACTTGTGTTTGAATTCTCTACCGAGCGTAGCAGAAAAACCAGACCTTGCTGAAGTGTTTCCAGCAGACAACAGGGAATTGAAGGCGCTTGACGAATTCATAATTTACAAGGAGAAGTTGGCATTAAGAGGCATAAATCGTATGAGAAATGTGGAAGTCGCACAAAAGATAACAGAATTCAAAGATTATTTGGAGGACTTCCCACATTGGAATAGAGGAATATATCGTGAATTACCGTTCTGGCCAAGTGAGGTCATAAACAAAAATGGGGATGGGGATCGTTCGCCAAATCTTGGGGAAGCAGGTACAAATTCAAGTGGACCAATTGATGCAGGAAGAGGTACAACGGAAAGTGTAGACGTTGACTTGATTATGGCAACAATGCCCAATCCAGAGAGGAAGGGGTACTTTGGACCCCGTAGGGAAAGGCCTGCACAAGAAGGATCACGAAGAGTGACAGGTGGGAGGAATAGAGGTGTACGGAATGAAACAGCACCTGCACAAGTTCAAGGTGCAAGCGAAGATATTTTTCCTGCATTCAATCCAGAGAATGACGTTGTCATTGGTCAATTTGTGGCTCTTACTGTGGAGTTGCAAGAAGTCAGAGGAGGAGTTCCTTTTTATATTGGAAAGGTTCTAGAATTTGGTCAAGGAAGGCGTTCCTCGAAGATGAAGGTATTGTGGTACTGGCCAGCTATGAAACGAGGAATACAAGAAGAGGCAGGCAGTAATAGAGTGAGGTACACGAATTGCATGGAAGGTACTTGGGAACCATCTGGAGAGAGGTTTTCTTGGATTGACAAGGAAGCCACAATATATTCATGGGAGCATGTCCCTCGTAGAGGAAGAAGTGGTCATGTTGTAGGTTCAAATGTAACAATGTATGGTGTGCAAACTGAAGGACACATAATAATTCCTCAGGAAGCAAAACCTCATCTTCTAGAGTATATAGCGATGCAAGTGGAGAACTTGGATGATGAACGTTTGCAGAATGATTTGGATATGTATTAGAGTGACATTGTAGTATTCAATGCATTTCAAACACTGTAATTATAGGTATTCAGAAGTAATGAATGTGAAGTGCACAGACAAGTACTCAAGAAGTAGTGCACGTTGAGAAATATGTAAGGTTTTCATGAAGTATATATATTAAGTATGGAGTTTTTTGACATTATTCCACTAGGAAATTTTTTCCTCAAAGAGTAATTGATATTTTCTAAAATCCCCCCCCCCTCCAATATTTTGAAATTGACTATTTTGGATGGTGATCAAGCCAAGTGCAATGTTGCACCCCCCAAGTGCAAAAATGTCTAATTCTGTATTCATTGCCCTATGGCGTAACTTTGGTTAAGGGGCACCAATTGGAATACAAATTATATTTCCATAAAGCTAAAGGATTTTTCTATCCTCAAACTAAATCTAAAAAATAATGAAGAAAATTGAACTCATAGGAACTTACCCAAATACCCATTGTCCCTTCAAGAGACAAATGGTCCTTTATACTTTAAGAGATTTATATAGAACTTTCTACCAATCAAGCTCTATACAAAGTTCAATAGAGTTTCAAATCTCATCCCCTCCTTGTGGAGATATTGCTCCCAAGTGACTCAAATTTGGAACTTGCTTACAAGAAATAAATTAGAACATATTGCATTTCACTTGTACAAAAAAGTGTATTTTTTTTTACAACTAGCCCCACAAATGAATTAATTTGTATATTGTACCCAAGTATAAGGGTCAACAAAAAATAATTAGAAAAGCAAAAATTAAATGTTTTCTAAAATACTCTATACATGGGCCAATAAACAAAATATATCAATGTTGCAAATACTAAATTAAATTATTAGAAATGAACCACCTTTATGTTGAAAATTTCTAAAAATATGACATGCATAGTTAAGTGACATACTAGTAGTACACTATTTACAACACAAGAACAGAACGTGAGGTTGACAAAACCAATAATAAAAAAGAAAGCCTATAAATACTTACAAATAAACAAATTAAATGGACAAGTGAGGAAGATTGTTGATTAGGGTCCTTTATATCCAAGATTCCAAGTTGTCATATGCAAATCTCATAATTCCATGATAGAAAGAAATTAGAGACCTAAACCTTCAATATAAAGAAGGATTTTCCAACTACTCATCATGCATATCTTTTAGTTCTATACTAGTCTGCCTTGTGTCGTTGCCACAATCAAAATAAAAGTAAAAGTAAATTTTCTAATTTTCTAGTCCATAATAATTTTCTAGTCCATAAAAACTTCAAAATTCAATATTTTTTCAACTATGGGTCTAAACACCACAAAACAAAGCCCGTGCATCCTTCCTTACCGAGGGCTTTCCGACGGTACCAAGCATAGGACTAGGGAACACATGATTTGGGAGATTTCAACGTAACAAAGAAAACAAAACAAACAGCCAAACTTAAGGTATGGATAACTAAATTAAGATGCGGATAGTGCTTGGTCACATAATAATTCGCGTAAATATTCCTAGCAATGAGAGCTTTAATATCTTGCAAGTGATTTTGCAAACTAGAGTTCCAATTTCAACCTCCAAATCCATGAGTGCATATATATTCACCAACATTTTCCAACACGCATAACAATATATGATTCCAAGTCCTTGAAGCATGAGTTATGGCCTTGGACAATACTTTCATGGCTAGTGGCACCAACATAGTGGTGTTTTAGGAGATCACTAGCAGTTGGCACTTGCTATGCTACGCATTCATCATTAGAATTTTATAAGAATTTTTATGTATTAGATAGAATGCAGAACAAAAATTTCAATAAATCTTCAAATAAAATGACTAAAATCTTTGCATAATTTTTTTATAAGTAAGCATATATTGGAATGTATAATAGAAATTTATTGAATGATGAATGAAACTTATGCAATGATAAATACTATAAAAGATACACATACATTAGAATGCATTAGAAATTTGACTCCATTGTTACAAAAAATGGCAACCCAAATTGAAGAATTGAAAAGAAACACTTATAAATCTCAAAAACTTTGTGAACAACTTAATTGTTGTGGAATCCAAAATCGGTTCAATTGAATAAATTTCTCAAAATCATTTAGTAGTAGCAATATAAAATTGAAATCATGAAAGCTCAAAGCTCACAAAAGCACAAAATCATAGAAGTGCAAAGAAGTGTAAAGCCAAGAGAAGCAATGGATTTGCTACCTCTATAATATCATCCTATGGATCCTCTTTAATATCACCTTAATTGCAACGACTATATATTTTTATAATATCACCCTTTGTAAAAAGCGATATTATAGAAGTGATTGCCAACTGCTACTCTATTTCTATAATATCACATTGTGTGAAAATACAATTTCTATGTATGCATGATTGAAAATATTTCTACAAAATATTTAAAATAATTATTTTAAAGACTTATTGAAATCATTATCATGCATTCTATTCAAATATACCAAAATTTTACTAATATGTGATACAATGAATGCGTAGCATGGCAAGCATGAGCCCCTAGTATTAATGGTAGCATTTGTGATATTATAGAGGGACTTGTGATTTTAGTAGTATGATGACATAATTATTGAATAACCATTCAAGGTGTCAATCACGGTGTCCTGTTCCAACTTCCACATCAAGGTGTCAATCAAGGGAGTGAGATTGCTTGGCTACACTTGTTGGCTAAAAAATGAATCTAAGTGGTCCAAATATTCTAAAAAAAATTTAGAGCTTTCGTGTGCGTCTTGGCTAATGTCATACTGGTCATGACAAAAATCATTTGGGGTGTAAAAAAAGAGACCATCCAACAAGAATAGTAATCTCTTCTATTAAGACAGCATGTTTGTTTTGTTTGTCACATTGAGATCTCTCGGACCATGCATCCTCTAGTCATGTGCTTAGTACCGAAAGCCCTCAACAAGGAGGGGTGCCCTAGCTTGGTTTTGTGGTGTTCGGACCTACGGTGTGAAAGTTATGCATTTTTTAGTTGTTTTTGGTTCTAAAAAATTAAAAAATTACTTTTACTCATATTTTGGTCACAATCTTGGTACCGCTGAAAAGCCCTCGGCAAGGAAGGGGGCACCAGCTTGGTTTTGTTGCGTTCCAACTCACAATGTGAAAGTTATTGAATTTTGAAGTATTTTTATTATGAACTACAAAATTAAAAAATTACTTTTACTTTTTTTTTATTGTGGCAACAACATAGGGTACACGTATTTGGTATCGTCGGAAAGCCCTCAGTGAGGAGGGGTGCACTGGCTTGCTTTCGTGGCATTTGGAAGTATGACGTGAAAGTTATGCATTTTTGAGTTATTTTTTGTTCTAAAAAATTATAAAATTACTTTTTCTTATATTTTGGTCACAATTTTGGAAGCTCTCGGCGAGGAGGGGTGCACAGGCTTGGTTTCATGGCATTCCAACTCACGGTAAGAAAGTTATGCATTTTTGAGTTATTTTTGTTTTTTTAAAAATTAAAAAATTACTTTTACTTTTGTTTTGATTGTGGCAACGCCACAGGGCACTCTAGTGCATAATTAATGGTCATTGCTACAAAATGATCAACACTGATTATTTCAGGGTGCATGTAGCTTACTACAGAAAAGCAAACAATAGGAGTCCAAGGAAATGACATCCTGAAAGGATGCAACATACTACTGCAAGCTTTTTTGGGCCTCGTGTTCGTACTTGGACCGCTGCAAAGGCGGGAAACCGTCAATGACCATAGAGAGCAAGGATGGAAGCTGATCATCAACTGTGGACGAGTGAATTTGGATCCATGAGCTCCACATTCTTGGTTCCTGAGCAACACAAACTCAATATTTGGGTCTTCAGAATTGCCTCAAACAAGACGAGAGGTTAATTCCATGTTCTTTAGTGATGGACTGGAATCGTTGAGACACAATCTGTTCAGCAATGTACAGCAAATTTCAAATGTGAAGTAGGAAGTATTTGAAGCTAGTGCACAAATTAAAGTCTGCATTTGTGCTTGCCACCACATAGTTAGGAGTGAGGAATCAGAAAACTACCCAGGAAAATCCCAGAACCGGAAACGCTCCGTCAAATTCCCCTGTCTCGCTACTCAGTAAAATCGTGCACACCGGTCTCCTTCGCAGGGACTCCATCACCAGATGATCTTGAGCACTGGAGAAGAAAGACGATGCTTGCTGTATGGCCAATGCAAGGTGCTGTGACCTCGGCCCTTGCGAAAGTCACTCGACCATTTGAGACCCTCTGGCCTCCTCACGGGGGAAAGCGAGACTGGGGAATTTATGCAAATTCCAGGCTACGGGATACGAGAAAAGCTCTGAATACAAATCGCCTGTGTCGAAATCATCATTCTGGATTGGACCTCACAGGGAATTCCACAAAGCCTTTGCCATGGGTGCTCCCCTGCTAATTAACTAACGGACTGGCTCATGAAAACAATGAAGTGTGAGTACGTCTGTGTGGGAATTTGACAATTAAAGCCTTGGATGCTCTCCTGCTGACGGACTGGCTCGTGATCGAAAACAACGAAGTGAGTCTCCTGTTTTGATATACTTAGGCCGTCACACTGTCCCAGAACACCACCAGGGTGGGATCGTCGCTGAGACGGTGAAAACAGAAGCGAACTTCGAAATCCATTCCAAGGAAATTATGACCACGAGCTTCTTAATATATGCTCTTTTTTCTGGTAGAAGAAATGGTCAGAACTAATGAAGCTTTGCACTGTTTGCAGCACACACTGACTCCCACGAGCCAAATCCATACCTCCAATTAACGTAGGCTGTTTGTTTTGTTTGTTTGTTATGTTGAGATCTCTTGGACCGTGTGAACTTCAGTCAGTCATGTTCTTGGTATAGTTGGAAAGCTCTCTACAAGGAAGGGTGCATGGGCTTTGTTTTGTAATGTTTGGATCTACCAAGTGTGTGAAAGTTATTGAATTTCAAAGTTTTTATGAATGAAAAAATGAAAAAATTATTTTTTTTCTTTTACCTATATTTCAACGTTTTGTACATGCAGGGCACACTAGTGATTTTGGAATTAGCAAATAATTTGTCCCCAGCTAGCTGAAATATACTTACATTCACAACATGATGATCACTACAAAAAAACAGTGAATAAATGACTCATCCATAGAGTCATTGTGGACAACAATAGTTATTTTGTAGTCATTTTGCAATCATTTTGCAATCACTGCTGTCCACAATGACTCTACAGACAAGTCATTTATTCACTGTTTTTTTTGTAGTGGATCGATCAAATTGGTGTCTAAGTACCGACTTTGTTTTCGATCATATTTGTGTCGAACCACGACTACTGACCAAGTTTTTGCCACGCTGTCCCAGAACACCATCCTAAGCAGGGTTTTTTTTTTAACAGTACAAGCTTGCATGTACTCACACTAGTGGCACACTTATGGAGGGATTAGTTCAGATAGGCTAAAATCATTTGATAGTAGCGACAAATTGCCAGAAAAAAAACTTGACCTAAGAAGCAATCCACTGACCACAAGTTTCTTAAGCTCATTTTTTTGGAACACATAGGGGTCTCACTTTCTATTCCCAATGCCAAAACTCCATGTGGGTCCCACTTTTTCCCGGGTGTGTTATACATTGGGAACACCAAGGACAAGTGGGACTTGCCGAAAATTTTGACACCAGGAATTGAATATGAGACCCTTGTGAAAAAATGATTGAAAATAATGAAGTTTTGCATTGACTAATTGTAGCATACATTGATTTCTAACTAATGTAAACACGATGATATTGTAGAGCATGGCCTTAAGCTATCCAGAATAGGTCTCTTGGCAGAGTGGGGGGCGAGAAAGGCGAGCTGCTAGCCTTCACACACACCACGCAATGACAAAGTAAGGGCCTCTTTACATGTATTTGTCATCGGGGAACTTTCACAGCGGGTGCTCCAAGGAAAAATAGCCATTGCACTTTCATGTGAACTTAGTGGGTGGAAAAGAAATTCACATGTATTAGATTCTTTCAAGATTGACTAGTCTCCACCAATGAAATTATTCACCAGTATTGGTAAAACTTCAATTTTTTCTTTCTTGTTTGCCAGTTTGCCCACCCTTACCCTAGCAAGGCAATCAATGGAGTCACTTTTGTCTTCTTACTTGAATTAGTAGTAAACTTGTTGACTAGACTCACATGTAAGCTAACCCAAAGCGAGAAGCAACAAATGGAATGGTTCAACTTTGCTAGAATTGTTTAGTGGAATCTCTTCCATTTTTCTAGGTACTAGTACTTTAGGTCTCGCTTTAGGTGAGGTTTGTGTCTAACTTTTTGTTGACAAGGATTAAGCTTAACCCTTTAATGTCAGAGAATTGGCCTACGATTTCTAATACAATATAGTATGCTTTGCAATGAAGTGTTAAATTGAAAGCCTAACAATGCAACAAATTTTCACTAATTGATTTCTATTTGTATCTACAATTTTATACTTATGCCCCACATCCCAATAGTGTCAACACTAATGAAAAGGATTGAGGGACTTTACTCACTCTACAAGTTGTAGATGAGTAAGTGAGTGAACAAGCCATCTATTCAAAATTGTCCAAACAAACTATACTATAGAAATAACAATAAGCTTACTAAATAATTTATGAAAGTAAAAAAGCTAAACAATGAATCCTATTAAGGCCCAAGCATATTGTATTGTATCAAAAATTGTAGGTCATTTTTGGCTTGTTCATGTATTAAAAGATTAACTTAAGATCAATTGCTATTGATGAAGTGCATTGTTGTCTCTTTCCTCATGATGATAGAAACTAATGAGTTTATTTTTTTTCATTTTGGAGGAGGGGCAAGTTATTTCTTCAATACTCATATAATATTTTGGTCATACTTGGTGGTACCTATATGAAAACTAAGTGATATTTGGGCAAAATTTGGCTATTAGAGTATTAGTTTTGGAATACGATAGTAATCTAGCTATTTTGATCCCTAAAATGAAATTTTCCTTTACAAGAAATAACCAATATCTTTTGGTTGTAGCCAATCAACAAAAAATCATATATAAAAAACAAGAATGGTATAACCATGAGGCTCTATTCCAAGTAAATAAGAATGTAGTTAGTATATTGATAGTAGATGGAGGGAAAAATAAACAAAAATAAATAATGGGAAATTTGATAAAGACGATTTCATTTCAAGTGGCAAGTATAGGAATTATTTTAATTACTTTAGTTGATTGTAAGTTGTTGCTAAAAAAACAATGAAAATTTTGAACAATGAAAATTTTGAACAAAAAATATAATTTTTACTATTTGTTTGTAGATTTATGACAAACAAACTACTCCACAATGCATCCAAAAGAGGCTGCACTTCTTGGTTTGCATTAGTCCCCCCTCTCTCTCGAAAAAATCACATGCCATTGATCTTTTAAAAAAAAATTGCTTCCCTTCTAAAATGCTGCCATTTCTCAAAAAATCACAAGTCGTTGATCTTTGTGAGATTTAATCTGAGCTGTCCAAATATGAATCCAGAATATGATACTAAATATGGATATGGATATAAATACTATATTAGAGACGGATATGAATACAGATACGGATACAAGATATGAATTTAGTATTGAATTGTTCTATATTGATTGTCCCTCAATATGGGTTCTCAAGATTACAAATAGGGGGGGAGGGGAAGGAAGAGAGGAAATTAATTAATATTTTGAAACTAGGGGGAAGGGGTTGTTAAAAAAAATTAATTAAATTTTTTTTGGGTGCATTGTGACACAATTTGTCACAATGCATTCAAAAAAGGCAGTAGTTGCCTACTATAAAGGATGAATTCAAACCTTATCTAATTTTCTATACAATGGAGATTTCAATTAATCTTTTAGTACTAACATAATCACATTAAGGTGTACATTTTTAAATATAAAAAGATATTTATATACAAAATGGCATTTCATAATCCTATGTTGTACCACCATTCTCAAGTTCATGGACTTAGTGTATTTTATCAATATTTGATGGAACATTTATAACATTGCCATGCATTTTATATTGACCATAACTATATAACTTTTATATAGGTGCAAAATCTTATTGTGGCAAAATTGATCTCTCTTCTAAAACAATAAGTTGCTTTACAAATGTTGTAATCAAATTTCTATGTGTATTGTTACATACAAAATATGACGAGGTTTTATTTTTCTTAATCACATTTAAACATTGGTTGCAAACATTTAATGACTCAATCATAAGTAAGGTGAAATCACTCTATAATAAATATTTGATTGTTTATTGCACCATAAGTGTTAATACATTACATAGTTTCAAAAATGTTAATCTCTTCACATACCACTTACCTAACACTTATAAATTGGTAAATAATTTATTTCTATTTTAAAATTAATAAAATGGTTTTAAATTTTATTTATGGTAATTTATAATAATTATTTTTGCCTTTTTTTAATTTATTAAATGAATAATGAATAAGATTGCATTTTTTAGAGACTATTTAAGACTTAAATCTTAAATGATTTAAATGAAGATCATTTTAAATTATTTAAAATTTAAATTATTATTAATAGACTATTTAAATCTTAAATTTCATCAACCTAACAACTATACCTTAAATTTGTTTATTGGTTTGTTGTTTGATAAAATGAGATCTAAAAAAACGTAAATCTCCAAGTCATTTTCTTGATATCATTGGAAAACTCTCTGCAAATAGAGATGCATGGACTTTGTTTTGTGGCCTTTGAACCTACAAAGTGTAAGAGTTATGAATTTTTGAAATATTTTTAAATTAAAAATTAAATTATCTATTATTTTTAAAATGTCGTTAGCGTTAAAAACAAGGCCCTTGCACTCCTTCACACATAAAGCTTTCAATTCAAATCATAAACACAATCTCTCACCACAACAAAGCCCTTCCACTACTTAATGCATTAGAATACTCGACCATTTGATTACTTTAGGTTGCTCTCTTTCAGTGCAGGTAGAGATAAGTGAACAATTATGTTACAATTCTCAATGCAGTTGTGGCACATTATAATTGGCTATGAGATTCTCAATATAGCAACCAACCTTTCTTGGATTTCATAGCCAACCTTCCTTAGAAATAACAAAGATTTACATGATCAGTATGGATCAAAGAGCATCTTCAACTCAAAATTAATAGAAATTCTATTTTTTAAAATAGAATTCTGAAAAATTATAATTTCCTCCCAAACACTATTTCTATACACGGAAAATATCCATAGACTTGATAGACCCACGCTTTAGACTTAGGAAGCTGCTTAAGTGGTTGAAAATGGGTCAGTTACCTTAAAAATTTATATTCATTGCATGACCATAACTTCACACACCGTATTTAGAAGTTCTTGATTTTAAAAAATTTAAAATTATTTTTACTTCTATTTTGGTTGTAAAACGGTGCAAAGCACACTCCACTAATGATAATAAATAGTGTTACATTGTGATTAGTGTTACTTGGACTTTTACCCTGGTCAGTGGTCACTATAAACTTTAATTAGATGACATTTAGTGTTGTATTTACTTTTTTTGAACAGTAACTTTTTTGAGCATCTAATAGGTTTCTTGGATTCATACATTTTTCTTTGCATTTTGATGAAATAATTAAGTCACATTAAATATAAACTAATAAAGAATTTATACCCAATAGTTGACAAATAATGTCTATGTTGAAATTCACCGTTGATAAAATTAACCAGATTGTTGACAATTAATGTTATGCTTCATGATTAGTGTTGTCAACAATATTTATCATTAGTATAGTCTTCATTGAATTTTCATTTAAACACATTCAGTTGCAATATAATAAAAAGGCAAGCTCCGATTCTGGAGACTGTTCTGTCGAAAAATGAGCTAATTTCACAGCATTGATTTACCCTCAAAAAATGGAAATGTCGAGGAAAAAGGAGCAAAAAAAAAGCCCACTTTCTAATTAAAGGTATCAAGTGTTTCTTTGGACAGTCTAACAAAGTTTGCGATCTTGTGTTTAGGATACACGGTGATTACTCAAATTCTCAAGACAAGCCAGTGTGTGGCGGACTGGTGCAGCGGGAGATTGTACGTCCACGAAACCTACAAGCTGCATGCATGCATTTGATCGGTCTGCAGTCTCAGCAGATCACCACTTACAATTGAAGTCGAAATTGAAGACAGCAGTTCAAATACGTCGACCATCAGAAAGGAGTCTTCCGCAGAATAACTAGAATCTTTATTGTAAAAAGTCAGCCAAGACTTCAGCAGATCCATGGTCCACTGACACAGTTTCTACACCACCGGTACATAATTATCGGACCCTCCAGCGATTACTGGAATGCTCTAAGCAGCTAGCATTGATAGCAAATCTAACCAACACGCATGGTCTAACAAATTAGTTCAACCCTGTTGCAGTGCCGAAACATTCTGAAGTTATGAGCTTAGCCCCCAGGGACGCGGATTCCTGCACACCGTCCAAAGAATTGAAGCAGTGTGAGCAACAACTGACATACAGACACTGAAAAATTCTCCATCAAGTATCCCTGTAACTGGAAGCTCCAGAGTTTACTTATCGCGCAAAGTCCAACCGTTTAATTGTTCCATTGGGACAAGAGCACAAGTTAGCATTGCATCCCTGCACTGTGATCGAAGTTTCAACAACTGAAGTAGAATTGGCAAGAATACGGTGCTCGAATTTAAGCAGATTAGGACGTACCCTGGCAGACGTATCCTCTGGGAACAGGAAGGCGGCACTTCTGGGGAAGTGACAGAGCAATGCGGACATCCACGCCCTGCGACTTGGCCAGGGGTTGGCTCACAAGGGAGCACAGGCACTGGGCTCCCGCCGTCCCCTGCCCCATCTTGGAGATGTTGCCGCAGCACTGCGGGGTGGGCGCCACTTGCGCATTCTTGCTGGCAGGAAGACACGGCGCCATCTGCAGGATGTCGCACGCGGCTTCCGACGTCACCGCCATCTCCGACGCCACCAGCATCAGTGCGCAAAGAGCTGCTGCAACCTGGAGCTTCATGGTTGTAGCTAGCTCAGAACTAGTTACACCAAACAGCACTTGCACACAAAATCTAACCGAAGACGAAGAAGCAGCAGCTAGATGAATGCCGATGGATGCTGAGAACTCTAGCTTGTGCCTGAAGATGGAATCTGGAGGAAGGTGGCGGAGTCTTTATATCATTTCGGGAGCATTTGAGCAGCGGCTAGCTACTTAATTGATTACGGTTGCTGGGAGACGATGGACAGTGCGCCGCCACTTGTGCTTCAGAAATCGATTTAGAGTAGAACCACTCATCACCAACCACAGCCCCATCAGCAGTCAATAGGGTCTGAAATTGAAGAAAGGGTAGCTCTAGTTTCCAAACATGAGTTCTTGATTTCCGCCCATCAATTCCTCCATTCTTCTCATGACACATCTGCTTGGTATGGAACCCCAAATTAAAGTGAACAAGAAGTAGTCTCTTAAATGAGCGGTTTTGGAGTATTGGAGTAGTCTCCACGTTGGACATGGGTCCAGGTCAACTTTTGCCTTCCAAAATTCATAGTAATTCCAGTTCAAGCAATAAAATCACCAAATTTTGGCAATCCTCTCCTTTCTATCTCTGCACCTGTGCAAAACTGGAAATTTACTGTACTCCACATCTTGTCCACAGTTGCTTATTGAGTCGGTTATGGGTGGTTCTGCCATAACTTAATAATGTAAGGCAACAGTAATTAGTTGTACAATTGAAACTTCAATTCAGCACTGAGTGAGATTATGTTTTCAACTAACTTACTGCATGTCCTGGAGTCGATCACCAGGACACCACGGAAGTCAACAATGAGCAGTTGCGCATTAAGTTAGCTCACTTGCTCACTCAGGGTACGCGAATAAATGCAGCAGAGTTGCCGGCCACGCTAGGCCAGGGTGGAAGATCGAAATTGGATTTCCTTCATACAAATAATTATACGGAAGCTTCGGTCTCCGTTATGCAGGAGTTTTGAATCCGTGGATCGAAAGTTCGAAACCAATTGAAAACATCTTCAATAAAATGGTAACCGGGTTTGAAAATTACTTTTGAATGCGAAACTCCACAAAGTCTGAAATGCAGCACAACTGCAATCATTCATACAGGAGCCTGGAACCCATTTCCGACCACTCCAGCAATTACCCGTGTCTGGAGCTCGGGGTTCTTGAGTAGGGGAATTTTCCCATGAATGGTACCACTTAAAGCAATTCTGCGCATGTTATGGAGCAGTAATAGGCAATGCAAATTTTCTGCCATGTAGAAAGATAGAAATGACAGGCCGCACTGCCAGTTTTTCATGATTTTTTTCCTTCAAATTAGACAACACGGTTACAATGTTTGATCATAAAGGTATTAAAATTGTGAAAATGGTTTGAAGTCTTTCAACCCTCTTTTCTCTTGTCAAATCTAAAACGAACGTCACCGAAAAAATACGAGGTTAACCTTAAATGACCGGTCCTGAACTTCGATGCAATAGAAAAAGTTCCTGCGCCGTTTCATTTGTTTCCAAAAAAAATGTTTGAAACCGTTACTTGGGTGGCCGGCTTGTCGAGTTGCGGTGAAATTGCAGAAATTAATAAGGTTTCAACTACCAGTTGGACTGAACACAAATGCCATGAATGAATGCAACCACTACCCATCATGGAGAACTAACGCCTGAAATGAGCTCCCTGTACGTTGTCAGAGCACAGAATCATGAAGGGACAGACAGGGTGCTCCCATGCAGGCATGTCGCTGAGAGCAATAAATCAAGGTAGGAGGTCCATAAATCGCCCATTTAAGAGCTGAATTTTTGGGAGGTGAAGCTTTTTGATTTTTTTTTTAAAGACAAATGGAAGAAAAACATTTTTGAAATAATTTTCAGTGAATCCTTTTTTCAAAGACAAATAGGAATTATTTGGCGTCTTAAGGTATGTACACACTTGGCGTTTGGTAACAATGGTTCTAAAATCGTAATACCTCTGACAAAGACAGAAAGGTGCAGGTTTCAAGGAAATATTAATTTTGTGTTGGTTTGGCATCGGTTCGTCAGGACCATGGACATCTTAAGTTATCAATCGTTCACACATAGGGTATGAATCCAATAGCCTTCACAGAGGCTACCTTTTCCTCCCCAAAGTCCTCATCCGCACAATTCATCTAAACATTATGGGGAATAAAGCAAGCATCAATACTAATGTTATTTGAACATCTATCTATGGAAAAAAAATGTCAAAATGAAGAAAATGCATCATGACATTTGTGGGAATGGAAGGTGGGGAGATCACTTTTACAATGAAATTAATTTTCTATCTTGAATCTTCAATGGATATAGGATAATGTGAAGATGAGAACTTGACCACAAATTGTCAAAATGTAAGATTTATGTGTGAATTATAATTTTAGACCTCATCTAAGCATAGTAGAATAGAATTTTTCAAAAAGCTTTGAATGAAAAAAGGTGGTAAACACATTTTAAATTCATCTCCAAAAATTTGTTTGTAAATTTGATTCTTCGATCAAAAGTTATGAACAAAATTTCAAAGAGGATGTTTGAAAATATCAAAGAAAATATTCCATGCAACCCCTCTTTGAAATTTATTCATAACTTTTGATTGGAGGGTCAAATTTACAAATGGATTTTTAGAGATGAATTTTCACTTGATTTCAAACTTTTTTATCAAACAAATTTTGAACAAAATTATTCTACTATTCATAAATGAGGTTTGAAATTCTTTTTTGAACTCAATTCCTATTTTTAACTTAACTATGAGTGTGTTTAAGCCCCTACTAATTCTAATTTTACATATCCCATATGGTTTGTATTACCTACTACCACCCAATAAAGAGCTTCTCTGCACGCTTCTCAATTTGTAAAATGATTGGTTCTTGAAGCAAGTGAGGTAGTTCATTGAACTCCTTCAATAGAGTTAAGGTAAACCAACCTATGATAGGTGAACTCCCTAATACAGACATCTATCAAACAACCTATTACAATTTTCCATCAATCTATGTCACGTTGAATTCCCTAATACATACATCTATCAAACAACCCATTACAGTTTTCCATCAATCTATGTCACATTTTTTTTATTAGTGTAAACAAATCTTCATTAGATAGATTAATGACTGAAATCAATGTTTTGTGTAATGGTGATGGAGATGTTAGAGATTGTATTATAAACTTGCACCTTTCTAGTGTAATTCATTACATGAACCACCTTTTTTTATTCTATTCTGTCATGTTCATATTAGGAAATATTATAAGTGCATTAGGTGGTTGATGACCACCATGGGTATAATTATTGATGTCTTTGGAGGTAGTCTAGAGACTATTTTGAGCCACTTGGTTAGTTCACTTAAAAATTTGTAACAAATTCATATTTTATCAAATAAATAAATAAATTTCAACTGCTCTTCCCATTTCTCATGTTTGCTTGTATATGCAAAAAAAAAAATTAAAAAATTTCAAATATGTCAACAAGGCAAACCAGTCAATCTCCTTGTCACATGACTTGTCATATGCTAGTTTACCTTATGTAATTGCCCCAATCTCCTTGCATTATGAAAGACCGTTGTCTGTGTTGAAAAATCTACAAAATTGAGAGATTTGAACTTTTATAACAACAACATGCAATGTCAAAGAATTATGAATTGTCCTTGACTTCTCTATGGTAAATACCGCTCGTAACCCCTTGCCAACTTTGTAGCCATGTAGGCTAGGCAATTTCAAATGAACAAAGGTTTGAACACCTACCAAAAAATTATTGTACCATCACTACAATGAATGCTTGCTAAGGCCAAGTGTAGACATACCTTTATTCAAGTCATTTCATATTTTTTTGAGCTTTGTAGAACTAGTTATGAAATTTTGAAGTTGAAATGTCATAGTTCTCTAAAATTGTCCACCTTTGTACATTTTTGAAGGCTATAAAAAACAACATTTATAAATAGTGTACATTTGAAAAGGTGGGTGATTAAAAAGCTTGAGTGCTTTTAGAACCTCATACCTTAGGTTAGGATACAAGTACTAAAACAAACTCCAACAACTTTTTTTTGAAACAAATGAAATGGAATTTCATTGCAAAAAATAAAATTACATACTTGCTAGCCACAAGTAGCTAGGTAGAGAGCAAGCTACAATAGGGACAAGGGACATATGATGACAAAGGACATAACAGAGACCCAAGACACAAAGAGTGAAAAAATCATTATAGAGATGTGTTGTGAGCCCCCTCATAGCCAATAGCACCACCTTGTAGAAATCATAAATTTTAGCCACTCTTTGCGTGGGCAAGCCCAATGGATAAGGCTCCATGGGCTCTCGAGTAAAGACATATTCATGCTAAATGTGTGTGCTTTCACAAGTGCAAGGATTTGTTTTGTTTTGTAGGAGTAGCTAGTCATAACCCTTCTCTTCAATTGCAGATGGATCACAAGATGGATTTTAGGAGGGATTGGAACTTCGTGGGACAACAAGAAAATAAGTCTAATCTCAACAAGAAAATTATCATAATTGAAGAAAGTAGAGTATTCTCATTACTAAAAGATGCACTGGAGATGGTTGATTTCTTCCTTACCCAAGGGGGACTAAAATTTTCATGGGACAAAAAAAGGCACTAGGATTGCTTTCATTGGCAAGACTTGACAAGGTTTACTCTTTTGTTCAAATAGGGGTTAGTCCATTGCCAACCATGAAGTACTTCATCAAAGGAGGTTCTAATCACTTCGACCACCTTCTCACTTTCTACTCAGTTCAATTATTAGTGTTAGTTCCTAAGACCTCAATATACAAAATGTCCAACAATTTACCTCAAAAAATTGGAAGTAAAGGCAATAGTAGAGAGGATTTGGAAACACCACCTCCGTCTTAGCTTCTTTGGGAAGATTCACTAAGTTCTACTTTCTTTTTTGCATTGAGAAAGCAAAAGACAAGATAGTAGTAGAAACAAACCTCAGGCAATAGTTCGATGCATTGCAACTGATGCTACAATGCAACCGTCATAATTCCTCTCTCCATGAGTAGATTGGCTTTTTGAGTGAGATATTGACTATTCTCAAAAAGCACACTACAAAAGGTAGATAATTAGAGCAAAGTGAAGTAGTTGAAGGTGAGAGATTCATGCATTAAGGAGTTTTTTTGTGCTTTTAAAGAGCACAAGGGCACCTCAAACATCAAGGAATTGGGGTATGAGCATGGTAACTTGAGATCAAACCAAGCCACCTTTAAGGAGATATGCTCCAAGTTCTTTGCCAAGTTGTACAAGGAGTTGCCTCCAACTCAGTTCATGTCGATTTAGTGACCTAGTCTCTCTTATATTTGGGAAACAAAATTTGAATGGCTATGTCTTTATCCTTCAGCAAACTGATCTAGAGGGTGGAGTTTGACCTTGCTCTTCAAGACATTGGCAAAGGAAATCTCCCATCCCAAATGGTGTCATCATCAAATTTTCCAAAATTTACTAGGATATGATTAAGGTGGACTACTTCAATATGATTACTCATGCCATGGCCAACCAACAACTTCCTCTTCGGATCACAAAAGGCCTCATAGCCTTGATTTGTAAAGGACATAATTAAAGCATGTTTACTAGTTGGCGGCCCATCACACTCTTCAATGTTGCCTACAAGCTTTCTACAAAAGCGTTGTAGCTATGCCTCCTACCCATGTTCATGGAGAATATTAACTTTTATCAATCAACATTCCAAACTCCAACTAATTTATAAACAAATCTTCAGCATATCATTATTATTCAATCACTTAAGGGCATCTCCATGGCAACTCAACAAGCAACGCAAACCTAGTGATTGGTTCAACTCGACCATCATGCGCACTCCACAATAAGCACGGTGAAGGTAAAAAAATGGCTAGCTACAACCAAAAATGTTGAATGCTTGACCAAATGTTGAGCTTCATACATGACTCAATATGTATTTTCATTCTCTTTTTCAATTGATTTTGAGGTACCAACACCAACTAGTCCAAAGAATGTGCAAAAGTTTTATATGGTAATAAAGTTTATTTACTATAGTAAAAAAACAAAAACAAAAAAATTTCAACTACAATAAAGTTTCCTTTACTTGTGTAAAAAAAAATAATTCTTTTTCAACTAACTTTGAGTTTGAAGTGAGAAGAGAAGCTCTTTATATGCATATGGGGTAGAACAAACCATGTCAAATAATAAAAATTGGAATTAGAGAGGTCCTAGCATTTAATGAGGAGTTAGGGTGCATAGTTTTTTTTATGATGAAATCCATTGTCCATCATGAATCCTTATAATATATGGCATAATTTGAAGATGAGAGTTTGACCTCTCATTATCAAAACTTGGGAATTTAGTTTGAAGTAGAATTTCATACCTCATTTAAATATAGTAGAATACCGTTTTCTAAAAAATGATATTAAAGAGTAGTTGGAAAATGGAAATAAATTTCATCTCCAAAAATTTGTTTGAAATTTTGATTGTCCAATCAAAAGTTATGGACAAAATTTAGAAAGGGTGTTTGATAATGTCAAAAAAATTCCCTTCCAACCTCTCTTTCAAATTTGTCCATTACTTTTGATCGGAGGATCAAAATCTCAAATGAATTTTTACAAGTGAAATTTGTTTTCATTTATCAATTTTTCTTACCTAAATTTTTATTGAAATAGGATATTCTAACAAGAGTAAATGAGATCTATAATTTTGTTTCAAACACAACTCCTACTTTTGACTTATTAATGAGTGATTGAACTCCTACTAATTCTAATTTACATATCCCACATAAGTTGTTCTATTTCCTAGTACCACTCCACATGTATATAAAGAGCTTTTCTATTTAGTTAGAAACTCAAAGTAAAGTAGGAGCATCCAATGGCATAAATTTTTAGGTAAGGTAATGATTGTAGAATGCAAATGTAGGTAGACTATTGATAACTTATTACTTTAGTCAATAAAAATAAGCTATCTATAGTTTATCTGCATTTAAGAACTAAAATGACTATCGTGTGTAGAAAGCCACGCCATTGGGTGCTCCTACCTTAATCCCTAAAGTCCCAAGGCCTTTTTTCTCTCAAAAACCATTCAAAACTGCCATTTCTATTGCAAGGTGCAAAACTTTTAAAATTTTCCTTTTCTTTGCATATCTAATTGTAAGATCTTGTACTAGAATAGTATAAGAATGTGCAGTAGAAATTTCAAAAACTTTAACCACATAAATTGTAAGATATTTGTGTTTAAAGTGAAGAAAACAAGTTATTTGCACATTCCTTGATAACATTTTTGGGTTTTGAATCTTCTTAATTAAATTTTTTGGCACTACTAAGTTTGAAATTAAAATTTTTTATTTTGAAGATTTGAGTTGAGAATTAGAGAAAAAAATTCAAAAAAACACGCTTGATTTTCATTCCTTAAAAAATTGTTGAGTAAAAGTAGGTCCAAGATTGAATGAAATACTAAATCATTAATAGCTCTAAGATGGAATTGAAACATCATAATCCCAATGGTGAGATTGTTCTTGAAAACAAACTTAACACTATTTAACAATTTTTTTGAAAAATTGTAAAAATTGCATTAAAAAATGAATCCTAAAAGTTATTTTTTCAAGAAGTTGCTTAGATTGCCCGAAAAACAAGATTGTTCATAACTTTCACATCACTTATCCAAATGGAATGAATCAAAGCTTCACATGTTGAAAAATAAGATCTATAAGAAAAAAAATTAAATATTTTTTCCAAGTTTTTGTGGATTTCTTTTTTTACCCAATGAACTAAAAATTATGTTTAAAATGATATAATTTTTGTTCCTGGGCACCCATTGAAATAAAAATTATATTCCCAGAAAACTAATGTCATATCTATCTTCAAAGAAAGTTTCAAAAAATCTTGTCAAAAATTGAGGTCAAATGAGCTTGCTTGAAACTCCAAGTGTCCCCTCGGGGGACACTTGAGACTTTAGGGGTTAAGTGAGAGATGATTTTGAAGAAATGTGAGATGGTTGTTGGATTCAGTTTCCTGAATGAATTGAAAGCTAAATATTTTGTAGTTTGATTTTTAAGCAAGGAAGCTTGCCTCTCATTGCATATCTCCAGTTGGCATCTCTTCTTGGCACATCCATTGTGGGGCACAGGAAGAGAAGTGAGAGCATCCCCACAACAACACATTGAAGCAACATTGTAAAGGTTCTACACCATTGATCTTCTAATTATGAGGGATGTCCTCCATTGATTTGGTTCACAATGTTGCTTTAGCATGTTGTTGTAGGGATGCTCTGAGGCCATGGCCTCCAAAACCACACGCCAAACCAACATTTGGCGCCCCTTATTGGTGAGTCTGCCATAGGGAACAAGGCTTTTTTTGGGCTTTCTGGTGCTAGATTACAACAGAAAAAAAAATCTGGCTAAAAAGGGTTATAAAAAATGCCAAAATAATTGGATGAAATTGCCAGACAACTTTGAAATTAAAAAAAATATTGAATGAAATCGCCTAATTGTGGATGAAAACCATACTATACATCCAATAAGTGGATGAATGTTGCAATTTGGAGCACCACTATAACATTTTATATCGCCACTATGGCACTTCTTAGAAAATGAAAAAAAAAGAAGCCCTGGTGGGGATGCCCTGAACTCAAGCTGTGAAGAGATATTCAAGAACTAAGGTAGGTACACCCAAATGTGCCACTGACCTTAAACCGCCATCTATACCATACGTACATCTCCAAAACTAGTTCTGTACCTATGTGGAAGAAATGCTTTCAGAACCAAACTTTGTTCCTTAATAACTTTTGCATACAGTATCCAAATGCCACGTTCTCTGGTGCGTTGGAACCTCCTTTCACTTGCCAACAAGAACATATGAAATTTTTACCAATCCAATATTAGGAAATAGGCTCAGTAGCAATTAGTGGCGGTTTTAGGTGTACCCACCTTAAGTGAAGCCACGGCCCTCACTGAGCTGCGCCTGCAGCTCTGATCCTTGTCTCGTCGTCCGCTTGGGTTGGGTGGTTGTTTTTGTTTTTGTTCTGGTCCTTCCCTGCCAGGCCCTGGCAGGCTTGTATTTTTTTTCCTTGGCAATGAAATTCTGTTTCATTTGTTCACATAGATACCATTGATAGAGGAAACAGTAAACAGACACCAGTGAGGGGAGCAAGTCCCCGGCGGAGCATTTTTGTTTTGAACAATTGCTTTCGATCCACGGATTCGCCTGCATGACAGAGACGTCCTAAGCTTAGGTACGGAGTATAATTATATATTTGTACGTAATCCAATCTCGATCTTCCCCGAAGCCTACCGTGTAACTCTGCGCGCATTTATCCATGCACTGTGAGTAAACGAGGGAATTAATGCGCGCCTGCTCATTGTTGACTTCCGTGGCGTCCTGGTGACTCCAGTGTAGTAGTTGAAAACATAATCTCACCGATTTCTGAATTGAAGTTTCCATTGTACAGCTCACTGGTGCATTGCATTATTAGATCGATTTCTGAAGCACAAGTGGCGGCGCACGGTCCACAGACACGTACAGTCCTCCTAGCAACCGTAATCAATTAAGTAGCCAGCCGCTGCTCAAATGCTCCCGAAGTTATATAACATAAAACCTCCGCCACCAAGTCACATTCAGGCACAAGCTAGAGTTCTCAGCATTCATCGGCATTTATCTAGCTTCTTCTTCCTCCTCGGTTAGATTTTGTGTGCAAGTGCTGTTTGGTGTAACTAGTTCTGAGCTAGCTACAACCATGAAGCTCCAGGTTGCAGCAGCTCTTGGCGCACTGATGCTGGTGGCGTCGGAGATGGCGGTGACGTCGGAAGCCGCGTGCGACATCCTGCAGATGGCGCCGTGTCTTCCTGCCAGTAAGAATGCGCAAGTAGCGCCCACCCCGCAGTGCTGCGGTAACATCTCCAAGATGGGGCAGGGGACGGCGGGAGCCCAGTGCCTGTGCTCTCTTTTGAGCCAACCTCTGGCCAAGTCGCAGGGCGTGGATGTCCGCATTGCTCTGGCACTTCCCCAGAAGTGCCGCCTTCCTGTCCCCAGAGGATACGTCTGCCAGGGTACGTCCTAATCTGCTTAAATTCGAGCACCATATTCTTGCCAATTCTATTCCAGTTGTTAAACGTCGATCACAGTGCAGGGATGCAATGCTAACTTGTGCTCTTGTCCCAATGGAACAATTAAACGGTTGGACTTTGCGCGATAAGTAAACTCTGGAGCTTCCAGTTACAGGTATTCTTGATGGAGAACTCTTCAGTGTCTGTATGTCAGTTGTTGCTCACACTGCTTCAATTCTTTGGACGCTGTGCAGGAATCCGCGTCCCTGGGGGCTAAGCGCTTAACTTCAGAATGTTTCGGCACTGCAACAGGGTTTAGCTAGTTTGTTAGACCATGTGTTAGATTTGCTATCAATGCTAGCTGCTTAGAGCATTCCAGTAATCGCTGGAGGGTCCGATAATTATGTACCGGTGGTGTAGAAACTGTGTCAGTGGACCATGGATCTGCTGAAGTCTTGACCGACTTTTTACAATAAAGATTCTAGCTAGTTATTCTGCGGAAGACTCCTTTCTGATGGTCGACGTATGTGGGCTTCTCTCTTTAAATTTCGACTTCAATTATAAGTGGTGATCAGCTGAGACTGCAGACCGACCAAATGCATGCATGCAGCTTGTAGGTTTCGTGGACGTACAATCTCCCGCTGCACCAGTCCGCCACACACTGGCTTGTTTTGAGTGCTCTCTATGTATTCCTGTATCCCAAGACTGCAGACTTTTGTTAGACTGTCCAAAGAAACACTTGACGTCTTCAGAAAGTGGGCTTTTTTTTGTACCTTTCCACGACATTTCTATTATTGAGCATATTTCTGTGCTGCAAAAATTAGTTCAGTTACATGACCGTAAAATCAGCTCCGTTTCGGGAGCTTGTCCTTTCTTTTACTTAATTTCATGTTTACTTCTTGAGCAGATGGACTACCATGTAATACTTCATTTTGGAACCGGATGTTTTCAACTCAAAATTGAATAAGAATGTGAGGTGAATGTACATCTAGTTAAATGTATCACCTCAAACCACATTCAATAGTTTGTAATAGAATCTTTGCACCTTGACTATGTTCTATCAATGGCAAGCACGCACTGAACTAAAATGCGAAAGAGAAGCATTCTCTCCAGCAATATCTGTTCCTTGACTCGCGATTGTCCTTACTCGTCCTTATCCTCGCAAACACGGTTGTCTTGTGAGCGCAGAATCATCAATCTCCACTGGAATCATGGCACAATTGATTCAAGATGTATGCTGTCATGATATCAATCTTCTTTCCACAGAACAGGGAATAGAGCCTCCATGGTTCTCAACATCGCTATGTGTTGGTAAGCAAATTCATTGATGGGCGTAGGGCTGCATCTGAAGTGTGCCATGACACCGGCCTGGAGAAAATTGTATTACAGGTTCTATAATTTTCCATGAGTGCTCAAATATGGGCGTCAAGCAATGGATCATCCGGGGGAGATAAGCCAGACTGGAATCTTGTTGTCAAGTTGTCTTCACGAGATCGGCTCCAAGGCGGTGCACTCGTAATTGACACGTTACGTCTTGAAGCAGAGCGGCAAATTGAGTACCCACGCAGTTGTGACGCCTGCAGCTCCCTCCTCCTTGCAAACGAGCTGGATCACTGGAGTTTTGCAAGCAAGGTTTGGAGCCTCTGCTAGTGTTAATGTCGCGACGGCGGCAACGTTGAGGTCGACGTGCAGCTGGTGCAGGATCAGGTGATCGGAAGATGATATTCACACAAGTTGAATCTCTTTGTCTCCTCTCACTTAAATCACTCGTGCCACTCGTGTCACTCCCATTGCATAGTTGTTGCTGCCTTTCACAAGGATGCTGCACTTTATTGTGTGGCGTATCCGAGCAAGTCCACACCTTCTGCTGTGGCCTCAAGAGAGCTCTCTGTTGTGGCCGTCCAAATTGATTCGCTCCATGGACAGTCATTGGCCGACATGGCCTCTGAGGTGGAACTGGAGCATTGGGATACCCATTGCTCCATCGTAATTTTCCAGGAGCAGGCGTGTGGTGGCGGATGTGAGCATTGGAGTCAACGCATGGCGTTGTGTTCGGGCGGAGAGGTTTGAGTGGAATGCTATAGCCACCATAGAGACGAGCTCCACCAGGTGAAACCTGGTGCATGAGTCGGAAGAGCTGATTGCGCGCTTTCGTCAAGTCATGCGTCAATGTGGAGATCACTTCACAGACTTCTCCCCCTGAAGATCCCTGCTCTCGTGACCTTTTGGATAAGTAACTTCGCATTCAGTTAGTCGCAGTTGGTATGCACGAGCATGGGCGTTTGATACTGTAAACCAGTCTTCCCTTCAACTTCAGCCTTCCCAAATCCACATAGCCACAACCTACTCACAATCGTGCGACAGCAGATGCCAAAATACTAACGTAAGCAACGCTCCTCCCTAATAATGACCCCGCTCTTGAGTCCTTGGCAGCAACCTGCAAAATCAAAACCACTCGGTCAAATTAATCTGAGCGCCCTAGTCTCCGCCACATTATCATTTGGCTGCGCATGACGGCGGTTGCATAAACCGACATTTGAGCAATTTGCATGTAATTGAAGAAGATTTCCCCCATCGATCATGTCTATTGCACAAACTCAAAAAATACCCATCACGAGAATCAGAAAGTTAAAACGGTTCAAATTAGGTCTACAGAAATGCAGTGGCGCTCACATCGACATTGAACAGGCACTAACGTCGACAATTCCAACAACGGCGACACACAGAGTATGTCATTCTCCAGCAACGTACACCCAAAACAATCAATGTATTCCTTGGACACTAATCAAGAAACCTCACAGCGAATTAGGGATCCAAACACTCCGCTCAAGAAATCAGTATCCACTCTCTTCACCTCATTGGAAAAAAGAACTAAAAAGAAACTGGAATTATGGCGAGCAAGCGGACATCTCAATCCAACAGTTGCACCAAATATGAATCTTAAGCTTTCATGTTCATGTTGCTGCAACAGGACCTTTGTAATGGAGGGTCGCGGACGTCACTCATGGATTCGGAGAATGCACGCGGCTCTCGAAAGTTAGTTATGCCGATTTGAAAAGTTGATGGGATGGCGACTTAGGGAAACTTTCCGTGAGAAGATTTATAGGATAATAGGAGTCAATCCATCTTCCAAGGTAGAGAGAAATAACTTCAAGTCTCAAAGAAATAACTTCAAGTTACACCAAGATTCTTGCAAGTTACATGTAGGGGAATGCACTTTGAATATGGTGATTGTGCCAAGAGACGATGCTTAAAGATTTATTCATGAATTTTTTAGCTATGGTTTTCAAAACATTCTTAGAAATTTTATCTCCTTCTAAATGAAGCACATAGGACATTGAAGTGATCCTACAAAGTAGGCCTTGTAAGGTGAATTTATATTTTGGAAAAACATAGATTTAAACCAAAAGAAGTAAAGAGCATAAATTTTAAGTGGCATAGAATAGGAGACAATTTTCTTACAATCATCTTATAGAATACAAAATTCACCGTAAAGGACACATTTTATATGACCATTTTAACATCCTACATGAAAAGCTAGTAAGAGCCAGTTGCCATTGCAACCCCTAGACCTCCAACAACTAGAGGGGGGATAGAACTTCTACTTGCACTACTTGGACCTCCAACATTTACAAGGTGACCATGTAGCAATGATCCTTCTGCCATTAGGCAATGCTCTTTTTGATACAAGCAACATTTTGTTAAAAAGGGACTCCAATCAACCCTCCAAACCCTCTAAACCTATATTTCCATTTTATATGGATTGGAGGCTAGAAGACTGGCCAATTGAGCAATAGATGGATTTTTTTTACAATAGAACCTACTTGAAGAGTCCAGAACTAAACCTCCAATGGATAATGGCAATTAGCTCTAAGGAGACTACCACAAATGAATGAAAGCAATGCAGGAACCAATGAATGGGAGTTTAGGAGTAAAGATGAGAATGACAACCTTTAGCAACTAGAAATGTTATTAGCCTTTAAAAGCCTAAGGACTTTTGGGGTTCAAGAACATCATTGCTTTTGAAGTATTATAGATTTAAATGTCACTAAGGTATAGAAATGTCAATCGTATAATTGATTCATTGTATTTGCAAAATGGCTTTAAAATAGCAAGAAAAAACGCATTTGAGGTTAGATCTCCTACTAAAGTGCTCCTCAGTCACTCATAACTTCTTGGATTGTGTAATGAAATTTTAGCCACATTTGGTCCCCTGCACATTTAGGGGTTAACTGCAAATGGTAATTAATGCAGTACACAATAGTAGGTTTAAATTTTATTGAGTAGCTACTTCTATCAGTGGAGGTTTCATCATTGAAAGAAACTCGTATTCTCAAATGCTTCGTCCGACATTATAAAAAAGAAATCTTCGTCCAACATAGTAGCAAGAATATTACTATCAGTCAATATAAGCAAAACACATATTGCATATATGTTACATCGAATAAATGGGGAACTTTCAAAGAGGTCGCTAATATGTTCCTCACCATATGATGCCAACTCATAGTGAATATCCTCAGGGAAGAGGATAGAATAAAGGAGGAAATTTCATAAATTTGGTAAAACGCTAACCAAGGGATCAGAGAGAAGAATCATGGAAATCAATTTGGTAAAACGCAAACTACGGAGAAGGAATCGCGCTGTCTGATACATTGACGCCTCACTGAATGTTCTGGAGATTTCAGTCCAAGACCCCAGCGGACTTGAACTGTACCCTCCTTCAGTTCCGAGTATTTTTTTATCAGCTTTCGTCACGTTCCGTATCTATATCATTCAGTGCGCTCCCCCCGACTCCCGGCGGATTCCTGTGATTCTCCTGATGGATAATTGCTTGGTGTTGGACACTTTCATTTTACGTATTGCTTTACGGAACGACCCAAAAATGAGAGACCACAACTCAAAACATCAGGTGTGCACTCCGAGAGTCCGGAGAAAACGCACCTCAGCCAGGCATAAGAGAGCCGGACAAGCAGTCACTTATTGCCGGTACTGCCGATGCAATCTAAGACAGCTGTCTTTTGACAAAGAGAAAGGGAGTAAGTAGTGAACACAGGAATATTAAAGGAATTAAATCAAAGAAAAGTGGGATGCCCGGGTAATGAAAGATAACTGCCCATTGATCAGCAAAACCCCTTGCATATGCCGGACTCAATTTCAACCATAATCGGACAGAGAGGCTGTTGATCCTGTGTGCAAAAATCTAAATTGACGCAACAGATAATCTTTCCACTGCACTTTCAGAAGATTACAGGATTAACACCCCTGCTGTTCATGGCCGTTCTAAATCTAGCCAGCACACTCTCCGAAAAAAACTTAGGCAGCTACAGCCTCCTGAATTGGATACTCAAAAGTGACTTCCTTTCCAGTCAGCTTCTTATATACTCCCGCATAAGTCTCCAACTTGTATTCCGTGCTGTTACGTTCCTTAGGGTCCAAATAAACACGCATGATGCGAGACCCATCCAAACGATAGCGCACCCTCTTGCCTACAATCTCTGAGGGGTAGACCAAGTCCTCGAGGATAGCCTCGTGGACTGAGGTCAAAGTCCTGCTCCTCGGCCTGTTAACTGCTGAGCCCTTCTTCGGGGGTCTCATGATGCGCCTGGTGGAGATAACAACAACATCCTACAAAAGCAAAACGAATGCAAAATCAGGATCATTCTGAAAGCCCTAAATCTGCATTGGGCACATGATAGGACGATCCAACACAAAACTCCTAAAGCTCCATACCGAACATAAAAACCTAATCCTTGGAAAATGCAATCTCATCACCTCTTATTCAGTCATCAAACTTCGGAGCCCTATACCCTAATTGCCCTTCCTCTACATAATCAGATGTCAATCCTAAGCAATCCAAAACTACGAAATTCAATGCAAACAAGAGCCAAAGCAAGGTACGACAAACACAAGACCAATACTATAATTACCACACCCTAAACTCACTCAAAGACTTGAAATTACTGATAGCTGAAGAGAAAATGGCGGCAGAAACCCTAATTAGGTCGAGCCCTAGGTCACTGAGATTGCTTCAACAACATAGAACACCATTGCACAGGAACAGCACTACAACGCAAACATCGAAATCAATCACACAAAAGAGAAGAAACCTAGGACCAACAAACACACACACACCTTGCCGCTGAACTTCTTCTCGAGCTCCCTGACGAGGCGCGCGTGGATTTTCTGGAAGGCCTTTCGCAGGCGGTACGGCACATGGATGATGACGGCCTTGCGGTTGCCGGAGACGTCAACTTCCTTGGCGGAGTTGATGAAGAGGTCCCGGAGCTCACTCTTGAGCTCCGTGTTGGTAGACTCCAGGTCGAAGAACGCCTGGGCGACGGACTCCTCGAACTCATCGGGCTCCTGCCCTTTCTCCTTCTGGATCTTCCTGCGCGCGGTGAAGGACATGGTGGCTGCAAAGGGTTGGAGCCTCAGGGGAGGATTTAATGTGTGCACCGGAGCCACTGCCGGGAGAGCAAGGGGCGCGAGTGAAAGAGAGGTTTCTATGGAGGCGCTAGGGTGGCTTTGTTTCGACGATGAGCATGACGGAGAAAGGAACAACACCCCGCCGCTGACTCGCGGTTACGGTCGCGTCCGTCTCGGAGTTAGGGTTTCGTCTGCAATACTTCGTCCGTCGGGGTCGGAGTTTCGTTGGCCAACTCCAAAAATAAATGGAAAATACCGAGCTTTGTAGTGTTTGTTTTAGAAATAATGAAAATTCAATAGCAATTTTTTGTTGAAGGAAGTGGACATAATGGACTCATGCCATGGCAACTACAATTTGGACATTGAAATTTTGAGGACTATTATCACCTCTTTGTTTTTTCACCTAAGGGGAGTTGAATGATATTTAAACATTTTGGAGTTATGTATTCTCAAAATTTACAAAAATTATACTCCTTTGGAAAAATACAAAACTATTTTCTACTATCTTAATTGCTAATTGTACATGCTTGAATGAAAAATTGATCTTCTCTTATACATTTAGGAAATCAAATTAGAAATTGTAAAGACAATAGGATTGGTTATCTTATTGTATAATATATAGAAGAATTCCAATCCAATTGGGTTGTTACTAAAGAGTCCATTTGTTCAAGATCCCTATACCAAAGTCAACAAGACTAAAGAAAAACTACACAATAATCTTAGTTCTTTATAATAGCATTTTTTATATTAGTTAAATCTCCTTTGATAGTTTGGAAAAGAAAAAAAAGCAATAAATACATAGTCCAACCAAAATATTACCTTTGGTATGGCAAAAAATACATTTTTGTTTTTGTTTTGCAATTCCTATAATTGCTAACATGTAGCTTCAAAATATTACATTGACAACATCAATGATGAGACTGATCTTATTGTTGTACATTAGGATACTTACTATTGGTTGGAAGTTAAAATAGCAAGTAGTATAGGTGATTTACTTTCCAAATCTTGAACATAGTGTATTGCTTGAATGAATTTTTGATAAACCATTAAAGATACTCAAAGCATAGCTTTCAAGTGTTGACGAGTTTTTTTTTAAGATTCACATAATAAATAGATGATTATTGTTTAAAAGTCAAGAAGTAAACCTTGAGATTAGGCAAGATATCTAACGGATTCAATTACTTTGACATCTAATAACTTTTTGTATATTGAACTTGAATGTTGTTGTTGGACTTTACGTATTTTCATTTGTAATTCTTCTATATGTAATTAAATAATGAAAGCTCTACAATATACAATAATAATTGTTTGGTTATAGGTTATACTACTTTATTAAAAAGAAAAACACAAATTTATGAGTCTTCATCCCACCTTCTAGAGGATTTCAAAATACCAAGATTTTTATAGTTCATATATTTTATATTAATTATTATTGGATTTTCTAAATAACATTTTATTTATATAGTAAACTACATTAATTAGTGACAAATTCAAGTTAAACCTATAATATTCATTTCAAAATGTAAAATATGAAAGGTGTCAACTTGGAATACAAAAATACTTGTAATATTAGGAAAACTACTAATAAAATCTTTATAGTTATTGTATGCAATATTTATTGATTCATAACAAAATGTATTAGAGTCCTCATATATAATCAACCCATATAAATAATGTGAATCTTAAAAGAGACTGCTTGACTTCATACACTTGACTTTATATTCAAAATTAGGGACACACCAAACTTGCTAAGAAAGACAATGAAATGCAAGATCAAGCAACTACAAAATAAGATATGTGAGGGTCTAGATTCAACAAAGAAATGCCCAGAAACAAAATTCCCACGACAAAATTTGAAAGGTCCACATCACCTATTCCACGACAACATGTAGCACTTTCTTTTTACAAAAACAACCTAATTTATTCCAAATTTGACCCTTACATACAATAATACTCCATCTTTTTTACATTTATCTACCTTGATGTATTCCACAATGACATGTAGAATTTTTTTTTTAAAAATGACTTAATTTATGCCGAATCTGACCCTCACATACAATACTCCAACTTTTTTTACATTCATCCGCCTCGATGAAAAATTGGGAGTTTCTGCCTCTTGAGTCCAGACTGAATGAGCTCCAGCCTGCCAATTCTGATCGTCTCTTCCGATTTTTCTAAACTTGCCCAAACTGGATGGCGATGTCGTCAACACGACACCTTCAGCTGCTGCGACCAGCATGTGCTTGAAGGTGCTGGTAATCGCAACCTCCCCATTGCAACTGGATTCGTTATTGCAATAGGATAAGGATCCCGAATGCGAGCATCGATCACAGCCGTCAAGCAGAGACTGAAAAGCCCCGACATATCCGTCTTTCAACAAGTGTCAACAGATGCTGGAATAGACCTGTGAGGAGCATCGGAATGCAACCCTGACAGAACAAAAGCGCCCAATCGCGGCAACAATGCTCGCGATGCAAATCCGTAATGCTCAACGATCGGTTCAATCCATTCTTTTGGTCATTTGTGCTGGGAAATCCGAGAGAAGAGTTGACACAATGAAGGATTCAAGCAGTTTAGGATTGAAACTGTGAAGGATTGAAACAGGGGAGGATTAGCACATTGAAGGATTGATTGAGTGAAGAATTGACACAGGTAAGGATTGAAACAATTTAGGACTGAGACTGTTTAGGATTGAAACAGGGAAGGTCAAGGGAAGTGAAGGATTGATACCGTTAAGGATTTGGTACGGCGAAGGATTGATAGAATTGTGAGCTATGGCGATGGCCGTGTCCTCCGCGCCTCTCGCGTTCGCTGTCTTCCAGAAACGGCATTTGTCTATCGTCTCCTCTGCCCGTGTTTCCCCGGATTTATCAGTCCGCGGTGGCTCCACGCACATGCGGCGCCTTTGTCGTTGCGCAGCGGCGTCGGAGGATGGCGAGGCGTCCACGAGTGGTGCCGGGAATGTGAGCGAGCGCACCACTGTGCGGGAGACAGGGGGTGTTGACGAGAGGACTACTACAGATGAGAGTAGTATTCCAGATGCCAGACCGCGGAAGAGAGTGGAAGCCCCTCGCACTGCGGATTCCACCGACTGGATCTCGTCCAACTTGACGCGACGGTTCGGACTCGGGGCAGGGTTGGCGTGGGTGGGAGTGCTCGCGTTCGGAGTGGTGTCGGAGCAGATCAAGACGCGGACGGAAGTGTTTCGCGAGGAGCAAGGGACCAGGTGTGCGCTTTGGAAGTTTTTCTACCACTACTGTAGTTGCCAATTTCCTCCGACCTAATTTCGGAATTACTATCTTGACAACTTCTTTGCGTTCTCTTAGTTCACAGTATTCGAATGTCAAATTCTAGGCTGCAGCTACTCCATTAGTGCGTTTTCCGGGATGCTATGGGAGGCATTTGAACATACCCTAACCAAGTTACTTCAGGTCGATGTTGTCTGGAATTCACCTTCTCCAGGCACTGAAAGCTTTATTTAGGATTTGGGGTTTGAATTTTAACGAGATACGGAACAAGCATTCTGAAAGGCAGTTACCCGAGCTAGACGAACTTTAGCTGAAAATCGGCAGCTTCAAAGCGTACTTTAAGCTCAATCGGTATCACAGAGTCTTGATTTATCACTGATACCTGAACCTTGTACAGCGACTTGAGTTAGACGAACCTAGCTGAAAATCGGCAGCTTCAAAGCTTACTCCAAGCTGAACTGGTATCACAAAGTCTTGATTTATCACTAACATCTGAACCTTGTGCAGAGACGTGGAAGGCTCAAAAGAAGTGACTCTCCCTAACGGAATTCGCTACACAGAGCTTCGAAAAGGAGGAGGCTCTCTTCCCCAACGTGGCGACTTGGTGGTGATCAACCTCACAGGACGAGTGGCAGCCACGGGAGACGTTTTCATTGACACAACTGCCCCAGGCAAACGACCGGTGGCTTTCATCTTCGGCGCCCGACCTTACACCGGCGGGATGTGTGATGGTGTGGAGTACGTGGTGAGCTCCACTCGAGTCGGTGGAAAGAGGCGATTCACGGTTCCAGCGGCGCAGGCATTTGGGGAGACGGGGACGACGTTTCCCACGGGAGTCGAAATTCCAGGGAATGCAACGTTGGAGTATGTGGTGGAGGTTCTGAAAGCTTCGATTGCTCCCTCGTAACGGAACGAAGTTTTAAAAGGGGTGGAGTTTGGAATTAGGGTGAATTAGGATTTATGATACTTTGATTTGTGTGATACGAAGACCAAAATTGTATGGGGAATCGCATTGGAATCCAATAATGTCGTCAATCAGAATGTGACATATTCTAGAGTTGAGCTGAATTGGTTACACTATCTCAGTGTTGCACCTGTGCTGGATTGGGAACCGACAGGATGCTGACCTGAGATTCTCGAGGATGCCGTTCGATGTGTCCTGTACGCGATGTTTTGCGTTAGCGAACATGATAATTGATTTCTGTGTGCATTTCAGATCTGTGTGCATTTTGTACCTGCAGGTTTCTGCGGCCATTATTCCATGTGCCGGCAAAGTCGGCAATTCTTTCGCCAACTTTTACGTGTAAGTGTGCCATCAATGAAAGAAAAAAAATTGGTCGCATGATTTTATGAAGGTGCTCATGTTTCACGGAGTTTCTACTGATGGAACGCTTGACCGAGTTTGTAATTGACTTGGATTCGTTGTAGGATGTCACCATTATTTTGCGATCCTGGCTGGTACCGAAGTTTGCAATTTGCGGTTCAGCTCCACATGGGCAAGAGCTTTCGTTGCGGTGTATCATACGCCCAACTTGATGATATTTAAGCTTTAGAGATGCCTGGGCTAATACCCACTTTTCGGAATCGATCCTTTTCTAATCCTTTTATAAAGACTGGATTACTCTCGGAAAATTTAGTGAATCTCCTTCCAAACCAGTAGCACGCTCTACACTGAGCACAAAAATATGACCATTACAGTATATCGCAGGGGTCGAATCTTATTGACCACTGTCTCAGTGGTCGAATGACAAAAATTTGACAAAAATTTGACAAAATCTGACAAAATTTGACGTGATTACTGGCAAACTCAAGGAAAATGCCACCCAAGTGGTTTTGTAATTTCTGACAGTGATGTAATATTTTAGAAATTTTCAAAGTTAGAGAACAATGGATATTCTATAACTTACAAAACACCTTGAACAAACATCCTTGAAAAACAAAATGTCTCAATTCTCACTAGTTTTGAAAAATGCTTTGCCACTTCTCATTGGTTAACCTTGAAAATTTGTGGTGATTTTGAATCAAGGTGTTCATGTAAGTCAATTTTAAATGTTCAGGAACAAGGTGTCACATTTAGGTGTTCATGCAAGTCTATTTTAAATGTTCAGGAACAAGGTGTCACATTTAGGTGTACATACCTTACTTCCCTCCATTATAATGCATACATTGTTCAATCTACTTGTGAGACTAAGCAAGGCTAAATAATACATGTCAAACACTTAATTTTGAGACAAACACATACAAGATGGAATACTTATTTCAACACAAAGGAAATACATCAAGAAGGAATGTTTTATATAAATGAATGATCTAGAGGAATTGTAATTATTTGCTATGATTTTATTGAAGTGATGATCTTACTATATTTAGTACAAGCACTTGCAAATCAATGACTCAAATGTGATCATTGTATGCTTTCAATGTACACCTCCTAAACATTTCTGCCACTCCTACTTTGAGCTATCACCTAAACCACATTTGATCAGAAACATACCAACCTAACTAGCAAAAATGGGTGGATTCAACAAAAATTAAGTCATTTTTGAAAAAATGATCAAAGACGACATGGACCCTTGAGAATCGGATGTGGAAACTCAGATTTCAACACTCCAGTGCCGAATAAGACCTTCACATCCAATAGTAATTGTTCTATTTTAGTCTATAGATAGAAAAACACTAGAGACAAAATGACCCACCAATTCCATACCACTTCAAAGCACTTAAAGCATTATTATTCCACCTCACCTCCCACTCACTAATAGATAGTGAATGAGGAAACCAGTAGAAAATGACGCAATTTTGGAAATAGTCATACTTGACAAGCTGCACATCCTATTTTATTTCATATCTCATCCAAACTGAAGAGAAGGTGTGAAAAACAATGGCCTACCCTGTGATACTCTCGTTATGCTACAAATAAAGTCTACCGATATGTCAAAAACAAAGCTGCTACGAACTTTATTCGAAAACCTCCAATAATGAACTTGCAAATTTACCCAAACATTCATACACGCTCCTCCATTCAAAATTTCTTGGAGGATGTAGCTCCTGGAGGTCGCGTTGGCACCCCAAATTGATTCGAGGAAGCGCTGTGCTGCAAAATGACAAGATTGCAAATAAATTAGACCCTCAAGGACTCACATTTTCTCCCAGTTAACCCAGTTTCACCTTCAAGTTTCTACTTTTCTTCAAAATTTCTTTGTGAACATAAAAGGCATTATCAAAGTAAAGACAATTTTTTAAAGGTTCTGCATCAATTTAGTCATCATGAATTTTGCGTTCATCATCAAATCCTGATGCTTTGAATTTACTCTTCCTTTTGAAACAGAATTTTAACTTTAACTTGATGTCATCCATTATTATATAATTTGGAAGTGATAATGAAACTAAGATCATAATAGATTTGACTATAAGATTGAAACTTTAATACAAGTAAAAAGGCTTAGAAATGATGTTTGACTGTAAGGCAATAGAACTGGTCCTTTACGGGTTAAGGGTTAAATCACAAGATACTCATCACAAGAATTGCAAATTAAGTCAATAGAAAACAGTATATACATCTCGATCATGATCTTGAGGTGAGATGAGAGGAGTGAAAGCAGGATTCTCATGAAAGGAAGAAACATGCGAACCTCAAAATGCTCTGGTCCAGATTTTGGCAAATTTTCCTCATGATGTACATTGGGACCATGATGTACATTGGGGTCATGATGTACATTGGGACCATGATGTACATAGGGGTCCTGATGTACATTGGGGTCGTGATGTACATTGGGGGAATCTGGATTCTCCGTGGTGACACCAACACCCTTCGCTGCTGCCGTACCCTGCACATCAAACAAAAATCCAAAATATGAAATGGGGAAAAAAAAAAGCCTACCCAAATATTTGAGCATACGAAGATTCGAGAGCATTTCTATTTCTTCACTTTAACCCCAAAATTTCAATAATCAACACAATGGATGCTTTGACCGAACATTCACCTGGAAGGTTTGGCCCAATATTCTGAGTGCTTCTGCACGTTGCCGCAGTGTTTTCGGATCAACATTTGCATCACGCAGAACCTACAGAGAAAAAAATCCAGCCACACTCAGGATTTCTCATTCATCTTCTCGCAAAAGAAAATTGTGCATGCTCACATAAATCATCTATGAAAAATGACAAAGGAACGCAGATGAAAAACAGGCTGACTTCGTCAGCGCTGTCGGGAGTATGGTGAGAACCCCTTGGAAAACAGTTTATGGTGTGTTGGATGAAGTATTCGTATTGATCACGTCTATCACTTCACAAAATGGAAAATGTTTAAAGAGGTACCATTCGGCAAACATGCGAGAGAGTCATCTCGATATCAGCAACATTGAGCTTCCACAAATTGTCCAACATCATCTTCTGCTTGCTCTCTATATACGCTTCCATGGTTTGCTCCCCCTGGTCTCCCTCCTGCATCTGCTTTTTCAGCTGCTCTTGCATCTGCATTAGTTGCATTGCACCTGCCAATGCCACCAAGCAATCTCAGTCTTCTTCAGCTCTCGAACATAAGTGAACCCAAACCATGCTGCTCCATTAGATTATTAACCATATAATCTCGGAATGAGACAGTTTTCAAGAAACAAAACAAACTGCTACAAGCCTGGAAATAGCATCCAAATCACAAAGCTACATACCTGCAATGGCTGTAACTTGTGATTTGATTTGATGACTCTTGCCACGCATCCATTCTGTCACATACGGCACCCCAAGGAAGTGTGACTTCTTGCCGAGCTCCTTGGCAGCTTGCCTTCGATAGACGTACCCAATGGTCTGCAACATCACTTCTCCAAAAGCTAGTTCCAACATGCCAAAAACGACAACTGTGAGTAATGGAAGAGGACGTTGCATTGCAGAATAAAATCCTCCTCTACATGCATCAAGCCGATTGCCGGTCTTTGAAAATAATATCAAAATGACAGAATTTCAAGCGGAATACAAAACAGCAGGCAGTTGGCTCCTACTGAAGGAGATAACAGTTGAAGACTTACAAGAATCCTTCAGGCTCTCTCTTTCATTTTTGGCCCACTGTCTATACTTAGCTTCGTCTCCTTCCATAAAAGGCTGAATGTGCACCAGTAATTTCTCGGCAAGTTTGGTCTCTCTTTGCTTTTGAACGTCCTGTTCACATGTGAAACATGGAAGATTTAAAGGATGCTCGGAGTGATTCACATCATAGAAAAACAAGTTTTAAAAGATCATCCGGGTAGATCAACTCCCGATGGTAGAGCTTTAAACAAGGTCACTATATCTTAAATATAGCGTGAGTCGTGTCAATCGGACTTCTCCACTACCTGCCTTGCCCAGGTTTCAAAATACTCTTAAAAGTTCACAAACTTCTCACTTGAATTGAAATCTTATAGCATTCGAGGAAACAGTCTTCGTCATGTATATGGTTTGCTAAATGATTTCAAGTTACGGTGAGTAACTATCTAAGTAAAGATATATAACTACAGTGATTTATTCTATCAGTGAGGGCGCCTACAAATCAGTGTCAGCTACAAATTTTAACATCACTCCCGAAAAATAGTTAGTGGAAATTAGAGCAATAGGGTAATATTTCAGTATGCAATAATTTAAAATAGTGTGGCTCTTATAAATTAGTGTCACACGCACTAACGGATGAATCTGTGTACTGAGAAGTTCACAGGGGACTAAAAAAGTCACCTTAAACTTGCTCGAAACTTGGTTAATGTCGATACTTTGCTCAGAATCCATCCCCGCCATGGACGCCAATGCCAGCTGATATAACCACCAAATAAATCGAATTAGTGGGAATGCCTCACACCAAGTTAAACAATGAAATGAACACCAGACGTACAGAATTTCACCAACTATTCCAACTGCGAATGGAATAACTCCATTATCAGCCAAGTAAATTAATCATGAATTTATTTGGTAAATCGGGATTTCGCTCCATGAAGACATCTATATTGCTTTGACCATAATTAAACATCTGAAGTGACTTCCAGAAGAAGTAACAATCACAGACTACCAGTCGTTAGGAAATCTTCATACCTGACCAATGTAATCTTGAAAAGCCTCGCTACCAAACATCATTCCAAAGACGGCTGCTGGGTCAACCATCGATTCCCTGATGTGCAAAAAGTAAGAGCCCAGTGCATGAGAATTTTCAGCAATACTCAGCCTTAAGAGAGGATGTTAATATAACAGAGTAAAAAAATACTTTAAAAAGGTATGATTCCAAGAAAGAAATAGGAACAAACACGTACGGGGATAATCCTTGCTTTCCAAGTTTGTCATAGCTCTCCCTTTGCTGGGGATCACTTAGCACCTGATAAGCTTCACCCAATGCCTGCAAGAGTCACCGACTTTAGCATATGATTTATACAACTTAGCACCAATACTGGACAAGCGTATTACATTTGAGGGACACAGACAGGCCATTCTCAACATGTAGAAACTTGCTAGAAATTTTGTGTTCAACTCCAGCAATATATTCATTACCTGAAACTCCTTGGCAGCTTCAGGATTATTTGGGTTCTTATCGGGATGCACTTTCCTCGCCTGCACAACAGTTGCAAAAGAACACCCAGAGAGCCGGTTAAGTTTAATCTTCCAACATTTCACATGAATACAGGAGCAAACCATTTCATCACAGTAGCTTACAGAACTATAAAAAGAAGGAGTTACTGTTATGGGCTCCTCATTCCCTATTTCCCCATCTCGCAGAGTGGAGGACTTGGTGTCCAATTTCAGCTTTCAACAAGCTACTTGAAGCCCAAGCAAATTCAGAAGACATCAGGGGTAGTCACTATGAGCTGAGCATGGAATTAGAAAAATTGGAGAATCAAGGGGAGAGACGTCAGAGGGTATGGCTTCTTCAAAGTCCTCGACACAGTGATTTCAACAAACTTGCTAAAACCTAATTCACCAGACATTAAGATAAAGAATGGGAGAGCATAAATTTTGCATCTAGAATACACAAGAGCTTGTCACCTGGCTAACTCTTCACTTTCTGTGCTAGGAAAATAATGGTGAAAACAGTGCAAATCGTCTAGAATTCACTGAAATCTACTGAATCTCATTCACTCATCCTCTGCATGGAGAATCACTCACTCTACCATGACAAACGCTTTCACGACCAAAATAAAACAAACACTGGCCCAGAAAATACAACCTGAACATAGTAAGCCTTCTTTATGTCTGCAGGGGTAGCATCTGCCTTAACTCCAAGAACATCATAATACGCAGTATCCTTCACCATCTTGACAACGAGAAAGCTCTCCCAGCAGGAGTTTCCAACCACTTCTCAGCCCTATTAAAACAACCAACACGCCAAAATCGACCAAAATCAGAACCCAAAAAGCCCACAACAAATTCCTTAGCTCACTCTCAAACCTATCTAGAGTAGACCATTTCTTTCTCACATTTTCGCACTGCACACACCATCTTGCAGCCACTCGTTTCATCGCCTGTTGAGAACACCATTCACACTCCAATGCTAAGACTCTCACCTTATTTCAGAACCTACAAGCACACAGAAGTATGGATCTATTCCTGTAACATACCTTCAAGCACAAACGCACACAATCGATTGCTGCAAACCTGACTGCAATTCTAACTTGTACAGGGTGTAACGCAGCACTCTGAGAGCCAAATCTGAAAGCGTGAGATGCAACCCACGGAAGAGAAGCGAAATTGTTTGGTGGGTGGAGTGAGAAGTTGCGAGTAAGAGCTGTAATGTGCAGGATTGTAGCCTTCAAGGTACGTGGAGGATACTTGAAGGAAGAGGGGTTCTGAACTGAAGTGGCATATTTTATTGTGAGCAGGCAGTGATGAGGCACGAAAGGGAGGAAAGTGCAAGGAAGGTGCAGTGGACGTGACACGCGGCGGCGGCTGGTGGCGTTGTTGGCCGGTGGCTTACTTGGGGACTTGGTCGCCAGGGTGGCATATTGGATGCCTTGAAATAGTGGGGCACAACATGGACGCGTTCAAGGTGAAACATTCTTTGGTTTTCTTCAATTTAACTTACAATTGTAATCAATTGTAATCAATTTCAATTACAATTTGCAATTTGTTCTAATTTATTACAATTTGCTATCGTATTTTTACATCTATTAAAATTAACAGATTTCAACAAGTTCAAATGTATGAGATGACGACCCATTTCCAACCACTTAAAGCAATTATGCATATTTGGAGCACAGATTTTTTTGTGTGCCCATGTACAGAAATAGAGTTTGGAAGGATTGCGTATTTTTCCAGAATTTTATTACACAAATTGTATTTACTATGAATTTTTTTAATAGAAGATTCTCTTCAACTTATAATGGTTATAATAGACCTTTCTATTTCTAATCACAGGTTGATTACAAAATTGACTTAGGACTGGCTACAATATCGACAGCCTTGTAGCCAATCATAATGCGCCACAACTACTCCTCGAACTATGCCACAACTTCACGGAAACAGGGCAATCTATAAGTTGGAAATGGGGTGGTGGTTGGAAATGGGTCAGCTACTCTACACTAAATAGTGAAATCAGGTTGCCCCACACTAATTTCTCAACATTCTACAATATAGAAATATGTACACTTATTGCAGAAGGACACTAATTTTTCAACATTTTACACTATAGAAATATGTACAATTATTGTAGAAGGATGCAGTAATGTAGGAACCATATATGTTGCATGGGTGGTGCATTAGTTCATGGCTCCGATTTAGAGAATTGCATCTGGACAAGTGATAAGTCATGAGGCAACTTTCCTAAGTAAAGCAACCTAATTGTTAAGGCAACCTAATTTCACTATCTAGTGTAGTGGTGGGGTGGTGTATGAGTGTTGAGAACATTCTACATATTTTAACAAGTTTCAAATCTAGTGGTGTGAAAGGGTTGAGAGGGTTCTACATAGTTGTAAGGTAGAAGATCCATAAATGGACCATATAAGGGCTTGAACTGGATTTTTGGGAGGTAAAACATCTTATTCTTGAAATATTTTTCAGTAAATTTTCTTTGAAAGACAAGTGAAATTGACATTGAATCCATTGTTTCATATTTTTTCAAGCTTTGTAGAATTAGTTATGAAATTTTGAAGTTGAAATGGCATAGGACTCTAAGATGGCTCACTTCCTAAAATGTGCATTGTCTATACATTGTTGAAGGTTATGAAAAAGCAACATGTGCAAATAGTGTACATTTAAGGAGGTGAGCCATTTTAGAGCCTGTGCACTTTTAGAACCTTCTACCCCATTTTCTAAATTTAAAAAAATCTACAAAACTTGTAATTAGGCAAATGTGGATTTTCATGAATATTCTTAAATATTCTTTTGACAAAATATTTTGAAAAGATATTTTTTCTTGAAGTTGACATTTATTTTTTAGAATTATTTAATGTTGAATTAATCTATTGGTAGTCTATGGTAGATATGGTTTAGTGCATTGCTATGACACTTTCAATACTTTAATATGGAGTTCCTTATTTTTAATGCATTTTTCAACTTCTAATGAAATTCTTGAAAATTGTTAGGTAAGTTTGATGAAAAAATTTCATCCAAATAAAATATATGTTTGTCTTTACAATGATGAGCAATAGGGCACTTTTATAGAATCTAAATCTATTTGCCTCCAATTTTGTTAGAGGGCAACTCTATCTAATCGAGGCCCATTTCTAAAAGAGATTTCAAAATATTCTTATCCAAATGTACAAATTTCATTTATGATTCAAGAGAACAAATAAGAATGGTTTAGGATTGAAGGGAAAGAAGTTTTGTATTGATGCAAACTACTTTCAAGTGAAGAAGTTTGAATACAATCTTACTTCTAATGTGTCCAAGCTACTAATACAAGAATAGTGCCTCTCATAGCATATATAGCTAATTGTTAAATTGGTGTCATACATACTAATAAAATAAGTTAGTGTTGTGAAATTTGTGAACTTGACTAGAATAGTAATTGTTAAAGGATGTGTAAGCCCTACATGCATTTTGAAAGTCAAAACTTGAATTTTCACATAAGTCTTGATTTTAAATGTTATAAGTTTAACTCTTAAGGGACTAAGCTACATTTTTCGGCAACTTAGAAATTTTGAACAAGTACGTATGACTAGAGATTTTCATATTTTTGACCAAACTTTAATTGAAGGTGTGGAACAGGAATATTTTTCATATGCACTAAAATTCATGACATTTGGAAATATGAGTAAAAAGTTATGGCCTAAAATGTAGTTGGTTTCTCAGCTTGGGTAGTTCAAACAATTTTTTTTAATTAGTTTATTAGAAACAAAAAATTGAAATTGGTTCTCTAGATTTACATATACATATAAAGCTTTGATTTACTCCATTTTGATCACCAAGTCAAAAGTTATGGGGAGTTTTAGTTTGCAAGCAATTATAGATTCTCTACTCTAAAATAAACTTTGAAGTCCTTTATTTTATTCAATTTTCAATATTTCAAAAAAATCATGGGATGTAGATTGTTTATTACAACATTGGATTGGCACTTTTCAATTCTATAACTAAATTCTTTAAAGCCCCCAAGGTGTTTTCTATCAAAAACCACTCAAAACTGCCATGTCTATTGCATTCACCTAAAATAACCAAAAAAATACCTTTTAAAAAAAATCTAAGAGTAATATCTTGTACTTAACTTGTCTAAGAACATGTGGTAAAAATTTCATCAAATTTGACTGTATAGATTGCACGGTATTTGCATACAAAGTGAAGAAAACAAGTTTTTTTGCAACTTGCTTGTCTAGATTTTTTAGCTTTGAATCTTTTTAATTGAAAATTTGTATACTATTGATTTTGATATTCTAAATTTCATGTTAAATAATTGATTTGAGAATCAAAATTCAAAAATTCAAAAAAAAACCTTTTAATTTTCACTCATTAAAAAATTACTAAGTAGAGATAGGTTAAAGATTGAAGGAAAAAACAAATCGTTAATAGTTCTAAGTGGATTTGAAATATAATAATTCCAATGGTGAGATTTTTCTAGAAAACAAACCTAACCCTATCTAAATTTTTTGGGGGGAAAATTGTAAAAATTGCATTTACAAATGAATTCTATAAGTTATTTTTCCAAGAAGATGCTTAGATTGCTTGAAAAACTAGGATTGTCCATAACTTCTCATCACTAGTCCAAATAGAATGAATCAAAGCTTCAAATGTAGACAAAAATATAAAATTTTAGAAAAAAATTTAAAAAACCATTTTGACTTTTTGTGATTTTTTGTGATGCCCATTAACCTCCATTTTTGGCTCATTGTGCTATAAATTTTTCTCCTTGGCACCAATTGAAATAAAAATTATATATTCATCAAGCTCTTGCAATACTACACATCCTCAAAAAGTTTCAAAAACATTCACTACAAATTAAGACAATAGGAACCTACCTGGATCCAAAATGTCCCCCAAGAGAACAAACGGTCGTTTAGGGATTAATACAAACTTTTTATGATGTAAAACCTCATCCATGTCAATCAAAAGTAAATTATTGTTTTGAAATACACATTATTTAATTGAGGGTTAAATTCAACAAACAAGAGCTAAAATTAGTCCTTCAACATCTGAGTCATTTCTTAAAATTTTGCTTATTTTTACTTATCTTTTTATAATATTATATTGCTTACCTCAATTTCATTAAATTAATCATACAAAAAGTGTAGTTTTTTTAATAGTCAAGCATTGGTTTGGATGAATGAGAAGTTTTGTAATAAAAAAAGTCCAATAACTTCATTGTCATTGTTCAGAATTAGGACGTTGAAGGGCTAAGGGGTTAAATCTTCATGTTAGATTTGAAAATTCCACTACATCCAAAAATAATCATTGATCCATCCACAAGATGACATGTGGTGCTTTTTGACAAAGAATTACTCCCTCTGTCCTCAAAATAAGTTTGGGGGTTCTTAGAATTGGCTAGATTAGTGTATGATGAGGTGTATGAGTAGTTCCTATTTTCAAAGGGTTGTGTAGTTATTGTAGCTCCTATTAAATCCCACTAAGCGTAAAAGAATGGAAGTCAACAATGAAGCGGTGCATGTTGAAAACAACAACAAATTTTTGCCCTTCTTGGAATTGCTTGAGTGGTATTAATTTTGATCATTCTTGGAGCAATGTTGGTGTAGTGATGTCCATTAACATCCTTTGTATTCAATTTTGACAATGTCCTGTGATTCAAATCCAAGAAATTCTTAGCAATAGATTTGTTAGTAGCAATTTCTATATGGTTGTGGGTTGAATTCTTTGCCTTTGGTTTTTTAGAGGTTGTGTTTTGATTCACTTTGTAGGGATCGTATTGCAATACATAGGTTGGGGAGCGTGGTATCTATGGATTCTTTTGCTTTAGAGTTTTCAAACTAGATTCAGTTGTTGTCCATCAAGTTGCAGAGAGCCAATTTCGAATGTAATTTGGGACAAGTATATTTGTAGACCCTGGATTGATTTCAAGATGGAGTGAGTATATAAATCTTGTCAAATGTGACCCTGATAAATTGTAAGGTAGCAACATCCAAAACTGTCATTGTACCCATAACCTTCACATCTAAAATCTTGGAAAATCTTGGGAAGTGAATAAATGTGATTACAAAGTTATACTACATTTGAACATCAGACCCTAGTGTTGGTATTAAGTGCAAGTGTAGTTAGTTGTTAAAAAATTCACAACTTATTCTCACATTGTCCCATTAATACTTATGAAAGTGTATGTTAATTATTTTTCTCTTGCTAGTAGGGTCCAATAATTTGTTGCATGAGTATTAGTAGTAGACATCATGTCCCAAACCTTTATACTAACGGTTATGGGTGCTGCTACCTTAATTGGAAATGGATGAATGGTGATGGATGAAGCATCCAGCCGCCACTGAGTGAATGTCGTGTGACGGCCCCTTCAAAACGGCCACCCACTGCTGGGCGCTCCACTTCCCTCAGCTTTTGAAAATTCGAATTCCCAGCCATCGCTCTTCAACTAGACTCTTGAACCGCCATCGCCATGGCAGCAACAAGCTTACCTTAAGCTTAGGTTTTGATTTGAGCTTCATGTTGAAATGTAGCCCAGCGTCTCGGCCGTCTCCAGCTTCCTCTGAATTCTTGAATCCAAGGTTCACGTTGAACTTTTCTTCTACATCGCAGGTCACGTACTCTTGCGGAGATCAAGGTTGGTCAATTGTAACTCCCATTGTCGTCTTCAAAGGGTTTAGCATTTAGGGTTTCTTTCCGCTCATGTTGGGACGCTGATTTGAGCTTATTACGTCAGATTAGATCTGGAGGGCCGGGAGTGCCAATTAGTGTTTGGGGAGAGTAATTTCGTTCGGTTCTTCACGACGATCTTCAGTTTCAAATGCGCAATTTGCTATCGTATTGAGGCTCACAGGAGAGGTTGGTGAGAATCCCTGGGTGAGACTGATGGAGCATATATAATTCCCGTGTGCCCCGTTATGTTGTTTTGTGATTGTAATCCCTGAGTAATGTCCTATTAATTTGGTTGTTGAATTCCCGTATCACTTCATTTTCACTCTGGAGGCGCAAAATCCCGTGCTTGCAAATGAAATGTTGCAAATGTATTATTTACCTTCTTGTGTAGTTTATATGGTTTTGAGGAGTTTGTCTGTGTGATGAAGGGTGAATGTGGATTGCAAATAGATTACCTTTTTGTGTTGTTTCTTAGTTTTGAGGGGCTTTGGTTGGAGTTTGGTATAAATGGCGCGGTTTCTTCAGGACGGGGAAACCGATGGGTGAAACGGAGAGTTCCGTGGGGAGATCAGGCAGAACTGTGAAAAATCCGGTGAAGGAGCCTGCGAGGGTGGTACACCATGGCTACGATGGGTTGGTAGCGACGGAGAGAAGGCTCCCGAAAAAAACAGGCCTGAGAGTGAAGAGTAGCAAGCGCAACGGGAAGGATTCGGAGGAAGTTCTGACGGTGGAGGTGATGGGGTTCGATGTGGTGGACGCCGTGTCGCATGAGCTCGGATCGCTCAAGTTGAAAGAAGACAGCAACGGGAAGTCACGAGCGACAGGAACTGTCTTGAACGCAGTGCCGCAGGAGGTGGAGGGGAGAATGGGCAGGTCGTTTGCGGAAGCTTCCCGTACAAGCAGTAGGTGTGCTCTGTTTGTTTATTTACTTATTTTCTCCCCAACATAGGATCAATTCAACTCAGGCTTGCTCTTATAATCTTCAATTCAAATTCATGCATTGGGGGTAACATTTCACTTTGAATTTTCACTGAGAAGCCCAAATTGAGACTCGTTTTGGTTTACCAGTTTTGAGTAGTATTTCTTTTGTTCAAGTTTATTTGATTTTTCATGAACACAGCTATGCTAGTCACTTATTCTTGTAACATAACGCTTAACCCCTTTTGAATTCTATCATTTTACAATACGACCAATTCAGCTGTGCTCTTATACTCTAAAGAGCGTTAAAAGGATTAAATCAATGTTTAAATAGCGAGTTACATTCACGCGTAAATTGATTATCATAGTGGCCTACTTTCTATATAAATTTGATTTAAATAGCGAAAAATAAAATAGTAAAAAAATAAATTGTTTCTTTATTTAATTTTAATATGGGAGTAACATTTCACTCAGAATTTTAACCAAGAAGACCAAACTGATCCTCATGTTTTTAGCAGTATTGGGTAGTTCATGTGGAGATTTCTTTTTTCCAATTTTATGGATTCTCTTACCAGCAAATGCAATGTTCTCCACAACTTTAATGATAACTTTAGCCCCATTTGAAGTCTTAACATTTTCACAATACGATCAATCGAACTGGTCATTTGAAAACATGAACCCTTGGTCCTCTAGGGGTTAATATGTCGAGAAGGCCACCTAAAAATCATACAATCTGAAGCTGCATTCTCGAGGGTGACTGATGAAATTCTGTCTCCTGCAAGTGCATTTCTGGTTACCTGAAGTTTTGATGCTGGTTCAGTGAAGAAGGAGACGAAGGTGACAGCATTACGGACCGTGAAATCGCAGGAGAGCAAGAAGAACCAAGCAGGACCCTTGGTTGTGAAGCATCAGCATTGTTGGATGAACTCATGCAAGTAATCAAAGGTGTGTACGGTTGGTTTTGTTCAAATATTGGTAGGAAAGTCATTGCTTCATTATTTTCACGGAATGGTTGGCTGTTGTGAAGTCTCAGAGCAATCAGCTTTGTGCAGAAGGTGGTGATTTGAAGAAACTAAAAGTCGACCATCTGAAAGCCTATTTGCGCCACAATGGGCTACGCATATCTGGTTTAAAGGAGGTCCTGTTGAGCCGGATCGAACAGCACTTAAAGTAAGAATTTTCCCTGTCCCCCGAACTTTGTGTAATGGGAGCATGCGTTACCAGGTCCGCTGTTTCTTGTAGCATATTAATTATTTCATCACTTATCGTATTATTGGTCAATGATCATCTCTTCATGGGTAGCAGGAGGGAACTGACCTGTATCAGGGTTATTTTTCATCCATGTAACGACCCTTTTTTGTGACCTGTGTTTTGCAGAATCAAGGATGGACAAGGACAAGTCATCTATCCGAGATCTTCCTTTACCATCAATTGCAAAGGTAAAGTTCAGCACCCTGGTTCATGTTCATGAAGTGTATAGCCCATCTTCCGCTTCAGTTTGCTCATGTATTTGCGATGAGTGCTATGAGATGCCATTTCGGATGCAATGTGACGTCTTTTCTCAAAGTAGGTGATGTTTACTCGCAGGTGACGTATGTCTTGGAGACACTGTGCTGTTTTCACAAAACGTTTATGATTCGTGAGCTTCTACACTTTTTTGTCGGATTCTTGTCCTGTCTTGCTAGGGAGAGCTTTATGTGCCGCGGTTATTTGATATTTGGTATTGGTTGCGAGTGTCTAGTGACCTTTTGTTGTTGTCGAGGATTGGAACCTGCTTTCTACTTCATAGGTGAGTAAACTTAGTAAATAATGCTTTTTGCAGATTCCTTTCAGAAGCTTAACCCCTTATATAGTCCAATGTAGTCGCCATTGGCAGAGCGTATAGCATATGATTTGTGTGGTGCTGCTCACCTATTATCGAGTTTTGCTTCTCAGTTAGTGACGAATGACCATCACGTTGGGGTAGGTATGATATCGTTAAGCGAGGCGCCAGTGGTCCACCCTTGGGAAAGCGTTGGGTGGCTGGTAAAGTTGTGAATGAGAGCTACGGTGCCGAAAAGCAGCAACACACATTTACAGTGAGTAAATTTTGAAGTAATTTCTCATCTTGTAATGTGACAATGACTTTTTATTCATCTGTGAGTAGCTTATGAATTCAAAGCTTCTTTTACCTTTTTAATGCCTCTATTGTTGTGGAATGTGGTAAGTCTTGTGCACTCTCGGCGTAGTACACGTATCGGCAACAAATGAAATGCGGAGCCTAACATATGTGCTATGGGGGTCATCTACATCTGTGATGTGATAGATTGAGGTCTTGTGGAGCACCGGTACAATGCCCTTTTATGTCATGCGCCCGCTTCAAATTAAAGGTCGCAATTTGTATCGTATGCACACTTCGAGACAGGTGTGATTTTCGACCTCTTAATTTTCTGAAGTATAACATGTTTGCAATGTAGACTACATTGCTTTTACCAGTCATGTAGTTATGACACAGTGGCAATGATTTGTCCTGTGACACCTTGAGCAGCCATGGACTGATGAAGAGGTTAGAGGAAAGGTGCTGGCCGAGAAGCATGCTCGTGGTGAGGAAGCTCGAGCAAAGAGGCGAACACAGTCGGGTTCAAGAGGTCTGTACTTTTTAGTATGTTCAGTTCCATTTGAAGAAATTCTATAATCATTTGATACTCTGTATTCCATGAGAAGAAGTTCCGTGTATTCATTATTGCACTTCTTCTGGAGAACTTCAGTTTTGCAAAAAGTAGATGTACTACACGATAATACCTAGACTAGTTGGCAGAATCTTGATAGGAGTAAAGACATCTTACACATGTGGTTAGTCAATTACCTACTGAATGCAACTCGGGCCAAATCTGCAATGTTTTCTTCTAGTGATTCTTGATCACCCAATCCTTGTAACTTCATCCAAATTTCATGTGCCGTTCTAGTCGGTTTCCTTGTGATGCAGGTCTATTCCAACTCCCTTCATACCTGTGTTGCGTTCATCCGTACCTGTGTTGTGTTCCTGGGGCCTTGTCAGGGTCCTCATGTACAACACCAAGACTCCTATTTTAATTATATACAGTCATCCATTTGGGTTACATAATGTGCTGTAATAGGAAAGTTTAGGCAAATACATCCCTATGTTTCAATGTGGAGGAATATGGTGATTTCATGCACTGAAAATCGATGCAGAATACCCTCTCACCAGTGTGGTGAGTTTTTGGAAATAATCGCTATGCTACTTCATACGCTCCTGCATTGAAATAAGATTTCGCATGCTTATTATTGTTTCCTGGAATAAAACAGGGAGGTCCAGCTCTAGGCCAGGCTCAAGCGGTCACTCGAAGCCTCGACACCAAGGAGATTCATTTCACAGCATTCCTCCAACTCAGAGTTCCAATCAGCACGAACGAAGTCTCATCCGACATAACATCTATGTAATCAGGTCTGCATCATCCTCACATGCTGGAAAATGCCCGGGCGAATCAAGGCACATTCAACAGGATGTTTCTCAAGGCAGCAGCATGACAACATCCGCACATACAGGGCAGTCCGAGGTTCCTCCAGTGACCCATCCTTTGCAGAGTTCTATGCAACAGAGAAGGGCAGCTCAGATGCAGCAGCTTGGCAATGTGGTAAACCCTGCCTCAGCTTCAAGTTCTTTTCACGACCAGGGGATCGTACATATTGCATGCTCCAACCGTGGGTGCGAGAAGGCAGGTGCCAAGTATTGTACGACACAGTCATGTGCTGCGTGCTGTTTTAAGAATGGGTCAACTCGAGGGAGTTGCCCAAGACATCTTTAGTCCGCTTTTTGCTTGAGTTTCAAACAATATTGAGCATCAGCAATCTTCTTGCTTGGACATTCTTGAGTAATCGTGAGAAGTCTCTCTTCTTCACTATGGAAGGACTCAAAGTCTTTACAATCATTACTTTATGGTCGAAATAGGCATGTTTAATGAGTGTCATCTCTTCTGGTTTTAGGGGTATGCTGCTCTTAAGGCAGGTGCTCAAGAATGTCATACTCTGGCCAAGTTAAAAGCATTCCTGGAATTTCAGAAGGGGGCATCTTGAAAGACGTTATCGTCTGACTTCAGGTGACAATTTATATTATTTAATTGTGTCCAGATTTTATTTAATATATCAAATCTTGAGCACCAAGAAAACGTATTTTAGGATCTAAAAAGTTGTGCATCAGTTGCATCCAACGGTATATGGCATTCACTATCATCACGAAATTCGAAGATTGTTGCGATTGCTAGATATTCGGAGATAGATCATAAGATCCAGGACTTCGTATAGCTTTACTTATAAGCTTCAGTTGCAGCATCGTACGTTTAGTACAGATATTTTTATTGCTCAAATCATAATGAATCTTCCATTTAGTGTACCGGTAGATATTTCTACTCCTCAAATCATTTGTGAATCAGTTTGCTGGAACTCGGGGCAAATGTTTACGTCAAGTTTGACTGCATGTAGCGGATTGATATCGGGGCGCTGGAACGACTGGATTTCTGCCTTGTTTTTGAAGATGAGGGGTCTTGGTTGAGCTTGTTGTAGCATAGCTTGAGAATAAGGAATTGTGACTCATCTGTTGCAATTGCTAAAGTTTAGAGACCGGTCAGAAGATCCTGCACTTCGTGCAGTTTTACTAGCAGTAGGATTATTTTTATATTTGTTGAGAATCAAGTTGCCTCTGGTTTGTGATCATTCTCCAGTTTATTGACTCAAGACTCTCAGAGGAGGCATAGCATCCAGAATAACAAAATAGCAGAGAATTCGTTCAACTCATTGCGCTCTTGAAAATTCGACTTGCACATTACCTGCACAAACCAAAAATTGGAAAGTTAGCACTGGCGACAACTCTATTGATGAGCGAGAGCGGGTGTTGAAAATAGTTTGCTCTCAGTATCTTGTCCTGAGATTCACCCCTTCAGTTGCTCGATATCTTTTTCATTCATCCATTTTCTCACTGCATAGTAATAATTCTCCCTTTATACATGGTTGTCATACTGGACAAGTTACTATTCATTTTTCGTCCTGTAAGACGAGTTACTATTCATCAAATGTACTTGAGAGGTACATTTGATGAATAGCAACTCGTCCTATAGGACGAAAAATGAATAGTAACTTGTCCAGTATGACAACCATGCCTTTATAAGGTGGGCACCCCTCAATTGCCACTTTTTGCTACTGTGTCTATTTACCATTATTAAATTGTTCTAATTCTCAATCACCACTTTTTGCTATTGTGTCTAGTACTATTATTAAGGTATGTTTACACTTGGTGTTTGTGTCTATTTACTATTATTAAATTTTTCTAATTCTCAATCACCACTTTTTGCTATTGTGTCTAGTACTATTATTAAGGTATGTTTACACTTGGTGTTAGAGGCGTTGTTTGGAATGTGAATCTGGTCTAAAATAGATCTAAATTCATTCCTAAGACCCTTAGTAACAACACTTTTAACATCAAGTGCAAACATACCTTTAGATTGGTCAAATTCTCATATTTTCTTGTTGGCAAGTGAAAGGAGGTTACAACACATCAAAGAATGCGGCATTTGGATGCCGTATACAAAAGTTAAGAAGGATCAAAGTTTTTTTGGTAGAGATTCTAAAATTGTTTCTTCCACATAGGTACATATTGATTTTGGAAATGTACCCAGTATGATGATTGTGGTTTTGGATTAATGGCACATTTGAGGTGTCCATCTTATATCAATGTGCTCCATTTTCCATTTATATTTTTCAATAGAAATATTTTAAATTTATTTTTCAAACATATAAACATATGGTCTCTATAAATACTCAATTTTTCAGATTTTATTGTAAAATATTGAAGTTTCTTTGAATTTTTTTTAGAGAAATAATGTACAAAATTCATATCAAATACAAAATATTTTTAAAAAATCTTAAATTTTGCCATTGGCATATATTATAGTGTAGAACATCATGGTGTGAACCAAAGTTTATTGTCATTCTAAAATTTAAAAAATCAATAGTCTATAGTTATAGGCACAATGTTCAAATTGTAATAAAGTGTTGAATTTTATGAATTTTTCAAATTTCAAAATCAAGTAGAAATTAAGCCTAGTAAGATTCATTTAATTAGTTGGACTTAAATTGACTATAGTCTATAAGTGTTGATTAAAAAAAGATCATTTTCCTACCTACAATTTAAATCAAGAGCAATGAGGTAGAAGTTGCCAAAATACTCTACAAAAACATCTTTTGTGATTTGTTTTTTTAGAAGTTGCCAAAATATGCTAAAAAATTATCTTTTGCAATTATTCATTGTTTAGGCATCTTCTTTGGAAGAAAAGTCAATAATACCTCAATGAAGAAAAATCCTCCACCATAAATAATAAAACACACTCAAAAAACTATTTAAAAAAAATTAGATGCAATTTTAAATCCTTTATTGATTATGTGAATGCCACTTTGTAGCTTGGTAGGCAATCAAGGGTTAACAAGATGGGTACATTCAATTTCTACTACCAACCACATGATTGTTGTCGTCAAATGAAATATTGATTATAGTATGCAACTTTTGGCTATCTAAATGTGAATTTAGGATTGATAAGAGTTTAGACACACAACTCTTTAATTTCAAAAAAAATTTAGGGGCCATTTTAAGATGAACTAATTTAATGCTATACACAAACAAATAGAAAAATTGGTGTTCGAATTAATAAAGAAATTGATATAAGTATGTTGTGTGGGATCATTGCTTTAGACCCATAATCTTGAATACTAAGTGATACAACTATGTTGCATTAGGAAAAAAATGAGCCCTTAAAGGAGCTACTTCACATTGAAAGTTCCCTTCAATAGAACTCAAAGCTCCTTTTAGGGACAATGGTCATTATTCATCATCAACGATGAATAGTGGCTACATTGAAAAAATATTTAAAATGTTAAAATAATAATTGAATACTATTAAAATAACTTAAAAAATCAGAAATTATTATAGTAGTTTGATGTGGTCATACTCATGCCACATCAAATTCCAAAAAATTATAATTTTGTATTTATTTTAATATTAATTTCAAAATATTTTTAAAAATATTTTAAAAATTACTAAAGTGAATTGTCCTGCAATGATTAGGTCCTCTAGTTTACTGGCCAAAAAAATTGAATTTTTTTTGGCTTGCTATTCCGTGCTCTTCTTGTTGCCTACAAACTCACAGCTCTTTTGAGGGTCCATTTTTCCCTAGTGATAGTGCCATGTCAATTTTTACTTCATTTATGGGTGATTGTGCTCCATCACTACATGAAATTCACATCATGAAGTATAAAATGGTTGCCCTACTTATACTAATAAAAATAGACAAAAATTACTTTTTTAACATGTTTGGACGAACTTGATTCAAGGAATTAAAGGAACTATATTTTAATTTTTTTTAAATTTAAGAGATTTCACTAATACAAACCACCACTCATTTTTAAAATTATGATCTACCACATGAAAAGAAATAAGAAATTTAACATGGAAATTATTGTTAGAGCTAGTTATAAATTATTAACGTAACATATTTTAACAATTTTCAACAAAACCTAACATGATGAACATCAAAAAAAATATTTAAGGTATCATACAAATTTAGGGGGGGTTGTACTAGTATTTGCACTACCATAGTTGTGTTCAATAACTTGCATCAAAAATTGTGTTGATTCATTTTAGACACCCTAAATTTACTTTCTTTGTTAGTTGTAAAACCATCCAATGGATTAGAGATTCATTGTGCCTATGTAACTTTCTTTAGTAAATAATGGGGGATGAGCATTATCTCCAAACTTGCATTTAGACAAAATACAATTGCCATTTTTAGGAATTGGTCATGTTGACAAATCCATTCCTTCAATGCTCAAATGGTCGGGGGGCTACTATAGGATGAGACAAATTTATAGCTAGTTTTGCAAAACTTATAGCTAGATGAAAATCTTCTCACGATTTCATTACTAGGTTGAATGTTTGAATGTCATTTAACATTGTTACTTTTTGTAAGTAAATTTTTTATTTGTATAACATTATTAAACATGCTATTTAACATTTTCAATTTGTTCAAAGTAAAAAGAGCCAAAGCCAAAGGAATTGAACATTGTCACTTTGTTCAAGCAAGAATTTTTGTTCTCATGACATTGATTGTTTTTAAGAGCCAAAATCAGAAGAATGAGGTTGTTTCAAAGAGTCAAGCTAAAGGTAAAGGATTATTTTTTAGCAAAGTAAATTCCAAAGTTAATAAAAAAAATGGCTTTTTTACATTTCCAACTTCAAACTAAATTTTGAAGCTTTCATACATATTAAATCAAGAAAATCAACTACAAACCTCAATGACTCTTGAAGGCAAACATGACTTGTTCTTATATAACATTAAACCCCATTTACTCCAAATAGGGAGTTGAGAGGGCCAAGTTTTTGAATTTTTGATTGGTTGAAATGGAGACATCTTTAAAAAATGGGTTTATTCTAATTAAATGAGAGGTCATAAGTCTCCAAAAAGGCCCAATGACATGAAACTCACTTTTTTCCCATTATGACAGAAAAAATCATTTCATGTCCTTTTCATGGTTTGTACAAATCCACGTGTCATGACTTCCAAAGGATGGGCTTCTCAATGGCACAGGAGCTTCTCAATACCTGTGACCTAAATTGGGCCCACCGAGAGATTGATACCCGGTTGATACCTCAAAGCCCAAGCCTCTCTCTCCGGGCCGAGGAAGAGGCTGTGTGACTTCGGCTGTGTTGAGCTTTGTTGGAGGAATCGAGCTTCGGCTTCCCCACCATGGGATTTCTCGATGTGGGTCTCGCGAGGAAGGCAAATTTGTGAGCGTCTCTGGGTAAATTTTAGGTCTTCGCTTTGCAATTGAAAGCGCAACATGAACAGATTGGTGGTCCCGAAGCTCCAGCACCATCTCCGTTTCGGAATTTCCTTCTGTCGGTACGAATCCTCAGTTCTTCAGCAATTTCAGTTTAAGTGCTCGAATTCCTACACTTGATTCGATTTTACAATTACACTATGGTTTTAGGAACATGGTCAGTTCAGCAGACGGGGGTACTTGGATTTTGAAATTTGTAGTGTAGAAACGACACTCTATTTAGTTTGGGCTACTTTACGTATTTCAGCCATTTATGTTTCTGCACCATTCATCTCGCATCCACCTATTTAGAATTTAATAGGATGAATTTAATGGCTTGGTGACAACACTATTCACACTCCTTTGACTCAACGGCAAGTAGGTAACCGCACTTGATAGCAACAGTGAGTACAGTTCCAATTATATTCTAATCAAATTGGTATCGATTCTTGCTAGCAATTGTAAGGGTATTCCAATGCACCAAAGTGTGTCTTATTTTGATACTGTATGCAAAAGTTACAAGGGTTGATAGTTTTGTCAACAGGTAACCTAAAACCTGGACGAGTTCTGATGTTAAGGTGTTTGTGTATACTCCAAATCAAATATTTTAGGGTGTTGCACTTAGGTAACTGTATCTTATTTTGGAACCCACGCTACGTACACTCAAACCACTTTATGTTAACCGCATGAGATCCCAAATTTTTCATTATGCCATACTTTGAATGTGTGACAATTGTGATATAGTCAAACGATAGTGTGGCAAGTGTGTACCATATTCTGGAATGTCATTGTAGAGAGGGTCAAAATAACGAGGTTTGAGTCTAGACAGTGGAGTTTAGTCTGAAGCAAGTACAACGTGTGCTTGTGACTCCTTTTGAATTTGCCCTAATACAGAGCAGTGGTTGTGGATTCAGTATCTCTAAGCTTCGAAATAGGTTATTTGTGAGTCCGACTTTATTTGACTCTCCCATGCTTGGCGCTTATGCAGGTCACACAGGGCGTGTCTTTCTGTGCAGCCTGTTTTAAGAATGTCAGCCAGTTCCTTGATCCAAAGACACGGCATCTCTTATTCTAGAGTGAATGTGTGTGGTCAGCATTCTTGGTCAAAACCTTCGAGAAGTGGTACCAATTTCCGAATTCAAAAATATGATAGTCTGACCGTGCGGAATGGATATGCTAATGAGAACAAAACTAGTGGTGGTGTTCATCCACCTTCACAGAGTCAGGTGTGTGAGTGATGTCTCTTGTTACGAGTTTCTGCCTTTGGTTTCTGTCCTCATTTGTGTAGGCTGTTGTGAGGTTTATTTTTAAATGGACCAAGTATTCATGGTTATAAATGATCAATTTGATTGATCACATTGTGATGCAGATGGGGCCGAATTGCGTATGACTAGAGTCAGTGAAGAATATTGTATGTGCTGAACAAAAATAAATAAAACTGGAGGAAAGAAAATCCGAGCATGACCCACTCAAGTCTGATTATCTAAAGATGAGGCTTAATGTGATCTTTCTGGTCTTTTAGGGGTGATGAAATATTCCTTCATGGCTTAATACTTTGAGAGAGTATTGTGAGTTAGTTTTCTTATCGAAGCAAAGTTTTCATTCCTTGTCGAAGAAATGGTTTGACCTGTATGGGTCTGAGGATATTTCACTGCGAAAGAGAGATGTAGCATCTTTGATTGAGATGTTACTGTTGTGCAGTTTCTTTAGAGGCTTGTGGTGTATTAGCAGTGGCGTTTGGTGCTGAAACTCTTGCAAGCTGCTGCGATTCCTTTATATATTTTAGAGATTATACTGAGCTTGTTATTATCTATCATGAGTTCCAGATAATTCAAAACAGCACAAGAAGTCCTTTGGAAAGCTGGAAGTTATGGCAGACGATGAATCGTAGCGTTAAGGATATCGGTGTAAGTGACCGCTGCGTCAGGAGTCTGAATTTCTATCATTTAAGTATCTACATAAAATATGTACTTGTTTATGTCTGCTATTCCCATGAGAAAACTTACTGCATAATGCTTTCATGTGTAGTTTCTGGAAGTATATGTATACAAGGTCAGTTAGGTTTTAGATTGTGTCTTATCCTTGTCTTCGGGACCATGCTGACGACCTGGCTTCCTTTTTCACTTGAGTTTCTGATAGGCAATTTTTTTCTGAACTTTATCAGCGGAGGCAAGGTTTAACAGAATTTCAAGTGTACGAACAAATCTGTGAGTGTGTGCAACAAGGCAAAGAAATAGACTGGTTTGACCTCTGCAATGAGGCTGGATTCTCACCAGCCGTAGTTTGGGACATCAATGATGCAAAAGCAAAGGCGGAAGAAGCTATGAACGAGCCGCTTGGACAACGGCTGGACGAGTTTGGCCTTGTTCCAGTTCAGTGCGGTCCTCATGTTAGGCATTTACCTCTTCTTCTCGTCTTTTTTTTTCGCATTTTTCATCTTCTTGAGATTATTCACGTCCTGCAAGCACTCATGCTTTGATGCGGATTGGGGATTTATGTTTTCAGCAAGTATAGAAAGCTTGTGAATCCATTCATGTGGTGCTCCAGTGCTTAGCCATTGAGTCGTGTTTCTGCTGGTGCAGGTCACTGATGTTCATGTCTTATTGTACAACACGATGATGGCTTGTGGAATTACGCCACAGGAGATGTTTGCTTCTCCTTTGGGGGCGCAACCGATTCAGATTCCTGAGAAATCACAGTCAAAGAAAGCTCCCCTTAGTTCTAAGACAACTACTGAATCCAAGAGAGTGGCAGCTGCTGATGTTTCTGCCCCTGGAAATAGGCTTCCGCACGTAAAGATTTCGCCTAGTGACAAAAATCCTGGTACAGAAGAAACGGACACGAAGAAGACGCCAAAAAGGCTGACTCAGAAGCACATGCTGCAGTGGATGGCTGACAGAAACGGCGTAAGAGAACTCCGTTTTCCCCATGAATGTCACTAAAGTTTTATGTTACTTCCGTTGCTAAAGTTTTGTTAACTGAGTTATTTGAGTCCCTAACTTGATGACTGGGTAGCGTTAGTCTCTTGATCCTTATTATGATTTGATTTACACCAATTGATTCTTATCTAGTACCTGAACATCATGTCTTCGCCAACTGGAAAATACTACTGTAGTGATCTTTTGGTGTGCATCATGTCTGCTGAAGAAGATGTCATTGTCAACAATCCTCGTCAAGGTGTTCTGCAAGGGTGTTTTAGGGTCCTAGGTATTGAGTTCATTCAAAATTCAGTTGTCTTGCTGGAAGATAATTGACTTAAACGTTCAGTTGGCGTTGCCAAATATGTAGCGGTCTCTTGTATTTCTAGGAGTACACGTATTCTGCCGCTAGCTGGTGCTCATGTGGTTGTTTCTCCAGGTAACATTAATGGAGCTCGTTCAGGAATTTCAAGGTTACAATGAGTGTCAGCTTATGCGGCTTATCCTTTCAATGGAGAGGAAGAAGCTTATTCAACTGAGTAAGGGAATTTTCAGAGTGACTTCATCAGACGAAGAGCAAACCGTGTAATATGTAGGTTCCAATCTCGTTGTGTAGGATGGTCGATTGATTCATATTCACGACCTGGAATATATTCTCATGTGTAGTCCATGATCTCAGATGAATTTCGTGAAATCTCCATTTGGATTCTATGCAAGATTATTTTTGTATAAAATTCTCAGATTTTATCATGTTTCAAAGCAATTATGTCACTCTCTCATTACTTGGTCAGACCTGAGGAGGTTGAGGGAGGGCAATGATCGACACTCTAAGCTTGAGGCAGATTCATTATTCCTCAAATTAATCAAATTAATCACACGGCATTTTTTGTGCGACAATATAATTTGGGGGGTCATGTAATATAAACATTTTTATATTAGATCCACCTACTCTGTAATCTACAACCACCAAATACTTGGCTCCATATTCTCCGATAGTGTACACATGCAAATGAAGGCCCTCCTCATTCAAAGATATAACAAAGATGTTCATGAAATTCAAAAGAAACTATTGTTATTGTATACATGTTTGAATGTCGTACAACATTTGCAAATGACCCCAACAAGATTGCTGCTAGAGTTGAATTCCCCCTTTGTCCATGTGAATTTACACGCCCATACCTCCTACCAATGCTGTGTTATAAAGCTAGGGGTGGTCTTCTTCCTCTTCCCTTGATGTCTTTGCAACAAGTTTCATCTTCCTCTTCCTAGTCAACTCGCCATCGTTCAATGCAAGATCTGCAACCTCAAGCGACAATACGCTAGCTTCAAAAGGTGGGCAACGTGTCGGGTGAGAGACAAACTTGGATAGTTGAGTTTGAGAAATGTTAGTGACCTCTGCATTGGTAACAACATACATTGGCTCGAACTGAAGGAGTACTTGTGCCACCCAAAAGATCGATTGGTAGCAAATATTTGTCCAAGCCATTCTAATTGCAGTTGGACCTAAAGTAACGCACTTTGAAATTTTTGGGTAATTTCAATTAGGGCACTATGACTTACTTGCACACATGCACTCTAATACCCTAAACCAACAATATTGTCTAAAAACAAGCACAACGAACAAAAGTAGAAGCAATTCCAAAGCACATCAACACACACTCAATTACAAAAACAAAATTAGGAAGGAGAGGTGGTTCGCAAAAAAAATAGGGCAATGATCGCCAATGTCAGCACAACATATAGCAAGCAAGAAACACAAAAGCACAAGTCCAAACACATCGAGCCTAGATTAAATTTTTGATGAATCAAAACCTCCATTTTGGAGTTGCAATTGAATGCAACAAACTGTGAGCCTCAACGAAATTGCCCATAACCAAAAAGTGACACCTCCACATTTATAAAATTGGTTGAAGCATTCAAAGAAAGGAACGAGGGAAAAGAATTTGAAACTAGAGAGTGATCCCCAATTCAATTCCAGTTATTCCACAAAACCTCAATATCAATCTCAAGAGCACCAATTCACTACGATGACACCACAACAATATTGGAACTTAATGCTAAATGAGTATGTTAACAAGAGGAATTAATGCTAATACTTTCTAAGTAAATGCACAGAAGATGCTAATGGGAGAAGGGAGTGCCATCAATTCTAAGCCCAATCCCTCACTAATGGTAGCCCTTGGATGAAGCCACCTTTGCTAGAAATCCACAATCGAGATTGAAGATCAACTATCGGATGAAAAGTTTGTAGCAGATGAATGCTTTTGGAAAATCAAATGAATACACGTATAGTAGAACCTCTCTTAGTGCATGGTGTTGGGACTATGCATGAAGAGAGGTTTATGCATTTGCAAAGGTGTAATAATGGTTGGTAACTAATGTGGCCTCTAACTAAACTACTGTTGAGAAAATATCTTTGAAATTGGGCCCATGTACTAACCCTCCATCAATGCATATCATGTAGCATCATGTACTAACAGCATCCCCACAGCAACACTATGAACCAAATCAATGGAGGACATCCTTCATAATTAGAAGACCAACAGACGGTGTAGAACCTTTATAGTGTTGCTTCGGCATGTTGCTATGGGGATGCTCTAAGAGAGGATGCACTAAGAGGTTTTTTACTGTAATTGCAACTTCATGTGAACGAGATGCGAAAATGTGCTCAAAATCTGAATTTTTCCTCCACTATGTACATTTAGCGCAACAGTTTTTTGGGGGTAGAACTGAAAAGATATTTAGCCCGTTTAACCCATTAAGAACCATGTCAATGAAGGTAGTGAAAAAGTGACTGCAACTAAGGTAAACCAACCCATTGTGGTCAGAATGAGGAGTTTGGCATCATCTTGTTGCTGAAATTTTTCAATTTTCTTCTTACATTAGTACAAGTGTGAGAAATAGCAAGTGCAATCGAAATTAATTTTTTTTGACAAAGTATGAATTTGCTAGAAATTTCCGAAGCATTGAGCCCAAAGGAGTCTGTAGACTACCTTAAGACCACTAAAATCTGAATCTGTAATGCTCATCTCACTACCTAATGCAGTCAAAATATTTTCTATTACAGAAGGCAAAAAAAGTCAATTTTTACAATGGACTTCACACTGAAAACTCAGAAGTTCCTAATGAGGTCAATGTTCACTCCATTGCTGTCATGTAAGACATGCATTGTTGCCCACATCCCACATCCTGGAAAAAAATCACAATGGGTCATTTCTTAGGCGACCACAATGGATCATTTGACCGCAATGGGCTGTCTTACCTTAACATGTTTTTATTAGTAGCCACTTTGTCTATTAATGAAAACATGTCAGTTACAGCCACTTTTTCATTTTTTGTCATCGACCTGGTCCTTAATGAGTTAAAGATCGCTGCAAAGGAGTGTTTGTGAGGATGAGGACCGTTTTCAATGCTCGGGATCCATGCTGCGGAAATGCTTGGCCAGATTTCAGGATTCCACAGGATGGGCTGCACTTCACTGCCGTCAGTGATCACAGGCTACGTCAAACTCTTCCCAAGAGGCCATGACTGGGTCAAAAACAGACACTGCAGATTTAGAAATAAAAATATTTTCATTCAATTCTGGAGATTACTCATCAGGAAAGTATCCCCCCATTGCAACAGGAGTATTGTTTCAATGAATGCTTGAACAGTAGAGTACTAAAAACATACTGTTGCAATATTGCAATAGAGTATATTTTCAATGGATAGAGTACACCCTCCATTGAAATTGTATTGTTGCAGTACTGAAAACAATATGTTTTTAGTACTCTACTGTTCAAGCATTGAAACAATACTATTGTTGTTGCAATGGGGGGATACTTTCCCGATGAGTAACCCAGAAGCGCTTTGACGTCCATTTTCTGGACGATGAACAGATTCAGATTCTTGTTTCTATCTTGTTCCTGCTTGGATGAAAGTCATCCTAATTTTGGGTGATACCTGATCAAGTTCTAATGATTGGATTTGGTATTATTAGAGTACATTTTTTTATTTATTAAAATTACAAATGTGGAAGTGTGTCAAGAACACAAAAATTTCAAAAAATCATCATCATGAAGAGAACTTCATTTCAAATTCATTCCAATAAGTTTTACTCAAAAAATGATAATATTTTGTTTGTAATTGAATTTAGAAGGAATTTTGAAATTTTCCTTTCCAAATTTATAGAAAATGATTCGTGATAGCATTGGTGAATCTAATTGTATGGATGGAACGTAAAATTCAAAATCTACAACTTCTCTTTGTATATCACTTCCAAAATATTCTTCCAAATTGTACTTTATAATGTTTTTTTTCCCAAATCATCAATTTCAGAAAAGACTCCAGACAATTAGGGGTTAAATTAAAGCTACAAGGTAAACGCCTGAATGTTGGTGATAGAAAATTGTTGATGTGAACAAGCCTATTACCACCTTGATTTAGAATCTGAGTATTTTTGGATCAAATTTCAAGAGGGGCACAAATTTTCCAGAGGTGTGCGTTTGTTTCACGGATCAAACCCAAGTGGAGTAATAATTTTTTGATTAAAATTGTAATTTCTGTGAATTTTTTAAGTGGTTTATCCTAAAATTACAAAACCACTTATAGAGTGGGGTCAAAAATGTCCCCTAAACAACCCATTATTGCCTTAACATGTATCTATTGGCACTTTAGTTTCCACCAATGAAAGATTGACACGTTATCCCTTTTGATATTAATGCACTAAAAATTGTTAGAAAAATGAATGGATTTGGGTGTTGCAGTGAGCGGAATGGGGGCCAAAACTAGGGAAATGGAATTGGGCAGTGAATGGTCATGGGTTGGTTTACCTTTGTGTGTGCATCTTTGACAAATAAGTTACCTTAGTATATTTGTTGAAATTGTAGTCCATTGTAGCACTACTATGTAAGGTAACCACACCTGAACTTGCACAAATGAGCTCTATGGCATAACTAATATGCTTTAGGAAATGAACAACAATTTTTGCACATTGATGAAGGACTATGAATCAAAATGCAAGTGGTTCCATAATTTTTGAATGCATTGTAAATTAGTTACAAATTTTCAAAGATGCAAAGTATAGGGTGCTAAAAGTGTTACGTAGGTGATGCCAAAATGCATTTGATGCACATGAAGGAATGCCACTAGAGAAGAAGTTAAAATAGTAGAAAGCATGTCCAAAATTTTCCTCTTCTAAGGTTGCCACTTCCACAATACTATAAATAGAATTGTACACTTCTCAAAATTTACCACTTGTCCTTGTCATGTGTACCATTTTCGCTATCCTTCCTATTTAGTTTCCCTTCAAAAACAAAAGTCAATTTTTGAGGATTGGTCCATTTTAGGTGTAGTTATTGTATTCCAAGGGGCAAATTTGAACTTTGCATTCACTATACATGTAGAATTTTTGTCAATGCAAAACCATCTCCCTGTCTATCCAAATTCAATAAATAGCTCCTTTGACACATTATCTAGTTAATTTAGTTTTTCATATGGCATTAGAGAGGGTTGGGTGTACCTCCACATGTACTTGATTAATCTTTAAAGGTCAAATTGGTGGCCATGGATATCATTCTTTTTGGTATTGTGTGAATCATTGATTTAAACTTTAAAGTTTTTTGACTATGTTTGCACCAAAAACACTCAAAAATTGTCATTTGTGGTACAAGTACGAAATTTTAGAATTTTTTTTTAATATATAAAAATATAGGAACTTGTAATATGCTAGTTTGAAAAGATGTACATGTGGAAAAAGTTTTATAAATTTTTACGATGTAGATTGTAAGATACCATCATTCAAAGTGACAAAAATCCTTTTTTTGGCCCTACAAAAAACCAGGCAACTTACACCTTACAAGGTCACATTTGTGTGAAAAATGTATAAAATAGTAGTACTTCTTTGGATTATCTATATTTATATATATATATGGAAAGCTTTGAATCATTCCATTTTCATGAATGAGATGAAAGTTATGAAAAGTATTAGTTTGCAAGTAGTGATGGAATCTCTACTTTAAAATAAACTTTGAAGTCCTTTATTTAATTCAATTTCCAATATTTAAAAAGAAAATCATAGGATGTGGATTGCGAATCCAAAGAAACACAACCATTTTGGACATTTTTAGAGCTTTAAGACCCCAAAATTTTCATAGCTTTTGACTACATGGTAAAAAAAACTATTGCATAAGGTAAAGCAACCCATTGTGGTCAGAATTTGGAGTCTGCCCTCATGCCACTGTTGAAATTTTTCAAAATTTTTCCCATGTAAAGACAAGTGTTAGAAATAGTGAGAGCAATTGAAATTTTATTTTTCAGACAATGTATGAATTTGTTATGAATTTTTGAACTGATCTATCCAAAAGAGTCAATATGCTACCTGGTAACCAACAAAAACTATATCTAATATGTTCATCTTAATCACTTAAAGCAGTCACAATAATTTCTAATGTGGAAGGCCCTGGAAAGGTCACATTCTACAATGATTTACACCAAAAAGTTAGGTGCTCCTAATGAAGTCACTAATCACTCTATGGGGGTCAGGTTAGGTAGTGATTATGGCTTGGAAAACTGTCATGGGGTCATTAGGTGTCCACTATGGGTCATCTGATTGCAATGGGATGTTTTACCTTAATATGTAATTTCCATTGATCTTTGGAGAATAATTTTTTAAGAATTTTCTAAGCTCTCCAAAGATCAATGAAAATTACATATCATGCAATAATTTTTGAACCATGTAGTCAAAAGCTATGAAAATTTTGGGGTCTTAAAACTACTCCTTGGGCACATGTGTGAAAATTTTAAAGGAAAAAAAAAAAATTCTATTCATGGTGAGCTACCCAAAAATCTCATGTTGCCTAGAAAATGTAGTTTGGTCCTTTTGGGGTTTAAAAAATCCAAAAGTACTCATTGAAAGTCAAACTACAATAGAAGACCTTCCCTTTTAACACAAAATTTGGAAGATGGATAGTTGCACTTCTATCCCCTATAGAAGAATTCTTTGCCATTCATTGGCCCAAAAATGGTCGCATTGTTGTTTATGTGTTAGCCTTGTACTATGCTATTGACAACACAACTTAACATTTGGATTATTTCAAATCATGTCACAACAAAAAATTTAGTTTTCTCATTCTTTGATTGTTTTGCATTTGAGAGCTATGTAAAAACTATAACCTTGTAAACAATTTTTTTTTTTTTTCTCCCTCATACTGTCAACTGCTTACCCAGGTCTTCTTGCAGGAAATTTATTCAAATGATGACCTCCAAAACATGTTTCAACAAAATCAACAACAAAAGTTTCCACAAGACAAATAAGGGTATGTTTACACTTGGTGTTAAGGATGATGTTTGCAATGTGAATCCAATTCAGAAGACTTAGGTCTAAATTTGTTGTCAAGACCCTTAGCAACAACACTCTTTAACACCAAGTGAGAACAGACCTTTGGTAAGCATTACCACTCTGGGTTTCTTGTTAGGCGGTTTTAGGGTTTAGGGTGCATGAAGTCACTTGTAATATCTTAAACTTCATGTTCCTTTTTTACACAAAGACGCTATGTCGACGTCTCCTGATACCATCGCACCTTTGGGGTTGAAGACAAGGGTAAGCTTAGTCACAGTAGTCTCGCACATCGCAAGCTCTTGAATTGAAATCGAACCATTCCATGCTGGGATGGTTTGATGGTTCGGTGGTTTAGATTCTGAACCTGTTGGTCTGTTTTTGACGAAATCTGGAGCTTCTCACTTCCATCTGAATCTTGAAGAATTTGCAGCCATGGTGAGCCTCTGTGAGTTTCATTCATCGTCCTCCTCCTCTTACTGCAACTGCATTGTCAGCGAACAGATGTGCTCTTGACCCAACACCACGCCAAAAATGATAGATCATAATCCTGGGGTGCACTCAAGAATATATTAAACAATGAGTCTTTAGGTTATGTTCCACTTGGAGCGCCAGGACAGTGTTTGTTCAGGTTGTATCTATCTTACTGGAAACGGTTGCTATAGTATTTTCCTTGAGGTTCCTGCCATCTTACTTTAAGTTTATTACATTAGCATTGCATCTGCAGTGGAGCTTCTGCTATGCCCGACATGATATTTGATGATCGAGAATATTAGTTTACCAATGCAAAGTTATGATCCGTTGGTTTGCAGACCGCTTACACGCTTCCAACAGAGGCAGCTGCTGAATTTGGAACTCTGAGCGCAGCGGTGTGGCTTTGCAAGTATGAATAATCATGTGGAATTCCTCATGTATATCTCATATTTGTGGACAGTGATGGAAACCCGCTCCTTACGAGTTGTTCAAAGATCTACAGAACTCACAGGGAGCTCATATAAGTCTTCCGTGATGATTCTTCTGTGTGTGTCATTTTCCCCCATGTGTGTTCGTTGCGACATGTGTCCCAAATTCCTGTAAATAGTAAAGTTTTTACTATTTACAGGAATTTGGGACACATGTCGCAACGAACACACATGGGGGAAAATGACACACACAGAAGAATCATCACGGAAGACTCATATGAGCTCCCTGTGACTGTTTACTGGGTATCTAAGGACCTTCAGCACGAAACATATTCCAAATACGAATTCACAGAAAAGATCCTAGCACGAGAGGTCGACGATCCCATTTCTGCTGTTCACTGCTCACACAGTGACAACCTCAATTTCAAAGCGGCAGTGTTTACTGAAAACCGTGGCCATGTCCACTAATTGTCCACCATTCCATTGGAGGGGTCCCTCCATAGCAATGACGGCCTCAAAATCAGGCGCAAGCAACGGGCTTAGTTTTCATGCAAGAGCTTTAAAAACACCTGTCGCATCTCCTGTCTAATTAACAGCAGGAAACGGACTGCTGTACGCACCCCTCCTCTTCGAACATTGTAGCAGAAGTTGAGAATTCGATGCATTACCTGACAGGAGCAGAGGACAATGTCAATTCGAAGTTGAAAACGGTATTCGTCTTGGACAGAAGGCATGACAATGCTTCAGCTGGACATCGGAGGACCTCCACAGCAAGTTCGCAGGCGTTCCCCGTCACTCTGCAGGCGGCCGGCAGTCCCAAGCAGGGACCCCAATATTCTTTCCTTGTAAATAGGCGGCGCTGTTATAGACCCCGTCACTCCCGCTTGTTTTTTGCTACCCCAAGACAAAGCTCTTTCGTAATCAAGGTGCTGAGGACTGAGGTCCTGAGGACTGGGGATATTTTCCATCCAAAATCTACGAAAAACAATTCATAGATCAACCATCCAAGATCTACGCATTTCCAAGACTTGACCGTCTTCTTCTCCAGACCAAGGCGGACGCCGATGCTGCACTTTCACTTTCAGTCTGTTCGCGCCAGGAACAATTTCGTCGTCTGCTTCCGCGATGAATCAATCGCAACTTCCATAACTCTGAATCCGATTTCTCAAGTGAGCTACAAAATCTTGCATGCGGAGACTTTGAGTTTCGCTAGCATTCTCAATTTGGGCAGCACTTCGATCTCAACGGCGAGCGCAATGGCGGTGACGGTGAAGGCGTTGTACATCTACCCCGTGAAATCGTGCCGCGGAATTGCTGTTCCGTACGCTTCTATCGCTCCCACAGGTAGTAGTTTAGGGATTTCTCTTGTTTTGGAGTGGATTTCATTTGCGCATTTTTAGTTGGAATTGAAGACACTGTGTGTTTTGGGAGTTCAGAAAAGGTATCTCCATTCGAAAATCACAACGGAATGACGGTTTTCGGCAAAGAAGTAGTATTGGAGTGCTTCGTTTGTGTTTGTGATGCTGTTGTGTTTTTTCACAGTCCGCAAAAATTGCTTTAAAAGTGGAGGCTCCATTCACCGTACAGTGCATTACAGTGGTGGCTATTGTTCCAGAGAGCTTCTTTTGTGGAAATTGGACAGAATTCCCTCTTCTATTCATCTGGCTAAAATATGTGCAGAACATTTTGTTGTTGATTTTCGCTGTGATCACCTGTCGATCTTGTAATGTACGTCGTGCCATTGTCGCTCTTGAAAGTTTGCTGATCAATGGGTTTAAGGTTGGAGGCTCTAAATCTGTCTCTTAGGCTAATTTTATAGCGGGATTGATATTGAATTTTCCGAAGTACAACTATTAGATGAGAGACTGTTTGAACGTCATGCAACTTCAAATTATAATTTCTTGAGGCTCCAGCAATTACAAGCTCAATTTGCTATAGTCGTCACGATCTGAATTTGTCATTATATGTATTTTTTCATCCTACTCCATCATGAATGCTGAAACGCTAAAAGCGTGGTTTATGAAATTCCTACTGTACAGGGTTTAAGTGGGATCGGCAATGGATGATAGTGAATGCCAATCGGCGGTTCTTGTCGCAGAGAGCCATCAAGAAGATGGCGCTCATTGAGGTCTCACTGCCGGAGGAGGCTCTCGACTCCCGCTGGGGGTCTCTCTCTCCTGACGCAGCTCTTTGTGAGTTTTTGTCCCTTTCTTTTTTGATGCTTTCAGAAGTCAAGTCTGTGAGTGATATGACCTTTCTATGACTGTTTGGTACTCCAATGAAGTGAATGCTCTCTTCTTGTTAGCATGGATTTGGGAAAGATAGTCAAGGACATGGTCAAATAAATTTGCAAGTTAGTGCTGGTGAAATCCAATCTTAGGATCTCTCCGATGATTTGGAGATTTTTCCGAGGTTGGTTGTCGAATCTGGAACCCTTGTTCCCCGCGTGCTTGGTGCGTATGTTTGACTTTCCTGTGTGGTCCTTGCGTACTGACGTCTTCGCTTGAGCTCCTAAATCCGACTTGAGATTCGAAACTGTCCACCCTTTTCCCAGTGTGATTTTCTCTTGCCTGTATCTGTCTGTGTTTTAGTGTGATTCAGCATGTTAATGTTTTTCTGGAGGTCGATTCTTCCTCTGCGTTCGATTGTGTATGTCGTCCTGTCTTCAGTTCTCTCCGCTGTTGTTTGTTTGTTTTGCATCGGCAATCTTTTAAGTGAAGAGTATGTCGTGGTTTTCCTAGTCTCAAATTTTTAGCTGTCTTCTCTAATTGTGCATACTAATCATGATGTTAGTCCAAGTTTTAGAATTCAGAATTTAGCGCTGCACTTTGATCTTGGGCATAAATTTGTGCACTTTTCATTGGTTTCATATAGAGCGGGTTGTTAGTATAAATAAGGAGGGTTAGCATTTTGAGGTTCTCATCCTCCTCTCCCCCACTAAGACTTTTGCACATCAGCTTCAAAGTCTTGCATTGGAATTGCGGGTTCGACTCACTGGGAGTAGTACATTTTTTTGTTATTTTGTTGTAAGGCATAAGAGCACCGGGCATGGAGCCGCTGTACATTCCCCTTGTGCCTCAGTACCCTCTGGAGGAGGTCGAGAACGTGACGTGTTGGGAGTGGTCAGGAACGGCCCTTTCTGAAGGAGCAGAAGCAGCCGAGTGGCTTACCAAGTATATTGGAAAAACTGCAAGTCTTGTGCGCTTTGACAATCGTAGGCTCCCTCTAAACCTCCTATCTATCTATAAATTATTTCATTCCACTGCGAAAAACCTCCCTCTTGCAAACATACGCCTCTTGAATGCATTTAGGAAATGTGTTTTGTGATTTGTGCAGAGAATACTGCGAGATCAACAGATCCGGATTATGCAGTGGGTCATTCGGTTTTATTCAGCGATGGCTATCCGTTCCTTCTTGCATCACAGGTGAGGCATATGCCCCTCAGTTTTGGATGAGTCACTATTCAAAGGGAAAGCCTGCTGATCTGGCTCCGGTAGTCTGGTTTTAATAGTTTGTTGTTCCTGAAGAAATGCGTTGGGGTGGGTGGGGGGTGGGCACAGGCTTCTCTAGATGCTGTGAATGAAAAGCTTCCTGCTCAAATTCCCATAAATCGCTTTCGCCCCAAGTAAGTCTCTGATGGCCTTTGCATCAGCACAAATCTGTGGATTCTGGACCTACACTGACGACCTTGTTCATTGAATCTGTCACTTTAAGCATTGACGGGAATTTTGTCTAGTCCTGGGAGCTGGCCGTTATGCATGTGAAGAATGTGTGTTCACGTTTACACGAGCATCCTACTCATCAATTGCTGGGCCTGGCTTGCAATCTGTAGCATCTTTGTGGACGGCTGTGAGGCTTTTGCTGAAGATAAGTGGGGCACTTTCAAAATTGGCGATCTTCAATTTCATGGGGTGAAGCTGTGTGCGCGTTGTACGGTACAGTGATGGAACTCAAATGAAGTGTGCTTATTCAACCAAAATTTAAAATAGAATAGTCAATTATAGTAACATTTAAAACATCATTATGTTATTCAAATTGTAGTCCTGATATGGATTCTTCTTTCCATGGATGTATTTTTCTGTCTTCCTTAGAACTTCCTTAAAGGTTTATTTCAACTTCCAATTCATACATTTAGATGCGACAACACTTGGGGTAAGTGATGACAGTTTGGGGGTTATGTGATGCATATCGGGTATAGGCGTTGCATCAACCCAATGGTCTCTGCATATGTATATATAAGGAATGAAGCCCCTTGTCATTTCCATATGAAGTTCCTATGACCTGAAGTGTATGAATTCTGCCCTTGATGCTACTGAATTTCATATTAATTGAATGCACCTTTCTGCTTTTAGAAAAGAATAAAAGATAAAATTTCAATTCCAATTAATCTGAAATTCATATGAATTAGTGATGCATTAAATGTGCATCTACTGTGCAATATAATGTAAGACAGAAAGAATCTCCAAAGATATTCTATCAGAATTGAAGCTTGGTTCGTGATCATGAAGTTCAAATCAGCACTTGAAAATGTTCTGACAGTGCTTACATACATGTGTGGTGATAAAAAGACCTTCACTGCTGGAAAAAAAGTTTTTGCTTTTTCCTTTCCATGATTTGGAGAGTTCGCTTGCTAGTTGATCACGTGTAAGAACTTGTGGGCATGCCTTACAGATTCCAACGGTCAATCAGCAAACAGCTGAATCGGGGAAGGAGCCTACTCTCACTTTGAGGTCGTTTCGCAAAGGCTCATTTCTGGCCATCCCGTCTATGAAAAATGAGGTGATGGATGCAACTTGCTATTGGAAACTCAGCTTTGTTGTGGTTTGACATAAATGCACATCTTTCCTGCGAGATAAGTAATGCAAGCTGGTGCTCAATCTAACTTCGTTAGAGCTGTGATGTGGCAGGTGTTCTTTGGCCAGAATGTCACTTGTGAAAACAAGGGTTTGCCGGTGCATGGGGTTGCTCCTGCTGTTCGAGTTGGTGATGTGGTGAGGGTGTTGAAAGCCGTTCCCATCTCGGAGATCATGTCGTGAATCAGAGACAATCATAGTCTTGTTGCATTCTGCTCCTGTATAGTAAAGAATTACCGACATCGTGGCTGTAGAGTTCAGTGTTGTATTGAAATGCAGATGCAATAGAAGGTACCATTAATGTGAGTTCTAGAGGGAGGGAGGGAAAGATCGTTGCCTTGTGATTTACCCATAAAGGCCGAAAGTCCCGGAATGGTTTTCTTTAGATGTCGGGTAGGTTCTTCTAATGTCAATTTTTACTGTAATGGTTTTAAGCCTTTTTAAATGTAGTGTACCAAATCCACCCATTGTATGTGAGATCTCTTCACACAAGTGTAGGATTAAGGGTGGATCACTGGGAAGCTTTGGCAGCTACCAGTGGACGATGAGAATCACCCATTATAAGACCATATACGAAGTCGATGGAGAGTAAGTTCAATCTTTTGCATTCGTGAGGAGTTGTGGGGTCGTCCATTTGTGGAGTTCGTCCCCTGCTTGAAGGAGGAAGGATCTCCTTCATTACTTTTAGCTATTCATTGCGTACCAGCTCCAAATTGTTATGACTTCGCTTTGTTAAGCAGATTGTCAATGTCCTGAGGTCCAGTGAGTCCTAAAATGTTAGCAAGCTAGATTTACAGTGTGACACCATTCATAGATATGGGTTTGAAGATGGACACCTGCTTCGAGCTTTATGTTGCTGTAGTGTAGCCATGGCGCAATCACTGCTTGAATAACTGTCTCTGACTAAATTTGGATACCACGAGAGTCGCATTGTAGAGGTGCAATACTGCACTTGTAGGTCAGACTTGTAAGCAACCTTGAAGCAACATTTGAAGCATATAATAAACTGAGTACATTTGAAGAATATCCGAAAAGGAAAGGTGTTTTGATTGTAACCCTTTTCGCTCTTTGTGAACTATGAAACTCCTGAATTAATAAATTGTGAGATTGGAAAATGAGAGAGTCCTGGACACATCTGCTGGCTTGGAGAATCTGAGAGCTGTCCACTTGTTTTCAGGCAAAGTAATACAGGTGATAAGCTTACTTGTGTTCAATGAGAGAATCCACTTCCTTTTTATCCTTTTCGTTGATCTCTCTAGCTATAAATATATGATGGATTTATATTGTATTGATTTTTTTTTATTGTAATGTGCTTATGGTCTGTAATTGTCAATGGATACTTTCCGTTCCAACTTTTTATTTCACCATCACCTTTTCATACGTGTTAGGCATTGCAACAACCCTTAATTTGATTAAGTTTTGGTGTTAAGGCTGGTATTAGACACGATGTTAGGGGTAAATTGGGGTACCACTTTCACGAAATGCGAACATGTCTTTGGTTGTCAAGTTTAAATTCCGCAGTTGTAAAACCAACAGAAGTTAAGACAGCCCATGATGGTGAGCATGCAGTGTTCACTATGAACACTATGAACACCTAGCAGGGAAGAGGACAATTCCTTTTCACGAGAATCTCAATACTCTTTGACCAAGGTACCATAATTGTCACCAGGTGCGGGAGGTTGAGGACGACAAAGCAACCAATACGGAGAGGTATGTGCCATTCGAAGCGCGCATAGCGTCTGCTTCGACTAGACATGCACGGTTGCTCACAGACACTAAAATCGGCGGTACATGGGGTGTACCTCTCAGGTTGAGACCACGACGACGATCCGAGTTTTCCATAATTCTGTTCGGGGTAAGCTTAAATCCTCTCTGCGGTACAGTACCCTCATCGACGCAATTAACACCAGCCTAGCCCTGGCTCACTCGGATCCCACTCACGCAGAACGAAACAGTCCTCTCGCTAACTTGACGTCGTCCACGTTCAACAGTGTTCTTCAAGTGGGCTGATAATGCACGCACACTAAAATTGGCGGTAGCTGGGATGTACCTCTCAGGCAGAGGAGACGACGACGACGACCAAAGTTATCCATGATTCTTTGCCAGTACCCACGTCGACCGAAATTAGCTTCCTTCCGACGGTCTCCCCCGCGTTGAAAAAAATCACGAGACCAGATTAGTTCTACCCACGGATCCCACGTATCATTATCGCCTCTTGCCCAAAGCGACCCTACCAACGTCCCAGGATCCCGGTCGGTCACTCACCGGCGACCCCAGCCTTGCCACTTTTCTACACTAGCCTTCTCCTGTTTGCGTCTGCTTGTCGGCAGTTCTCGAGCTCTGGCGTTTCCGCAGCTTCGTCCTCGGAGCTTATGCGCGTTAGGAGGAGAGAACGAGGCCCTGCTCTCATGCACGTGACGTTGTTTCTGCCTGTCCAGTTCTTCTGTGCTGCGCCATTTCGTCGCTGGAGTGTCTTACCAGCCAGAGAGACGACCCTCAATGCTCTTGGATCCTCACGGCACTAAGGTATGTGCACCCAGGGATGCGTTCAAGTGTGAGACTGGGTGTGGTTCCCTTGATCATACGGTTTCAGATGTAGCGGGGTTTCGGTAGCAAGTGAACTAGCCTTTTAGCACGTCTTTAGTGTGCCGTTTTGGGATACCGTGTGAGTGACTTTTGCATCTCGGAAGCGCATTCAGGAGTCAGGTGTTCCTAATCTCGGTAGGCTCTTGTGGTTGGGTCTTATATTTGACTTTTGTATTACAATTAGGATTAGAGTAAACTTGCCCATCACCACCCAAACAAAATTCAAATCCTTCTCCACAATAAAATAGAGACTTGCATGCTCTGAAATTGTGCGTGATTATCAAACGTCATGTTAAGATTTACCTTACTATACAAAATGCAAGAAAGATTCTTCCTGCAAGTTTTATTACAAAAACGTCTGAATGAACTTTCTGTTGCTGGATAATATTTCAGTTAAGGACCAATGACTAGACATCTAGGATTTCCAAGGTGGCGGCTTTGCATGTTCGGTTTCGCGGTATTGGGTTTGAATCTCGCCAGCCTCGTTGGAGGTTCTTCCGCTGCTGATCATGGTGAGTTTCCGTCCAATTTTGTACAAGCTCCTGTTTGTTTTTCTTCTTCTTTCTCTGGCGTTTTTGGGAGAGTTTTTGGTTTGATTTCGTAGGTTTCTGGATTCCAGTGTGAAGAAGCAAGGGCCTTTTGAATTTGGAAGTAGCTCTTCTGTTGACGAGTGTCCTAGTTGTGATTAATGGGAGAGTGAGCTCCGCTGTCGCTTGTAATGTCAGTAGTTTAGGTTTCGCTTCAAGCTTTCTGTGTTTGCTGTTTTCGTGAGGTGGCTATCGCTACGTTCTAGCAGTCTTTTTTGTGCGGGGCTGCCGCATTGTGCAGCATCGATGACTGCTGTACTCTCTTGCGCTAGCTCTAAAGTTTAAAGTTTTTGTTTTGCACCTGTTTTTCTTGCTTAAAGCTGAGGGGAACAGTTACCTTGTTTATTATAGATGAAACCCCAAACACTTGAAAGTCTTTCAGAAGTAGCCCAACAGCACAAAACTGAGCTCCACAATTCTTTTGCAATTAAGCCACGGCTTCTTGCTTTGTGCAGCTCGTCCTTCTCTTATGTATTGAAAATGGCATTCTTGAAAACACCACAATTAAACACTTCATCCGTATTTTGAACCCGTCCAATTATTCATCCAAAGATGATTCAGGTTTCATCCACATGCAAGAAAATTTCATTTCCTCATCCAAATTTCAGATATCGTTTAAACTTTGTAAGTAGTGTATCATTTCAGTGAGATTAAAAGTCTTATTATTGAGAAAGGTAAGATAAGACTCCAAAAGACTTGATCTCAAGCATTGCATTGGCAATCTTCTACCAAATATGGCATTGCAATTTAAAATATGGCATTGCAATTTAAAATATGGCATTGCATTTTAAATTGCAATGTGAAAATTCATTTGTTGTGAAATTGTGAGAATTGGGGATAGTGAATGTTGTACGTGGTGGGTAGCGTAGATACATCCAATTGCAACATGTATCTAAATGTTCCACTTGGAAATCTTCTTTGACTATGTTGCCATTGATTGATGTTAGCTACTAGTGAAGCTTGAATCCTACAATTGCAATCTATCCTAATGTTAGCTAAGGGGAGGGTATGAATTTTCACTATGATTTAAAGTAGATACATCATTGGAGTGTGACATTTTGGTGCATTTCTTCTATTGAAGAAGGGAAATAGTAGAGGTTCAATGGTGGTAATGACTTTGTAAGTCAATATTAATTAGCATACTAACCTAGGTCAAGGGTACGACTTGAATTTTTCTAAGGGGACCATATTTAATCTTGCAACCACCTTGAAATTAATTATTTTCTATCTAAAAATGCTTATGAATTGCGGGTTTTTAGAAGTGGATATGGATAATAATCTAATATTTTAATTAGCACTAGTTTCTATGAGTGAGATTTCATGTTCATGTTTAGCCCTAGATTCTTAAAAGGATGAGACCTATCACCAAGTTTCTTTATGGAAAATGAATTGATTTTTGGAGCAATAAGTGCACTCTTCAATTCAATAGTGATTTGGAAAGTTATCCATTTGCCACTATTGGGTTGTGGCATGTTGGCAAGATTAATTAATCAATGAACACAATGTATCAAACAAATTTTTGGGTCCTTTAATAGCAAATGATACTTGTATGTTAGTCCAACTTTGTTGTAGTCATTTTTTTTGTTTTTGAATGATTTTGTTTGTAAATAGGATTTTTATTGAAGCATTTGTTCATTTATATTCATTGTGCAAATATTACAATAGAATATAATGGAAGTTGCATTCAACCCATTTTTATTTGTGTTTATATACTCCTCTAAATAGTTATGAATTTTCGAAGTTGGATTGACAAATTTTATGAGCATCAGGGCTTTTTTTTCTGGCGAAATTTCGCCAGACTGTCAGAAATCTGACCTCTCTAGTTTCATCCCTCCAAAAACTGGCCTCTTAAATGCTGCCAATAGCGGGGACACTGGTCCAAAAAAAATGCCTTGATGAGCATTCCTACTTTGTAATGCTTGTTGTTGGTTCATTGAAGGATCTAATATGTACCTTTGTTTTAGGATCTCTTACCTCCTTAGATTAGGGATTTTCATAGGTTTGGCTTGTTAAATAGGAGACATTATCATCTTCCAAATATGGATAGAACCTCTTTTAATGCGTGGTGTTGGGACTTTATGCATTTGAAGGGGCCACCTACTATTTGTTAATTGTCCATCTTCTTTGATGAAAGTTTTGTTGCCTTTCTAATTCGATAGAAAATTTATAGCGCATCTTTCCATAAGTTTAAACTTTGGTTTGTAGTATTGATAGTTTAGGTTTCCAAGACATGTGAATCATTTACTACAATATGATGTTGCCATTAACATGAGCTGTAAATACAAACTAGACAATTAGTATACTACTTATGTTATAATTTTTGAAAGATGGACTTTGAAAGTACTAAGTAGGAGGGCCTTGAAGGAATATATATGCCAGTGAGACAATGTTGATGCTATTTTGTGTAAACTTATGTAAGTCTTGTAGTGATATTAATTTCAATGGATTGGAGTTGCAAATTGACTTATTATATTAGAATTGGGGGGTGAAAATGAATATGGCATTCAAGATCTGAAAAACTATATGATTCTAAATCAAGGACATTAAATAAAACTAATGCTATGATGATGGCTTACTTGTTTGTCATAATTTAAAATGTAAATTCCATTGTCTATTGGTGTGTATTTTTAATGTTTAAATATTTTTTAAATGAGTTGTTGAAAGCGAATTTCCTCATTGTGTTTGTAGCATGGTATTTTTTGTTTATTTGACTTGGATGTTTGGTGAATGAAGTATATAATAGTACCAAAAGTTTATTTGTGTGCTTAAATGGGTCAATTGACTCCTAAAACTTCCAATTTGATTTAATTTTGCGCCTCCAAAATGTGTGAGAAGTTACAAAATTCTCTATTGTTTGTCCTATATGGTGTTCTTTTTGAACAATATAACATTTACATGTTGAAATGATGTTAGAAAAAAGATGATCATTGTTGAATCAACAATCCATTATGACATTCCTATATTTTAGTAGATAATTTGAATTAAAAAAGACAAATATTATTTTCTACATATAGTTTTTTATAGTTCTTTGAAAGGGCAATGCTCATTATAAGATTGTTCTTGCATTATTGACAAATATTTGATAAGAAAATAGTATCTTTCAACCTTCTATTTTATTGTGTGATGGTAGATTTGTATATGAATTGCTTAAAAGATTTGTTACAATTCTTTATACTAAGGCCTTATTCATTAAATTGAGACAAAATGGTCATTTTGAGACATTGAAAACTGGAGTGTGAAGCTCAATTGATTGAATAGTTGTAAATGAACCCTCAACTCATAACAACAATAAAGATCTCTAAGGCTACATTCTAGAAAATAATTAGCAAAGAATAAATAGATGCATAGAAAAGTGAGTTGAATTGCATTCAGTAAGCTCAAATTATTTGAGAGTTTAATTACACAAAGAACTTTCAAGCCTCTATCACTATGTCACTGGACGTAAATGGCTATTGAGCACTAGGTACTCTGAATTTGTGTAGAAACAGAGAGGCTAACTATACACGTAAACCTCAACTTTTATAAGTAATTTTTTTCTGTATTCTATTTATCATGCTATTTATAGGATTTAGACAATTTGACGCCCATGGCGTCCAAAATTGAATCGGCTTGACCAAACGTCATTTGTGGCCTGTACAATTGTTCTTGGCCGCCTCCAGTGCCTCCAACGCCTCCAACGCCTTCAGCCTTGCCATGCCTCTATAGATATCCTCACGTTGTGAGGAATAGTACAATGCACTTGGATATTGCGCACCACTGCTAAGGTCCATACCTGGAGAGGTATTGTCCTTGCGCTTTGCTTGACGCTTGCGTGGAGGTAATTCAGAGGAAGACAGGGACCTCGATCTTCGAAGTGTCGGTCGTGGCATATCGACATTGTTTATGTACGGACGTGCATTTCCAATTGATTTCGAGCTCGTCGACCGTTGCTGTTCTCTTGCAATCGTCCGCCGAAACAAAATGTGCGAGGGAAGTAACGTTCGCCGTCCAACACTACGCGGGGACGGGGGCCCACTATCCTCGAGTCGAGGCAAATGAGGTGCACTGTGAGCCCCCACCTATGCCCCCCTTGCTTGATTCGGCAAGCTAGCTACCTCCTTAACGACCTCCGTCTCTGTAGGTGGAACTACAGAATCTATCGGGATACCATCCTCGGGGCGAGGATGATTTGTACCGTCGTTGACAGGGAGAACAAGCTTCTGATTCGTGACGACATCGGCTCGCGGCGGGGGCGAGAAGGGGCATCTTCGACTCGAGGACGCTCGCTTCAGTGGAGATGGGGAGCAGACGGGGGTTTTGACGGGTCCTCGACTCGGGGGACTGTCTACCACGCCATCTTCAACATCGGCCTTCGAGAAGTCAATGGTCGTAGACGCCGCGTCCTCCGCCGTGCGCATCATGTAGGGCCCCGAAAACATGGACGGTTTGGTACTACCTCTGGCAAAGCCTGACACCTCGGAGAGCAACTTCTCCGACCCGGAAAAGAGGCTCCTGGCCACCCGATGATGTTTACCTATTTCAGTTCCCATTGGAGATCCAACCTGCAGGAAGCCCAGATTACACAAGTTTTGCCCACATTATACCGTTGATGAAATGGTCACAAGCAAAGGAAACGCATATTCACTTGGACAGACAATTGGAACGCACAATACATCAACCAAACATGTGTGCCAAAATCATCGCTCTCAAAATTATATACAATTGAATCAATGTACAATATTACAAAAATACAGAACGTGAGATCCTATCCAATCCAAACCTACGAGGCCGCCCGAAGGAACCCTAAACAAACGACTGTAGGGAAGACTAGGGATCGCGTCTCTCCGGGCCTATTGCTAGCTGGAGGCCCGGAAGCTCAAAACGATATCCTAGATTCCTGGCAGACATCCTCATCCCCTCCATGAGGAACTGCACTTGGTAGTCGTTCTTCGTGAGGGGTTCCAAACCAATCCTGTTTGCCCCTACAAACTCACGTAGACACCCTAGATCGCGCACCAACTCTAAGCGCGCAAGCCAAGGAAGAAGTTCTGACATGAGGAAGTTGTCTGTCAAGTGCGCACGAGTTCAGGTATTGAAGAACACAACATTCCACAACTCATTGCAAATGCTCTTTTCAGGAGAGTCATCAATGAGTAGGGTGTTGTTCATGTTGAAAGTCGTGCGCACGCCTTTGTGGTTGAACATGCGCTCAGACAGGACTTTCAAGAATACCGGCTTAGAATTGCGCGTGAGAAACTTTCCCTTCGAGGTCTCTATCCTCCTGCATTTCTCTTGACCTAGGACGTCATACGAGGCTTTTATTCCCCTAAACAAATGCTCCACGACCAACTCCGCAGTGGATTGCACCATGGAGGACCATATGACAATCCTGTCTATGATCTGGGACACCTCGTGCAAGAACTCTCGGACGTTCTGTCGTGCGAACACGGTCTTCGGTCCAACGATAGTCGGGTTCAGATGGCACAACACATTGTCTTCCACCCAATACGACTTGAAACTATTAGCGACTGACCTCGGCAAGTACTGACAGAGAATGTCGTTCAGATCGAAGACAATGTTGAGCCAATTGACCGGGGGTGAGGGCTCTACGATATCCGTCACATTCTCTCCGCCCCTGTGCAATTCTACTTGATGAAAGCAGAACAACAAAGAAATGGAGTTACCTGTTTGAATGCAGAATCAGGTGAGCTAGACAACGGGACGGAGCACAAAATTCTACTAATGGATTGCATGTTCCAGTCAGGAAGCGATTTCAGTGCCCTCGGATGGTGCAAGCTTTTAAGAATTATAGGCTGAGCAAACAAAACATCGACAAAGATTGAAATTAGAAGCCTATGAGAACAGGAATTTTATTTACATTTTCTTTACAAAGATTACATGTTACACTTCGAGTCAAACTAAATGAAGTACAGATTCACGCGAACACTCTATGCTACACTATTCTACACGCAGGCAGGCCTAGAGGTCTGCATCAATGCCTAGCAATCATAAATGTGATTTCCTGCCAACGAAACTTCATTCAGTACAAGGAATCCACATCAAAAGAGCAACCTCTTTCGCAAGCCAAGCAAGCCACGAATCATTACACATCGCAGACACTTAGATAAACGCATATGGATCAGCCAAGTGTACCTCCGATGCATCACCTTGTGACCCATCGCCCCCACCAACTACGGTCGCCTCCGCCCGAACTTCCCCCTCCTCAAGAATGTTCTTGAGGATGTCTTCTTCGGCCCCCCTGTAATTAAGAAGCTCCTCCTCCAGATCATTGACACGAAGATCTTCTCCACCCGCTTCTTGGGAAGTTGTGCATACAACTGCCTCTGCTTCGTCGACCACTTTCGGGGGCCTTGAGGGTCCTACGGACAAAGACGCAGGAACTCCAACAATATCCTCGACTCGAGGATGTGCTGGAGGAGTGACGCCCGCAGATTCGGGGATGGGCGCAGACTGCCCATCGTGACGAGTGAGACTAGGCGCGGGCAGCTGAGATGTCGGAGTCGCTACAACGCAGTCGTCCCCGGAGGGACGAACCTCGTCAATCTTATCCTCGACTCGAGGATGAGAAGGATTGGCAGCATCGCGGGACGTGGATGCTACAGGCAAGGAAGAGTGGACTGGAGTTGGCACTGGAATTTGGCTTGGGAGAGTCTGCGATAGAGATCTAGCAAAAAGTTCTGCCACCATTTCCTCAAGCTTGGCGCACCTTAGGCTGGTTTCTTGACTCGAGGCTACTGCTTCTCTGATCTGCTTGTCCTTGAGGTTAAGCTCGTCCTACCGTGCCTTCTTCCTTGCCTCTCTCCTGACCTTCCACTCATTTACCATGTCCCAATAACCGGGATCATCCTTCACTTTAGAGGAAGGCTTAGCCGTTGACTCAGAGATTGCCGATGCCGACACGACAGCCTCTTTTTCGGACTCACTCTCTTCGTCGTCGTCGTCAGAGGAGTGAGGGAAGTCCTCTGAATCAAAATCACTCAGATCCACAACCTCGTGAGTGATTACGGACTTCATCTTTTGGCGTTCGGCAGGAAGGACGTCTTCACCGGCTCTACCTTCAACCTCATATGCTTGGGAACCACCCATCATGGCATCCGGAACCTCATCCTCAGCGCGGTTCTGTACAACTTCCAACTGCTGAGGAGGAGGCAGCTCAGGTGACCGCTGCACAGGTGATTGCTGAAGAGGTGGTTGTCCCCGATCTCCCCGTTGCTCTTGCGTTTGCTTGGTCCTCAGTTCAGTTGCTGTTGGTCCCACTCCGTATTTGTCTCAACCTCTTCGTCTGCTGAAGACCCTGCCTCGGTAGTTCGCACAGGCTTTAAAGTGGGCACCATACTCCCATATTCGTCAATGCCAAGCAGTTCCTCATCAGAAATTGCTTTTGAGGGACCTAGTGTCCCCTCACGTCTGTTTCCAGAACTAAAGTCCTCATCTAATGACTCTCGCTCAAATGCTGACCGAGGTGATTCCAGATCGTCGCCATGCTGCAGAGACACGGAGAGCAGAAGCGGAGACCCAACGTGCAACGGCTGCACGTACTTCGTAAAATACGGGGAATTGGAATGAAGAAAATCGTTCATATCCAATGAGTCAGACAACGTTGCCACTACTCGATGTCTCGTTGTTAGATCTTTGTCTACAATGCCGTAGAAGTATGCTCCGAACATCTAGACAAGCCAACAATGAAGCCAAATCTTAGTAACTATGATTATAGAGTTTGTATCCTCGAGTCGAGGATAATTTCCTAAACACCATAGTCACTAATATATTATGCCATTAAGAATAGAATCGACTATATCTTCGAGTCGAGGATAATTCAAGGATCATAAAAACATCTAAAAACAAAGCCTATGCTAGAAAATTGAACAAAAGCAATGGACTATCCTTGAGTCGAGGATAAGCATACCTTTGCAGCCAGCACACACTTCGATCCTACGTAGATACCCAAGACATTTTCGCCGGAAACCGCAAAGTTTTGGAGGATCTCAAAATAGAACTCCATTCAAAGTTCCGTCGTGTACAACCTCCACTTCGCTTCATTGTTCTTGGAGGAATCCAAGTAGTATGGAATATTGGGGGTGCCGTATTCCGTTTTCATTCTCCGCCGCACTAGAGAAGCGTGCTCGTCACCCTTCTTGAACAGAAAAAGAAGCGGCACTGGAGGAGCCGATGACCGGTTGGTCACATTGTTCAACCACTCCGCTCAGCTGGGAATGTATCTCGACTGAACGCAGTCAAACTCTATGAGTTGAGTTTTGGCAAATTGTGCAGCAGTTTACTGTTCAGCTGGGTCTCCCAGGATCCACAACCATACACTCACCTCCGTAGCTGCTGACTGCAGCTTCGTGGCGAGGAACTCCAGGAATGGTTGCAGAGATGGTGTTTTGTCCGTCTCCTTGGGCTTCCAGAGTTGACGGACATCAAGAATGGCGAGGTTGAGAGGCCGGGGCTCGTAATTGTAACTCCTGTTGATGAGGAGAACCCTTTCATGAACGTCTAGTCCCCTCAACGCCACGCCTCCAGAAATTGAAGGCAATCTATACTTCAACTTCATGAACCTTTGGAAAAGAGTTTGTTCGTCCTCGAACTTCTCTCTAAGATCCTTTGCCCTCCGATTCTTGGCTTCGTTCGTCAACCTCTCCTTAAAAAACTCTCCTCGAGGGTGTAATAGAAGGAAGTCCCATGTCGATGCAGAAAATCAGTGCTTCGCTTTCCATGCCCTCCAAACGTTGTCCAAGACGTCTCCATTGTCGTCTCGTAAATCCAACAAGGATTTGATAGCTATGAGTTCTTTGAGCACAATCTTCTTTTGCTTCCTGCGTTCAATCCAATCTACGCCAGCGTAGTTGTCGGGCACCAAAATCTTCGTCCTCTGCACGGACACTTTCGGGTAAGACCCATTTCGGAAAGGTGTCTTGTTCAGCAAATGCAACGCATATGCAGCCAAGTCCTTGTTTGTGAAGTGGCCAAGGTGCTTCAAAAACTCTCTTTTCAAGGAGAAAGCTTTTCGATTGAAGCCCTTGAGCTCTTTAAACTTCAGCCCTGTGATTGGCTTGACTAACTCACCCTCCGAATGCATCGTCAGAAATTCATTCCAATACTTGAAAAGACAATTCCGAAGCGTGATAATCTTCATCTCGCACATCAGGTCAGCTGTTGTCTTGATAGTTGCTCCGTCCTTTTCTGGATTGATATTTTTGAAGTGACTAACCATAAGCGTACAAAATTTCTGCAAGATAGGAGTAGGTTGGGTCAATGCACAGCTACATATCTCGCACTTATCTTCGAATCGATGATAATTAATTACTACTGAGATGTATTGCAAACAATGTCTACTATTGGAAATCTATCCTCGACTTGAAGATAATGAGGAACATTGAAGATTCACCAAGTACTAGGAACTACTTAAGACGGCTCCATTTCTTCTCAAATTTGCCTCTTCTGAATCATTTGTCGGGCGGAGACAGTGGATCCAGATGTTTCGACAACTAACAATCTGGTTCCTCCAGGTTGGCTGCGCGTAATCGAGGTGGTTGGTGGAGTTGTAGAAGGCGGAGATGTTTGTCAATATCTCTGGATCTAGGGTCTAGACAACGTAAGCCTCCCACATCTGAAGTTCTCGCCTTCGCGTTTCACCACAGTTCTCAACCTGCAACTCCTGAGAGGCGGTGACACTGAGTTGGCCATTGATTATCATGAATCCGCCGTCCTTAATGTCATCCCATTTCAGGGGAGGGGACTTCAGAAGTCGTTTCTTGGCGTCCATGGGAGTGATGCAAATACGCTACCTTTGCTTGATGTCGCCCAATTGGATGAGTTCCTTCTTCACGTCTTCAATAATGCCTTTCTCGAGCTTCCGAATAATATACTCGTCTCTTGCAAGAAAGCATTGTTTGATCGATACTACGACAAGGTCTTGGCCCAACACAAAGCAAGCAGCGTGAGTATTTTAGAAATTCTTCTGAATTTCAGCAAACTTCTCGAAATCCTTTTTTTCCTTGTCGATTGTTTCCACAGTCGTAAGGGCTGACCCAGAACTGCTAGCCACTGTTGATTTGGATGCAGTGCAACCCCACGGTTGCTTTGGCTTGGAACTCGATGGACCTCCGGATTGAGTCTTCGAACGACTGCGTGGCTCCGAACGCACTCGTCCTTGACCTATTGCAACACAACCCGAAGCAGTCGCTGTTTGACTTGGGTCAGTCGATTTCCTTTTTTTTCGATTCTGAGGCGCACCAATTGGAGGGACTTGCTACACATGCCTGATTGCATATCGATCTAATGCTCCCCAGATATTATTGAGTCTTCTACAAATGACAGATGCTGTACCATCAATCCAGGGCAGATATTTCGATGCCTCAAACGTCCTCACCAACTCCGTAATCTAAGACTCCTCCAAAGTAGTGACAAGATACGCCATGTCGAATCGTGCGTGATCACTTCTTATGTCTAGGACAAGAGAGTGGTAGTGATCACCAGCACGCCCATCTTCCCCAACGTCCCGGAGCACAATAACGACATAGTGTTGGTGGTGCTCTTCGATTATTGAAACTTTCTCGTTTTGCTTCAATGGTAAAAAGTTCGTCTGATCCTTGGCGCGGTAGAGAAGGTAGACGTAGTCCTTGTACTTATTCATGCCGAATGACCACACGACAATGTTGTCTTTGAATTGATAGAGCTTCCCGTCTTTGGCAATTCAGCTATGAACGGCTCGTTCACAAACGGGTTCTTGAACGGCTCTATCAGTAGTAGTGCAGTTGAATAGTCGTAACTGCCTTCCGCCTCCATATCTGCACTTGCCCACATATTGATCAGGTTACGACTTCCATTGAGGATATCTTCGAGTCGAGGATGTGTTTCCATTATTTCTAGGCTTGACTCCTGGAATGCTATTACTTCTACTCATGGCGTGAGGTCAATGTAGATAGCTAGATACGATGGCGATCGTGAATATGGTCTATCCTCTCAGACAAGAGGAAGCAATGTATCCACTAGTAGAAAACAAGGTCAAATGTGACCAATCAAGAAATGACTGGTGACTAAAAGGCTACTGGAAAATGACTACCAATCGCAGAAATGGCGCCAAAGCTGACCTGTCAAGGGCCACAGTCATTTAGTAGTCACTTCCTACAGTAACGGATGGCAACCGGATGAAATCGACGACTAGAATTGGTATCATCTACAGTTAAGTCTGTCTTCAATTGCCTTATAGCTGATGTGGACTATCTGTAGTCATACTACAGTGATTAGAATGTTTGTCGAGTGCCGATAAAACTGACGAATGACTGCCAATAAGACACCGTGGAAATTCAAATTATTACTTTTCTATTATGATATTCTATAAAGGAATTATTTTATTACATTCATGTTTTAGTCATAGACAGGGTGCTTCAGTTGACTATGGAAATACTAACAAATAACTTTGTCAGGTGGCTCAATGTGAAAATTGCAAAGAAACATTTTCCAATCAAACATAGAATTGTATACAAAAAACAATTGTATAAATTAGTGTGCGTCAAGCTGTCTAGTAAATAATACAATATGTGATGTATGTGGATTTTTTATATGAACACTCTAATACTCTGTACATGCTATCAAATGGTCCTGTGCAGATAATTCTATAGCCCCCACCAGAGAAGCGTGGATGGGTCTGGCAGACACAGTCTCTAGAGCTGTGAGGCCAGTAGATTCCATCGTTGTTGTGATGAACACATCTGGTGGCTCCACGACCTCTCTCCGTGAGCGAGCTTCTTTTCGCAAGACAACTTTCCACCCAGGTTGCTCTACAATGTCGGAGAAAAATACTTGGGTGGCTTGGCTTGAAAAGATGAAGGGTTCAGCCATGCGTGGTAGCTTGTGTCGAAAATTGACCTGTAAGAAACCAACGTCATCATGAACATATGTGGAACTTCCTCGATTATCCGAATTTTTCATCCATTCGCAACGAAGAAGCACCATGGGTGCATTTAAAGGCCTATAATCCAACTTCAAAATATCCTTCAGCACTCCAACATAATTGACAGCCACATCCCGAGCGTCGGCCGTGGGCACTTGAAACATAGATGCAATTCCGCTATCGTATGTCAACATTGCAGCAGACACGTCGTCCTCTACTCGGTAGTGGTTTCCAAATGCCTTCATGCGTGTATATCGTATTTCTCTCTGTGACGGTCTACGGCTAAGTAGCATTCTGTCCACATCCTCCACATTCGAGACATCAATGCTCTCGCTACTTGCATACCGCGGCACCCATTCTTCAAACCATTCTACTGCCTCATTCACCTCACACTCTGCTTGCCACTTTCTGCATGGACATCGATCAAATCAGGCAAACAAGAGGAAGATGCAATGCACAGTATACAACATACATACAATTGATCAATGTATGCGTGGGACAATAGTTTGGGCCCCTAGTGAGGAGAATATGCTGACATAGTGAAGATAGAATGGTGCAGGCTTCTAGAAATGACTGTGAAGGCACTCAATGCTACTGTCATTTTCTACAAGAATGACTATATTGTCACTGAAAAATCACTACATTACAAGCTCTATCATTGAGACATTAAAAAGCAACCAGAACTGGGGACTTCTGTTAGGGTTTTGGAAAATTTAAATGATGCAGTTTCAGAGCTGTAGTACGTACATGAGCCACGGCTGCATTATAGTTGCATTGTTCAGAATGTATTGATGAGAAAGGTTGCGTAGCGATGCGTCCATCATGTACGTTCGTCCAGCTCCTTCAAGAACCTCCTCAACATCCCCATATTCCTCATCTTCGTCCTACACTCTTCTGTGCACAGCATCGAATTTGTGGAGGTATTCAGTGACAAAGCCAATGCACTCATCCTTCAAGTAACCTTCCGCCATTGACGCTTCAGGCCTCGATATATTTCGAATATATCCCTTCAATGTCTTCATGTACCTCTCAACAGGGTACATCCATCTGCTAGCCACTGGACCACACATGTCCAATTGCTGTACCAAGTGATATGGTAAGTGGGTCATGATGTCAAAGAATGACGGTGGAAATTCCATCTCCAGAAGCGCCATATTCTCTGCCACATCCGACTCTAGGGAATTGAAGTGCTCTGGATTATATACGTTTGTGCATAACCTCCAAAATACCTTTGACATCCTCATGATTGCCATCCTTGGACCTGGTTTCAATAAGCCACGCAAAGCTAGTGGCATAACTTGCTGCATGAGCACGTGATAATCATGTGATTTGAGGCTACCAAATTTCTTCTTTCGAATGTGTTGATCCAAAGACGACGAGTATCTAGAAGGTGTCTTCAGTGACTCTATCCTACTGGCAAATTTGGAGAACTCTGCTTCAGTCAGGACGTACGAGGCTGCTGGTTTCATCATCTTCCCACCCCTCTTTGGATTTGGCATGAGCCACAGATGTGGACGAATATTCTTTCTTCTTAAATCCCGCCGCACTTTTACTGTGTCCTTCATCCCTGTAATTGTCTTCAAGAAATTATTTGCTAAATTCATTTCACAATGCATTACATCCAAGGTGTGCCTAATAAGTAAATCCTGCATACAACAACACATACCAACACTGGATTTTATATTTTTGGTGCACATGAATGACCAATATAGAGTTTGTAGGAAAAGTAATTGTCAAAACCTTGAAATTTATGACTACTCACTAGTAAGAATGACTCACCTACTGCCACCTATAAACATTAAAGGGAGTCATTCATGCTCACGAGTCATTGTCTATATTCTATATAGTCATTTCCAATATGAATCACTACTACGAACATCATTTGTATTTGCCTCCTCTGATCTCCAAATATGAAATTTGGAGTTGAAAATGACGCATGTAACTATGAAGTGATTGACTCACCTTCCAATACGGTAACAAATAAAAGATACTTTTCTTTTTCACTCCATGCACTTTGGATGGATCACCGGCTGCACCATTACGGTTCTCAGCTGCTTTCCATGCTTCATACTCTTCAGCATAATATAATTGTTCTTCCACTGATACCACTCTCGGTTTACCTCTACACTCTATTTCTCCATTGAAGTGATCCTTCATTGCATGTGACCGAAATGGATGGTTGTCAAGTAGCCACCTTCTTGTTCCACCGTATATTTGCTTTTCTAACTCAACAGAATGCTCACATACCAAATCAGACCCACAACATGGGCATGTAGCGTAACCTTGGTGAGCAAAGCCTCCGACTGTACCATATCCTGGGAAATCATGAATTGTCCACAACAATACAGCTCTGAAGCTAAAATTTCTGCTTCCCAACTCCTTGGTGACATCATACGCCGGGATGCCTGCCCAAAGTTGCAGGAACTCATCTATAAGAGGTTGCATATATACATCAAACACCTCTGATGTCATAAAAGATTTTCCAGGTATTAGCAAAGCCAACAAGACAAAAAACTTCTTCGTGCTCAGCCAAGGGAGGAGATTGTAGTTCAGCAGCAATACGGGCCACGTTGACCAAGTTGACCGTGTTTGCTTGAAGGGATTCACTCCATCTGCAGCTAATGCAAAGTGGGCATTCCGCGGATCAGATTTGAATTGCGGGTCCACATTGTTGTGGAAATGGTGCCATGCCTTGGAATCACAAGGATGTCTAACGAGGTTGTCTCCTCCCTCCTGGTTGCTTTGATTCTTAGAATGCCACAACATAAGTTCAGAAATGGCTGGGCTTCAAAACATTCTCTGCAGGCATGGAATAATTGGAAAATGCCGAAGCACTTTCAGTGGATGGACTCTGTGCTGTTCATCCTTGTAGCGTGGTTCATTGCATTTAGGACAACGCAATGCATCAACATGCTCTCCTCTAAAAAGCACACAACCTTTGGGACATGCATGAATGTTGTTGTATGAAAGGCCAAGCTTCTTAGTCAGGGTCTTCGCAGCATAGTGATTCTTAGGTAAAGAATTATTCTCCGGAAGAAGGTGACTCTGCAATATTGTCAACAGCTCATCTACAAAACAATTGCTAACCCCGTGTACAGTACAGAGATTCATCAACAATATTGTAGCTGCAAGTGTGGTGCACTTAGCTCCGTTGTATAGTTGGTGCAATGCATCCTCCAACGCTACAGGGTCGAAATCCACTTCTTCAGTGTCTTCAATGCTATTCACTTCTTCCGCAGCATCAGCTCCTCTACCACTAAGCTGGAACTCAGCACTAGCATCTGCATTGCCACTAAAAGATTCCTGAACAACATCAACTACTACAAAAGCGTCCATCATTGCATCACAAGCTCTTTCTTGTAAGTCAGGAACATCATCCCTGTTGTCAAATGCATCATCTATCATTTGTCGTGTGTTGATTTGTTCGTCTAAAACGGGTGGGCCATAGTTTGTTGGCCTCCAGAAAGCCGCCTTCCACTCATCATCTGACGAATCCCGTTGCCCAGGACCTCTCCATACTCGAAAATGTGCATCTCGACCATTGCGAATGAGGTGAAGTCTTACTGTGGAAAGTTTTAGTGTCCGATGACCCTTACACACTAAACATGGACAATGCATACGCTGTATGTTTAACAATCGAGCTCTGTTCACCTCGCGAACCCATAGGCGATCATCACGAAGTTCTTGCCTCCTGTGGTTAGACAATGGTGCCCCTGCTGGCTGCATGCTGTACACTGTGACAAAGGATAGGAAAGACTACAGTTTGCACAGTATGTTTGTTCTGCATTCCAAAGAATACATTCTGTTGTCAGTAATATATTGTGGAGGTAAGCATTCATGTTTTTGATAGTCAAATGCGGCACTTCCACTACATTTGTATGCTGAAAATGGCAAGTTCACCCCCACAAAATATGGAAATAACTAATCATTTATAAATCACAGCATGTACATTTATAAACTAGAAATGGAAACCCACCTATAAAATGGACATACAAATTGCCTCTATTGATCTCACTAGCTATATACATTCATGAAATTTCTTTTAAACATGACCTCTACAAGAAATGGACATTAAGATGCTTCTAGTTTAGGATCTACATTCATGCAAATGAATGGTAAGGCTAGGTGAACTAAATTATTGCACACAAAATTGCCTCCATTGATGCCAAGAGATTATTGCAATTACAATGCAATACCTAAAAATAATTGGAAATGAATATGCCTCTATTAATCACTCTTTATTCAAAAAAATTGAATAGGAATTCAAACTACATTCATGCAATTAGAATGTGAAGCCAAAAAATAATTGGAGATTAATAAAATGTCTTTCCCTATTTAAAGTCTAAATTCTTTCAATTAGAATGTGAAGCCCAAAGAAATTGCAAATGGAAATTATCCTACTCATGAAACTACATAGTGGCAATTAGAATGTGAAGGCCAAAAAAAATAAAAACCAAATTCACTCTATTCATGCAACTCCATTAATGCAATTAGAATGTGAAGCCCATAAATAAATGGAGATAGTAATTACTCTAACTACCCATGGAATTACATTTCTACAATTACAAATTAAAGTGAAAGCCCAAAAAAATAGGAGATTGATAAGGGTTTTTTTCCATGAAATTACAATCTTACAAGTCCAAATGTGAAGCCCAAAAAATTTGGAAATGGTAATTCCTTTACTCATGCAACTACATTAATTAGTCAATTTCAATGTAAAGCTAGGAGTACCTCTAATGATCTTTCTTCATTTATGCAAGTATTATGCAAAGTACTCATATGATTGAATTGAACATGCCCAACATGTTATCCGCTGCAAGCACAAATTAAAAAAACAAAGGCTACAAAATAACAAATTGCAATTGCAATGTGTTGTCCATTTGCTATAGTTAGCTTTACAGAAAGTAAAGCTAAAACAATATAGAGACTATATATGAACATGCATCTTAGACTCATAGTAACTGCATTCAGCCTTAGCGAAAGAGAAGTCCACAGAAAATTGGAAACCTATTACAATTTGCAGTCCCATTAATAGCTATGGACAACACTTGCAGAAAGACAAACCCTCCTCCTCAAATACAGATGGACATGCTTCTCATACGTACGCCCACTAGCTAAATTCATCTATAGCAAAAGAAAAGCCATGTAAAATTGGAGATCAAAATGAAACTCCTAATCCCATTGTATATATTCAACACATTCTAAAGCAAAGTCAACAAAAATTGAAAATAACAATGCATTCAGTAATCCAACTACGTTTAGTCAATTTCAATGTAAAGCAAACCAAATTTTTATGATCCCACTTGAGTACTTGTAAAACAAAATATCTCTTTCTGGGGCGGGGGGCAGAAATTGTGGTTCCCAAAATTGAGGTTTCCAAGGTAGGGCCAGATTTAGGCGGCACAAATTAAGTGCCCAACACTATTTACACATAAGTTGGAAAATAGTGTTGGGGGTAAAAACCAGGGAATGACACTAATTATCACCCAACACTATTTACCAATTTTAGTGTAGTTGTCTGGTCAGTTGGCACAATTTCAACCTGACCACACCGACATATTATAACAGTTGTTTTGTTGTTGGTGTGGTGTGGTGTGGGTGGCTCCCAAGGCCCAATGCGCGCCATTACCTTTCTCCGCACAACATACACGACTTGGGACCAGCTGCTCCCTCCCCATGGAAAGTCCAGAGGCCATCTCCACCTTCCAAACAATTGCACCAACGGTGGGATCCACTTCCAATTTTTTTAAATTTATTTTTCTTTCTTTTTTCCCTTCAATTTCAATCTATTGGATAATATGAAATTATGAAAATCTCAACTTTTGGATGGAGCCTATGCAGCAGGTAAGGTAGAACTACCCATTACCATACAGATTTGCTATCTAGGAACTTTGGAGATGCTATTTATGAGCTCTCATATTTTTCAGAGATTGAATTGTTTGAGAGAAGTCAATTGCAAAAAAAATGAAGACATTTTGACAAGAATTGAATTTTTTGTGATTTTTCAAAGCTGAAATGTAAAACTGTGAGTAGACCCTTGGTAAAGCATGACCAGATCATTGTTGAAGAGTGGGCTGATGTGTCCACTCCGAGTGCATTGCCATCATGATCATGGATGAGTAAGATTGTGGTAATAAGATGGGCCATTGACGGAAATGGGAGGAACCTGTAGGTGGGGGAATTGGGTAAATGGTGGTTATGGGTAGTTCTACCTTATAACTTAATTTTGAATCTGGTTGAAACCCAAGCTCCTCTTTTTCATTCTCTGATTGCTTTTCTCCGTATGTAGGATAGGGTAGGATAGTCAGTGTTGGGGCTACTTGGCTCCTCCACATTTTGAGAGCTCATGGAAAGATGCTTTGGCCACTAGCAATTCAATATCAAGGTCTATGGCATATAGGATGCACTTCCTTTCTCTCCTCTTTGGAAATTATGCCACTTTTTTTTTATGTTCACATCCAAAGAAACTTGGATACACATTGCACGCTAGATTCCTTCTCAGAAATTCAGATGTCTAGTGTTTGGTTCATATGATTTTTTGGATTTCAAAATAATATATTTATATATCTCCATCACATAAAAATCAGTTTTATTGTGTTCTATTACTTCACTAATTAAAAGAAAAAAGAATAGGTTTTAGAACCCTTTGTTTGTGAGGTCCTATACTCCTATCTCCAACTTACTTTTGTAGGTAGATGATGTGATTAAATATAAAATATAAAATGAAACAAAATATTGTAGCCTTCCAAGTGGATTTTAATTTGCAGTACTTCATTGAGGGGGGGGGCAGAGGGCAAATAGATTTCTGTATTGTTTTATAATTTTGAATTTTTTTTCATCACTTATTCACTTTATAATACTACTACTATCTCCAAAAATTCCATAACAGTAGAGTTAATCATAAAATTCGTCCAATGTTTGTAGATAGGGTTCAGAGGAAGGTTTATCTAAGAATAGTACAAAAGAAACATGGCAACAAATTCCATTGGAATTTAGTTCTGTTGCTCCAAGGAGTATCATACCGTGCTTTTTTCTAAATTTTGGCTTGTGGTCTAGCATTGTATACACTTTATGATTAACTCTAGTATTCAACACAAAAACATCACAAAATTCTCTTTGGGGTAACAAAAAAATTCATTTTTGTTTTTATTTTATTTTGCATTTTGAACCATAGGACCTTCTTTTAAACTAATATGACAATGTATGGAAGAAGAATGGCAAAAATGAATTCCAAGATATTATTGTTTAAAGTGAAAAAATTACACTTTTCTACACCTTTCCATATTACATCACCTAGCATTGAATCCTCTTCACTCCAAGAAGATTGGGACACATCGTGGGCACACATCTTCAAAAAGTGTCACTTTCAAGGCAGTAAGAAAAAACATGAAAAAGATTAAAAAATATCCAACCATGATGCAAATTTATAATAGACTACTAACTATGGAAATGAGTGGAAATTTTTTCGAAATCTTTAACCACACAAAATGAAAAATTATAGTGTTTGAGTTGGAATTTTTTTTCCCAACAATGTCCAACAAGGTCAATAGACTTATGATAGGCCAAGCCTTTTGAGCTTGATTTTGAGAGAATCATTGTTAAAAAATAGTTTTTGTATTTTGGGGGAATACTTCAACCTACTATATTTCTTCAATAATAAATATGGTTTTCCATGCAACACATTTAGTTTGCAAAGTCAAAGCCCTATATAGTCAAACTCATTTGAAATTGCAAGTTTGTGTTTAAAATAAATAAATAAACAAACTTTGAACGCTAGAATCTCTCAATCTATATGGTCAAACTTTATGTAAATTTTACCTCATCATCTCACATAAATAAAGTACAAGATCTTATGGTTACATTCTAAAAAATGTATTTTTTTTGTTTCTTTGAGAAAATTACATGATGAACAAGGCTTGCACCTAATGGTCATAGGGCTTGTCAATATGGTAGACCGGCCCAATGTTCTATTCTAGGCATCTACTATGGAGCTTAATTTTGCAAGTAATTATAACCATCACTTAGGCTTCAATAAAGAAAATTTAAGGTGTGTAAATGTAAGCACTGGTCAAAGGAGTTTTAAGTAACAAGAAAGAGGTGACTTATGCATCACAATGTATAAAATCTCTTATACTTTGATTAAAACAATAGTAGAAAATTTTGGCATACTAGAACAATAAGGTCTCAAACATTATGTTGTTCTCAATTAAATATTGGAGCCATAATAAGGTAGGAGGTTCTCAAAGAGCACAAGCTCTAAAACTGCCCACCTTTTCAAATATACATTCTTTGTACATGTTACTTTTTCATAGCCTTCAACAATCTATGAATAGTGTACATTTTAGGCAGTGGATAATATAAGAACCCTATGCCATTTCAACTTGAAATTTTTATAACTAATTCCACAAAGCTCTAAAACATATGAACAACTTGGATTGGATGCCAATTCTACTTGTCTTTCAAGAAAAAATTACTATAAAGCATTTCAAAAGGCTTTACCTCCTCCTTCAGCTCTAAAGTGGGCACTTTATGAGCCTCCTACTTTACATGTGTGAGAAGACCATCATGGATGGAATTTTTGCCAATTCCAACAATTTGTAACAAATCCATACTTTATTAAATGAACATAATTTGATTTCCGTTCCTTTATAGTTTTTCATTGCTTTTGCTAGAAAAATGATTCTAAGGTAGAAAGCTCAAGAATGGCACATCTAAGGAGAAAAACAAATGTATGGATGAAACTAATCAATCAACGATTTCCAATTTTCTTGGTAGACAAAGAAATGGAAAAGAAATAAATTGCAGCTTTAATGGTAATTTTTTGACTTAGAATGAATTAGATATGATTTTCTAAAATGAAGAGTCCGTAGATTGCTATTGATGTTCATAGACATTAGCAATAATGAATTGACATGTGTATATGAAAGGCCTACAAATAGTCCCCCAAAAGTTGAATAGGGTGAGTTTAGTATGTTCAAGAAAGTTTCATAATGTGTGAATGGAGTGTCCTAAATTGAGCAAGAGAAATACTTATCCTAAAATTAATATTTTATGCTTCTATCTTATTGTCATTTTGATTTGTGTGCTACCAATTAAACAATGCATTTGTGATTCATACATGACACATAAGAATGATCCGAAGCACTATTCACAACCCTAAAATCACTCACTTGAAGGCACATTTTTCTACCTCAAAAAATGAAATCCATTTGACCAACCACATGCAATCATTATGGACTTGTTCTACGATCAATTGGAATGCCTACATTGTTTATGGACCTCCTCCTATAGGTCTTTCAGAGCAACACTATGAAGTTAGATCACTCCTCATTGAGCCATATATGATATTCCAACCTTATCTCTAGAGATACAAAAACTCAGACAAGAATGGTTAGCTTCTCAAAATCTATTGTGCAATTTTTAAAGATGAATCTCCAATGTGATTTTTTCTCCAAGATCAAGTGCATTTGAGGCTCATTTCCAAGAGCTCTCAATACTATGGAAAGTCAAGATTGCAATGGACACCCTTGCACAAAATCTTGACTAGAAAAATCTTAATCCATCATTTTCAAAATCAGATTTTTGATGCTAAAACTAGACTTCAAAAAGATTTTTTCAAAAATATAAAATACTAAAAATAATCACTCCCTTTTATGATCACCTTCATGGCAAAAAATTTGCCTTCAAGACTAGTCAAAGGAGTTGGTGAAGACATCTCAACCAACATATAAGGTTTCAAATTTAGACAATTATTCCAAGAAAGAATCCGTAATGAAGGTATCCATCCAAAATTCTTTGGTAAAGAACTTAACAAAACACAACCATCCAACACCCCCTCTAATTGAGAGTTGTCAAGAATGTCAAGTTTTACTTCATTAGGAATTGCCACCAAGCTTGAACACTCCATTAAATAAAGTTTGGTCAAGGAAGACAAGTTCCCTACTTCCTTGGACAAGATTGTTGAGCTTGAATATTTTCTCAAATGGAGAGTTATCAAGGAAGACAAGTTCCTTAGTCCTTTTGGCAATGTTGCCATACTTGAAGAGCTTCCAAAGTGAGAGGGGTCAAAGAAGATATGATTTTCACTTCTTTTGGCATTGTAGCCAAGCTTGAACATCCTTCTAAATTGATAATAGTCAAGGAATATAAATTCCCCACTTCATTTGGAATTTCCACCAAGCTTAAACACTCCATCAAATAATGCTTGGTTAAAAAAATCAAGTTTACCACTTCCTAGGATAATGTTGCCAATCTTGAACACTTTTTCAATGCCCCCAAGTTTTACCACCCTTACAAATTGATAGTGGTCAAAGATGAAAGGTTTTCCACTTCATTTGGAATTGCCACCAAGCTTGAACAGTCCATTAAATAAAGTTTGGTCAAGGATGAAAAATTCCCTACTGCCTTTGGTATTGTTGCCAAACTTAAATACTTCCTCAAATCCAAAGTGGACAAGAAAGCCAAGTTCTCCACTTCCTTGGGCAAGGCCACCAAGCTTGAACATCCTTTCAAGTTGAGAATTATCGAGAATTAAAGATAAGTTCTGCACTTCCTTAGATAAGGCGGCCAAATTTGAACACCCTTCCAATTTCAGAGTGGTGAAGGATGACAAGTTCTCCACTTCCTCAGGCAAAGCTGCCAAGCTTGAACACCCTTTCGAATCAAGAGTGGTTAAGGATGATAAGCTTCCTACTTCTTTGGGCAAGGCCGCCAAGTTTGAACATCCCATCAAGTTGAGCCTCTATATTCTTCAATGGGCACATGATTGCCCTACCGGTATTTTATTATTGGTATGTTTATCAGTTTTAAGTCCAACTAGAGTAACCTTGCCAATTACTACACAAACATAATTCAAATACTAATCTTTAATACTATAGGAACTAGCAGGCTATGAAACTTGACACAATTATTCAATGCCATGTAAAGTTTTACTTCTAAGAACAAATGTGCATTTCCTCTTGCAAATTCGATTGCAATGTAATAGTAACAGACTTTAATTTTGTGAAAAATAAGCTACATTTCTTCATTGCATAATTTGTAGTGACTGTATGGTTACTATGGTGGTATGAAGGTTCCTTTGCAGTTCTTGTATGGTATGATGGTTCTTGTGTACACTTGAATACTAGATTACTATATGTTTCTTGTGTAGTCATTAGCAATTCTATTATACGGTGATTAAAATTGTCTAGGCAATGTTGGGTTACTCTAATATCTTTAATGGACCAACAATAATAAATGGTAATGCATCCTAATAGCTTTCCAAAATCAATTTCATTAGTGAAGGGACCTTTCTTCATTGCCAATAATGATGGGCTATGAAGAATCTATGTTCATGCTAGGAAGAGCCTTAGCACCAATTTTGTACCCTTTTTGTTTATATTTTTTTATATGAACTTATGTGCATTTGATCGTCTACCAAGTTATTCTTTTTCGGGTAGAACTACTTTGATTCAAGCTTGATCAAATTAATTTGATAGTCTTTGTCTCTGAAACTCTACGTAGTCATCCCCCGTGCCAATATAACTAGTGGATATTGAACATAGCAGTTGCAAATAACTCTAAAATTCTCATCATTTGTAACACAATCATAATGACAATTGAAATTATAAAAAGAATTATAGAGCAAAGAATCTATAAGAGTGCCAACGTATAAGATTAGGGAAATCATGCACAAAGCATTTTACAAATGGGAATTTCAAGTGCAAATCTTGGGTAGGAATCCAATCCACGTCAAGAATACATTGACGTTCCCGGGTGGTGATTCATGAAGTTCCAATTTCCTGTGCAAAGACTAAACACGCAATGATTACCCTTTTATTAATTTGATTAGTCAAATTTCAAGAACACGGCTACAACAAAAAGATATTGAATTCTCATGTTGGACAACAAGTGACTGGATGTAGACATTGACAAGTTATTAATTTCTATAAAGAAGTAGTTCTTCTAAGGGCTTAATTATCTTCTAATGATGGTTACATGTTCAAGTCAATTGCTATGATTCAATACTCTTAAACAAATAAAATTTAGAAGAGAACAATACACAAGTCCTAGCTATAATTGTAATCTTGATGATCAAATTTTGTAAATAATCTTCAATAGATTGCACTAAATTGCCTATACAATATAAAAAAAAGCCATATACTAGGCATTCAAACTTCATGCAAACTACTATTATAATTTTTCATTGGCTTGGATTTTCTAATGATAACTTCCATTTTGAAAAACACTCTAAACACAAATCATAGTCTACTTTGAAAGTGGCTTTTGCCTTTAAACGAGGTCCAACTATGGGGACCATATTGCATCCATCACACCCCACTCCCTTATGATGATTACCTTCAAGGCAAGAAAATTTGCCTTCAAGACTAATTAAAGAGGTTGGTGAAGACATTTCAACTAACATATAGGGTTCCAAATTTGGACAATTATTCCAAGAAAGAACCCGTAATGAAAGTATCCACCCCAAATTCCTTGGTAATGAACATAACAAAACACAACCATTCAAATTGAGCTTGACCAAATGATATAACTTTTCCATTTCATTTGGCAATGCCACCAAGGTTGAACATCCATCCAAATTGAGAGATTTCAAAGAAGATAAGTTCCCCACTTCCTTGGGCAATGTCACCAAGCTTGAACATCCATTCAAATCCAGAGTGGTCAAGGAAGACAAGTTCCCCACTTCCATTGGCAAGGCCACCAAGCTTGAACATTCGCTCAAATCAAGAGTGGTCAAGGAAGACAAGTTCCCCACTTCCATTGGCAAGGCCACCAAGCTTGAACATTCACTCAAATCAAGAGTGGTCAAGGAAGACAAGTTCCCCACTTCCATTGGCAAGGCCACCAAGCTTGAACATTCCCTCAAGTTTAGAGTGGTCAAGGAAGACAAGTTCCCCACTTCCATTGGCAAGGCCACCAATCTTGAACATCCTCTTAAGTTTAGAGTAGTCAAAGGAGACAAGTTCCCCACTTCCATTGGCAAGGCCACCAAGCTTGAACATTCACTCAAATCAAGAGTGGTCAAGGAAGACAAGTTCCCCTCTTCCATTGGCAAGGCCACCAAGCTTGAACATCCGCTCAAATCAAGAGTGGTCGAGGAAGACAAGTTCCCCACTTCCATTGGCAAGGCCACCAAACTTGAACATCCGCTCAAGTTTAGAGTGGTCAAGGAAGACAAGTTCCCCACTTCCATTGGCAAGGCCACCAAGCTTGAACATTCCCTCAAATCAAGAATGGTCAAGGAAGACAAGTTCCCCACTTCCATTGGCAAGGCCACCAAGCTTGAACATCTATTGAAGTTTAGAGTGGTCAAGGAAGACAAGTTCCCCACTTCCATTGGCAAGGTCACTAAGCTTGAACATCCGCTCAAATAAAGAGTGGTCAAGGAAGACAAGTTCCCCACTTCCATTGGCAAGGCCACCAACCTTGAACATCCTCTCAAGTTTAAAGTGGTCAAGGAAGACAAGTTCCCCACTTCCATTGGCAAGGCCACCAAGCTTGTACAACTCCAAAGACTAAGTATGGTCAAAGAAGACAAGTTCCCCACTTCCATTGGCAAGGCCACCAAGCTTGAACATTCCCTCAAGTTTAGAGTGGTCAAGGAAGACAAGTTCCCCACTTCCATTGGCAAGGCCACCAAGCTTGAACATTCCCTCAAGTTTAGAGTGGTCAAGGAAGACAAGTTCCCCACTTCCATTGGCAAGGCCACCAAGCATGAACATTCACTCAAATCAAGAGTGGTCAAGGAAGACAAGTTCCCCACTTCCATTGGCAAGGCCACCAAGCTTGAACATTCCCTCAAGTTTAGAGTGGTCAAGGAAGACAAGTTCCCCACTTCCATTGGCAAGGCCACCAAGCTTGAACATTCCCTCAAGTTTAGAGTGGTCAAGGAAGACAAGTTCCCCACTTCCATTGGCAAGGCCACCAAGCTTGAACATTCCCTCAAGTTTAGAGTGGTCAAGGAAGACAAGTTCCCCACTTCCATTGGCAAGGCCACCAAGCTTGAACATCCGCTCAAATCAAGAGTGGTCAAGGAAGACAAGTTCCCCACTTCCATTGGCAAGGCCACCAAGCTTGAACATTCGCTCAAATCAAGAGTGGTCAAGGAAGACAAGTTCCCCACTTCCATTGGCAAGGCCACCAAGTTTGAACATCTCCAAAGACCAAGTTTGGTCAAGGAAGACAAGTTCCCCACTTCCATTGGCAAGGCCACCAAGCTTGAACATCTATTCAAGTTTAGAGTGGTCAAGGAAGACAAGTTCCCCACTTCCATTGGCAGAGCCACCAAGCTTGAACATTCCCTCAAGTTTAGAGTGGTCAAGGAAGACAAGTTCCCCACTTCCATTGGCAAGGCCACCAAGCTTGAACATCTGCCCAAATAAAGAGTGGTCAAGGAAGACAAGTTCCCCACTTCCATTGGCAAGGCCACCAAGCTTGAACATCTGCTCAAATCAAGAGTGGTCAAGGAAGACAAGTTCCCCACTTTCATTGGCAAGGCCACCAAACTTGAACATCCACTCAAGTTTAGAGTGGTCAAGGAAGACAAGTTCCCCACTTCCATTGGCAAGGCCATCAAGCTTGAACATCTGCTCAGACTAAGAGTGGTCAAGGAAGACAAGTTCCCTACTTCCTTTGGCAAGGCCACCAAGCTTGAGCATCCGCTCAAGTTTAGAGTGGTCAAGGAAGACAAGTTCCCCACTTCCTTTGGCAAGGCCACCAAGCTTGAGCATCCGCTCAAGTTTAGAGTGGTCAAGGAAGACAAGTTCCCCACTTCCATTGGCAAGGCCACCAACCTTGAACATTTGTTCAAGTCTAGAGTGGTTAGAACAGTTAAATTCCTGATTCCATTTGGTAATTCTACTAAACCTATACAAGAACTAAGGTTTAGTCGAAGTAGATTGTGGCTTGATGCATATGTGTTGGGTAAGTGCTCAAGGAATCTTAGCCCAAGTAGATCTAGAATTTTCAACGATGCACGAGTAGTACAAAGATGAAATATTTTTTTGCGCAAAACTGATGTAGTGTCTGTTGGAAGTATATATTCCTTTGCGATTTCACTTGCGAAGTTGTCTTCTATTATAATTGCTTCCAATTGAGAACATTGTGAAGCAAGTTGAAGTAACAAATCCAAGGCTTCAACATGCGCTTTAGGAGTACTCAACATGTTTACCAAAATCAAGACTCGAAGTTTGTGAAAATCAAAACTTTCGACTTGTTTAATTGTAGTCTCTTGGCCAAATATGCTTTGAAGAACCCCAAGGTCTTGTTGAACTATAGTTTCTTGCAAAGAAATGCCTTCAAGAACCTCAATATCCTACATTCAAAAAAGTTTTGATTAAAAAGTATTAAGCTTTTATATAGAGGATTAAAATGAAAATTAATTTTCTTCACATACTTGAAAACTCATGATTTTGAAATAGTATAGGTTTAAAATGTTTGCAAATTGTATTGATATGCATATTAATCAACATATTATCCCTTTAAGGTCCATGCACATAAAAAGTGAATGTGCCTTGGTCAACCTTGGTTGAAACTTCCAAAATAACTATATGTGACAAAGATATAAACTAACAAAATGAAGCTTAACAAGTCTTATTTCTATTCAATTTGAAAAATGTCAAAAATTAAAAGAGGTATTCAAATTCAAAACTCTATATGTTAGAATCAACATAACATGGTATGGTGTGTTTTTAATATATATTTATATATTTTGAAAATGTACTTGAAATTTAAATTGTAAAATTATGTTTACCATTCTACCCTTCATTTATGGTAATAGTCACAAACTATTCTAATATGTGTTCTAATTGCTATAATTTCATTTCCTCTATGAGCTTTAAAAAATCACAATAATTTGATTTTTCTATAAAAAGTACCCAAAAAAACAATACAAACAAAAATATTTGTTTTTCACTAGTTGAAAATCTAAATTTTTTTAAGCATTAAACATATAAAAGTACACATTTGGTTTAATAGTTGAATTTTGAGTTTTACTACGAATTGTACTTATTCATATTCAATTTTTGCAACAAAGATGATAACAATTACAATTTCTCACCAATTAAATTGAGGTTTCTCATGGTTGTATAGAAATCACAATTTCAAGTAATAAAAATAGAAGATTGTTATCTAAACACAAATTGAAAAGCTAACTTTACCTTACATGTGATGTTTTACCACTTTACAATGAATCAAGCCCTATACGAATTATTCTTATTCACTTGCGCTTTGGAACTATGAAGATGTTACCTTGCTTGAAAATCCACTTTCTGGAATCATGGATGCCTTCCAAATCCTTGAACGATTGGCAATCATTCGTCCCATGTCGCGGAGTTGGTCATGCATTTCAAGAACATCACGATGTTCATTAACCTTCAACAATGACATGTCGATCAATCTTTTCAATTCAGCCTTTGGAAGGATGCCATTCTTGGACCACATGTACAATATAGTATCTCTTGATATGCCAGATGGATATACATCTGGACAAAAGAAACAAGCCACATCCAAAAACATATTCTTCTCAATATCATTGGTCAATCCATCATAGCTTATTTTCAAGGTGTTCCAAATTTCTTCATCACCATCCAAATTCCTTCCTCTTGCCATTCTTTGTAATGCTCGCTCCCAACTTCGCAACCTCTCTTTGTTGCGGAGAAATGAACCCATGACTTTCAAGCTTAAAGGCAAGCCATTGCAAGCTCCCACAACATGCTTGCGATAGTCCTCAAAGTCCGATGGTAAAGGACTAAAAGGAGCTACACCCCAAGAAAGGTGAGTGGAAAAAAGCATTGTTGCTGCCTTTTCGTCCAACAATTCGACATCCAACCTTCCCTCAGTAGTGCCCACAAATGATTTTATTGTGCTCCATTTGCGTGTTGTGAGAATTATTGTAGAATCCTTTTTAGCTTGTACAATGTCGAGAGGCACAATATCATGCACTACAACTTTGTCCTTGACATCATCCAATACTAAAAGAACATTTTTACTAACCAAGATCTCTTTCATCATCTCTTGTGCATCTTCCAAATTCTTGGGTTTTTTATCATTTCCAAGTTTGGGTAAGATTTCACACAATATATTATACGAACTTGGAGTGTTTGTGGATTGTGAAACAAAGCATGATGCATGGTATAAGGAAGTAATTGTTGTGTCGCCAAGTATTGCCTTTGCTAGTGTGGTCTTGCCAATTCCACCCATGCCTACAATTCCTATGTAATTTAGCTTCAAAAGCGCTTTGGCTTTAGACAATTGATGTTTGGAATCAACAAAAACGTCCTCTAGAGGTGCAATTTGCTCGTCCACCTGTAAAAATACAATGTCATATTTAATAAATCGTTCACATAAAAATTAAACCCTACATTATAAACCACAAATGTTAAATATCAAAAGAAATTACAAATAAAGTAGACATCTCTTCATGAGTTTTGTAGTTTAATAACCTCACACCTTTTGAATATGGTCCACAATAGACTCAGAACCTCTTGAAGTGGAAGTTGAACCAAACTGTGGAACCATCTCACATGAATATACTCCCTTCAAGAAAGACTCCTTTATGCTTGTGAGCCTTGCACAAATGGTGGAAAATGTCGGTCGTTGAAGAGGGTCTTGAGACCAACATTCTTGGATTAAATTTGTGAGTTCTTTGCAATTGTTAGGTAGCGGTGGTCGCAAGCTTGAAAGTAAAATTTGATCACGAAAATCTTTTGGTTCCAAACCAAAAAATGGAACCTTTCCACATAGAATCTCTGAACATATCATGGCAAATGACCATGCATCAGCTCGAAATGGATGCAATGGAGTTTTACTTCCCTTGTTCATTTCAGGGGACATATACCTTCGTGTTCCAATTGTATATTTTGTTGGCTCCGGATTCTTCGCATTGCTACACACTTCCAATTGAGAAGTACCATAATCCATCACCTTGAATATGAGATGAGGGTCCAAATCCTCCATAGCGATTGAACTCGACAACACATTATCAGGTTTCAAGTCAAGATGAGCAACTTGCAAGTCATGAAGGTAATACACACCTTTTGCAATTTGGTGCATAATATCAACTGCAACATGATAGGGTAAAGGACTTTTTGTTCTCTTCAATATGGTAGACAAGTTTGAATCCATCAATTCCATCACCAAATGCATTTCGCGAGTCTCATTTTCCTTGGGATTTGCTTCAAGTCCTCGGATGATCCCAAGTTTTTGTGCAAAGAAGTGAACAAAAACTTTAAACATTTGAAACAACCAAGATTTCTTCAACCACATCACCCAATTCATTGCACCAATTGCTTCTTCTTTAGGACTCTCATCAACTGTCTTGGTGATCCCACAACCAAAAAATTGAACAAGATTTGGATGGTTCAAGCCTGCCATGATGCCAACCTCCTTTCGAGAGTTTTTGAGAAATTCAAGATTGGCTATCAATATTTTTGTAGCACATGGAAGGCCACACCAATTCGATTTGTACACACTTGCATTAGATCCTTCACCTAATTTTTGGATTAATTTAGGTGGCTTGAAATCATTGAGAACCTCCAAATCATCCAAGTCTCCACCATCAACTCGATCCAAATTTCGAAGTCTCAACAATAGATGTTGTGCCAATTCATAATCATTCGAGGCTTGGCCCTTAACAACAAGTTGAAGCCTTCCCTTTAGATCTTCTCCATCTTCAAGGACTTATCCATAGGTAACCGCATCAAATTGAATTGGTAAGATATCACGGGATTGATTTGAAAGGTCAGCAAAGTAGATATCTCTTGCTGCATCATAACAGCATTTCAATTCTAAAAGCAACTCACGAAAAGTCTCTTTGTTTTGAAGTTGAAATACAACCGCACCACACCAACGGTCTTGTTCAAAGCAAGTATTTCCCACAATCTCTACCTTCTTTTGAAGAAAATATAATTCTTCAAAAATAGATTGGAACTTGAGATCTCCACTAGCATTTGAAAACATTTTCTCAATCCCCTTCATGGCTAGTATGAGTTTGCCAAAAAGATGTACACATTGATTTTTATTCAAGACCTTTGGAGATGCTTGCATATCCTTCAAGAATTTCTCAAGACTTGGTAGAACATTGCATAGTCTTTTATAATGCTCACATTGCGCATGTAAGAAATCCTTGTCTTCCCTGCAAAGCATTAAATATCTATTGTCAATGAGATATCTTGGTAGGATGAATGAAGACCAATTTCCTATAACACACATTCAAATATTAAAACATGTTCTCTGAATTAAACAACATCTAACATTGTCTACTAATAGAGTGATCTATCCACTAAAATTAAATTACAAATTTCTTTCATTTCACCATATACATAAATGCTCCAATAATGGTTGATTGCAAAGCTAAAAATTATTCAAATACAAAACTATACAAAGAACACTGTAATTTTAAAAATATGGTAGTCTAACATGCACCAATACTTACAAGAAAACATTTATGCTCACCTTGTAGACCACATAAAATCCAAGAATTTCCAAAAGCTTGCCATTGTGAAGAAGCTTGCCACCCACATCAAGAAGCGCACCATTTTTGACACCAAATGCAGTAAAATATTGAAATTCTACACGAAGTCCAAAAAAAGTAGTCAACGATAGCATATATAGACACAAATATAGAAAGGTTCTAAGAACATTTCCCTTGACTAATTAGAGGACTAAATAAACACAAATAAAAAGGGTTGGATCCAACTTCCATTTGTACTCCATTGTAATACTAACACAATGAATCTAAAGGAACAAACCCTCAAGTACAAACCCTCACTACTAACAAGCTCATTCAATAACAAAAAAAAATAACTACAACAAAGTTGGATTAATGCACAAGTACCATTCGCCACATCAAAAGACATACATTTGTTTGATAAATTGTGTTGATGGATTAATTAACCTTGTGAAGATGCTACAAACCAAAAAGTGGCAAATGCATAACTTTCTAAATCACTATTTTAATGAAGCAATTATTGCTCCAAAAATCAAATCATCTTTTATAAAGAAACTTGGTAATAGGTCCATCCTTTTAGGAATCTAGGGCTAAAAAACATGAAATCTCACTCATAGAAATTAGTACTAGTTAAAAAAACTCCAAATTAAAGTGAAAATCAATGCCCCCCTTAGACAATGGATTGATGGATTGCAATTATATATTGATGGATTCAAGCTTCACTAATAGCTAACATCAATCAATGTAAGCACAAACAAACAAGATTTTTGTGTACAACATTTAGATACATGTTGCAATTGGTTGTATATATGCTAACCACCACGTACAACACTCACTTTCCACAATCTCACAATTTTGCATCAAATGAATTTGTACATTGCAATTCCAAATGCAATGCCCTATTTGGTAAGAGATTACAAGTGCAATCCTTGACAAAGAGTGTTTTAGGGACTAATCAAATATGTCAATAATATAACTTTGAATCTTTAGCCATGTCATCATAAGACCAAAAGTCAATGAAATATGAAGTCCCACCTTCACCATTGCTCTTCTCAAGAAACTGTATCCAAATGATTCGAAAACTCATGAATGTCCATACTCTTGCCCCGCCACTCTAGTGATAGGTACAAATCCTCCATCTTTGCAATCCTTCCCAAGTTGGATTATCCCTGCAGCAATGCACCCAATCATTCAATCAGCCAAATTCTTGCACCAACTTGCCAATCATTGCATATTACATTCTGTAAATTCACCCATGAACAAGCACTGACCCTCCACTGAAAGGTTTCTGTAGTACATTAACACCAAGGAAATGATTTCCAATTCAGATATTGCCCCTAAAACTAATGTACGAAGTGAAGGACGAGATGCACAAAGCAAGAAGCCGTGGCTTGCAAAAAGAATTGTGGAGCTCAGTTCTGTGATGTTGAGCTACTTCAAAGACTATCAAGTGTTTGGGGCTTCATCAATAAACCAGGTAACTGTTCCCCTCAGCTTACTATTCCGCTGACATTTAGCAAATTTTCTCCAGCAGGGATAGGCAATCAGACAAGCAAGACAGATTCCAAATCCCGTGAAGTTGAATCTGCCTATTTCAATTGCGTAAGAGCAAGATAGAGCAGCAATAGTCCAGTAGCTCGATGACGAAAGTGCAAGGTCAGAAGAAGAAAAGGAATCAGCCATAAACCGTGAGACTTACATTGGCATGCATGGAAGTTCGTCTGACATATGACCTATTCCACTGACGAGATTTCGATTTGACTCAGTGACAAGCAATCAGTGATCAAGGCAAACATGGGTCTTGGACCTCATCACCCCACTCTCTTTCCAGGCTCAGCAAGTCCTCATTACTCAGCAACCTAGAACATGCGACTCTCGTAAACCCTGAGTCAAGGCCATCGCGCATGAAAACTTACCGGCAGCAGAACCCCTTCCACTTTGGGCCATCCAGAAAACGCCTGCACAGAAAACCAAAACTACTGACATCACAAACGACAGCAGAGCTCACTCTCCCGTTAATCACAACTAGGACACTCAGAAACAGAGGAGCTACTTCCAGATCAAAAGGCTCTTGCTTCTTCTTCACATCGAAATTCAGAAATCGAAATCACGAAATCAAACCAAAAACTCTCCAAACAACGCCAGAGAAAGAAGAAGAAAAACAAAAGGAGCTTCTACAAAATTGGACGGATACTCACTATGATTAGCAGCGGAAGGACGTCCAACGAGGCTGGCGAGCTTCAAACGACATACCACGAAACGTAACATGCAAAGCCGCCACCATGGATTCCCTAGTTGTCTAGTCGTTGGTCCTTACCTGAAATACCATCCAGCAACGGAAAGTTCAGTCAGACATTTTTATAATCAAACTTGTAGGAAGAATCCATTTGGCAATCTGTTTTGCAAGGTGAATCTCAACATGACATTTGATAATCACGCCAAATTTCAAAGCTATTGTATTGTGGAGAAGGATCTGAATTTTGAATGGGTGGCGATTGGCAACTTTACTCTAATCCTAATTGCAATACAAAAGTCAAACACAAAACCCAAGCACAAGAGCCTACCGAAACTAGGAACACGTGACTCACAAAGGCGCTTCCGAGATGCAAAAGTCACTCACACGGTATCCCAAAACGGCACACTAAGACGTGCTAAAAGGCTTGTTCACTTGCTACCCAAACCCCACTAATTCTGAAACCTCATGATCAAGGGAACCACACCCAGTCTCACACTCGAACGCTTTCCTAACTGCACATACCTTACTTCCGTGAGGATCCAAGAGCATTGAGGGTCCTCTCTCTGGCTGGCAAGACACTCCAGCGACAGAGTAACAAATAGTTCCGAAGTGGAAGCCTGTTCCTTCGAATTCGCTCTTCTACGAAATGGCGCAGCACAGAAGAACTGGACAGGCAGAAACAACGTCACATACATGAGAGCAGGGCCTCGTCTTCTCCTCCTTGCGTGCATAAGCTCTGAGGACGAAGCTGCGGAGACGCCAGAGCTCGAGAACTGCCAACAAGCAGACGCAAACAGGACGCAGGGAAGGCAAGTGTAGAAAAGTGGCAAGGCTGGGGTCTGGGGGAGTCGACGGGGGTCGCCAGACCGGGAGCGTGGGACCTTGGTGGGGGAGGGGGTGGATTTCGTCAACAATGGTACCATCATGAGTGCCAGCCGCCCCACGTGAACAACACTGTTGAACGTGCACGACGTTAAGTTAGCGAGAGGACTGTTTCGTTCTGCGTGGGATCCCAAGAATAGGCAGAGTAAGGTAAAACAGCCTATGACGGTCAGAATTAGGAGTTTGGTCTCATGGTGGTACTGGATTTTTTCAATTTTTCTCCCACATGAAGAAAAGTGTGAGAGACAACAAGAGCAATTGAAATTTGAATTTTTTCAACAAAGTAAGAATTTGCTATCCATTTTTGAAGTGTTCAGCCCAAAAGAGTTTGGAGACTATCCCAAAACCAACAACATCTGAATCCATAATGCTTATCTTACTCACCTAAAGCAAGCCTAATATTTTCTAACATAGAAAACCTAAAAAATCAAATCTTACAAAAAAGTTACACTAAAAAATTACAAGCTCCTATAGAGGTTACTAATCACTCCATCACTATCATGTAAGACATTAATGGTGGCCCAAATCTTACAAACTGAAAGAAAACCATAATGGGGCATTCCCTATGGTGACTATCATGGGTCATTTAATCCCTAAAGACCTATTGTCCCTACAAGGGACAAAATGGATTTTGGGTAGGCTCCTATGAATTCAATTTTTACTGAAACTTTTTAAAACTTTCTCATAAGATAGAAAAAATTAAGAATATTTTGGGAATATAATTTTTATTTTAATCGGTGCTTGGGAGCAAAAGTCTTGCCACAATAACCTCAAAATGGAGGTAACTAGGCAACAAAAAAATCCACAAAAAATTGAAATAAAATTTTAATATTTTTTTTTATTATATATTTTTTTAAATGGGAAGCTTTGACTCATTCTATTTGGATTAGAGATATGAAAGTTATGGAGCTTCTTGTTTTGTGGGCAATCATAGCGACTTCTTGAAAGAAATTTTTTTCTTTCACTTTGAATGCTATATCTTTCAATTTATACGGTCAAAAATCACAAAAATAATTATCATATGATCTAAGACAAGTGTAGAACAAGATCTTATAGTTAGATTCTAAAAAATATTTTTTTAATTTTATTTTGTAGGTGATTGTAGTAGAAGTGGTACTTTTGAGTGGTTTTGGTAGAAAAATGGCCATGGGACTTTAGGGTTTAACCGTCATGGGCTAATTTACTTTACTACGGCTTATCTGGTTTGGTGTTTTCTTCAACATGTGGTAAAATGAAGGGACTAGGAAGGTACAACCACCCATCACCAATTACAACCCGTCACCAATCAACAAGGTTGAACCATCACTGGCTGATCATTTATGAGATGGGAATCCATTTCCAACCAATTAAGAAATTAAGCCTATCTACTATTGGTGTGTGTTGAGGGAAATATTTTTCCAGTGCAATGAATTCAATAGGACTTGAAATTTTTCTACATTTTTTTTAGCAGAAATGAAATTATCATGATTTTTTGGGGGAAGATTCTACAAAATCTATTCTTGTCACATAGGGTATTGTATTTCCAAACATAGGTTGGTCAAACAATTGATCATGTAGAATTCCTGAAAATGATGAATATAGCACTCATATGTGCTTTCCTTGTCCAACCTACACCATGCAACTACACATGATTGATATGTATGGAAATACAACAACCCATATTGTTGAATGCGGTGGTTGTTGGAAATGGGTTGCCTACTCTAAGCAATTTTGGAGCAGATCATGGGCAATATGAGATGGTAGAAATTTTTCTTATGTAGGAAAATAAGAAATATGGAGATAGAATAATTTTCAAAATTTTATTCCCAAAATTGAAATTACCATGAATTTTGGGAGCCTTAAATTGCACTTCACCGGTAGCCAATGTTTAGAGTCTTCTAATTTCAATCATTCAAGAACTACTTTCATGCTAAATGTGGTTGACAATTGGTGCCTCAACCTTTGAGTGTCTAAAACTCAAGAAAGGTTGCAAGTAGTTTCCAAACATGAGTTCTTGATTTTTGACCATCAATTCATTCATTCATTTCATGATACATGTGTTTGGTTTGAAGTGCCAAAGTGAACAAGAAGCACTTTTGGAATAGTATACACATTGGACATGGATCCAAACAAACTTTTGCCATTTACAAAGAATCAATCAAATCTTATATAAAAGACTATAAAAAGGTTGAAACTAAGCATACAAAAATTGCATGAGGAGAATTAGAATTGTAGGCCCAAAAAAATTTCAAGAGAGGCTTGTGAAAAGCAAGGAACCCAATCTTTTTAAAAACTATTTTTGACATTGAACTTGAACTTTTGGATTACTTTTAGTTTTTCAACAAGGCCAAGCTACTCCTAAAATCTAATTTCTCCCCATTTTGAGAGAAGTAGAAGCAACATGAAAGGCAATGAAGGTGATTCTCCAAAACTCAAAAATTCTTGTGCAATTTTGCAGAGCATGAAACTTCACACTAATTTACATATTAACTTATTTGACAATTCAAACTTCACATTTAGTATAAAGGAGACAACCCATTTCTACAAGGCGGGTTTCTTATGTGGGAAAAATTTTCCATGTGTAGAAATAAAATCTATAGGGTTTTCATAATTTTCCAAATTTATATTTTTCAAAACATAATTACTATGAATTTTTTTAGCTATAGATCTTGTTTGACCTATATTGGTTATATAGACCTTGCTATTTTTGACGAAGGACTAGATGTAAAATCCCCCTAGAGTCATATAACCAATCATAATGCACCACAACTTTGTCAAGAACTATGTCATAATTTATCATTGTTCATCTCTTCCTGCACAAAAAGAGAGCGGCCTACATTGCCAAAATGCGGGGTGATCAAGAATGGGTTGCCTCCCATGCATAAAGATATATTTTTTTGAATGCAAAGCCGTTGATGTCGAAAGCCAACAAACAAACAGCTCCTTCCACAGGTTACCCAATTAGAGATTCTCCTGTGCCATTAGGGTTGGGTGGACGTTACTAACCTTGAAATGCTATTAACACATATTGGCTTTTGGAATATTTCAAACCAAGTCACAACAGTTTTCTCATTCTTTGATTGTTCGCATTTCATTGAAATAGAAATCAATCAAGAGAAAAAGCTGATGAACTAGGAATTCACAGCGTTGTCTAAAAGATGTAATCTTGCAGAACAGCTGCTTTCCCAGGTCTGTATGCAGAAAAATGAATCTAAATGATGACCCCCAAAACATGTTTCAGCAGACCGGCAACACAACTCCCCATGAGACATTTACTCCTATCTGCATACTGAAGAAGGTGAAGGCCAAATGGCATGGATGATAGTAAATAAATGAAATCGGTAGACCAATGCTCACAAAATTGTGAACTTCACAAGATTACACTCCGTACGAACGAAATTAACATTACTGATATTCCTTAAACTCCCGTAACATAAAAACCTAAAGTAACTGATCAAACCTAGATGAGCATTTGCCAACAACTTCTACGATCCAACTTGTGATGCGATCTGAGTCCACCCACTCCACACCCCAAATTGAAAATAACGAAGCTTGCAAGCCCTGAACGAACCTCCAATTCCTCAACAAGGAAGGGCAACCAGCAAAAAAAAGTGTGGATTTAATGCCTTTCTAACCTTGCAAACACACATTCTGATACCCCCTCGACAATTTGTATGAATAATCATATTGCTAGGAGGCCCAACAAAACTGGCCATCAAAGACAAATGGAATGAAGAAACTCTCGCTTCATCCGTATAAGCCTTCTTGCTCCCAGACGTCCACCAAAAAGTCTACCATTTCCTGTGACAAGCAAATAAAGCATAACCAATTTCCCACATCATGCATTCACTATGACGGAATAATTTTCCTCGGGATTCTAAAGAAGGATTACCGTTAAGCCTCGTTAATGGGACACTCCATAGTATGGCAAATATTGTATCTATCACTGGAGACTTGAAATCTCGAGCTTGTGAGGAGTGACTAAGTGACAGCTTTTCATTAGGGTTTCCCGAACATGTCATATTAAAGAGCTGTGACTGAAGATTGGCATCACTACCGGAAGTAAAGACCACACTAATGGATTCCGATATGTGTGATCATCCATTAGTGTGAGACGCGAAGATACCCGGCTAGTATTGGATAACAATGTCATGGCAAGTCACAAAGCAGAAAAGCTTGAAAGCACGTAAATTGGGGGACCCCTTCAAGAGTAGCAAATCCAGACTTGATAATTAAAAAAGAACATTGTAGAACTGCGAGAGAGGGTGTCACGGTGGGACGTACAGGAAGAGGCACAGGCTCTGTAAAGGGACGACTTGTGCCAAGTAGATCCTCATAGGTTGCACTCCATCTGTAACTCAGCAGTCACCACGGTAAAGCACTTGAGCAAATCCATCGTAACCTTGGCATACACAATTCCATTTAAGAAGGATACAGATTGTCTAACACAGCGCAAATTACATGTTGATACATGAAGTTAGCATAAAATTTCTCTATTATCTTCTGAAGAGGTAATTTAACAAGTACCGTACACTTTATGCTCAGCCTGTTTCATAAAACATCCAACAACATCTCAATCTTAAAATATTAAAAAAGAAGGGTGAGACACAGTGAATCAACAATTGCCGCACCTGATAACAGGTTCACGCAGTTGTCGTGGTTCAGGCTTCCGACTGCCAACCCACTCTTGTCGTTGTTTGTGCCAATTAGCTAAAGCTGTTGAGATCCAAGAATTCAGATCAACCCTTGCATGTTTTCGAAAATTTCCATCACAAGATAGAAATACGTCAAAATATTTAAGAATCAAAGGGGCACTACGATTAGAAAGACCATTTATTTAGAAGAAAACTTTGCTGATTTAATCCCTGAGTCCCATTCAGTTCCCAAGTAGTTGACCATCCATGTGTCATTCACTTATCAAGATTCCAAGTTTGTGTCAACAAGGAAATCTATTATCACATACTATAACTATCATCATGCAAAATCAAAATCCCCCCTGAAGGAGTAGTTCAATGGTGAATACAGGGATCTAAAGTCCTGAGGGCCAAATGAGAAAAGAATCATTCTATAAGGCTTAAGGGAACTACAACCACGAATGGTTTACACTATTTGAATCAAACTAAAGATACATACGTCAGAAGCTCTCACTCAACAGGACTTACAAAGCAGTGATGGTCAAACTAAAAGAAGAGGGCAAAAGGAAATACCAAGATTCTCAAAAGAGAACTTGTCATTGGTACGACTAGCTGTGCCAGATTTCTGACAATCGTTGAAAGATTTTGAAAAATTTCTTAGCGCTTGGGAATTGAGAACAGATCGATTGTCGCCCATCTCATTAGAACTAGACATCCACCAGTCTTGACAAGAGCGAGCAGATGGGCCACGTAACCGTCGGTTGGACCTTCTTTTGAACGGTCGGTTTGCCTGCTCCGGCAAAGCTGCGGCAGGAGGAGGCCGCACATACCCTCCTAAACAACCACTGATGCAACACAGACGCTTATGAGAGAATAACAAATATCAGAAGAACGAAGCAAGCAATTCCTTGAAGGATGCACCTTTTCACTTTGAGAAGCGAAAGCAACATTGCATTCTGAGATTGCAGCTTGAAGTTCATTAAGCAATCTTCTAATCCAATACAGCTCCTGTTTACTCTTTCCTATGTTCTTAATGGCAAGATAGCACGTCAACACACAAACTTAGCTAAACATTAAATAGAATTAAAGTGCTGAGTGCAGAGGATCCTTGACCCTTTAACGCCTGAATAATTTATTGGAATTTATGTTCATTTTTGCTATCAATTTTGAACAAACATATTATTTCACTCAATTCCATGAAATTGATCATAAGGGAGCTGATACAAGAATCACCAAACTGATTCACGTATCACTTTGGATGAATGAGAAGTTATTCGGTCTAAACTATTGTCTTGAGGCACTGTGATCATTATCCAGAATACGGACTTTCAAGCGTTTAAGGGTTAAAGAATGTTACGCGCGCTTCACGTGGTCATTCCCAGCAAATGATCAAGTGCTAAAACCATAAAGTAGTATTGAACTAAGGAGGGATCCAAGTGACGTAGAGGAAGAACGCACCCCATACATGCGTTTTTCCTTTGCAGCTGAAGGGTAGGAATCCGGTATATCCAACTGCAAAGCCGTAGATTTTGCATATAAGATAATATACTCTAACCAACCCTCGGATTCGCACGCACACATGAGCGCCTCAACACCTCAAGCATTTCAGTCCCGTCCTCCACCTGCCATCCACCTTTCGAGAACAACCACCATTTCAGAACTCCGGGACTCACAAACACAAGCCAGATCGGCATAAAGTCCAAGCACAGTACAGAAAATAAAAATAAAATAAAAAATAAAATAAATAGAGGAACATAGATTTGATCGTTAAGAACTCAAATCTAAAGCACCATACTTAGGAATTTAGTACACAAAGTGTCTCTATCAATCATTCTAATCTACAACCTAGATTCAAATACCTTCACTAAAACAAACTCGGACAGACAACAAAAGAAAAAAATTCGTGATCCCCAATTGCAAGTCTACGTGAATTCTAACATTGACACAAACTCTTGCTGAAAAACAAACCATTTCATCAGAAATTTTAGATACTACAGATGCATAGCTTGCTGAATACGTCATTGAGAACTCCAGGTCACCTACACCAGTACAAACAGCTCGAGACTCTTACAGAACCACAGCCTAAATTTAAACATAATTCTGAGAATTTATACCCTTCGAAGCTCAATAAACTTTCAAATTTTCAAGTTTATCAAGTTTTCGAAATTTTCGAAATTTCGAAATCTTAACTTGCAAATGATTTCCTTGCATGACTCATTGTCCTTCGATTCAAATAGGATTTGGTGTAGTAATACCGAGCAGCTACGGCGAAATCCTGAAAACCCAACCAAATTTGACAAATCGAAAAACCCTGAAACCACGCACTCCAACACAGAAACTCGAGGAAGAAAGAAGAAGCCAAATGGAATAGAATGAAGTACGTCAACAGCATGCGAACCTCTTATGTCTCCGAGTTTAGCGAGAATCCGTCACGGGCACAAGAAAGTTCGAATTCTCCGCAACAGCAGAGAGCGATTCAAATGGCGTGAGTGGGGGTTGCCGGCTGGGAAAGCGGGAGGAGTTGCGTGGAAGGAAGGTAACGACACCTAACACCGTCCGAATAAGCGTGGGTCCTATTATTAAATTGTTGAAATTTTCTAGTGAGTCTTGTTGGGAGTCAAAAGGAGATTCTTCATACTTTGAGAATGTCAAGATTTTGGGATATCATAGTAATTATCTATGAATTTATTTTTTAATAAGTGCTGAAAGTAGGTGCACTGAAAATTGATCAAAAGAAAGAGCTAGGGTACAAAAGACTTTATCCTTCTAGCATTGTAGCACTTCATTCATTGTTGAATAAGGTTCTTATTCACACTTTTTCCCATATAGCTTTTGAAAATGCAAAGTGTCTTTCCTTTTGATCTAGGCAATGACTACTTTACATTCTAGGCAACAATCTGTAGGGTTGGTTTGAGAATTAAGCCACAACTAGGTGTACTTATCATTATCTTTAGTGTTGGAGGAGTTGGTGGGCTTCGAATTTTATTTAGTTTTTTTTTTTCTATTGATTGGTTTGTCACTCAGCTTAAAGCTTCGAAATGGTTTCTTTTAACTACTATAAATACAAAAGCAACTACTTTTGATCATTTGTTCATATTTAAATTCAATATATTAGATTGGTCTTATTGTAATGATTATCATTATGTTTGTTCAAAATATGCTATAGGGGATTCCATTTCTTCTTTTGGATACAATAACGTTAGAAGATTATCTTGTTTTTATACTAAGCTTTCAATTGACAAATATTGTATATTGCCAAGGCATGGTAAATGATTTATAAATTAATAAAAGAATTCTACTGTAGTTGAAATTTGAAAGGAATTTTAAAAAGTTTGTTCAATAACATTTTAATCAAAAAACAAAATTCAAAGACTCGACGAAAAAACTACTCTCAAGTCCCATTTTATAATTGCTTTTCATAGTGAATGTTTAAAAATAAAATAAAAATAGAATTGATTTAAATAAAATATAAGAATTTAACAGGGAATTCAATGATGCAATGATATTCACATGTGAGGTTTGAAATCTGCTTAAATGATTTGTTTAATGAATCCCTTTTTATAATTTAAAAAAATAGTCACTATAAATCAAAGTTTGGAAACGGTAGCAAAAGGATATCAAAGTAAAGAAAAGACCAAAAGAAGATGTCAAGAACATCAATTGGCCACTAGCGTTGGACTATAGAAATAAATAATATAACAATTATAAAATATTAATTTGGATACTATTGTATTATTTATTTATTTTAATTTTCTTCATGGATATTTTTTAAAATTAATGCTTAGTTTTAAACAAAATTTTATAGATATTTTGAACAAGAATGCAATTTATTATATTTGATTAGAATTTTTTATCAAAAATTTTGGAGATATACAAAATGTTAAAGAAAACGTAACTTGACAGTATGATTTATGCACTAATTTATATAGAATCCATATTTGAGATTTTGAGCTATTGTAGGATCCATTCTACGATGAGATTCACAAATTTGAAACATTATATTTTAAACCTACATAATTAAAATTTGAAGTCTTAGTTGTTTGAATCTATAGCCACAATTAATTATGCATCCTCTAGTTTAAGGGGGCATTTGACAAGGTGATTGTTTTAATTCTAATCATTTAGGTTAAACAACCTTATTTTTTTGTTGATTTTTGCTTAAACAAGGTTCCACTACTTTTGCAATACTATCAATTTATGAAATATGTTTTTATAAATTTACAAATTTAAAACATTAGAAATCCATAATTTAAATATGTTAATAATTTATTATTTTCATTTATTTAGTTTGAATATGTAATATGATATAAGATTTTAAAACATATTTTAGTTTAATACAAACTAAATCTCAAATCAATGAATTGAAAAATTTGATCAAAGTGTGTCAGAGGTGAAATGATAAACAAAAAAACAAAAACAAACTATTATTTGGTTTCATAGTTATGATGCTTGAAAAGACAAATAATAGAGAATAAATCATAAATTCACTATTGTATGACTTTAATGGTCTTACTTTGCAAGATGCTATAGGCCTTGACAACAAGATTGCCCCCAAGGTTGCTAAAAAATTAATATAAAAATTCCTATAATAGTCTAGACTTAGACCATCTTCACCTAAAAGTTGATACAGGAATAAATCCTAAACTCTAAACCTAACCTTTAACCCTTAACAAAAAATACACCAAGTTTTTAATTAAAGTGGGTACATCCGAGGGTACATCCATAAACCATCACAGCTTGGATTGTAGATCATTTGAAGGCCAAATTAATTAATAATAGAAACAAGACAATAAAAAGATGTGCAGAAAAAGAAGAAATGTACAATCAATTTTCTGATTCTTGCAAATATGATACCACAATAAAGATACAAAGTTATGAAAGTAGAGTGGTTAAAACAACTCATAGGTAGCCTTCAAATTAAGCATCAACCTTCAAAAGCTCCCCTTCCCAAAGTATTAGAAGTGAAAGAATTGAAGCTAAAATTGTGTCATTAATATTCCAAAAAATATGTAGGCTTTTATAGCAATAAGCCAACTCTTAATTCAACAAGCAACAAGCATCAATCCACTCAAAATTTAGTTTATATTAAAAGATGTCAAGAGACTTAAATCGTCATATAATGTTAGTGCTCAAGCCTTTGTAGTCAGCTGTAATAACAATGATGTAATCCAAAGCCATCATATCTCATTCATTGATAATTTTCAAGAGATGCTTAGAACACCATTTTGGGGCTTATTTTAGGATGCAGTTTAAGGTACAACTCAATTTGGGGGTACCCACCATAGAAGTTCATGAATTCACTTTCAACAAGTTTGAGCAGGGAAAAAAACAAAACAAAACAACTCAAATACTCAAAGGGTAAGGTATCTCAAGTTTCGTCACCTGGATCAAGCCCTGGATATGCTTTTGCGAGTTTTAGGGTTTCGGTCCGGGGCGGGGCTTATTGTGGCAGAAGCTCGACAGTGCTAATCCTTTTCGATTCTCCATCGCCATAGCCACGCTCCACCACAGGCGCGGCCTCTCTCCAACGATGGGTACGCCTCTATTTCTCCACTCTCACTCTCCAAGTCGTGCATATACTTCTTCCCTGTTCCCTTCACTTGAAAAAAATAAGTTCTTAAAGGGTGTGTGGATGTTGAGGCATGTTTGCATGATTGGTTGTACAGGTGCGTACAAGTACATTGAGGAGCTGTGGAGGAAGAAGCAGTCCGATGTGTTGCGTTTCTTGCTTCGTGTGCGCTGCTGGGAGTTCAGGCAGCTGCCCGGCATTGTCCGCGTCACTCGCCCCAGCCGACCTGACAAGGCTCGCCGTTTGGGTTACAAGGCTAAGCAGGTCAGTTTGCACCTGGAATTTGCAATTTTGCATTCACCGCTCCAATATCTTCCAGCTGTGTGCAGTTTTTTTAATTGTTTGCGTTGGTTAGGGTTTCCACACCGAGCTTCTGATCTGGGCTTTGTCGAATGGCGTAAGCTGACGCATGTTTTCTGTTTCACTGAGCAATTCGAATTCTTTATGATCGATTTTGTGGTCACAAGAAAGTATATTTAGGTCAGAATTCAATCGGATCTTGGTATGATATTTTGTTCCTTTGTGATGGACTCTTTTATTCTGACCTGTAGGGATACGTCGTCTACCGTGTTCGCGTCCGCCGTGGAGGCAGGAAGAGGCCGGTGGCTAAGGGTATTGTGTATGGAAAGCCCAAGAACCAGGGTATTACACAGCTCAAGTTCCAGCGTAATTTGAGGTCTGTTGCTGAGGAGCGTGCTGGACGCAAGCTTGGAGGCCTTAGGGTTTTGAATTCGTACTGGATCAACCAGGTCTGTACTCACATACCATTGTCTATGCTCTGTGGCAATCTTCTTGTTAGACTCAAGATGGATATGCTCATTTCAATTTTGGTACCACACCAAAGTTTTTGTCACTTTCACAATTAGGTAAGCTATTGCATTCTAATAATGAGGTTCCACAATGTGCACGATTCCATCCCCACTAATGCTCATTGGTTGATCCTATATATAATTGCTATTCTATCTTGTAAGTAGCCATCTGTTTGGCATTCATGACTGTCAGGTTGGTGTATCAGCTGCAGTGTGATAGTTTAGAAGATCATGAATCAATCAGTTTTTATACCATTTCTTACCTCGTGCTGCACTAGGTAGGGTCCTTCGAATTTGAAATGAACTATCGTCATAATAATTGTTCCAAGTATTCTGCGGGAACTCGTTAGCTTTTCTTTTGTCTTTGTAATACGTGTGGATTGAATGCCTTAATCGAACGCAAATGCTCTCTGTTCGCAGGACTCGACCTACAAGTACTTCGAAATCATCTTGGTGGACCCACAGCACACAGTCATCCGCAAGGACCCGCGCATCAACTGGATCGTGAACCCGGTGCACAAGCACCGTGAGTTGCGTGGACTGACCTCGGCAGGCAAGAAGTACCGTGGTCTTCGCGGCAGAGGACACTTGTACACCAAGGCTCGCCCTTCAATCCGTGCCACCTGGAAGCGCAACAACACCCTGTCTCTCAAGCGTTACCGATGAGGATCTTAGAGTTGTGGATGAGGTTCTTTCTCTCATGTTGGTCAGCATCAATTTCTTAATGTAATGGCCTACCTCGGTTTTGAGAATGCACATCTCTTTTCACCTATATTTGCTTTCACCCCATGGTAGTTCCGAGCTGAATATGATTAATTGTGATCACCACTTGATCAGGGTTGGATGGGTTTTCTTCATGTATATGCTATGTGATCTTCGGGTGTTTTCTGGAAATGAAATTGTGTCTTACTCTTGCTGCAGTATTTTATGGACTGACAATTTTTACTCTGCTATTGTGTGGAATTCCTTCTCTGTGCTACGTAATTCACAATCGAAGCCGTCAATCCCTTGAGAGCTTGTGAATGGTGAAGTTGGGATAGCAAGGAGAGAGTTGACTTAGCAATAGCGACCAGAGTCCACATAAGTACCGTTGAGTGTATTGTTTTGCCTTTAGTTGTGAATACCGTTGGGACCAGGGCTTTTTTTGGACCAGTGTCCCCCCTGTTGGCCTCACTACAGAGGCCAGTTTTTGGAGTGACGAAGCCAGAGAGGTCAGATTTCTGACAGTGGCGAAATTTCGCCCAAAAAAAAAGCCCTGGTTGGGACTAACATTCTTGGGCGGAAATGGACCGGCAATGCTATAAAGGAGTTTGGCCCATTTGGACTATAGGATTAGAGAATGCATTCGAACACCAACTTGTCTTTTCTTGCTCCTCTTGCGGCCAGCATGTGGCTCTGCTTCCGTCAGAAGTACTTACTAGGTTCCCAAGAAATGGATGGGTGTGAAACCCTAATGACCGGCCTTCAACTACGAGTGTACATCGTTGAAATGTTGTATTTCGAGGGGATACAGGGTTAAGTGCCTGCGCTTAAATATGAAGTAGCTAATGGAAAGTAGGTGTAGTTCAACAATTAAAGTGATGGGAATTGAACGGCAACAATGTTGCAGGATACGCATACTCAATAATATCACCTACGCCTACATATCTAAAACAACTGAAGACTTTTATCTAGCTCTCTTTCGGCACGCCTCGGGGGTACAAAGTATTGTACCACTTCGACGTTATCAGAGCCAAGTCGGGCGGTCCATAAGTGGGATTCGGACCAAGTCTGTGTCAAAAAGCTCGATAAACTGCAGTTGTCAAGTTTCCTGCTCACTTTAGTGATGCATAATATCAAGATAGAATCGTGCATTCAAGTACGTATCATCACATAACAAGCTTTTCAGTTTTCTAATTTGTTCCGGCTTAGATCAGCACACAGAGGAACATATGTTAACCTCAAAGATGAAAATCGGCTATCGACAGAGACCTTTAGTGGTTCAACCAAATGAAATATCGGTATCAATTTCGTGATGTGTTCTCAAGAAGTAAACGAGGAATGGAATATTAACTATTGTCTAAGTGTGAACTTCAGGTTGAGGACGAGGACAGAATGAGCACCACACCTGTTCATTGAGCATGCGAACTTTGTTGCCAGCGTAACGTCGGTACTCTTCAAATATGGCTGTCAAGCTCCATCTCTGGAGCTTCCGCAAACAGCCCACTATTGTTCCTGCACTAGGATGAGGCTATCTAGTTAAATGATGCAGTCATTTTCAGACGATCTGGCAACTTCAACTCTCGTGAACCTGAAATATTTTTCTTCGTATTATGCTGACACGTTACTAGAATTTCGTAATGCAGCTGGTTTGATGTCCTGAAGGCTTGCATTGTTTAACGTTATGAACGACCGAACACATGTCGCAAAGTCAGGTCACTAACCAGTGCGGTGGCGCCCGAAATTGCACATCACATGCAGGGGGTAGTACTGTGGAGAAAGCATCACCTGCACTAGATGTCAGTTACGTATAAGCTTCTGCCGGTGGCATCACTTTCTTAAGAGACTGTTTCATTATTCAAGGAATCACCTTGAGTACTATTTTGAAGCTAGAGGAAACTACTTGATAGTAATCTTAGAACAGAGCAGGGCAATTCGACCAGAATCAAGGAAGAGGAGTTAACCTGTAAAGCGAACAGGACTTCCGCCTCTGACATGGGCCTTGTCTCTGATATGCCATTATCAAGGCTCAGGGGCCGGATGAGCGTGATTCCCTGATCCTCGAGGAAATTCAGGCTGCTCAGAAATTACACCAAATTATTTGTTAATCTTAAAGGTCTCAGAACGGTTTATTTACGCAAATCATGTGCCGGTTACAAGTTCTCATTGACGTATCCGTGGAAAGTTACCGCTCGAAATTTTAAATGACGAGACTAAAAGCTGTTGTCCCTATCTGAGTAATGCAGTTCTCATGTTACATGCATTCTGCTTAATTGCTCGTTTATGTTCTCAACCCAAGTCCCGAGAGAAAACATAAGTACACGTACAACGGTTGAGACGGCTCGTCGTGAGAAAGGTAGATGATGGTCTTGAGGTTAAGCCGCTCAAGAAAGGGGAAATTCAGCTGGTGGCAGTGTCCAGAACGGCTGAGATCGTATTCTACCATACCATAGTTGCATGGTGGTACAAAGTAAGACATGGCTTCTCAATTGTCTACTCGGCTGTGCACCAACAAACAAAAAAACTTCTTTGTCTAAAGTTAGTGGAATGAACAAAACAGGGCAGGTGTAGATTTCTATTATCGAACGATACCCAATAGTCCCACCTACTGGAGTTCTCATGAACTTAGGTCTCTGACATCGATTACCATAACCAAAATCAGCCGCTCACATTCACAGTGCAAAATCTCTCCAATATAGCTACTCACATTACCAAAAAAGGGAATGAAGCATAAAATTAAAATCACTGATTTATCCTGTTAACACTAATTTACCAAGGTCGCACTATTTGTAAACTATTTAAATTAGCGCAAGCTGATATATTACTGTATCGTACTAATTTACTCAAAAGAATTGAAGAACTGTGGGTGACACTAAGTTAATCTTGCACAAAGTGGACTTGGGCTTCATAGTGGAGATGTCGGTGCCATGTGGCCGGCTGAGCTTCACACCTTTGTCGTCCTAAATTCTCTATCCCATTAGTATACTGACAAATTAGATAATCTTCAGCCAAGCTAAGACCATAGCATCCCTCAATAACTCAGGAGTGGTGACTCATGAAGTGATGAGGCCTTACCTGTCCTGTCGACGCCACTCATGCTCTACCATTCCAACAGTTCCAAAGCCGCAACTCTATTGAAATGCCTCATAGTGAAGGAAAGTTTGAAGTTGGCGATTTTATGGCGTATTGCTACGTGGCTCCTCCTCCAGACCTGCACAACAGGAGCGTCCGTATTAGGTTCTACACTAACATGCATATAAATCCCAATTCTAAGGTGATACAATTGAAATCAAGATTTCGTTGGTGCTCAGTACTGCACCTCCCAAATACATTACAATCAGACGAATACATTCCTTAATACTCTGGGAATTTCTTTTCTTACTATCCAAGATCTGTGATGACCTACGTTCAAACCCTCAGGACAAAATCGTAAAATTGAGCTTCAGAAGATCGTCCATCTGTAGCTTCAAATCTAGCTCAGAGATAATAGTTGAGGATATAACACTCCTAAGAAATGACGTGCCCTGAGGTATCTTACAGAAGTGCGTCAAAAGGAGAGTCAAAAGGAGGCGTTCCAAGATATGCCAGCAAAATATTCCTGTACCTAATAACGGAAAAAACAATGAAGACAGTCTTCACTGAAATAGGAGAGTACCAAAGTACCACCGTGACAGGACAGAAGAAAGCCATCCATCACAAAGTCAGAGGGAGCCTTCAACTAGTTCAATGATAAGACTGAGCTAGATGCTAACACAGACAACAGGATAAGTAATGAAATGCACAAGGAGTAGACCTAGACCTAGAAGGAGCGCAATGATTAGTTATTAGTACCCTCCGTCAGGTTAAGGGTAGTGCCATAAACCTCAGTACACCGCATTCACATGGAAACAAAATAAAGCTTGTACCAGAAAACATGAGACTAAACAGGGCTCAGGAAAACACAGTTTTGCAGAGGTCACAGGAGCCAGATTATACATATAGTACGGGATTCTTCATAATTGCAAAAGGTGAGTAAAAGCTGAATAAATTCTCCAACCTAGACCATTTCTTCAATAGTCGATGAGAAATTACAGACTGCTGAATGACTTTCCGGCTTCTCGGATTTGTGCTCACTTATTTAAGAAATCAGAAAATGCACGAAATGGCTCTTAGAAATAGCGACCAAGAACCACCAAAAACACTCTGAAAATTTCAGAAACAAGGAAAATTGAAGTGTGTCAACAACCTAAGGTTATCGACTGGTTTGCCATCTGCGTTTTTCAACTACTCTCTACCATTTTTGCTACGAAATGAAAAAAAGTCAGCTGGCAGCTTAAAACTTAAATCCTTGAAACTTAAATCCAAGACACTACAATTTCATGCCTTAACTGGATTTGAACTCAAATTCTTATCAGTTAGAATGCGCAATCAAATGGACAATCAACAAACTCACCTCTCCACCAAAAATCGCAACAAGAACAAACCTCGCCACTCTCAATCTCGCCATTCTCACAAGAAATTACAAACAGTATCTGGATGAAAAAATTGTGCAAACGTTTGAGAAGTTACAAAAACCGACGTACATGAAATTTCTGGCGCTCCTCACTCTCCACCATCCAATTCCGCTCACAAAAATTCTCCGTTGCCTTCAAATCGAAGCAGCGACGCGCTTCTGCAATCGCAGGCTCGGCCGTTCGATCGATCAGGGGGATGGAATATGCTGAGGTATATTAGCACCAGGCCGTTCAAGTCACTCGAACGCCACCTGATCGGCTCTTCTATTTGTTCCCCATGTTCCCTTTTGTGAACGGATGTTCCCGATGTCACTTGAAGGATTGTCCGAAGGTATCTCCCAACATCCATAAGTCACCCCGTTTCCCGTTATAAATGTTCCTGGTCCTCCATCCTCGCTCTGGCTGTCGGCAGTGTTTTTTTTTCTGGCGATTTGGGGCAAAATTGCACCAAAATTTTATTGCTGGCACCAAGCCTATAGAAAAATAATGGGGAAAAAGAAGGCAAAATTGCCCATACAACGCGTGGTGGTGGGCCCTGATGTAGTTTCCACGCGGAATTGTCTTGGAGAGTAGGGTTTTGTCGTTGGTGCCTTATCCCATTTCACTATCCGTTGGAGCCCACTTGTCCCTTCCATCAGTGTTGTCATGCCACCTTCTCTCTGGATTTGATCACTATTGCGCCACCTTCTCTCCCACATCAAGTTGTCTCAGCGCCACCTTCACTTCCGCGATGAAATCTTAAAGCCCACTTCGTCGATGTCATAGTTGCATAGGTAGCCAGTGTTGGATTTTGTGTTGCGCATTTACAGCCAGTTCTCCAAGCGTGCTATGCTTTCTTGCGGTCGTGGCGCCACATTCATTTTCACTTCCTTGTGGGTGTTACTGCATTGTATGTGTGTAATGGGAATTATGGTTTGCTTTCATGCGCGCAATCATAGAGGGTTTGGGTGTAAGACGCAGTTGTGCAATGAACAAGGACGGGTTCCTCTGGGTTCTTTTAATTCAGCAATTGCGGAGCAAACATCTACAGTATCCTTTAGTGAATTTTTTTTGGGTCTGGTCTGTGTCGCTTTGTTGAGGTTGGGGTTTCCAAATTTCTTATTCCTTTGTTGGACTTCGGTTTCACTTGGGGGAATCAAAGATGACAGGCGTGGATTTGTTTGTAAGAGATGGTGGATTCTCCTGTTGCTCTTGAAAACATTGGTTTCGCACACGCTGTGGAGGCCACAAAGAAAAGCATCATGGCAGAGAGGCAAAAACGGAAGCTTGAGCAATTGCAACAAGAGGCGAAGGCGGCTGAACGAAAGGCACAAGTGTCAAAACGAGCCCTAGAATTGGAGCCCCGGAAGAGAGCGCGAAGTGCAAAAACGATTCGTAGTTACTTCACGTCCAATAGGAATTCCTTGAATCGAGCACCCTTGGAATGCACTACTAGGGAGCCAAAAAGCATGGATGTAGATAGCCTCAGCATTGAGTCTTCTGCTCGGTCCCTCAACACAGAAATAATTTTGTCGTGCCCTGCAGTGGTCCCTCTCTGTGACGATGATGTCGGGTCAGACAATTTTGAAGATGAGCCAGACTTGAGCGGAGACGAGATGATCGACTCTAACAATGCTTTCATGGACCCCCGTGCCGTGGCAATAACAAGTGCAAGAGTGGAGATCTCAGGTTGAAGGGTGCAAAGGCTGCAGATCCTTCTTCTGCAAAGTCAATGAAGAAGCTTAAAAAAAACTATGACTTGCAACGCAAATTCCACAACGAGTGGGCGGCGAAGAAGCCCTAGTGCGAGGCAATCGTGGCCGAAGATGGCATCATACAAATAGTGCGCTACAAGCCGTGTTCTGTAGTGCATGGCAAACCAATGCAAATGGCTCCTAAGCGGGACACAATTTCTAAGCATGGCCAACATGATATTCATAAGAAATGTATGGTCTGCTTTGCAACAAGAGGGCCTGTGTTTGTGGCCAACCAAATTCAAGGCTGCAACACAACAGAATCACGGAGAAAACAAGTACAATTTTCAACATTGTTTCAGTTGCTTGCAGGGGGGAGACTGATGACAGAATTTGAGGCCCGCTTTGAGTTATACGAGTTCATTGGTGTTCTTGAGTTGCCTCGAAAGCATTGGGGTGACGGCTCCGGGTGGATTATGGCCGAGCACTTTTACGACTTCGTGAAGCAGAAAATCAAAAGTATTGTGTCTAATGTGACATATTTTGCTTTGTCTACAGATGAGACAAGTGCCTGCAACAACACCAACTAGATTGCAATCCATGCTTATGTTGTGCTAAATTGGTGCTGTGTGCCTCTTCTTCTGACGATCCAGAAAATGCAGCCTGATAGTGCCACATCTAATAAGCTCACAAGTGCCATCATGTCTACTTTAACTATTGGAGGTGGGGTCATGGATGCAAATGTTGCAGAGAAGTTGTTGTGCTTCGGAGCCGATGGAGTAAGCAGCTTCCAAGGTACAAAATCAAGAGTCATGACACAAATCAAGGAAAGATATGCTCCTTTCGCCACCGGGGTTCACTGTTGTGTCCATCGGCTAAATTTGGCTATACAGTCTTTGTCTTCTTTAAGTGTCATGCACTCCATATAAGAAGTCCTTCGCATGACTCACAATTACTTTGCCCATTCACCGAAAAGGCAGCCGAGTTCAAAGCATTGTTAGTGCAGTTTAAGTCAAAAGGGCTCAAGATGTTCAAAAACATGAAAACTCGATGGATGAACTGCCTCGCTCTAATTTGTAGATTGCTAGCAGAGTACAAAGGTGTCATGGCAATGATGCATGTGGATAAAAATGACAAAAAGTGGGGGCATAAGGCTAGGGTGAGTGTTCCTTGCCGTTTGTATTTCATAATTTTGGGGCTATGTGTATGCTTAGATTTGCATTGTTAAGTTTGTGGGGTTGGGGGTCTTTGCTTAGTATTCCATTTTTGTTGTGATTAGGTGTGTAGTTGTGTGCATACTATTCCTTTGTAGTTTTCTGTTTTTTGTGCTTGTGATGTTTGAATAATTGCTACCATGTGTTCCATTGCATTTTTTTAGTAGTAAGCTTCACCAATTGCACTCTGACATTGCTCTGTTAGATACCATGCAAGCAAACCTAGCCCTCCTCGTGGATCCATACATCTTGCTCGGCATGTTGGCTTTGTTGCCGATGTTGGAGGCAGTGGACACTTTGATCCAATGGGCTCAGAAAAGAGATGCCTATATTTGTGATTTTGTTGGGGCTCTGGGCACATGCCACACTAGTTTATTCACGTTCTACTTGAATGTTGAAACAACCTTCCAGAAAGACGAGTTTCATGCTTACAACCAAGTCCTGCAGTGCTCTCATGAGCAAATCCTAATGAAGTGGGATGCCAACTTAAACTTGCCCTGTGACTCTGTGAGACTCTGGCTTTCGTAGTAGGTGGTGAGACATTGTATGCTATGCACAATGGTGCGATGGTCAACCGTGGGATATGCGGCCATAATTGCCATTGTCCAGAATGATTGCAAAGGTGAGCTTTTTTTTCCTTAATTTCACTAGCAACCTTCCTTCCATAGCTGAATTTTGTGTGTTTGTTATGGGGAAATGTGTAATGCAAAGCCAAGGTTTGATTGTTCTTCCCAATGTGCTTGTCTAGGTTCTCCACTTGAAGTTCACTAATCGTTACTGCTGCCTCTGTCAGTTATCATGTGCAGAGGCCGCAGGGAAATTGATGGATGAGATGGCCAACAGGTTTCCAAATCACAGTTTGATGGACGCATTGGGTGTTGTATATCCACAGTACTGGTTGCAAGGGGATTGCAATGCAAGCTTCAGAAAGCATTTGGATGTCATCAAGAATTTCTATGGTGAGCCAAAGTGGATTGGTGAAGGTGACAACAAAAGATTTGTTCCAGCTGTGCTTGATAAATTTCTCTTGGAGTTGGAGCAACTTCTTTTTAAGATTGCTATGATATTAAATGCCCATGCTGCCATGCAGATGCCTCCAATGCATGCTCCGGTTTACCAATTGGTGAATCCACTAACCAAACTATGGAGGACCTTGGACACGAATTCTTCTCTTGGCAAAAGCTTCGGAGAGTACTTGAAATTGGCCCAGATTGCCATGGTGCACGTTTTGGGTAGCGTGGAAGATGAGCGCACCTTCTCTGCGCTGTCCTTTCTCAAAGATAGGTTGCGGAATAGGCTAGATCAACACTTGGGCATGGTTGTGGGGTTACATTGTCAAAATGTGTATAGCCTACACAATTTTCCTTATGATGAATGTTTTCAGTAGTGGGTGCTAGCCATTGAGCGGCAACACTATACGCTTAACGCGTGACAACTAACGAGCGATGTAGACGGAGGATTCAGTGCAAGGCTGCAAGGTAGCCATTTGTGGCTGGTATTGCTAGTTTGTTCGATTTAGCAGGCATGTGGCCAAGTGATAGTCTGATAGACTTGGAATTGCCTTAATTTTTGTTGTAGCTAAGTTTGGCTTGTAACTTTAGGGAATCTCCACTTTACAATGTACTACTCTTATGGAATACGGCTTTCATTTCTTTGTTGTTAATTTATCGTATTTGGGTGATGCTTGTATTTGCATGTACACTGCAGATGGGAAATGAAGGATGCTCAGTCACTGAAATTGTTCTGGTGTGTAGTAGCGTCAGAGTCACAACTTGGTTTGAGTGAACCCTAATCCAAAATGACCTTCTCCTTGCATGCTAGAGTGATTCTAAGGTGAACTACCCTAAACCTTTTCAATTGTCACAATGTGATATCATTAGGGAAATGTCTGAGAAGATGCATTGCTTACAATCTTGTATATATCCATTCCATTCCCCGTCTAACTTAGGCATCGGAGTGTGCAATTTTGTTGATTGCAGATGACATTGTCATAGTCAATAAGTCCAAGGAAGATGAGTGTGAGGACAATTTGTGGTACTTTGTAGGAAAGTTAGTGGTTGAGTGCTTGACAGTTTGGGTGTTTATCACTAATTGTAGTGCATACTTGCATTGTACTAATGTGTGTAACATTGCTATCTTACATTGCATAATTGCTTACATAGTTACACTGTGTGAATGTTCTCTTCCATCTTTCTAACATTGTACTAAATCAAGCATCGGAGTACTTGTGTTTGTTTTGCAGGTCTTGTTTTGGTAGTTGTAGAGCTAGGAGAACTAGAGACATTAGGCTGAAGTTGTAGTTCTTACTGTAAATCTCTATTTCCACCCAACTTGTTTCCAGTTCCATTTGAATAAAATCGCCATTTTCGTGTTGGATGCTTACTTTGTATTGCTCAAATGTCTACAAAATTTTGGAATAACTTTATTGGTGCAGCCTAAACCGATTCACTAGTGCACAACAAGTAGCCAAAATTCCTTCAAACTTAAATCCCTAATCCCCACAACCCGCGACATGCAAAATTCAAAAGTAGCCAATGATATTAAATTTATAGGCAAAAATATACTTTGAAGCCAATGACTTGGAAAAAAAAAATGCCAAAGTAAGTAACAAAAAGCCACATAGCCTGACTATACTTGTTCTCTGGTGAGAACTAAGCACCCACCCCTAAACGAAAAAAAAAACACTGGCTGTCGGCCCTCATTTTCTTGGAAAGAAATATTGCGAAAAATCGATAAAGATAAAGAAATGAGCTTCAAGACACGTCGGCTACTGATTTACGGCGTTTGCTTTGAACCTTCTTCCTGTCGGAATCAAGCCGCGATTGCAGGATTCCGCTTGTTTTAAAACGTTTCTTTCTGTTTTGAAATGTTTGTGAACCGCGTACGGAAGCAGCTTTCATTGTAGCAAAAAAAAAAAAAATTCGATTCCGCCTCTTTTTGGTTACGTGAAATTTCATGCGGTGACGCGGATGGATTAGATGCAGGTGGCAAGGTGTTGGCATTTTTATAAGAAATCTTTGCGTGGTAGAGTTGCCTTGGGACTGTGCTGAATTTCGACCTCGTGACGTAAGATTGGAGTGATTTGAAATTTTTTTTTTAAAGATTTGAGGTGAAAAAGATCTGCTGACCATTTGGTGATGGCTTCGACAGAGTGAGTCCATAGCAATGAAGTGCTGTGCTGATTGATTTTGTTTTTTATTGCTTGCAGCAGGAGTGACTTTTCACTGGAAGCATTTGGATTCAGAGTTTTCTGTGAAAATTTGCTCAGTACTCTTGATTTGTAATTCGTTTGTTGAGAACTTGTGAATTAATGGGCTCAAGTTTGAAGGATGACTTCGACATGGAGCTCTCCGTTTGCAGTTGTGATGACAGAGATTTTGGTGGCTACTGTTGTTAATGATGCGGGACCTTATGAGTGACCATCGCCTGAGAAGGCAACTTCTTTCCGGGATGGAGGCATGGAACCAAGAGGAAATCTGAAGTTCAATAGGTGAGCTTTAATTTATCTTGGGATTAGGGTTTGGAGTCTGAGGTTCATGCTGTTGATTACAAACCCTACATTCTTGTGCTCGAATCTGTAACTTTTCTGCTTTATAAGTAGGAAGGTACAAGCAGTTAGGAGTGGAGTAAATGTTGTTGTGATTAGAGGCACGAATAGCAGTGTTGATTGGTAATCTGTGTTGGATTATGGTGAACATAAAAGTACTAAACAGTCATGAGGAAACGTTGTCGTCGCAGTGCTTAAATCCAGAAGGCCAAACTGGGCCTCATGTTTTTTAGTAGTTGTGAGTAGGTCATATGGGAACTTTCTTTTGTCCATACTTACATATTTCTCACAAACACATAATATGGGCTGCACTGATTCTAGTGAAATATAATCTAACATAATTTGAATTCAATCATTTTCACAATATGGTCAATCAAACTGGTGAATTCAAACCACGAATCCTTGGTCCTTTAGGTGTTGGCGAAGTTTTGAGTGTATGGCATGCTCCATTTTGACCTAAAATTCGGAGCATTGCCGTGATCACCTCGTTTGTTGTCACAGAAAAATTGGCATTCCACCTAAAGTGGGTCTTGCTTGGATGTGTACCAGGCGCATGTGTCATGGATTAGCAGGATCTAAGCACTTGAGAGTCTCATGGATGAGTGCTGTATATGTGAAAAACAAGTCAGCAATCTCACAGCATGAATTAATTTCAGGAAACTTCATGGCAGTCGGAACTTCACGTGACAGTAGCAACGTCAATTGGCGAAATTCCAAGACTTTCAATTGGCACTCTCAGGGCGCGCAGCCTGAAAACCTAAACCTATATTGGTCCTCGTTTTTAGAGCTTTCTGCAGATGAATGCCTCAAGTTTTGGTGCTCACAATCGCGCCAATTTCACGAAATTGACGACGCACTCGTTTGTACTCTACGAATCCGTTAAGATGAATCATGTTGTTGTCGATCTTCTGCAAGACTGCACAAACCTATTACTACAAATGTGACGATGCTGACGACGAAGACACGTTCAAGACTCCTTCCCACGTAGGACCAGATTTTCCCATCATGTTTGCACTTGCTGGTGAGTACCTCGATCAATGCACTTCTATCATCAGAACATACAACAAATTCATCAGAATCCTTTCCTGATCCATGCTGTAAAGTTCCTTCATATTAATGTTCTCACTTCTTGTTACGATGATCATTCAAATAATGAATATTTCCTGATGGACCAAGAAACCCTAATCAGGTCTCATGTTTTTCTTAGCCATCCTGAGTAGGATCATAGATGAAGACTCTCTTATATTCAATTTAATTACTTGTTGACCAATTCATGCAATGTTATTAATTAATTGTAGGGATATATAAGTTAGCTATCGGAGTTATTTTGTTTGCAGTATGATTAATCAGATTGGTCGATTCAAGACCAGGGATCCTTTGTTCATTGGGATAATGCATGGGGAGTCTAACATCTAGTGAAATGTGTGCAGGACTCGGGTTAAACTGAAAGGACAGAATTTTCTCGAGTGCATATTGGTGACTCCAACTACGACGTCTAGAGTACAACGAACCACATTGGGACTCATTTGGCGAGTTTGTTCAGACCTTGGATGGAAACCGAAGGAAACCACGACGTCGAGGTGATTCCAATTTTTGTCGAATCACTCTGCTCTAACTTTCAACTTGAGGTGAAATATTAATCCTCGCAAGGAAAGTGAATCGGATCATATTAATCCTTGTTAGGGTTTATGTGATCATGTATATATGTACTATCAACCCCATTCTCCTTTGATTAGAACGCCTATGAATGCAACACCTTTGAAGTTGTCTAAGCTTTCTAGTCCAACATGGTTTTATAAGAGGTTTAGTTTCCAGCCTTGTTTGCAAGGATAATATTCTATGTTCCATTACATAAAAGTTAATGTTATCACTAAGTAATGTATACAGATGGGATGATTGTCATATTTGTGTAGTAATTTTGATTTGGTAAATCTCGTGAGCTATGAAAGGAGCATAAATCAACACCTTTCAAGGTACGAGCACCCCGTGGTACCTATGACCCAAAATCCATATTGTCATTTGTTTTATTTTGCTTTAAGCTATGCATCCCCTGATTGTGTTCTTAGTACCATTGGAAAGCCCTCGACGAGGAGGGGTGCAGGGGTTTGTTTAGTGACATTTGGACCTAGGGTGTGAAAGTTATGGATTTTTGAGTTATTTTTAGTTTAAAAGAACTAGAAAATTATTTTTACTTTTCTTTTTGATTAAGGCAACAGCACACTAGGTATATACGATGGCACTAAATTTCAAATTCGAAATGAATAATGAAATTCCCAAATAATCAAAATGAGTAACGTTCCTACACCATGTGTCGCAGTTAGGTTAGTCAACCTCAAAATAAGGTGCACCACGTTATTAGTCAAAATTGCCATGGCCTCTACTGAACTGCTCAAAAACCTCCTCGAAATTAGGTTAGTTGTCGGCCATTTCTGCAACGGTTTCAGTCTTGGGGTTTGGTCGCTATAACGAATACTAATAAGACGTCAATAATAATAAACAATAGCGTTATCAAATCATGAAATGCACTCATGCCACGAAGACAGGAACGAGGTTTACATTCAAAAGATTTTCTCACATGAGACACTGATTCTATTAGAGATAACTTTCAGGTGTGCGAATGTGCTGTCAATCACTGGACATGGAGAACATGAGATGGAGACCTCGAAGGTAACAGGTCCAGAAATCGCCCACCTAAGAGCTGGAACTGAATTTGGGGAGGTGCAGCTTCTTGAAATAATTTTCAGTAAATTTTTCTTGAATTTTTCTTGAAAGACAAGTGGAATTGGCAACTAGACTAACCTTGCCATTTACCGCACAGACAAATTTCAATTTTGTCTCTAAATTAAAATAATGACTTGACTAATGTAAAATTTGGCATGATATTGCATTGTCAAGAGAAGATTCAAGAACAAAAATCAAAACGCAAAAAAGATTTTTAGAATTTTTTTTGCTGCAGTGCAAAGGCAATGAGTTTCAAATTTGATAAAAGAACTCTGGTGGCCAAACACCGGACACTATGCAGTCTTTGCATGTGACACGTTCTAATCTGTTCCCCTAATTCCAATGAATTTGTTCCCTAAGTTCCTTAAGTTCTCGAGTGTCCGGTACCTGTGCAGATTTTGGAAAGGCTGTCGTCCGGTATTTGGGTTTATCCGCTCAATGGCGGGCCTACTCTAACCCAAGCCGTTTCATGTTCTTTTGGAACTTTATGGAATTAGTTATAAAGTTTTGAAGTTGAAATGGTATAGGGTTTTAAAATTGCCCACCTCCTAAAATGTACATTGTTTGTACGTTGCTAAAGGCTATGAAAAAGCAACATGTACACATAATATACATTTGCAGATGTGGGTAGTTTTGGAGCTTATGCAATTTCAAAACTTATTACCTTATTACATGAAAACCTAACTTACCCCTAAAAGGATTAGGCCTATCACCAAGGTACTTTGATTTTTGGATCAATGGATATATTCTTCATTTTTATAGTGATTTGAAAATTTCTTTGGTACTCAACCAAATGTGAACTTCCTTGGTATCATTCTCTTTGTCTTCAAAAGATGCATTTATCAATCTAAGACTTGGGTTTTGAATCACAATTTGAACTTGTACTTTTTGCATTGGAAAGTTTGATAAAGGTTTTGAATAGTGGATTTGAGGTTGCCTATGGCCTTGAGGAGAATGGAAGTTCAACATTGATTGCTCATTTGAACAATTTACATGGTGCACATTTAAGAACGATTTTGAAATCCAAGTTTGGGTAGCCTTCCTTAGACCTCAAATATCCTTTTAAGGATTGACCATTAAAAAAAATTGTTCTCTTCAAATTCCAAGTGGGTACCTAGCTCTTTGAGCATCAATAATTTAGTTCTAGAAGAGTTGCTACATTAGTATATTTGTCACAAAATAAAGATTGAGGAAGTTCAATTGAGCTATTGAATTGGCCTTTCGCCCTTGAAACTTAAACTTGACACATCATATTTCTTCTTGATTCAATGCCCTAGACGAGCCATTACAATAATGTCTAGGTCAATGGAAATGCTATGTAGGTTGTTTATATAAAAATGCTAATTTAGCTCATTTTTTTCTAAAACAATTAGCTAAATGTTCTATCTTTGTCACTTCATCAAAAAAATTATCATTGTAACACATTAAATAAAAATTATTTAATCTATTGAAGTATGTCCACCAAAAATTTAGAGTAAAAATCTTGACCTATATATTTTAAAATCATGAGATTTGAATTGCAATAAGAATAGAATGATTCAAAAATTTAGAGTAAAAATCTTGACCTACATATTTTAAGATCATGACATTTGAATTGCAATAAGAATAGAATGATTCAAAAATTTAGAGTAAAAATCTTGACCTACATATTTTAAGATCATGACATTTGAATTGCAATAAGAATAGAATGATTCAAAAATTTAGAGTAAAAATCTTGACCTACATATTTTAAGATCATGACATTTGAATTGCAATAAGAATAGAATGATTCAAAAATTTAGAGTAAAAATCTTGACCTACATATTTTAAGATCATGACATTTGAATTGCAATAAGAATAGAATGATTCAAATCTTTCCACATACATATACATCTATAAAATCAAATTTAATACTAACTACTAGCATTCATAGAATTGGCTAAAATTTGCTCCATTGCTATATAAAATTTTCATTAGCTAAATGTACATTAGAGAAAATCCTTTAAAAAAATTAGATTTGAGAGTACTTTAGTTTATGCTCAAAGAAACAACATCTTATAACCTTTTTAATACTTTTTTGGAATTGCACAAAACAAAGTTGGACATGTAGAAAATGATGATTAGAATTGTAGGAGATACATAGAAAATATCAAATAAAAAAATAAAACCAAAGTTTCAAGAACATAATCAAACATGGAAAAAAAAATTGGTCGATAAAGGCTCTGAAGGTCAATGTAATTTGGTCAATTTGATACTTTTGTTTTAATACCCCCAATATATATGAATAAAAACAATCCAACCATTAAGATTATGCACCCTAAGATCCAATCCAAAGAAATCAGAAATTGGACAATTGATGCTATTACCAATGATATCAAACAAGTAAAATATGGTCTCAAGTAATAAAGAAATATCCTAACTATAATATAATACATGATTGACAAAATGTTTAATTTTTTAATTTAGCCAAGGAATTAAAAACATTCAAATTTATATTTATTTGAATCTATAGCATTTTTCATCTATGGAAGAATTTTACATGATTCATTTCATCAAATTTTCATCCATTTTCATCTCCTTGAACCCTTTTGATAAGCAAATCAATTGTTTCACTTTCATACAATCATACATAATTTATAATTTCAACAAAACATTCCAACATTTAATTAAATTCCTATTGATAGCAACCTAAATCAATTGTTTCACTTTCATACAATCATACATAATTTATAATTTCAACAAAACATTCCAACATTTAATTAAATTCCTATTGATAGCAACCTCAACGTATAAGGTAGGTGACCCCAAATGTGCCACTAACCCAAAACTACCATCATCATCACTTTGTGTACAACTCCAAAATCAACATGTATATACGCTGAAGAAACGATTTTGGAACATGATCTACCAAACAAACTTTGACCCTTCATAACTTTTGCATACGGTATTCAAATGTCACATTCTTTGGTGCGTTGGAACCTCCTTTCACTTGCCAATAAGAAAATAAATTTTTTTGATGAGTCTAATAACAGTAAAGAGGCACAGTAGCAAAAAAAAAAGGCGGGTTTGAGGAAACCCACCTTAATGTACAGTACTGCACAGTACAGGCCGCCCCGGTGGTGTTGACAGGGCAACCAGCACTGTAAGCAACATCTTTGACGTGCTCCTGTGCTGTACTCCGCCCCATATGACATGGATCCTAAACAAGACCAACGTTATTATCATTATTTTTGTTATTTGGATGATACTAAACCTTACCTTGAGATCAGATTCCGAAACGTTTCTCTGGTTTTCTCAAGTCAACCAAGCATCATGCTTTTCCTGGGAGGCTCACACGCTTGTTGACGAGGAAGGCTTGTCTATGTGCGAAGACTTGTCGCCCTCATGAGTACATTCCTTACGCTGTTCACTCACCGTCCACTCATTTTTTCAAAGATTTTACACTGATTTTCATGATCACAAATAAGACACTTCTGCGTTTCATAACGTACTCAAGGACGTATAATATTTTCTTTGGCCTTTACTTTCATCATGGACCGTAATGGGCTGACGTTTAAATCATTACACAGGCAGTATTCCACGAGATTGATGCCCAATGAAAAGGGTTACCAACAAAGAAGTGAAAGAACTGACCCGGAGTTGCCCGACTGAAACCTCAAATCGATGTAGGAATTTAGAGCTCTTTGTCAATTAAACATCACAATTCTAGGGCTCCAAATTGCCATTAAAACACACGTGACTGAGATTCTGGACACCCACGCAAATCACTTCCACTAAATTTGGCGCAAATTTGGGCTCCGAAGATTGTGACTTTCATCTGCACGAGTCTTTCCAATCTAGGACTGGTGTAGAATTTTGTTTTCAGTCTTCTCCGCGAAAGTACCAAAGTCACGCTGATTCCGCCACATTGACGTCCAATGCTGTCGGCACTCTGAGATGCACCAAATTGAAATGTACTGTAGCGAGTTTCCAATTGATCATAAAACGTGTCGGCAGTGACACACAATCGAGGATTGTATTGAAAGCGTGTCTAGCTAAATCGAATTTTGCTAGCTGCAGGAGCACGAGACAGGAGCACAATGACACGAACCATGAGCTCCCAGCCGTAGCCCCCTTGGCTTGAGAACCTGCAACAACAGCAACTCAACATAAGTCCAGCTTGAAACATCCACCAGTTTCTACAACAACTTTGGTGATACCGATCTGCAGCAGTTATCCCCATCTGGAAGGATCGATGATGAGTTACGGTCAAATTCTTCCTAAGTAGCTTTCTTGAGGCCGTGATTTTGAGCTAGGCATCTGTGTTTTGGGCTGTGGACAATTGGAGGCAAATTGGAGGCAAAATTACGTCAAATTTTGAGTACAGGTTTCATAGGCACAGTGCTGAAGCTGTTGGTAGTCAAAAACTGAGCCTTGGCAAAATCTCACACCTGGGAAACGCCAAGTACAGTTTCCGGTTGTCGACCCCTGGTGGGCGACCGGTGCTTTGCACTGTACAGTACACAGCTGAGTACACTGCACTTTGGTGTGCTTCTCGTATTGTGGGATTGTGCCTTAAGCTTTAGTTTCTGGCTATCATGATACTAACTACACGTACAACGCAACTATACTTTGAAATCAGCAACAAAGAGCCTCTTGTAGTTTTTGTAGCTGCCCTGAACTACAAAATTGCAAAATCCTCTCTTAGCGTAGTTAGTTGTTCATGGAAAACAATGCTATTCGTAGCAGAGCTACTTGTAGCATGGCTGCTTGTTTGAGAGAAATTAACGGCCTCTCATAGAATTGCTATTTGTTGGAGGGAAATCAAAGACCTCTCGTCCCCTACTTAGCTGCTTGTTGATGGAACCTCCTCTCCTAGCATAGCTGTTTGCTCAAGGAAAAATTCTCATTGCATAGCTGCTTGGTAAGGAGAAATATAAAGGCTCTCGTACCATAGCTGCTAGTTTAGGGAAAATCAAAGGCCTCAGTCTCCTATAGCAAAGCCGGTTGTCGGAGGGGCGAGAAAACAGACTCTCATAGAATTATAGCTTCTTGGTCGAGGAAGCTCCACTCATACAATAGCTGCTTGTTTGAGGGAAAAAATCACATTGAATAGCTTCTTGTTTAAGGGTAAAGATTCTCATTGCAGAGCTTTTTGGTTGAGGAACCTCCACTCATTCCACAGGTGCTTGTTTACGTGAAAATCCTCGTTGCACAGCTGCTTGTTTGAACAGAGCCTCTCTTAGCATACATACCATCTCGGCCCACCATGACAGGCTCCTCCCTGTTCCACTGCCGAAGGTGTCTCCGTATCGTCCGAGCCCATTCTCTCTCCTGGACAGCAGTCTCCAAAAGCGGCCCCGGCAGCCTCTCCACCCCCTCCCAACAGACTGTCCCACTCCACACCAACCACGCCTTCGTGATCGTAGTGATAGCCCTGGCCGTGTCTGCACTAGTCTGCATGTGCACGTTCATCCTCCTCTGCCGTCGACGGGCGTCAAGATTTTCCGAAAGAGGAAGGCCGAGGGAGGAGGAGGAGGAGACCAATGTGGTAGCGCCGAAGACGGGACTCCTCGGGGATGACGAGGAAGCTGAAGAAGGTGGAGGCAAACGGAGAAGGGGTTTAGAGGTGGAGCTGGTGGTGATGGCTGGGGAAGAAAGGCCCACGTTTCTGGCACATCCGGCACCGGCGGAGCCTGCGAAAGCGAAGGCGGTCGCGTGTCCGCCTCTGCAACTGTGATCGATCGATCGTAGCTGCGAAAATGGACCCATGGTTGCTGAATTGACTCACACATTTTGTGGCTAAAACGCCTCAGTGCTGGAAATTGGCACATTGTTTCTGAAGGTCACATTGTTGGTCATTATAAATGGGAAATGGGTCTCACATTGGTGGGGAAGTGGTCACAGATTGTAGCTGCGGAATTGGCTCATGGTTGCTGAATTGACACATTTGGGGCAATTGGCACATTGTTGGGGATTGACACATTAATTGTTGCTGACGGTCACACTGTGGCTAATTGGCATATTGGTATATCGTTGGGGAATTGGAACCTAGTTGCTGGTGATGGTCACACATAGTTGATAATTAGCACGTTGTTGGTAATGGAGTGAACATCGTTTAGAAGTTCCGATTGGGGGTGTCAATCAGACTTGGCAAGTCTCACTCCAAACGTCGATTTCACTATACTGGCGCAATTCAGAGTGTCAGAATGGTGAGATTCAAGTACACGAAGCTTTTGCAACTAGGACTGGTCGAGGTTTAGGTTTCTGGGAGCCCGCTTTTGAAGAGTTCTGAAGTCCTGAAATTCATCCAACTTTTACCGAAATTGATGTTCCCATGATTAGTGGTTTCGACGCAAAGTCATTGCTCTAGTACAAAACGGACTGGGTCTACTGTGGAGTTTTGAACTTTGGTTTTGAAATTGTGCAAGTGTGCGGCTAACTCTGACTCTCCTTTGCATGTGACCCGATTTCATATTTTGTGATTGTTGATTCAAGCAAGGGAGGTGGTTAAAAAGAGAATTTGGAACACAACGAAGAACTTGAACATAGAAGCGAGTTCCGTCTTGTAAAATTGGGGTGTGTTCAGGTAGACCAAACAAGCAGACTTGTTTCACAACTATTTCTCTCCAGCTGAAATTTCTAAATTCATCGAAGTATTATTTAGCGGCACCAAGTTGCATAGGCTTCTATCCCCCCGTTTTCAGTTTTTTACTGAAGGTAAGTTCACCCACAATTTTAAAACTAAATCAACAGCAATAACAATTGACATACGGTAATTGACACCAACATGCTTTAGCATGCATCATTTGGACACTGAAGTAAGGTGGGTACACCCAAATGTGCCACTGGCTTTAAACCACCATGTACATCTCCAAAATCAGTTCTGTACCTATGTGGAAGAAACACTTTGAGAACTAAACTTTGTTCCTCAATAACTTTTGCATACAGTATCCAAATGTCAAATGCCACGTTCTCTACACTAAAATTGGTAAATAGTGTTGAGTGATGATTAGTGTTGCTTCCTATTTTTTACCCCCAACACTATTTTTCCCACCATTTTATGGTAAGGTAGGAGGTTCTAAAAGCACAAGCTCTAAACCACCCACCCCGTAAAATGTACACAACTTGTACATGTTGCTTTTTTGTAGACTTCAGCAATGTACAAATAATGTACATTTTAGGGGGTGGACAACTTTTAGCCCAATGACATTACAACTTCAAAAATTTCATAAATAATTTCACAAAGCTCCAAAAACTATGAAACGATTTGGGATAGATGCCAATTCCACTTGTCTTTGAAGGAGAATTTACTGAAAAATTTCAAGAAGCTTCCCCTCCCTAAAATTCAGCTTCAGCTTCCCCTCCCCAAAATTCAGCTTCAGCCCTTACGTTTCAGCTTCAGCCCTTACGTGGGCGATTTATGGGCCTCCTACCTTATTGTTGTACCTTATTGTTTGTTATTGTTTGTTGTACCTCAGGTCTATCATCTTGTATCATCATCTTGTATCATCATCTTGTATCATCATCTTGTATCATCATCTTGTATCATCAATATCTAAGTTTTAGTGTCAATTTTGGATCCAAATGTACGTGTTATGTTTTGGATCCAAATGTACGTGTTATGTTTTGGACAGTGAGGATTATGAGTGCACATACCTCAGTGCTGAAGACCTGCAGCCAGATTGCATTGATGGATTTGTGAATTCATTTGCGTCACTTCATTGAGCGTCGTTTGAACCTCAGCACCAAAATCTCACCAAACATACTAATCCTCAAAGAGAATTTTCAATTCTCATATGAAAATTAATGTTGGTCTCAAAAATTGTATTTCTGTATGGGTAAATTTTTCCAAGGTTTACACATTATTGAGTTGCTGAAGAACCTCGTGTAATTCACTGACCATGCTTGATAGAAGACAACAAACATTTCTGAGAATCGTCTCAGTACTCAAACATCGGGAGGCAATGTTCCCAGGCGGGAGGCCAAAATCCATAGCAAATCGCTAACTAAGGACACCATTGGCCACATCCATGCAATGCAAGCGTAATCTGATCGACCCAGGCAAAACAAGTCCACTTTATATGTATGACAACACAGCCAGTGAAAGAACTCATGAATGCAATATCAAAGAAATAAAAGTAGACAGCACAAACTCTTATCCTGGATTAAACCAACACCATTGCATTTGTTCATGTGTCCAAAATACGCTGCGGCCAGTCAACGAACTCATGAAGACAAAAGCAAAGAAACAAAAGTAGGCACCAGCAGAAGTTTCTCCTGGATTAAGAATTGCTTTATCATGGAACCCTTTACATGAACGAGTCAAAATTGGCATGAACAGGATTCTTCTCGAACCATTAAACAACTCTAATCGAACAAGCTGAAGCCCATATCGTCATCACTCTCTTCCTTGGCCTCCTCCTGCATATAACCATGATTTTGTGAGGCTCTAACAAGCTTCGTAAACTATAATCGAGAACATAACTCATTAGTTCTTAAAACAATATCACTACAGGTACCAATTGATATGCGAAAAAGATTTCCGAATATATTTCACAAAAGTAGTAAAATGATGGAAAACCGTTGCAAGAGATCTAAGACTATGTCCGAGAAATTAATGTGGATCATGATACTTCTGAAAGCTATTGTCCACATGAATCTTCATAAAGTGAAGATACCTTGAGCCATTCAAAGATTTTTCAGTCCACAGTATAATAAGACAGTACTGGTTCCTTCCTCCACAGTAATTGCACGGATAAGTGTACCAAAAAAGGGTGTTGTATTCGACGCTTTCTTGACACTTTTAAAAGTCGAAAAAAGTGTCGAAGAGAGTGTCGGATACATCACCTTCTTTGAAAGTATAAGGAAAGTGAGAACAGTACAAATCAAGTAGTTCAGCCTATTGAAATGCCACCTTCATCCTTTGACGTCAGATAACAATACAATAACTAGAATGGAATAAAGTAAGTCTGGAAATATCAAGGCATATTGATTGATGTTAGAGATTGAGAATCACCTTCTCCGCCTCCTTGGGTGCCTCGGCGACGGCACTGTCGGCACTGGTAGGTGCAGCGCTCACGGCGACAGCACCACCACCACCACCTGAATCACAAACAGGCGAAGTGACCAGAGGTAAGACTCCAAACCAACAGTTTCTCAAAACGAAGATAGAAAAGAGATTAATGGGATACGAAGGTACAAGCAACCATCGAACAGTCAATGAAGATTTCAGCACATCTCTCACCCAATTCTGCAAGATATACAGGTTCCTCGTGGGAACAGTGTAGTTTTAGGGTTTCTTGCGGGAACAGTGCAATTCAGGGCTTGCAAGATCATCGAATTTTGACAGACTCCAGATTTCTAGAATAAGAATCGACGCTTACCACCTCCAACATTGGTGATGAGATCCTCAACACTTCTCTTCTCGCAGAGCTTGGCGAAAAGTGAGGGCCAGTATCCCTCAACTGACACACCAGCGGCCTTCACCAGAGTGGCGATCTTGTCGGCCTGAAATCACAGTTGAAGTCTCAAAACAACGAAAAAGGAACCACTTCTTGGTAGCAAAGTATCCACAAATAAAAATAACCGGTTAAATGGCAACTACCCCTAATCAAGAATATATCCACACAAAGTAAACCGACCAACAAAAATCTGGTAATAACTACTCCCAATAATTTAACCAAATACACGCTAACCAGACAAAACGAAGCACAATGCTCAGTAAGAAAACCGTCACGGACCAAAACGAGCTCCAAAACCTAATTTACCGAGAGACTCAAAAACCCTAATTCTCCGAAATCTCTGGAAACCACTCCTCAAGTACAAATTCGACACCCGGGTGCTATCGTTGGATTAAAACATATAAAACTAAACTAAAAATACGGAAATTGAAGCACTCTAAAACCTCAACCTCCTTCTTCAAACTCAAAACCCTAAATGAAATGACGAGGTGATGAAACCGCGTACCGTGATGGCGATGCCGTCATCGTGGAGGATGAGGCAAGCGTAAGTGCAAGCAAGCTCGCTGGACGACATGGTGGCGATGCGGTTGAAGCCCACGCGCGTTGCTTGGATGGCGAGGGAGCGTGCGATCGAAAACGCGCACGGCAAAGAGAGACAGTTCTCCCGAGGGTTTGGCTCTTGAGGCTCTCGCTTAACCTAATCGCTTTCTGCGCCGTCCGATCGGATGTGCTTGACCGCTGGATGCTGATGCTGCGAGAACGCGTTCACACTGCTCAAGTTCGGGTTCTGAACAGAGAAATTCGACCCAAACCAGTCACCCGTAGTTCCTTAACGTAATTAGCTAGATTCTTGTTGGAACTCAAAAGAGTATTCTAAATTCTCTTCTTTGTTTTTGCAATAGAATTCCATTTCATCCCCCCCCCACCAAAAAAAACTTCTCTTCTTTAGAAATTTTTGAGGTTCCATATGAATAAACTTCCAAAGTGTTGAAAATGGGAGTACTAAAATGCAACCCTCAACTCTTATAAATAGGAACAGTACATTTTAGGCAACAATCCACAAGAAGTGATTCAAAAAAAGGTACCTCAATTACGTACACTTACTTTACTACCAATAGATATCCATCTTCCATGTCACTCCATAACAATGTGTACAACCATGGAACGATCCTCTCCATACTAGGAAGGTATTATGCTTTGCTAGATACTTGAGAGAGAGACTTATCAATCAATCAATCAATCAATCAATCAAAGACTAGGGTTGGTTGAGAAGCCATCATATAAAAAACAATTTTGTTCTTTGCAAGAGTCCCCCTTTTCAAGGATGCGTCAAGGAATTGTTACCTCCACGTTACTTTTCATGTCCTTTTCATGTTCACTCATCCATTGTATCATCCACTGTATCATCCACTGTATCATCCACTGTATCATCCATGTCTCAGTCCCCCTGGCTGGCTCCCCACTCATGCAGCCTGTTGATCTGTTTCCCTGGTACGTCACTGTGCGCAAGAGACTCCGGTACTGTTTATCATTGGAAATGGACCCAACCCACCAACTTGATTCCCAATAAGGCTTGACTGTACCAGTCAAAGATATCAACCTGAGTTCAGCAGCAGGAGCAGCAGCAGCAGCAGTTCAGGTAGGCCTACTCATCATCATCCAAAAAAATAAAACCCAATCTGAGTGGAAGGGAAGGGAAAGTAGCGGCACCCATAGCCGTCACCTCTGGAATCTTGGAAAATCTTGGGAAGTGAGTAGATGGGATAGCAAGGATGTAGGACATGTGAGTAGCAGGCCCCGGTGTTGGTATCAGGTGCATTTATAGTCGGCTCTTTCAAAATTCGCAACTTGTTCTCTCACATTGTCCAAATAATACGTTTGGAAGTGAGTAGGAATTTGAGTAGTAGGGGTCAGTGATTTGTTGGATGTGTATCAGTAGACATCATGTCTAGAACGCTTAAATTGACAGTTATGGGTGTTGTGACCTTAGCCACTACGGACTGAGCCTCTTTCCAATTGCATCCCTATGTATAGTAGTTGAACATTTGGTCCTCAAAATGTTGGATGAATGAAGACATGGATACCGTCGGGAAGAGGTTATGTAATGGGTATGCGTACCTTATATGTGAGGAAGTTTGAGCAGGATTAATGACACTAGTGTGTGAGCCTAAAAATATGAGCATGTGAGCCTTCAACTTAGACGTAAGTAGATAACTTTACAACCATTGAAGGCATCTTTAACATAGGTATTCTATAACCATGGCAAGGGTTTACAATATACTAGGTACTTATAAAATAAGTACCCTGTGACTATGGAAGGCACTTATAATGTAGGTGCCTAGACTCTTAGGCTTGTCAGCTTAAGATCCTAAGCTCACATGTTAGTAATCCTCAATTTTGTGTGTTGAATATTTTATTTTTAATTGCACTTAATATTTTTATATTTTGTTATTTTTTTGAAGGAAATGATACAATTTCATTGTACATAGTGACAATAAGAGATTCAGTAGAACTCAAATGTCTTGTCGTAGCTACATAAAGAGAATTACATCTTCATGAATTGAAAATTGATATCTTTGGAGTTGGTTGAAAAATCTTGGCTTTTGGCTTGTAAAACTCTACATGACCTTAAATTCCTACCCTGTCATAAAAAATAACCTCTAAGCTCTCTACATCGGATTCGTGTAAACTAGTACTACGAACCTATGAATTGAGGGTGAGAATTTCTTTTCCCATTTTTGTCATGGATGAAAAAATCTACCTTCTATTAGGGGTGACCTTTCCTACCTAATTTGGGGATCAAGATTTCAAATATGAATTTTAAATTATAAAATTTTATCATCCATTGTAAATAATTTGTTCAATTGCATTTCCTCAAGTTCACATTTTCAATTGGAATAAAACTCCAAATTTTTGCCCTCCTAAGGAAGGCTTGTAACACAATATAGTAGAGTTCCTTTGCATCCTCGTAGAAATATGAAACTCTAACAAACATTGTTGCCAAGTGAGAATTAGCCAACAACCATTGGCAAGAACTACCTCTAAAAATGTGAAGATAAGCACACAATCACCCACAATTTTTATGAAGACAACCATAGAGCATGTAGATCGCGCTTTTAAACAAATGGGGAGTGCTAGCATGTAAGCATAGAATCTATGAGCCCATGAGCATAGAAGTCTATATTGTAGATACCTTCTACAGTTGCTTTTCATGTTATAACATACTTATGTTATAGATACATATATTATAAACACCTTCAAATGCTTGTAGGTATATACCTACAACTAGATTCAAGGCTTGTAGGTTCACATCTTTATGTTTATGCTCTAATACCATTGCAGACGAATGTGCCATATGACATACACAAGTAGTATCAATTGTGGCAACTTGTCTAATTCTCATTCTATACACATTCATTATAGTAGCACAAGTTAGTTCTGTCCTACCTTCATTTCATCATTTCATTCATGATTTCAATTTAAGTCATGGCTTCAAAGGCACCCCATACTTACAAAGTGAACCCTATATATGTCAATACAAAAACATCGAGGTCACTCCAAAATCAGCTAGTAAACCAAAGTAGTTACTAGGATGACATCTCATTTCTTGACACTTTAGTGTCAAACTAGTGTCAAAAAATATTGTCAAAACCAGTGTCGAAAACAACACCCTTTTTTGATAGTGCTTACAATGCATGTGCAATGGAGACATGGAATATTGGCTGTGACCACACAATAACTGAAATTTATCAAATTTTGTTGGATGTTACATAATCAAAGAGTTGTAATTAAGTTGAGTTTTTTGTTTTTGTTCTTTTGGGTGGGTGGGTACATTCAAAGGTGAGATGCAGTGATGGAATGTTGTGAATTTGTGATGCATATCAGAATTGGTGTGACTGGATTGACAGTGTGATGGTGATGATGTTTTCATACAGGAGAGCATTTTGCCATCCTGCCATCCTTGACTTGAGTAAAATAATACTAAAGTAAGTATACCCATTGTGGTCCCTTTGGTCACTGCACATCTACAAACCACAACCCGTACGTGTAGGTCAGTTTCGGCACTTTGCTCTCAAAATAGTTTAGTTTTTTTGTAGTTCAACAGACAGTTCAGCATCTTGATTTGGAATTCTTGACTTTCGGCACTTTGCTTCTTCTGATTTATGGACACTCCTAATTTTGGATTGATTTTTTTTCCATTCATGCATAAATCTGTTCCTTTTTCTAATTTTTCTCAAGAACAATTTTTTGGATATTCAAAATTAGCAACAATGAAATTTTTTCAGATTTCCAGAAAGTTTTAGACACAATCCAAATTTTCCCTACTTATTTCCGGAATTGACCTACACATACAGTAACTTTACAATGATCATGTTCACAATTTCATTGGTGCAATAGAATGGTAAATGAGAGAATTGTTTGCACATATTTGGTCAACTCATCTTTTTAAGTAAAATAAAATGAAAGACACGTTGGAAGTGGACGAAGCAACAACATATAGCTTCCCATTGTTGTCCTTTGGAAGACTATTCTCATCCGTTTGGATTCTAATGTGGGTTCTTTGACCTCCCCACATGGTTGGAATGGTAATCGAAAAATGTTCCTTCAACTCGTGGAATAATGAATGATCTTTTGACATATGACATGTGGTGGTCCCTAGAGTTATAAAACCATGACTTTTCAACCCAACTCCAACCCTGAAATTGTCTAATGCCAATTCTTTAATAGTTTTCAGTACATTAGCATGCAAGAAGTCACACAATTGGGACCCAACAATAGGAGTGGCAATTGGCTATTTTGGAGTACTCCTATCATTGCAGTACTCGATGAGAGTCTCAAGCACATTTTTCGCTTTTGCGATTTCCTGTTCAACCTTCCTCATGTTTAGAGCTTTTTGTCAGCAAAGCCTCCTCCGTGGTCCAAAGCTTTCCTCATGTGCAGCTTTTGTCAGCAAGGCCACCTCTCTGGTCCAAAGCTAGCAAAAGAGCCCTGAAGACAGATGAAGAGTCAATGATATGGCAAGGACGAGGGCATCGTTAAAAGCTGAAGCACAATAGAGCTCAGGCACTGAACAAGTGGAGGCCAAGTTTACACAAACCCTAAGGCAGAACCTAATCCAGCTCAAATTCATCTCTGGCTCCATCAGTATCCTACTGATCAATTGAACCAGTGCACCGAAGAAAAGAACTATCTCATCCAAAACATTGAATGGTAACAGTACGTGGTGATCTGCACTTCATTTGGTATCAGTTTTGCAGCAGCTCAAGAATGCAGCATGATTTGTTTTTTCTAAGCCCCATAAGACTGTCATGAAAAACACACCATTTAGTAAACATGGTGAACAAAACAGGATAGGTGGACAGAAATCGGGACTTCCACCTCGGTGACAAGTTTTGAGAGAAAACAACAGAACTGTCGACGAGGAGGCAACACCTTGATTCAGACAACACCACGAAGTCCTATAACAGTGCAGATGAACCAACCAGCTCCGAACTAAGAACCTTCCCGAATTGGAAACCTGCACATGAAATTTTCAATCCTGGCAACAACTAAAAGATGGGCACCAACAACCAGTGAACTTACAGTTAGGAGAATGGTTTCCAGAGAGCGCGCGCACGCGCACGTACACACGAGGAATTCAGCTCTAAACAAAACTGCTGCAAAACTGATATAAAAATTTGTGGACAAACATAGTAGGGGTGAGTCCTCAGTAGGCACCTAATTGTTCCCAACTGAGGTTCTTCCTGCCTCCCCCAGTAATAACAGCTAACAGCATCAGCGAGACGATGGTCCTAGTGTGTACATAATAAGAATAGCAGCTAGGAATAATAATAGTCATAATAATACTAACCCAAGGATCAGATGAAAAATTTCCTGTCAATGATGCGCTCAAATTCTAAGGTGATCACAGGTGGAAGATCCCAAGCCCCGGCACTCCAGCTCTAGCCATGGCCAGGTTCCCGTGCTGCGTAATAGTGGCGTCTGTCTGTATCCCTGCACTGAACATGCTTTCGGAGCTTCCATGGAAACAAAGTGAAGAAGAAGAATCAGAGCACCAAACCCTAAGCTCCATTCTTGTGCGTGGCCGGAGCCGCTTCCTCCATCCGGTCCAGCTTTGAATCCAACAACCTCAGATTCTCCTCATCGCCTCCCTTCTGCTGCTCCTTCGCCTTCATGGCCTGCAGCTTGGCGTAATTGTAGTAACAAACCGCAACAAAAGCAATCCCGTACCCCAGAAGATTCACAATTGTAACTTTGTCCATGATCACAGACCACGAGAATGCAATCAACAGCCAGTCCTTCACCACGCCCGCGACGTTCATGGTGAGCGCGGAAGTTTTCCCGACCAACACGAACACGGAGATGTTGAGCAGAAACGCAATCATGGAGTTCAACCCGAACGTGAGGAAATCGATTTGGAAAGTCGAAACCTCGAGAAGCTTGGGATACTCAATAAGAAACCACGGCAAGGAGAGGAAGATGAAGCACGCGGGCGCGACGTAGTACAACGTGGTGATGGGGTTAAGTGAGATTCCTCGCGAGTTGAGCAGAATTTGGATCAACACCAACCGAAGCGCTTCCACACACACTGCGCTGAGTTGCAAAGTGACGCCCCAGAGGTTGAAGCGAGCTTCCCCGTACGCGGCTATGGCCACGCCGATAGAGATCGTCACCATGTTGGTCATGGTCTGGGAGCTGAAGACGTCCTTCTTGAAAATCACTCCCAAAGAGTAAACAGCCACAGGCATAAGCGCTTTCAGCATCTGGATGAAGGAGACGCTGAGGTAGATGTAGGCGGAGTTTGAGAACCAGAGAGAGAGGGAGAAGAGGAGGCCTATGGGGACGATGGAACGGAAGTAAAGCTCACGGGTCATGGAAGCGCAAGGCTCAACGAGCTTGAAGACGCGAACCAGGAGGAAAGCTAGGCCGGAGGAGAAGCCCATGTGAATCAGGGTGAGAGAAAGAGGGTACGGCCAGTTGTACATCTTTCGGTCGAGAATGTATTTGTTGAAGATGATCACGGAGAAGCTGAGGAAGATCCATATGCCGACGTAAGTATAGCTGAGAAGCACCTTCTTCAGAACGCCGGAGTTCAGACCGGAGCTCGTCCCGCCCCGCGCCATCGCGAACAAACCGAGTTAGGGTTTGGTCCGATTCAACTCCAGTCGGGAGAGGTGACTACAATGTTGACGACTGTTTCACCTTCTATCAATCCAGCAAAAACGCCACGAAGAAGAAAGTCGCGCTCACTCTCACGAGAGAGAACGCCGACCTGAAGATTGCCAAACGCGCACAATGTGAGCTCCACTTCCCAAGAATATAGAACTTACCACTGGACGCAAAAGGAAAAGCTCCAAAGCTCAAAGGCAAAAGCAAAGGTACTTATTCTCTCGGGGCCACATTGAACTCCACGTCCCCCACATTGCAAAACCGGGACAATCCTGCGGCTCGACGAGATTTCGAAGCTCAAATCGAACGACAAAACCGTGTTTCAAACATGAAACCCAAAACTCACGCCCTCAGAAAAGTAAGTAGGGGAGGCTACCGACGCAGATCTGACACGACCACCAATCCGAACAGTGGCAACCCCAAAACAGGAAACTCCGCGTGGAAAAAGAAGACTTCAAAAACTACAAACAATGACGAGTGTCGGCAAAGAAACGCGCTATCTTCTCGCGACGACGACGACTTCCGAACCTTGGCATCAACATCCACCGGAGCTTCGAAACAGGGGATGTTGCGAAACCCTGATGGTGCGAGAGAGCTCAGTTTTTTTCGCTTTCAAATGGAAGATGGCGAAACCAACCTTGAAATTGCTACAGACACCTCCGGGAAAAACTGAAGACTTCGTGGAAATGCTTGCTGGCTTTCTGTTGCTTGCCGTGAATCCGCCTGTTGCGGTTCTCAATGCGACATCGGCGGACGAGAGCGAGGCTCCGGGATGTACAAAAGTTGAAGCTTTCGAGGCAACGGAGGCATCGACAACGACCTGGCTCTCTCTGCAGGAGCACGCCCAAGGTGCAAGCGCTCTCTCCACAACAGGGTTTCCGCGACTTCCAGAAATATTTATATTTTCTAGATTCCAAACTTCTCAAATTACTTAGATTTAAAATCATCCTAATAATGTAGATTACTCACTTTTACTATAAGGTAGATTTCAAAATATTCTAATTATATACATTTTGGGCATGATGGTTCTTTTATTGATTTCAGGCCTTACAAGTTCGATTTTAGTAGATATCTCGAAAGGAGACATTGCAGATTTCGCAGAGCCTTTACTCAATTTTCAGATTTGGGTAGATTTTGCTGGTGGGGCATTCGTGTATGTCTCTTTCCATTAGATTTCTTGGTCCTAAATTGGTAGATATTCAGAAGTGCAGAATAGGGTTTTGCGATGCCTTCCATGAGTTACGGATTTTTTGGTAGATTTTAGGAAGGGTTTGACCTTCTTGGATAATTGATTTGGTAGATTCACAGGAGAGTGGATTTCTGAATGATAGACTCCCTCATTCCATTATTTGGTAGACTTTGACTTTTGCGTATGATTAGGAATGTTCATCCTGAGAAGATTTCAGAATTTGGGGATCTCAGCTCTACCATTCGGTGCAAGAAGTAAAAGATGGAATCCAGATAAAGAAAATCATCACACGTGCGCATAACAGTCTCCTAAAGACAACTCCGTGAATTACACGGCCTTCACTTCCAATTTCCTTTGGGGGAAAGAAAAAACTAACAAAAGAATGCCTTGTAAGTATGAATCATTCAATTTAATTAATTAACAAAAAAATTGTGTTTGGAATAAGGTACACAACACCCAAGAGCGACACTTTTTCTAATCCCACCTACTACCTCAAAGGTCAAATGATCAAAAACACTTGATGAGAATATTAGTGAATTCCTCAAAAAAAAAAATGTGAACTAAGTGGTTTTATAATTCTTTGATCATCTGGTAGAAATTTCAAAAGTTGAAAATATAAGGGTAGCCTATACTTAACAATAGACTCACTTTGAATGGACCACACCCTTGATGTACAAAATGTCTCAACTTTCATTGGTTGTTTCAAAAAACTCTTCACCTCTCATTGAGGGCTTCTCAAAAATTGTGTTGGATTTGAGTCATGGAAGTGTTCCTTTAAGGTTGTTTTTTAGGTGTTGGAGAACTAAACATGTTGTGATTAGGTCCTTTTGCCTTACATTGTAGTTCCAAAACACATTCTTGAAGTTATATATTGTACATGTTGGTCAAATTGGGCATTCCCTAATTAATAAATTAATTAAAGTTGTCAGCTAGTGACTTGGAATTTTAAAAATATGAAAAATATAGACTAAGGACTTGAGATTACAAAAAATCCTTCTTGTAATGGACAAGAAAAAATTGTAGAACATAAATTTAGTATAAGTTATATTTTTAACCTACATAAATAAACTACACTACAATACATAGGACAATTTATGATTTTTTGGATTTGGACTCTAAAAATCCTTCACCCTTTTAAGTCCCAAATTATTTTTTGAAATTTTTCAAAGTTTTATTTACTACAAATATATTATTTGTTTCAATTTGAATAAAATATTTTTTAAGATTTAAGAATAAAGAGACTTGGGATGAATCTAAAGTTATTTGGATAAAACATCACTTTGAAGCACCAAGTTCAACATTCAATTTATGAATTTTGGAGAATTTAGGGATTAAAAGACATTTTAACCCTTAAAAGACAAACTAGCGACCTTGAAAATCATTCCTTTTCATTTCCATGTGAATCATTGGCTTAAGAAATAGCAAAAGCACTCATTAGAAACATCAAGCTAAGTTATTGTAGAAGACCTCTTCTTTTCATAACAAAATTCCATGTCAATATTTAAGGGTTAAAGTTTGGATTGATGGCCTAAAAAATCTTTTCTCCTAAATAGACACTTGGAAATAGGTTGGGTAGTATTGTGACCAAGTTAGTTGACAAAAGTAGATTGAGCAATTAGAGGGACAAGCATTCTATAATCATGGCAATAGCTCAAATTCTTTTCTTTCAATTAAACCACGCATATCTTTAAAGGGAGTCAAAGTAGGGACCCCTTGCTAAAGGAATGCTGTGAATGGATAATCATATTTCCTTCACCAAACTTGGTAAAGAAATTAAACTCATTCAAGGAGGATAACTCTTTTCCCACTCATTGAATTCACTAGATGATATTGTGACCAAAATTTTGACTCCAATTATTATATATATCCATGTATAGATGTCTCTAAAACATTATTAGAGATATATGCAAGATTTGTTCAAAACAAATATTGTCCATTGTATGAGCTAGGGAAGTTAGGCTATCTTGTCTTTTAGGAAGCATTTTTTTTAGATATGTATAAATATATATGGATTCTCTTAAAGTTAAGTGGAAATCCTTTACAACTAATGAATAGTTATATATGGAAGATATAGAATATTGATCCTCATATAAAAGACATCTAGATTTTTAGATGCAAAGAATGTGCACTAACAAAAAACTTCTATTTGCAAATGAATCCATGATTTCAATCCAATGATTCAACTTCAATCCCAAGGCTAAAATAAAAGTCCTTAACTTAGATTCCCCATTTCCCTCAATTTTATCAAGTAATGTTTTCTTGAAGTGTTACCAATAAGCTTACAACCAAAACACCCGGCTCTACATCCCATTCTTTGAGACTAGGCAAGATAGGGTCATTACTTGACATTTTAGAAAAAACCACTTGTGGGACCATAGTATAAAGTAGTATTCTTTGTGACTTCATGGTTGTTGAACCTTTTTTTTTTTCTTTTTTTCTAGGGCTCTACCCTCGGCTTTCCACCATTTGTTCTTAGTTCTCTTAAAATAAACTCTGGCTTTAAAAAATAAAATAAAATAAAATAAACCTACAACTGCCCTTGTGGAATGCCTCCTTCAGTTGATAAATCATGGTTGTAATAAAGGTAGTCGAGCCTTCAGTTAATAAATTTGAGTATATCTAAATTAAAATGCTTCAAAGATGCACCCACATTAAATTATGTATATGCTTAACATATTAATAATCATATTTTTTTCCAATGTAATTGCGTATCCACATATATATATTGTTTCTTTTGTTTTTTGTAAAAATTCCAAATGCATCATATAAGTAATATCATAATATCATAATATCATAATATAATAGTTCATTCAAACTCTTTCAGAGTTCGAGATACCCGGCTATTGAATACTTGAGTTAGGTTTACTTTAAGTGTAAAGCTCTGCAAATGCTTGGTTAGTTTATTTGAGTCATTTGTTCAACTGTCAAAAACAGTGTAACTATATGCCACTCAACTGTGCGTCTATGCCATTTATTTATTACTGGGAAGACTATTTGCAAAGACACCCTATTCAGTTTGGAGGTGCAACTGAGCAGCAGCATTTTGTTGACTGTGTAAATTTGGGTGAGGTGTTACAAATATTGTAACTTAACTTACTCCCCCCAAAACCTTTTTGCAAGTAAGTTCAAGTGATTCTGCATGGGCAGACAAGTGTTTTGTTCTCATTGCAAACTATACTTGGAACTGAACTAAATTTGTCACCTCTTTTTCTTTTTCTTTTTCTTTTTATTACAGACTCTGCATGGGTTAAGGTGGAGCCACCCATAACCAATCAAATAAGATAAGCAACTGTGGACATGATCTAGAGTAAAGGGGGAACAGGGAACAGGTCCAGAAATCGGCCACCGAAGAGATGGAATTTAATTTGGGGGATGTGAAGCTTGTTGAAATATATATATTTTTTTAGTAAATTTTCCTTGAAAGACAGGTGGAATTGGCATCTAACCCAAGTCGTTTCATGTTTTTTGGAGCTTTGTGGAATTTGTTGTGAAATTTTGAAGTTGAAATGGCATAGGGGTCTGAAATCGCCCACCTTTTAAAATGTACATCGCTTGTACATTGTTGAAGGCTATGAAAAAGGAACATGTACACATAGTGTACGTGTTGAGGAGGTGGGTGATTTTGGAGCCCAAGCGATTTTAGAGCTTGTTACTTTAGTGCAAGGTGATTTGGGATTTTTTTTTTGGCTTTCAAGTGCTACATTGCATTGAAAAACAAATTGGCTAGAAAATGGCAAAAAAATGCTTAGAAACTTGGATGGAAATGCCAAAAAACTTTGGTATAAGAAAAACTTTGGATGAAATCGCCAAGTTGTGGATGAAAACCGAATTATAGACATGTATGCTAATGTGATATTTTCTATTCAATATGTGGATGAATGTTGAAATTTGGAGCACCACTATAACATTTTATATTGCCCCTTCAGCACTTCTTAAAAAATGGAAAAAAATGCCCTGATAGAGACTACCAAAAATTTGGTAACTTTATTGCTTGAACTAAAATTGCTATGAATATTGAAAGCCAAAAGTTGGTCTAGACCCTTGTCTAATCTATAGACTTTTCCAATTTTGATCATTCAAGAACTACATTCCCACTCATTACTTCCTACTTATTCACTACTAGTCCCAATTTTGAAAAGAAGGAAAAAAAACACATTCCAAGATGTAGTTGGAAATTTGTTCCAACCTTGGTTGAAAATAACTAGACTCTACAAGTTGGGTATAGATCTCTACTCAAGAATGGGTGGTCCTTCCTTAAATTAGATATGTATAGTATTTTTAAACTTAAGCACAAAAAAAGAGTGATGAAAAATGCAAGAAAAAGATACTTTGGAATTTCATTTTAAAAAAGTAATAAAAGAATTCAACAAAATAAAATAAAATATCCATTTTTCCTAACTTGAAGATGCTTTTTTTCAACCATAATCAACAAAAATAGATTCCCAAAATACAAAAGATACTTACAATATTTTAAAAAACTAGAAGTCGGTGTTTTTTTATCAACGATATTGGTGGTTATGTAACCTAAAATGTATTTGTATTTGTAAAAACCAAAAGGTCAATTTCTCCCTATTGAATGAATGGTGAATGTTGTAAAAAATGTACTTCAATTAATTCTTATTGAAAAAGCTTCAAGACTTTGCTTCAACAAAAAGCTACCCAAAGAAAACTTGAGTAGATACCATACTTAAGCAGGGAGAAAGTATTATAGAGACAAAAGTTTTTCATAGCATAGCTGCTTCTTTCCAATGACAACAATCAAAGAGTTTTCATTTGGTTTTGGACTTATTACCTTGCAATAAAGTTTTCATTTGTTAATGTATAAACATTTAATAAAAGCACTAAAACAAAAATTATATTTTATGACTAGGAAAATGTAACTAGGGTGACTAGTAACTGCTTACACTCATATTTTGGGATGCCAAAATTTTGGGAAAAAATATGATTGCAAATATGACTATCAGCTGTATTTTTTCCTTGTATTTGATGGGCGTATAATATACACTTGTTGGAAACATCAAAGGACTTTATAGGGAACATGTCATGGGAACACCTATAAACACATGTATCAGTCATAGTATTAATGGTAGCATTTGTGATATTACAAAAGACCTTATGATTTTAGTAATATGATGTGTCATTCTAAAATTCTAACCCATAGATTTAGTAAAACATATTGTGCATCTTTCATTTATTATTGGGAGCTTCTATCATTGTAACATTCTAAGTCATGAGTCATGAATGTAACTGCTTGTTTGCTATCATTATGAAAGCTGGGAACATGGAATGTTTGATGAAAATCACGGGTGATCATCCCAGCCATTGCTGAACAACAATTTTTTTTGTGTGTTTTTTTTCCATTTTTTATGAAGTGCCAAAGTGGCAATAGAAAATGTTATGGTGGTGCTCCAAATTTCAACATTCATCCACCTATTTGATAGAAAATATCAGATTTGTACATAATACATGTCTCTAATTCTATTTTCATCCATAATTTGACGATTTTATCCAAGTCTTTTTCTTTTTTAATTCAAAATTTTCTAGCGAAAAACTTCATGTTTTTTTTGCCATTTTTTAGCCAAATTATTTTTTTCTGGTGTGATCTAGCACAAGAAAGCCAGAAAAAGAAAAAAAGTCCTGCTGGGCAGGTGCTTGGGACCATCAGCAGTGAAGAAGACTTGCCACACTATTTCTGAAGTACTACCGTATTTCTAGAAATAACAGTATCATCTTCAATTTTAGGAATTAATACTGAATTGTACTAGCCAAGCATTAATTCTGGTACTTACTATACTGGTGCCAAATGGATGTTCTTTTCATGCTTCCTGTTCAACATAATTTATCATGGTGGACACCTTCGAAGGTGGGTAATAAGGTTAGGAGATCCATAAATCACCCATTTAATAGCTGAAGCTGAATTTTGGGGAGGTGAAGCTACTTGGAAATATTTTCAGTAAATTTTCCTTGAAAGACAAGTGGAATTGGCATCTATCCCAAGCTGTTTCATAGTTTTCGGAGCTTTGTGGAATTAGTTATAAAATTTTGAAGTAGAAACAACATATAGGTTTGAAATTGCCCACCTCCTCAAATGTACATTGTTTGTACAAATAGTATACATTAATTTTGAAGAGGTGGGCAATTTTAGAGCTTGTGTGCTTTTAGAACTTCCTACCTTATCCCCCAATCCACCACATTTTGATAATGTACCTAGCCATTATTATTACTATTATTAAAATGGTTGAATTTCCATTGATTTTCTCGTTGGCAAGTGCAAAGAGGCTCCAATGAACCAAAGAACATGACATTTGCATACTGTATGCAAAAATATAAAGGAATAAAGTTTGTTTCTAAAATATTTTCTTCCACATAGGTTAGTAAGTACATTAGTTGATTTAGAGATGTACATTAGAGTGAAGATGGTGCTTTGGGGTCAATGGCACATTTGGCCTATTCTTGCCACCCTTCTTGAGCCCATCCTTGTATATTCATGATGTTCATTTCTAAGGAAGAATGTACACTACAATGACATGAGAGTAGAATTGTGAAGGGTGATGGCAATTGCAGTTGGTTCACCTTATGTCAAATACTAACAACAAAATGTTGCATCCGAAGTTGGAACTTTTTAGCCTTTAATGGGTAACCATGGTCTCCTACACCTTTAACATTGGTGCTTTTTCAATGATTTTTTATTAAATTATTCTATAAACAATTACAATACTAAATTATAACATAGCCTTTTAATGGGTGGGTAGTCCATAAAAAAAATATTTGAAAAGACAAAGTTGATTGAGGTCCTTGATCATAGTCCAAATGTTTTTCCCCCTAAAATATAGCAAGGACAAGAATAACACAAGTTGGTTTTAGGACCAATATTAATGAAGAATTTATTAGGGACAGTTCTATAAATCATGCCAAATGTGCACCATTTGAACAATGCAATGGATCATCAACCAAATAAAAATATTTATCCCCTCAGAAATCATCCTATAGTGAAATAACCAAATATTAGTTCCAATTTCAATATGATCATTTCATTCATATAAAATAAGATGTTGATTTTATTTTTTGTTGCATAAAACAATTTGTTATTTATTGACAATGAAAATCTATACTAGTTTTGAAAAAATAAGTGTACACCACAAATTTGAAAGAAATAAAGATATTGAATTAATTGTTATACCCCAAGTGGTTACTCTATTCAAAGTCAAACTGTTAATAGCAAAATGAAGTAGAAGCAAGTACTATAGCTAGAATTTTATGGTGCTAGGGTTCCTTTCAATATAATTCTAGTCAAAAGTTAGTGTTTAAAGACACAAGCTTTTGGATTAAACATTTGCAAGTATGTAATTAGTCAAAGCTTTAAGGAAACAACCAATTTAAGATCTGTAAGTAAAGACAAAGTGAATTTTGCTAACTTCAATTTGTCACTATTTTGCTATGTATGTCAAGATTGAGTGATTTCTAGGGTTCTTAGATGAACTATTGATACAAGCTTTGAACAAAGTATTGGTGTGAATAACTCAAGATTAGCATATGACAATAAGCATACCCTATGCTAAAACAAATTTGAGCTTGACAAAGTATATACAAATACAAACACATGAATGTGGGAACCCATCTAATAAATTGGGAAATATCATGAAAAAAATTCATTTAATTTGACTGTTTTTTTAAAGTACTAAATTAGCAAAGGAAAATTATATGACATTTTCTTTAGTAAGCATTGTTTATTCTTTAATAAAAACACCTTTAGCAAATGATTTCTATGTTAAATGTCCTATATTTATTTAGATTTTTGTAGTATGCAATGAACATTTTTTTTTTTGCAAGTTTTGATTTTTTGCAAGTATATATTGGAATAATATGAGTTTTCCACCCAAATGAGGTTGGAATGAAACAACAAATAAATTATAATATAAATTTTAAAATGATCATAATAATAAATAAAAATACAAAATTTTCAATATTAATTGTGTAATTTGTATTTTAATACAGAAAGCTTGCAATTGCAATAAATATTAAATTGTTGGAAATTCTCAATATTTGTATTAGAATAGAGGCAATACTTATTAGGCTTCATTCTTACTAGTTCATCTTAAGAGTCTCCTTCACCCTAAAAGTCCCTAGTAGGAAGATGAATATAAATATGAAGCCTTTCGTGTAAAACAAATTATACCTCCCAAAGAATTTAGATATTTTTGTGTAAGGTTTTAATCAATTTATGTAGAAATGGAAAGAAAAGGACCCCATGCAAAAACATAGATCTTATAATCATGAAGCATTAAGTGATGATACTTGTTACATCACTAAAAAATAAACAAAAATTGCTTTTCTAAAACACTTAGATGTACTTCATCCATTTCTAGTAGCTCCTACTCTCAAAGACATATGTAATTCATCTACTCAATACAAGAACCCTTAGATATTAAATAAAACATAAGAATGTAACAAACTTTCATTGTTTCATTCAATGTAGCAAACTTTAAGTTTTATGTGTCTAATGAATGTAATGGGGCATAAATTATAGGCAAAAGTCACCTTTTGTATTTGGTGTAAATTTCAGTGCATAATCTACAACATAGTAAGGTAAGTGACCCATTGTAGGCCAAGTGAAAGCAAGCCCATTGTGGGCAAAATTATATTAGTTGTGTACATTTTAGAATTTGAATGTAAAAATGACATACTAAATACTTTGGTAGCTAACAAGTTGGTGTCATTTGAATGGCATGCCATTCCTTCATGAAGTATAAAAAATTGCAAAATATAAACCCATTCTAAGCTTTATGACAACAAGGTTGAGGGTGTTAAGCCCAAATTGGGATGGGCTTGTAACCATAAAATGAACTACAAAATTCTTACCCTCTATATATTCCTATGTTGTGACTATTCATTCTTGAATTTTTTTTTAATTCTTATTTTTTAGAGATGTAATAGCATGTCTTTTAACATTCATAAAATTTTCAGATTTTTTGATGAAAATTTGAAATTATTGTGATTTTCTTGAGGACAAAGTGAAGAGAATTCATATCAAATACAAAATTAACTCATAAAATTTAAAAATGTCTCCATGGGTGAATACCTTGTCATGGAGCATCATGGAGCAAAAACATTTATTGTGTATATCTATAATTCAAAAATCAACATCCAAAGTTCAAATTGCAATGAAATATTCAAATTAAGGAGTTTTTTAAATTTTCAAGTTGGAGTAGAAACTACAATTCATTATCTTCAAATTCAAAAAGATGATTTTATCACTCAAATTCATATTGAGAGCAAGGAGCTTAAAATTTCCAAAATACACTACATGGTGATCTGTAGATTAAGTATCTTCCTATGTAGAAAAGTCAACAATACCACAAAGAGAGAATTTGTAACACTACTTTCTTGCAAAAGTGGTCATCCAAGTTCCCCAAAATTGAATGAAATACTATTTTTATTGTCTCCTTGAGTTGTTGAATGTCATCTAAAGGCCCATTTTTGGGCCTCCAAGGTATTTCAAGCTTAAATCCATCCACTCATAAAACCTTTTTTTCCCCCCCTTTGTAACACTTCAAGGAGAAGTTAAGGTATCAATAAAAAAACAAAGAATGCATGTATACATCTAGAACTTCAATAGGTGTTAGGCTAATTACCTTTGTCATAGAATTTGTCATTACGATATCCCCACACAACTAACTATGCACAATATCAAGAGTTTTCTTTAAACAAACGAAGCAATTGATTCAAGGAAAGAGATTCCATTGCAGACCAAGGATAAAACATAACATTCAATAACTCAACATACAGTGTTACTACCTTGGCTTTATAATAGTAGATGATGTAGAATATTCCACATCTAACACTAATACTTTATCGGCAGCTAAATGGACACATAGAGGCTCAATGGGCATGAAGGCTACTAAATGTTATGCAAGACCCCTTCAAAAAAATATTTTAAAAATATTTTTCACGTTTTTTTATTTTTTATTTTTTGAAACTATTATGGGTCCAATCAACAAAATCCACATTTATATTGAATAAAATATTCAGTCTTAGAGATTTATTTTTTATTTTTTTTAATTTGCATTTTTCTTCATCTTTATGTTTGCATACATTGAGCTTGGTTTCTCAATGACTTTCCTACGTTGCATAGGCTGAAATGCTTAAGTTATTAGGAATAGGTACTCCTACCATATTGAATGTTATGCAAGATTTTTTTTCCTCTTTTTTTTTTTTTTTTTTCCCTTTTTCCTTTTCTTTTTTTTTCCTTTTCTTTTTTTTATATGATGCTATTGAACAACCATGAGCTCGAAGAATTGTCCGATCGAGGAGGACGCACATTCATTCAAGCCGCCATGATATCTCATCTCCAAAGAGTGTGGTGTGCCACAACCGGATGTTCTCAAACCATTGCACGAACGGAATAAATCCATCGTACACAATTATCCGCACATGGGGCTTGAATGGCCAGCTGCATGATCATATTCACAGACTTGAAGACCCCAACCTCTCAATGGCTGGGTTGCCAATCCCATACCTGAAGGTCACTGATTCGCCACCTGACCGCCAAAGTCGAATTTCCACGTCAGATTTTCAAGGGGTCCACGTCACCTCACACCATTCACAAGATGACATGTGGCACTTTTTTTTTTCTTCGAAAAAACCCGACTTCATTTCTACCGAAATCTGACCTGTGTGTAGGGTAGTAAGATGCAAAGTTGCAACCACGGGTATTTTCAATGCCGGGGTACCCAACTAGTTAGTTGGAGAAGTCCATTATTTAGCTCGTCCATTAGTTCGTTCGAAAACCGTAAGTGAAGGTCTGGTTTGGCACCCGAGTGCCGAAATTGAGTTTCCACGTCAGATTCTCATGGGTCCACGTCACCTCAAACCATTCACAAGATGACACATGTCACTTTTTTTTTCCCCTCCTTTCCCTTCCCAGAAATGATTTAAATTTCTGCCGTGAATCTTGACTTGATTAAAAAGAAGCTGTGATCAATTTTTCATGTGCACTGACTGGTGTCATCAGCATTTTCAGAGAGTACTTGAGGGCACCTACCTTACCTTACCTTACCTTGTGGAGTGGGACAGAAAACAAATTATTTTCAGAAGGAGAATTTTCCACTAGTTCCCATGTCATTGGTTGCTATGATTGGAAAATCATACATGGCATACATTGCTATGAAGAAGAACAACAACATGACTTTTATTATTGTTGTTACTCATGACTAATATTAATAAGTGAATGAGAGAATTATAATACTCTCTCATTCCACGTGTGTATATCTATATCTATCTATATATCTATATATGAACAATTGTAGATTTCAATCGATATGGAATTATTGACTATATCCTATATCATGTATTCCATATCTATATGTATACATTGTACCCATATCAAGATGCCATGTGATCCAATCGTGTATCGTATATCATATCCATGTGTATTCTATGTGTATTCCATATGTAGGAGTGTGCCTGGTACTGTTGCCACGGCCAAAATGTACGTAAAAGTAATTTTCTAATTTCCTACCTCAATAAAAAAAAGATATAATTTCAAAACGCAATAACTTTCATGGTGTAGATTCAAACGCCACGAAACAATGCTTTTGTGCCCTTCTGCACCGAGGGCTTTCTGACGGTACTAAGCACGCAACTAGGGGACGTACGATCCAAGAGATTTCAATGTGGTTAACAAAACAAAACGAAACGAAACGAAACAACCTATCTTAATGGATGGATTCCATATATGTTCCATATGTTTTCTATGTGTATTTCATATATATTCTATGTGCATTCATATATATTCTATATGTATTTTATGTGTATTCTATATCGTACCCATATCAAAGTTTTTGGTTTTGTTTTTGGGGTTGGTAATTTTCAAATATAGAATTTTATTTATTTATTTATTTACAGAGGTGGTTAATTAATTGATAAGATCTCTCTCTATATTCCTTTTCAAGAGATAGTTGTTAACAAACTATCTCTTGAACTAAACTAAAGTTCAAGAGATAGTTTAAACTAAAATGGACACCCTCAAATGTGCCATTGACCCTAAATCGTTATCTTCACTCTATGTACATCTCCAAAAATAATTATGTACCTATGTGGAAGGAACTGGTTTAGAACTAAACTTTGCTCCTTTATAAGTTTGGCATATAGCATTTAGACGTCACATTCTTTATTATGTTGGAACCTCCTCTTGAATATGGGCGAACTGAAAATTTGACTAGTCTAACAATAATAACTAGGCATAGAAACAAAATGCGGCAGCTTGGAAGGTACCTACTTTACACCGTTATATCTAGAGCTAAAATTAGTGTTACTTGCTAATTTTTTGGGTTAAAATTAGTAAAATTATAGAAACGTATGAGCATGTTCTAATCTAAAGTATTGAAAATTTGATAAAACAATAATATGCTTACTTATGATGACTATGGAAGATTAAATAGATTTGGATTTAACCCCTAAACGTCTAGAGTTGTTTCTAAAATTCACGATTTGAAAAAATCATCATAAAGCACTATTTCAAAAAATATTTTGGAATTCATATACAAATAAAGGTTGTAGGTTTTGAGTTTCAGATTCCATCCATATAGTTAAATTCACCAATACTATCACCAATATTTTTTATAAATTTTAAAAGAAAAGTTTCAAAATTCCTTATAAATTTGATTACAAGAAAATATTATCATTTTTTGAGTGTAACTTGTTGGAATGGATTTGAAATGAGGTTCTCTTCACACGGTGATTTTTTGAAATTTTTGTTTTCTTTAAATCTATGACCTCATTTTTGCAAATCTAGTATTGAACCAGAGCCAATGCAATTTAGGCTTGGTCAACCACTTGATATACTTCCACATTTTTAATTTTAGAAAAATAAAAATATGTACTGTAATAACACCAAATCCAACCATTAGATAGGATAAACAATTTGATAAAGTATTTTTACAAATTATGATGATTTTCATCTTAGCAATATTGAGAATGAAGCTTGAATTTCAAATTGTATGTCATCTAGAAATTGGTTGTCAAAGTGCTTTAGGGTTGAACTAGGCTCCATATATTGGTTTCAAATAAGGTTTTGCATCTTTTATTTTGGTTTATAATAGAATATTTGATCATGAATCTTACGCCTTTCGCCTTGAAGTAAGTATCTACATTGAATATCATATTTTAAAAGTTTTTTTTAAGTAGGTCATATGGAGACTTCCTTGTGACTAATTTTACTTAGGTTGCAATGAACACATGCAATGTTTTTCATTGATTCTAGTGACATAAAATTTGGAACCTTTCATAATTATGTTTTTCACAAAATTGACATAAAAAATGTCAACAAAATTGTAGACAATTATTTTGGGACAAAGGTAGTACCAAATAAAAATTTGGAATATGGAAAGTCAATTCAAAGCATGTCTAACTCCAATCTTGAGGCTATTCTGTGCTATAGTTTGTCAATATTTCACATCAATTTCTATAATAGCTTATGATGAAAGACTAGGTAAATTTGAGATTTTGTCATATACATACTAGCGGTTGGCGCTTGCTATGCTACACATTCAACATTAGAAATTTATAAGAATTTTTATGTATTAGATAGAATGCAAAACAAAATTTTTAATAAATCTTCAGATAAAAATGACTAAAATCTTTGCATAATTTTTTTTATAAGTAAGCATATATTGAAATGTACAATAGAAATTTATTGAATGATGATGAAACATATGCAATGGTAAATACTATAAAAGATACACATACATTAGAATGCATTTGAAATTTGACTCCATTATTACAAAAAAAGTTAACCCAAATTGAAGAATTGAAAAGAAAAACTTATAAATCTCAAAAACTTTGTGAACAACTTAATTGTTGTGGAATCCAAAATCGCTTCAATTGAATAAATTTATCAAAATCATTTGGTAGTAACAATAGAAAATTGAAATTATGAAAGCTCAAAGCTCACAAAAGCACAAAATCATAGAAGTGCAAAGAAGTGTAAAGCCAAGAGAAGCAATGGATTTTCTACCTCTATAATATCATCCTATGAATCCTCTTTAATATCACCTTAATGACAACAACTATATTATTTCTATAATATCGACCTTTGTAAAAAGTGATATTATAGAAGTGATTGCAAACTACTACTCTATTTTTGTAATTTCACATTGTGTGAAAATACGATTTCTATATATGCATGATTGAAAATATTTTTACAAAATATTTAAAATAATTATTTTAAAGACTTATTGAAATCATTATCATGCATTCTATTCAAATATATCAAAATTTTACTAATATGTGATACAATGAATGCGTAGCATAGCAAGCATGAACCTCTAGTATTAATGGTAGCATTTGTGATATTACAAAGGGACTTATGATTTTAATAGTATGATAGTGTAGATTTTATAATTTAGTTTTTTTTATCTCCAATTTTTATTTTGGGAAGAAAACATGTCATAACGTGTTAAATTTATATTTAGTTTTGGTGAGAGAATAAAAAATATGATATTAAAGACAATAATGTTAACATGTAAAGGCCCATTGTCTTTGCTTGTGAGAAAATGGATTTTAGGTAGGTTTTATGAACTCAATTTTTAGTGAATTTTTTTGAAACTTCTCATAAGATAGAAAAATTTATTAGCTTTTTGGAAATATAATTTTTTATTTCAATTAGTGCATGGGAGCAAAAGTAATACTACAAAAGTCCAAATTTTCATTTGGCATGAAGAAAAATAGATTCACAAAATATTGAAACCAAAATTTTAAATTTTTCTTTCTTATATATCATATTTTTATTTACACATGGAGTTTTGATTCATTCCATTTGAATTAGTAATGTAAAAGTTATAAACAATCTTGTTTTGGAGGCAATTTGAGCATCTTCTTGAAGAAATCATTATATGGGATTTGAGGCATGTAGAAGGCCGTTTCAAGCCTATTCCCTTGTTGTTCCCCTTGTAGCGTGGGAACAGATGGTTGTCAGGGAAAATTTAAAAAAAAAATTAGTTCTTAGAATGCAAAAGAAAGTTGAAATTAAATTTTCTTTTGAAAAGTGACGTGGCTCGGTCTCAGCTGCACTGTCACTGCTACAGTACAATTTGGCAAGTTCCCAGTGCATGATAACTCATGGCCTTCTGGAAGCCTCAAATCTCATCTAATGTAACTTTTAGGATTCATTTTTGAATGCAATTTTTCACAATTTTTCCTATACTTTAGCTCAATTCTTCAACACAATTTTTTTCTACAAATGGTGGTCAAAGTTATTTGAAAGTGCAATCTAGTGTTAAAAAACAAAACCACTTTGAATGCTAATCTCTCTCAATTTGTATGATCAATCTTCATGAAATTTTTACCACATGATCTTAGACAATGAAGTACCAATCCTATGGTTAAATCCTACATTTTTAAATTTCTTTGAGCAAATGCAATAGAAATGACAGTTTTGAGGTTTTTTTTTTATAGAAAATGGTCTTGGGCCTTTAGGGGTTAAAGACATGCTTTTGGTGCATCAATTCTCTCCATTTTCTAGGATTTGTTGATAGCATAAAGATGTGACTTTAGAGAAGGTGATATTAAAGTAAGATACATCCATTATAAGGTGGGAAAAACTATAAATGTGATATTAGAGATGTCATATTGTATCATATTAGACATGTTATATTAAATAAATCTAGGTGTATAGTTCTAATCCATACATTAAATTAGGCTATTTTTTGTTACAAAGAGATTTCCTCCACTCTACATCTTTTGGGCATGTTTTTAGTAAATTCAAAAGGTCTTTGCAAGGAGGGGTGTATGGGTTGTATTTTGTTGCATTTGGACATATGCTATGAAAGTTATTCAATTTTGAAGTTTTTATGAGTTAAAAGAATTAAAAAATTATTTTTACTTTTATTTTGGTTGTAGCAACAACATAGGGCATACTTGTGTAATCTATAACACTCTTGAACTATAGGGCAATGTTCTTCTTTGCAATACAAAGCTATATTGACTGGGGCCATAGGTTGATGCCAAATTTTGAGTTGATTATTAGACTATGGCTACAATAATTGCTTCATATTCCAAAGAAAAACACTACTACAAGGTAAAAGATCCCTTTTTTTAATAAATTTAAGCTTGCCTATATATTGTCTGAATTATTCGATGTACATTGATGTTAAAACTAAACCCTTCTTTTGTCTTCTACTAAAAGAGTAGGGGGAGTCCCAATAGAAGTCAAGAGTTCAACAAGCTCACTAAACTTTTGTATGATAGAAGTACCTATTTCAGATCATCTATTGTGGACAATGCTTGGATGCACTATTCATTTAAAAAGATACTTTGTTTGCACCTTCTCATCCATCCATCTCTCTTCCCTCCTTGCTTGGGGAGAAGTGCCAAAGCTAACCACAATAAGTGAGCCTATGAGACTGGAATGTGTCCCAATGAAAAATTCACATTTTTATTGAATAAAATATTCATTATTGAAAAAAAATTCATTTTTTTTGCATTCTTTCTCATCCTTATGTTTGCGTAGATTGAGCTCAATTTCTCAACAAATTTCCCTCCTCATATAGGCTGAAATGCTTGAGTTATCAAGAGCAAGTACTAAACTTAACCTATAATGTAGAGCTGATGAATGACAAAGAATCTCTTTATGCAAGACAAAAGTGTGACTATTCATCCTCTAAATTTTGTGTGAAATGGGAAGGTCATTTGTAGTAGTTTGACTTCCAATGCATTATTTTAAACCTCTGATCCATTGCCACGTGGACTTCAACTGAACCTCCCCTACTGTGACTCCCCCCTAATGTTATTGGCTACTAGTTCATCCGACAGATTTCATCCATTCACAGCTCCTTCTGGATGAAGTACAAATACGTTCATCCCTCCTTCCCGTGAGTAGCTCTTCTCCGTCTAGCTCTTCTCCAGCGCCTGTCTGGACACCCCGAGCATCGCATTTTTGCGTCTGTTTTGCAATTCGATTTCGAGGTTTTCCAGTTTTCCAGTTTCGCCATCGTCTCAGGAGGAGTCACCATGAGCGGCAAGGGAGTGCAGGAGGCTGGGAAGGCAGTGCAGAAGGCCAAGGCCATCGACTGGGATTACCTGCAGAAGGTGGTGGTCTCCGACAGCGGGAAGCGAGAGCTCGCCGGCCTGCGCCGAGCCTACGACGATGTCGCGGCCACCATCAACGAAAAGTTCAACATTGTATGTCGACTTCCTTTGGGATTTCCCCCGTTTGGCAAAATTTGTAGGGGATCTGGAGTGACATTAGGGTTTCGTGTTGCGAAGGAGTCATGCTTAGTTTAAGAACGTGCGTTTGGCCTGTCACTGCGAATTTAGGGTTTCATGCTTCGGGAAGGGTTTTGCTGGATTGTACTATCATGTGCGTCGATCTGCTTGTTTTGGTGAATTCGTAGGGAATCTAGATGCGACATTAGGGTTTCGTAGTGGGGAAGATTTTTTGCTGGTTTCGAGGGTGGGTTTGGGTTGTGAGTGCGAATTTAGGGTTTCGTGTTTGGGGAACGGTTTCGTCGTATTGTACTGGAACAATGGCTGCATCTGAGTCCGTGGCGTGTCCTCGCCGCGATTATGGCTGGCTTCAAGGTATATCGAAGTGGATCATCTTGGTGTCTGAATGTGCATTCTAATGTGTTTGCACTAGAATCTCAATACTAGTTGGTCTTTGTACAGTTGTATGGCACCGTTGGGATCATGGGCAGGCTTGTAGAAAAGAGGACCTTAGTGTAATTATACAATGCAATCGTCAATGTGATCGATCAATTACAAGGGGATCCTTTCTGGTAAATTTTTTATTCAACACCACTCGTCACGACCTCATCACGGCCTAGCAGCCGTTCCGACCTTATCACAAATCCTAGTGCTTATGAATTATGAATGTCGGCCTTTCTTCAGACATTCCATCTTTATGCATTGAACTAGTCGCTGACTTTCGAGAATTCGCCATCTGTCTTCGTTTGGAGTGAATTGTTCAATTTTTGAGATAATTAAACAGCGACTTTGATACATAAACAATTATGCAACTTTAGAAAATTGGTATTTAGGGTGGTTGCATGTTGACCGGTTGTGTATTAGAGAGGTTGCTGTGCAAACATAAAGCCATTGTTAAGGAATTTGCTCTATTAACTCCGAAATTGCAGGACTTCTGTGTCGAATATAGTGTACGTGGAGTTTCAGTCCCCATGTGCAAGAAGTTGTGCTGTGAAGGATTGTTTGTATTAGAGTATGCTGCGGCGGAGTCACCTTTTTACTGGAACTTGGTTGGTTTGGAGCTTTAGAAACATGCACCAGGTTTTACTTAATGATCTCCTGCGCTTCTATCGTAAAGAACTATCAGTAAATAAAGCCTTTCATGATATCTATTCTGAATGGTCGCTGCGCTATATTTAATTGGATGTATTGGTAAATTGGTTTGAACGAATCATTAGTGTAGGAATGCAATGAAGTAAATGGTAGTTGGTAGTGTATTTGAGAAGTATGTTCCAAATTCTGAAGTGATGGCTGCTTCTAATAGGTAATTTTATTTGTGTAACTAGTGCTTTAGATGGCTACTTTGACTGTTTGTCGGGTCTGACGGTTTTGAATGTGCAGAAACCTACCAACATCAACTGGGACTTTTACAAGCAAAAGCTGGGTCCCTCCATTGTGAATATCTTCGAGCAATCTGTCAGCTGTAAGTTCGTAGAATGTTTCTGAATGCCACCTTATTAAACCTGATCATCATAATAGCCCCATCTTTTCGCTGATTTTAAATGTGTGCTCATATTTGGGAATGTGAAAGCTGTCCCTGCAAAGATAAATTGAATTTGATTGTTATGGCATTGCAGCCCTTGAAAAGGAGGTGCCGGAATACAAGGATGACGTCACTGCAGACTATAAGGCCAAGCATCAAGCATTGGTAAGCTCTTTACATTGACAGTTGTGACTCACCTCATCAATGTAAAGAAAGATGTCATAGCCAGTAGACTTTTACTTATGCTTTATATTGTACATGCGTTTCTGATAAGGGGAGGTTAATATCTGAGACTGTTAGCTTCTCTTGTGAATTTCCATCCTCTTTGGAGATTGTGATCCACTGAACTGTACCATTTGTTTATCTACGAGCAGATGGCCAAGGCCTCAGAACAAGAGGAAGATTCAAAGAAGAAAATTGTGGAACTTGAGAAAGAAATTGGGAGGGTACAGGAACAGAAGGTTAGCCATTTTACCCCTAAATGACCATACTAAATCTTAAAAGTTCACTTTGGAACCAGTACAGCTGATTGTAACAACTATCAAAATATATTTGTATTGCTAGAAATTGCACAACGCGATTTCTTCTTTCCCTTGATACGTTGTGTTACGTTGAAGCTTTCTAACTGGTGTATTTCAGTCCCTAAAGATATGGAAGCTGCCACTTTTGGCCGTTGGGGCCTTAGAGATTGAAAAAGCTCAGTCTACTTCGATTGATGAGTAGAACTTGTGACTTGTGCTGAAATTCAAGCATGTGCTGTGTTTAACTTCGAAGCTTGAACTATCGATCATCTAATCATGTTATCGATTGACTTAATTTCCTTTTTTCAGGGCGCTCTAAAAACAATGACCGTCGATGAGTACTTCGCCAAGAACCCGCAATCGAAGGAGAAGATCGATGACGAGATCAGGAACCAATTCTGGGGATACTAGTTTCAAAGGAACGGCAAATTGATTAGCCTGACCCTCGTTCTTTTTAGCTGTCATTGCCTTATGCTCCTAATTGACAACAGGGGCATACGAATCAGACAGAGTATCCTTCGTAAGATAATAAATTCCGTGGTTACACAGGTTTGTGTAGAATGCATTGCAGGAGTGCTGAATATTGCTTCAGTACCGCAGTAGTATTGATCTTGCACTTTCATTTATACTTCGATTTGTGATGTTCTTAGGCAATTGTGTTCAATGGATGTGGGAGCTCAAACAGACCTTCTAGCTGACCATCTCGATAACCCAATGTTAATGTTAGAATGCTTTCCACTGTATCTTCGTCTCTATCAGATTTTTCTGTCCTAGAGGGGTACAATAAGTGGAGTTATTCCACGTACAGTGCCGGGCAGATTTGTGGGAGAACTTTCAATTCAATTGAAGTGTTAAATACAAGGGATGAGTGGTTCTAGATTTTTGGGTGGATGAATGTTGCAAAGGACCTTGGCAACACTATTTAACCTCATGGAAGGGTGTGGCCCCCCATGATCAAGGTAGTCACCAAGATACTTTGATTATTGGACCAATTGGTGCGCTCTTTGTTTCTATAGTTAGTAGTAAAGTCATCCATTGGACTTAGGTCTTTATAGGCTTAACTCTTAAATGATGCGGTAGCTAGTTTTTGGTTGATGAATGACAAAGAATTTCTTCATGTAGGATAGAAGTATTCATCTTCCAAATTTGTGGGAAAAGGAAATATCTTCTATGGTAGCTTCTCTCCTAATGAGTGCTTTTTCATTTTTTAAGCCAACAATTCATATGGTACACAAATAGATGATTTCTATAGTGATTGGCTCATTGTTTAAGGGTTAACCCAATGAGGATGATCTAGACTACAATGGTCCAATGGATGACTTCATTGTTGATTTTAGAAAAAGTGAATGTATCTATTGGTCCAATAATTAGAGAGTTTTGGTGATTACCTTGGTCATAGAGGGCCATGTCTTTATAAGGTTAAGGATGTTATGGAATGGTGTTGAAAGTATTGTTGCTAGAATGTGAAAGCATATTTGTATAGTTCACCATATACAATGGATAGTTGTTTCTAATTTGAAGTCACACATCTTTGTAGCAAAGTGGACTTCAATTCACACACACATTATATATATATATATATATATATATATATATATATATATATATATATATATATATATATATATATATATATATATATATATGGTACATAACATCTAAATTTTTTTTGGATGTTTGCATATTTTACAAATATAGTATTTACTACTTGATTCATCAAGTTTTTCATAATAAAAGGTTATCATTTAAAAGTCAAGAATAGTTTGGAATAAATATAAACATATTCAAATGGAATACTAGCTTGGAGTATTTTGTTTATCATCTAGAACAAGAATGTCAAAACACTTAAGGATTTTAATTAATGGTTAGCATACACTTCAAAAGATGAATTATCAAATGCAAAAGATTAAGATTACAAAATAACCTATGTACTTACCTATACTCTTCAAATGTTGCATGCACTTACAAAAATTTCTATAACTAATTGAAAAATTAAAAATATTCAGCAAATTTGGAATGAGAATTTTTCTCGGAATTCTTTTTGGAATTTTGTAGTAAAAAAATCTTGAATTTTAAAATCAAATACTATTGATGAAAATATGATCTGAAATAATTATGTTTTTTATAATATACGTAAAAGATCTCCATTAATTTGTGAAAAGTATATAAACTGTTTATAAGTTATTTTTCTTGATTTGTTTGGAGATTTGTGGAATGAATTATAAAAAATATGACTAATTCGGTCATATTTTAGTCAATAATAATTCATTCAATAAAATTTTAGAATTCATAAAACTTTTGTCATAAAATTTTCAAAAGAATTTTGAAGATTTATGTTAAAAGTCCTTCATAAATTTGAGTGACCAAGGGTAGTTTAGATTTTCAAAATTGTTAAGATGTATTACAAAATACAACTTAGGAGAATAATTTAATGATGATTCTCAAACAATAGTTGTAAAATATGAATCATAGATCATATCCATACAATTAGATCAACCATTTTACTTTAATCAATATTTTCAATTAAACTTGAAAATTCCTTCTAGAATTCAGGTTAAAAATTTGTACTTTTTATAGTAATTTAAAAATAATAATAATATTATTTTTATACAAGTCAATTTTGAAGGGTCATTTTTAAAATTTTAAATGGTACCTTTTAAGGCTAGACCTACTAGATAGTATCTTTTGAATTATAGAATATTTGCAAAACAAAGTCTTTAGAATCTATATCGTACAAATGTTAAAGAACTAGCACAAGAATCTACAAAAGAAATTGATGGATGAAAATACAAATTTTGTATGCTTGGAATGTGTTTATATTCATCCATTGTTGAAAATTGGAACACCTAGTCTTTAGCCCTAGAAGGATGAATTGGTCATCGTGAAAATCATCTTTTTTGATATCAAGTGAATCATTTGTTAAAAAACAAACTAAGAACACTCATTGGATGTTAAACTATTGTGCAAGACCTCCCCTTTTCACACAAAATCTCAAAGATGGACATCTACACTTCTATCTTATATAAAAGGATTCTTTGTCAACCATTAGACACTTAGTGCCTATACAAGGACATTACATGATTAACCCTTAAACAACAGACTAGTGACTACGGAAACCACTCACAAATACTGTATGTCAGAATGCTTGAAGAGAAGCAAATAGCATCCTCTATCTTACCTCTGCCTTTACTCTGTTGCAACTTGATTGGATTCAAGAAGAATTAGAAGTATTGCCTGTTTTCATAAGCATACATATTCAACCTTGAATGACAAAATAATTAATCATAAATATTTACATTTCCAGTTGTAACAGTTGTTACATTTCTTAGTTAAACAGAATAGTACAAAAGAAACACAGCACAGAACTCCATCGGACCCCAGTTTTGGTGCTCCAAGGAGTTTCGTCCTGTGTTTTTCTCAAACTCCAGCTACTGGTCCGCATTGCTAATGTATGTAACCTAAAGAAACTCCCAGCAGTAACAGTTCTAGTGTTGACGAATATCAATCAGCGACAGGACAATCCACTGGAAGGAGCGCAAAAATCTCACCAAAAAAAATAAAATTTTTACACCAGATGGGAGTTTCTGTTCAGGGCGTTGAGCCCTTACGAATCGGTGACCATTTGCGACCCACCGGCCAAAAAAGAGACTCCACAACCTATCATCTGCCATGACCAGGAGAATCTGTAGTAGTGAAAGATGCTGCATCACCTAAACCTCGTCAGTAAGAAGAATAAAAATAAATAAAAATGCTAGAAAACCAGCGCAGCGCCTGGTAGTACCTAGAAGTAAATGACTACATCTGTAGATAGTAGTATAGTGGACAGCAACGGCGGACCTACAGCTAAAGCGACGAAACCCCTTCTTTAGCAATACAAGACTCACGCCGGCATCTTCCGTGCAAGATTCAGAATATTATTTCTTAACTCTACACATCGTCATATTGCAACTAATCAAAAGAAGCTGCGGTCCAACTACTCAGATGAGCAAGATTCAAGAAAGACTCCGTGATTATTGAGTTTTCCTGGTCTCTTCTTGGAGGTCCGAAGGGCCTTTCTTGATCAACATTTCTGTTCTGTAAGTTGCGTCGCTCTTAATGAAGCTCCACCACAAATATGTGATGGGCAGAGTAGTAGCATGCCATATGGCGTGGGCATCGAAAATTCCCCATAGAGGTGGAAAATCAAAGACTTCCAAGAGCATGGCAAAGGCAGCTCCGAATACTACAGTCCACAATTTGAACCGAGCTGGGTGTTTCGTAAGGAAACCCCACGTTGCCCATATTAGAAGCTGGGCTGCGCCTATCACCACGCAGACGATCATATTCAAACCTGCATTTTCATCATCATATCCACAAAAATAAGAGAATTGCTCATGTACCAATGCAAAGAACAATATCATTCAAAATAAAGGTGAAACATCAGTCGTCAAAAGCTTACCATAGTCGAATTTATAAAGATTGAGATACAAGATGTGAGTGGAGATGAAGGCGATTATAGGAGCTGCCACCATTACTCGAGGCGCTTCAGCCCGCAGGTTTCCAGTTCGAATGATGGCCAACATCAAAGAATATCCAATCAAAGCAATAGCTGATGAATAGTCCAGCATCTCAGTGAATGTCATGTCTCTGGAGTCAACAAACAAGTCAGATCACTATTCAATGAAGTAGACCTTAGTAAACTGACGCTCAAGAAGGAAACCGTCTTGGTGCGTAGCATGTACCCTGACACCTCTCATCAGCAACTCTCGCAATCAACAAGTATATAACAAATAGCGTTGCAGACCCTGCAAGAAGATAGATATCGACAAGCACTCTCGAAATCAGCCTGCTAATATTCGGACAATCTCTAGTGATAACGTCCACAGAACCAATAACCACTGATAGCCGTCTTAACGAAATACACAACGCTGTTAAAGTAAGAAATAAAAATCATTCCCAATTTCATTTCACAAATTCTTGGAATAATACTTTGTCCGGAGATGTTGAAAATTTGCTCACCTCGAGTGAAATACGGTGCTCCAAATCCAGCTATTCATGGACAGTAAGCCATAGATCGTCCAAAGTCCCACATATTCGTAATAGGGGCCTTTGGTACGAGAAGGAAGCTTGTAGTAGATGAGCACCAGAAACGAGGAGAACCCTTGGAAGTGGACCAACAGGTTCAACACAGAGAAAGCCACCGAAGCCGGTTCCTAAATTGCGCAAACCACCACAAGTCGTTACTAAAGCATCACTGAAGTTCACTCTCATTAAAACCAGGATAACTGGCTACTTCGTAACACAACACTTGCACCAGCAAAAAAGATAGATCATATACAGTGAAGGGAATAAAAAAACTCGTGCCCGAGCCATATGCACCAGTAACTAAAAATGAAATAGCCATGGAACCGACCTGCAGGCTGAAGATCCGGACGAATGGCCATTTTCCGTGATATTTGACCGGAGCCTCTGCACCAGCTTCGCGAGCAAGCTCCTCACGAAGCATGCACTGGTAGCGGCACTCACTAATGCAGTCCCACTTCTTCCACCGCAAGTATAGCGGCTCCTCCAGGAACTTCTCATGAGGAGAATTGATTGCCTTTTTAGGAAGAATGTTGCCCTCCAAATCAACGTTTACCGGGAAGTTGCAGCTGTTGTAGCACTGACCATCTACACATCCAGTCTGCTCACAGCCTCGTACACACGCCCTGCAGAGCGACCATTCACTCCCACTCTATCAGGAAAATAACACAACCACCATCCGCCTGTGAAGTTTTCCTCTGTGGAAAGCCCTCATATGTACATCCAAGGAGCAACGCATGTTATGTAAAGAGACATTCCAGGGTTGGCAACCCTCATACAGCAGTGTAATGCAACAATTTGATTTACAGACACCGGAAGCTACATTACCAAAAAATTTACAACCACCCTTAAACATCCCTTCCAAAAACCTCAAAATACCCCGATCCCATCACAGAAAGCCGCTGTACTTCAAGTGTCCCAAAATTGCGACGGGACGAAAAGATGCGATTTCGGCAATGCAGCTTCCACTGCCAACTGATCAAATCGATTCAATCATTCACGAGGGATACCAACCCTGGCATGTCTCTTCAAAAAAAAAATGTCTAATCTAAGATATATCTCAGGAACACATAAAAGAGATACTGCAGTCGTCCCTCACACAGTCTTCGCTCCAACACCCCTTCCAAAAACCTAAAACACCACAATCTCGAATCAAAGAAAGCCAATAAATCAAAATTTGCAATGTCAATAAAAGAGCGCGTACCTATAACCGACGCGCTGGTCGCCATCACTGGCCCAGCAGACCAGCACCAGCGAAGAAACCACGAACAGCAGCAGCAGCAGCAGCGGGAGGCTCTTTCCTCGCAACATCGTCACGAAGCTCCAACTAGGACGACGACGAGCAAGACGAGACGGGAAGGAAAGAGGAGAAGCGCATGAGCCGGATTACCTTGGCAGCAACATGAAATCGAAACAATCCGTCCCGCAGGCACCCGCGGAGTGGCGATTTGGAGAATAACTCTGGCACGCACGCAAGCACGAGCTGGAGTGGGACGGGAAGCTCGGAAGTCGCTTGCGACAAACCCTAAACGCGGAGATGAGAAACCCCCGCGCAAGACCTAAAACCGAACTTTTCAACACATGGGTGGATAATTTCCAAAAATAATTAGGTTTTAAGGTAGGGACTCCCCCAAAGCGCCACTGTAGTTACTATTTTTAGATTAATCAAATTTTACATTTTTTTTATTGGAAACTTAAAAAACTAGTGTGCCCTGTGTCGTTGCCACAGTCAAAACAAAAGTAAAAGTAATTTTCTAAATTTTTAGTTCATAAAAACTTCAAATTCAATAACTTTCACATCGTACGTCTAAATGTCACGAAACCAAGCCGGTGCACCCCTCCTCATTGAGGACTTTCCGACGGTACCAAGCATGCAACCAAAGGACGCACAGTTCGGGAGATTTCAACATGACAAACAAAACAAAACAAACATCTTGATTTAAGGTATAGACTAGGATTACCTATGCCATAGTCAAAACAAAAGTAAAACTAATTTTCTAATATTTTTAGAACAAAAAATAACTCAAAAATCTACAACTCTTCTACTATGAGTCGGAATGCCAAGCTTGTGCACCCTCCTTGTCGAGAGCTTTCTAACGGTACCAAGATTGTGACCAAAATATAAGTAAAACTAATTTTCTAATTTTTTTAGAACAAAAAATAACTCAAAATTCAATAACTTTCACATTGTGAGTCAGAACGCCACGAAACCAAGCCAATGCATCCCTCCTCGCCAAGGGCTTTCCGACGGTACCAAGATTGTGACCAAAATATAAGTAAAAGTAATTTTCTAAGTTTTTAGAACAAAAAATAACTCAAAAATTCATAACTTTCACACCGTAAGTCTGAATATCACAAAACCAAGCCGGTGCATCCCTCCTCACCAAGGGCTTTTCGACGGTACCAAGCACGTGACTGGAAGATGCACGGTCCGAGAGATCTCAACATGACAAACAAAACAAACATCCTAATTTAATGTATAAGATTTCAACATACGGTCAAAAAATGTTTCATTTGGATATTGCATGCAAAAATTATAAAGGGTCAAAGTTTTTGGGTACAAGTTCTAAAATTGTTTCTTCAATGGAGATAAATATTGATTAACTAGATGTTCATTTAATTAATCAACTAGTGTGCCCTATGCCATTGCCACGGTCAAAACAAAAGTAAAAGCAATTTTTTAATTTTTAGAACCAAAAATAACTCAAAAATGCATAACTTTCACACCGTGAGTCGGAACGCTACGAAACCAAGATGGTGCATCCCTCCTTGCTGAGGGCTTTCTGACAATCTCAACGTAACAAACAAACAAAACAATCTAATTTAAGATATAGATATTTAATAGTTAATCAATAGTGAAGATGATACTTTTGAGTTAGAGGCACATTTTGGGAAGCCCTATGTATTTGAAAGGAATTTGCAAGGGTATTTAATTCTTTAAATTTGAGATCAAAAGTGCAAAATTCCTAAATTTTGGAATTTTGCAATTTTGGAATTTGCAAGGATATTTGATTCTTTAAATTGTAAAAGATGTATTATGAAATGAAACTTAGAATAATTTAATGATGACTCTCAAACAATAGTTGTAAGAGATAATTCATTGTTTATATTTGTACAATTAAATCAACTAGTACCCAAACCAATATTCTTCAATAAAATTTGAAGCCAAAAATTGAAAATTTTGTTTAAAATCAATTATAGATTCAATATTTATTATTTTTAAAAGAATCTTTTTCTTTGAAGTTCTAAATGTTAATTTCTAATCATAGTGATTTTTGAAATTTTTTAGTCTATTTTTTTTTATTCAAGTCATTTTTAAAGGGTCATTTTTTAAACTTAAAAAATTACTTTTTGAAGTCAAACATCTTAGTACCCTTCAAATTATAGAATTTTGCAAAAAACATCTTTCGAATCTATATTGTACAAATGTTAAAGAACTAACATAAGAATTTTTTAAATTGATGGATGAAAAAATGCATTTTTGTATGCTTTGGATGTGTTTGCATTAATTTATTATTTAAAATTTGAATGTTTGGTCCTTAATGAGTTAACCCTAAAGGGACAAGAAATATTGCCAAGGTATTTTGTTCCAAATGATCTAATTTATGAACCAATAGGTGCATTCTTAATTTCTATATTATTAATTACCATTATTTTTATTTTATAATTATTTTTTACTTTTTACTTTTGTAATTATTATAAAATTATAGAAGATAAAGGTCTTGTATTCACCTTCTAAGGTAATATTTTTTCCTTTGTAAAAATAAACCTAAAATTAATGTGTATTAATTATGGTGTTATAAAATTTTGAAATTCAAAATTTTACTACAACATTGTTCCATCTTTAGTATCTATTTTATTTTTGAGTTTTAAAGCTTGTCTTTAATTAGAATAGCCTCCAAAATACATTATAGTATTCAATAATCTACAATATGGTTTCTTTTGCAATTGGTGTAATTTGTGTCTTTTGATAAGCTTCCCAAATGATTCATTTCAACTTTTGCACAAGCAAACAATTTTAACCATTTACTTATGCCAAAAGCAATTGCTTCCTTAACCATAATATTTGAAATCAATGAATTTGAAATTTTCCAAGAATTTTTCCAAGAAGGATTGGAAAGTCACAATTAATTTCAATGGGAAAAAGAAACAATGCCTTAAATTCTTGAACAATAAAAATATGTTATGAGTGACTATTGTAACTGCATAGACTAAAAACTTCTAAAGTAAAAAGATTAATTTTAATTCAAGAACTAAAAACTGATTCATTTTCATTGAATACGATTAAATTTGAAGATGTTTTCTCTTATGTATTCAAATATTCAAAATACAAATTTCATGTCAATAAAAGTAGGGATAAAGCAACTAGAACTTTTATTGGTAACTGATAAACATCTAAGCTTAGCTATACCTCTTTTATTGTAATAGACAAGCTAATTGATAATTTTACATTACTTTTCTATATCCTATCCATTGCAAACTTTTCTATGTCCCCAAAAGATGCAAACAACTCTTTTTTTTGCAATTATATCTCAACAACTGTAGAAACTTTGTTATGAAGTTAGTCAATACTTTACACAACAACTAAACCAAGACATATTAACATTGTCAAAGATGTCAACCATTAGGATTGAAATGAACCTTTAAAAGCCCTTGAAATAATCATCATGAAGGACTTTCTTGACCTTTTATACAAAATATACCTATCTCTGACCACATTATTCAATTGTTTGGTATTATTCTATTAGTTGAGGTTGCTTTCACCTAAAATATTAAGTTGAAGAGCACAAACATTTATACAAGATATCAATTTCTTTTCTTGCACAATGCATAGGTTCTATGGACTTAGATTATAACTTTGTCTTGATGGTTTAGAGGACCCTTAAAGGGTTCATTTTGGTCCTCATAGATTGTGTTGCTCCCCCATTCATGAAAAACAACATTTTCCCCCAGCTCCTCATGTACGCATCTGATTGCAAAAAAAATTTGGTCAAGCGGCAAAGTACTCCTTGTCCCCACATCCAAAAAGAAATTCAAAAAATATAGTAAATTTTTGTGTTCATGGTGAGTTGCCCCCCAAAACACAACTTGGTCCTTTAGGGGTTAGTTCTACCTATCTATTCTTGACAAATTAAAAAATTAAGAGAAAAGAAGAAAATGTTCATTTCCTTGCGGCCCTCAAAACCAACCACCAAAGGAAAAAGAAAAAGACCCCGAAAAAACTGAAAGAAGAAAGAAAGAAAAGACGAGAAAAAGAAAAGTACTCTCACTAAAATAGTGTGGGTACCGAATCTGGAACTTACTAAGGAAGCCGGCATCCTTCATGTGATCCCCAAAGAAGATTCGGCACTTGCACCGCTGATCACCTGGACGCAATCACCAAACACGGCAACTAAAAACAGGAATCAATTCCACCGCCATCGCACTTCCAAACTTCCTTGCACATTTGTTTTGCCACTTCGTAGCACAGTTTGCCAGTTTGCAGCGTAACAGAGTTTTGTCAATTTGTAGCAGATTCAGTGGTTTGGATTTTTTTTTTTTTTTGTGTTCTTCAGAAAAAAAGTTTGAGATCGCGATGGGGAGGACGATTTTCTTCACCGTGCTGGCTCTGCTTTTGTTTTCTGTGAGCGTTTCCGCCAAGAAATCGGAGCGGAAGGGGTACGACGAGGTGACTCACAAGGTTTTCTTCGACGTGGAGATCGACTCCACCCCCGCGGGTCGCATTGTGATCGGTCTGTACGGGAGAGCGGCGCCCAAGACAGTGGAGAATTTCCGGTCGCTTTGCACGGGGGAGAAAGGCGTTGGGGAGAGTGGCAAACCCTTGCACTACAAGGGCTCCGTGTTCCACCGCATCATCCCGAGTTTTATGATCCAAGGGGGGGATACCACGCAAGGGAACGGCCGTGGTGGGGAGTCTATCTACGGAAGTCGGTTTGCCGACGAGAGCTTCAAGCTCAAGCACACGGGCCCTGGGATCCTGTCCATGGCCAATGCCGGGCCCAACACCAACGGCTCCCAGTTCTTCATCTGTACTGTGAAGACGAGTTGGCTGGATGGACGCCATGTCGTCTTTGGGAAGGTGTTGAGTGGACTTGATGTCGTGTACAAAGTGGAGGCGGAAGGCTCCTCGGGGGGGACGCCCAAGCGAAAGGTCGTCATTGTCGACAGTGGCGAAATTCCGCTTTGAAAGTGGCGAAATGGAACGGGTAAATAAAATTCTACATACGTTAGGTAAATAGTGTATTACACTTTCAGAATCTTTTTTGTTTGTGCAACTGTTATCTCTATGTAGATATGTACCATTGATCGAGCTCTCAGGGCAAGCGTTAGGGTTTGGTATCGGAGAATGTGATCAAGATCAGGGTTAAATAGAATTTCTTGTTTGGCTGCTTATTCAGGGCGTGTGGTGTTCCAGTGGTGATCCAGACTTTAACTCTACCTGAGATTCTTTATGTATTGGTGTGATGATATTCCTGCTTCTGTGTTTCTTGTGAGTACTGTGATGTGTTTTGGGTGATTTGTTGTGTGTACTGAATCAACTTGAGAAACCAAAGTGAAGAAATAATTTCTGAATTATTTTGCCTGGAGTGCATTTGTTTTCCTTCTCCCAGTCGGCATGGATCTGAAATGCAGTGTTGAACAACTGGTTTATTGAGCATGACAGATGAATTGCGTGGTGTAATTAACCGTTTTGGTTTTAGTGTTTGGTGTCAAGCTTAGCATGTGTGTTGATTATAGCCAAGTATTTTAAGGCTAGAGTTTCTGAATTGGCAGTGCCCAAGTGAAGAATAGCCAGCCACTCTTGGGCTTTTGGCTGTGTTTCTACTTCTCGTTTCAGGTTGTTGGACTTGAATTCTGTTGATGGGTTTGATGGTCACATTTAACCCTTACATCCCAGATTTCGGTACATGCATTGCTGTTTTGGGAAACGTGGAAATCTGGTACAGTACCTGCAGTTTGTGAGCAACTAACCACCAGACCAGGTTGTCACTGTATTGTACGTTTTGTAACCTGCACACCGTCCCCACTCTAGAATCTAGTTGTGTAGACATCGTACAAGAAATCCATGTCCATGTCAAATCTCACCCTATGACAACATTATCATGCATTGTTTCGAGCTCAAGCGAATGAAAAGCGAATGAATGGCGAATGAATGACCATAGTCTTAGACTTTCACGTAGTCTTGACTTTCACACTTCACACTTGAAGGACACAAAAATCAACAAGGATTTGGTAGTCTAGTAAAGGGACGTATGGAAAATCCCTTCTTATTCAATTTTATGTACTTCAAAATTTCTGAAAATTGCATTATAATGTTAAAAAATTAGGATTCTTCCTTATCAAACAAAATCATAAGTATTCTATTTCAAAAAAATTCCATGTTGCTTGGACCTTTCAATTCACCTTCAAAATATACTACTATATTCAACTTTACACTTTCTACATATGTAGAAAAAATGTAAAGAGTTCCTTTTGGGGGTTAACGTAAGCTACCTTATTGGTACCTTATTGCTTTTACTCACATTTGCCTAAATGGAAAAGGTGCTAAAGAGTTCATTCTTTGAAATTGTTTGCTAACATAGAGGTACACATTGCATTCTTTAAAGTACCAACAATAATCATGTACAATAATCATATTAAGGTGAGAATGTTTTTAGAGCCTAGTATGATTCAAAATTCTTAATTAATTCTTCAAGAATCCAAAAAATATGAAACAACTTGCAATTGATGCAACTTCCTTTTTTTCTTTTAAAAAAATTTATTAAGAAATATTTCAAGGAGTCTAACCACTCCCAAATTTCAATCAGCTCTTATATGGTCTCTTCATGCACCTCCTACCTTGTACCATAGTAGAAAGTACATCCATACATCAATTGAAACAAAAAAAGTGATGATTTTATTTTATTTGTTAGAAGTAAAATTAAAGTAAAACGGCAATAAAATACAAAAAAATGCCCAAAAGTTAGTTAACCGGAATTGGGTATCAGAATTCTGATACCCATTCTTGGGGCAGTGCGCTGAACCCTAATCTGTTTTTCACAGCTCTCTTGGTTCTCGTCGATTGCTGCTCCGTGGTAATGGCAGAGCCTTCAGCTTCTTCTTCTTATATCGTCTCTTCTGGTTCTTGTCTGCGAGGCCTCTCCTTCTCTTCGCAGTTGTGAGTTCATCCTCTATTCAATTTTTTTCGAGAATGTCAGAGGACGAGGGTTCGCGCCTTTTTAATGTGTGTAAGAAATTCTAAGAGATTCGTCTCAGTCGCGTGCAGCTTTCAATCTGCTTTTTTTTCGTTTGCATTGACACTGCAGAGAACAATTGGAGGAAGTAGCAAATCAGGGTTTTGATCATGTTTTACGATTTGAGTCTTGGCGTGGATGGCATCGACGGAAACTCGCGCCGGGAATTGGTCTGTCAGGCGTTGCAACTCGGCTACACTTCGGTCGCCTCTGATCATGTGCATAGTGGCCTGCTGGCCGATAGTGATCGCTCCAGTGTGAAGCCTTTAGATGTTGCGTCCGTTCTCGCAGCTGCTTCGGGAATTGCTGAGTCCGTGAAATTTCATCAGCGGCTGCTGGGTGTGCCCGCCGGGCAACCCTTCCGGCAATACAGTCGGATTACGGTTGTTGTAGATGATTCAGTTCAAGCGTCGGCATTGAATTCGGGCAATCTAGTTTTGCGGTCGTACGATGTTGTTGCGGTTCGTCCCACTAATCAGAAAGCGTTTGAACAAGCCTGCAAACATTCAGAGGTGATTTGCTTTTGCTTTGTTAGCTGGAATCAGTGTTGCACATTTTATGTCGAGATTATGTATCAGTCTCTTGGTTTTAGGGTTCAGGGTTTAAGGTGCACTGCGCGCGCTAGGGTTTTAACTGGAGAAGAAGCTTATTAGTCTGCTTAGGAATATGAAGTTGGAATTATGGATGAAATTGCGTGCTTTGGAAAGTTTGGAATGAAATATCAAGCTGGAACTACTTTTGCCAAATCACATTTTCTCACTTATGATCTGCCAAGTATACGGGTTTGAGATGAGCGCCAGTTACAGTTTTCACTTGTGACTGGCTACAGATTCTATGTTTGTAATTTGTCTGTCTGGCGACTGCCCTGTTTTCTCAACTGTTAGCCTCAGTTTGTATAGCATGAACTGGGTAAAATTTCTACTGTGAGACTGTATGAGAGCAATTCAGTAACACAGAACTGCGCTTGGTTGGATTTTATTTTCTTCTTTGGAGGTAACCTTACGCTGAGGTACTGGATGCAGGTGGATCTTATCTCGTTGGATCTGTTTAAGCGATTGCCCTTCCGGATGAAGGCTCCTATGGCCAAAGCGGCCCTGCAGGTACCGGGCCTTTAGATTTCTTTGTGTTGATGTGCAAGTCTTCGTTGTCGTCATGAATTGCCTTGTTATACGCTATTTCCTTCAACTTACAGCTCAAAGTGTTTCATTATGTCCAATCTAGGTATTAGGTCAGTGGCTATATCATATGTGCCATCTCGTGGTTTTGCAGAGAGGTGTATTTTTTGAGATTACGTACGGACGTGCTTTATTTGACGCCAGGGCTCGAAAAGAGCTTTTTGCAAATGCTCAGGTAAATCACTTGTTCCGGATGGTTTCTCTCCCTGGTCCATCTCATAAAGATTGGGATTATTGTGTTCTGAAATAATCACCAAAGTGGAATGCTGCAGTCATAGTATAATCATCTTTGGTCTTATATGATCTATCATAAGTTAATGGCTTTGGCTGAAACATGGACAAACGCATTTGAGTTTGGAATGGGTTTTTCAGCGGCTGCTTCTGTGAGGCCGATTTGATGGTATGTTTGGTGAGCAGGTGCTGCAAACTGCGACAAGGGGTCATGGAATTGTCATAAGCAGTGGCGCTTCTCAACCCATGGAACTTCGAGGACCTAACGATGTTGCAAACATGGCTACACTTTTTGGTCTTTCAGTGGAGGCCGCCAAAGTCGCAGTATCAAAAAATTCCGAGTAAGAGCCATTTCTTCGTTATGTTTCTGAGTGCATCATGTCTTATCATAAATTGCTTAATTGTACAATACCGGTTTAGGGTTTAATTCAGTTCATTAACCCCTGCATTTTGTTCCCATCTTACAGGTCAGTTATCTTGCACGGCGTAGCCCGCAAAGAGGCATACAAAGCAGCCATAGTTGTTGAGCGTGTGCCTGCGGTATCAAATGAGTTTCTTTTTGCTGTTCCCAATGTTTGGGACCCTCTCTCTGTTGGAACTGCCAAGGGATCCTCAGTTGAATTGAGCCCACTTCTAGAAGCTGCTGGTAAGAGAGATAGGGTAACTGGATCTCTTAGTAGAATTGAGGATGGTGAGTCTAAGAAGAACTCAAGTCCTGTTTTGAAAGCTAGTTTAGGAAACGTTAGGGATTCTACTGTGTCATCTACGTCTGGAGGTAAAGAAGAGACTTTCATTCCCATGGTCAATTTGACGAGTGAATGGACAGAGGTCGGAAAGCGTGGTAAAAAATCTAAAGATAAGCGACCAAAGACCCCTCAGTTGAATAAAGACTCGAAGAAGAGAAAATTCAGTTGATAACCTTTGTAATCCATATTGTGAATTCATTCTTTCTTATCTTAGTCATGGCTTTGTGATCAATGCTCTTGTGCTTCCAAGATCGACTTGGAGGCAATCACGGCAGGTGAGTAGTGAAAATTATGCTAACAACCAACGACAGGTGTATGTTATCCTCTATGCATTCCGCAGTTCAGGAATAATCTTTTTGTGTCACAAGGAGTTGCATACAAATATGATAATCAGTAGTTTAGCAAGTTTGAAAAGGGTTCAAATCACCTAAGCTTACTTCATTCCTACAACCCCAAGTATGTCTGTAATGTTACTTTCATGTGCACCGTATTGATTATGTTGCAAGTGGCATAATAGAGGTCCAATCTGGCACCTTCAAGTTTCAGGGTACAAACGTACAAACTCAAACTTTCTGTCACAGTAGCCTTCTTTATGCACTTTTTCAGGTGATCACTTGTTACTCGTGAGCCCATTTCACACCAAGTTGCATCAAGTGTCCAAGCTTTTAATTTTCGCCTGCTTGATACTGTTGAATTTCAACTTGAGTTTTCTAGTTGGAATTACAACAGGGCCATTGTTGGGAAATGGCTTGCACATGTAGCGACGTCCTTTAAGAATCCTGATGGACTGCCGGAAATTTAATGCTGATGAGAAGGTGTGAACTTTGGCACACTGAAACTACCACAACAGACTCTTTGTTAACCCTGGAATGCCAAGATGGTCATTGTGGAAATCATCCTTTTTGCTACTGCGAATCATTTGCTTAAGAAAATTGAAGAGCACTCATTAGAGGTCAAATTATTGTTGCAAGACCTCCTTTTCACACCAAATTCTAAGGATGAATATTTGCACTTTTGTTTTACATAAAAGGATTCTTTGTCATCCATCTGACACATAGTGTCCATGGCTACATTACAAGGTTAAATTTGTAAAAATGCAGCCTCCCATGACCAAGGTAGTCACCGAGGCTTTTTTTTTTGGACCACTTTCCCCTATTGACCTCACTATAGAGGTTGGTTTTAGGAGGGACGAAGCCAAAGAGGTTAGAAAAAAAAGCCCTGATAGTCACTAAAACTCTCCGTGATTAACCAATAGATACATTCACTTTTTCTACAATCAATAGTGAAGTCATCCATCAAACCATTGTGGTTTGCAACATCCTTACCAGGTTAACTTGAAAGGACAAGACCTATCACCAAGGTACTTTGTTAAAAATGATATGATTTTTTGACCAATGGGTGCATTCTTTATTTCTACAATGATATAAAAAAATCATCCATTAGACACTTTTGGGCCTCCACATCCTAGGATTAAATACATATATTTAACATATATCACCTATTTCCTGCGATGTCTAACATTTTAGCATATATCTAATTGAGTAGTTGTGGTGGTGGGATAAGTTTTTCTTGTCATGAAATAGAAATAATGAAGATTGCATTCTTTTTTGTTAATTTTTCATCAAGTTCGGAATTAGCAAAAATTAAGAAAGTTCAACTTAAAGTCCAAGTTGTTCTTGATATACAAGCAAACCTATTTCTAAAAAGTGCAAAACTAAAAGATGTTATTAAAATGGATCAATGTGTCATTCGTCACACAACAATGAAGATAAACCACATCATATTTCCTTCATTCATGAAAATATGATAGAAGTACCTATTCTTGATAACTTAAACACTTTAGCCTATACAACATGGAAAGTTTGTTGAGAAATTGAACTCTATATATACAAACATAAGGATAAGGAAGAATGCAAAAAAAGAAATTTTCTCCAAAAATAAATATTTAATTCAATATAAATGTAGATTTTTTAGTTGGGCCCATTCTAATTTCAAAGACTCACCTATTCTAGTTTGCTTTGGTACTTCTTCCTATGCAAAGAGGGAAGAAAGATGAGTAGATGAGAAGGTACAAACAAAGGATCTTTCTTAATGAACACTACATCCAAGTATTGTTCACAATAGGTTAGCCTAAAAAGCCATAACAAGGGAATTATCCAAAATAGGCACTTCTACCATAGGTCACCCTATATTGTGCAAATGTTGGTCATTATAGGTTTTCATTTCTAAATTTTGAAGGACACGCAATTAGAAGGAGTTTGAGGACTTGGGAGGACTGTTTTCAAGTCTATTCTTTAGGCTAGGAATGTGTTAAAATATTTAAATAATTATTTTTAAGATTTTAAAATTATTTTAAAATAATATTTATTAATATTAAAATAATATTTATTAATATTAAAATATTAATTAATTAATATTATTTGACATGGCATGGTTGTGGCCATGTTAGGTTGCTGATTTAGTAGAGTTTCTAGAGTTCCATACAGTTTGGGAACTCATGGGAACTTGCAACCTAAAAACTTATGGGAACTTGCAATTTGGGAATTCATAAGAATCTGCAGTCTTCTTTTGCCCTCAAACATTTCTAATGCCTCAATCACGTTAGGGATAGTCACATCTTCTTTGAGAAGCAAAAGAGGAGCCAACTTGGGAGCCAATATATAGCAAGCCATTCCATGCAAAGAAGGTGTGACCCCCCTTTTTGTTGTTTGGAGCAATTCTTGAACAATGCGTTACCTTCAAAGCTAAATGGAAGCTCTGCAAGCCATGCACAACCAATCAAATTGAAAAATTCCTCAAGAATTTTTTTTAGGTAGTTTCTTCATCTCCAACAAAAAGAAAGGCCCTTCAAAATCCTCAGAGAATAAGTGCTATGCAAAACACGGATAACCACACTAAAAGCTCTACACATCCAATCTCTGAGAATCATTGACTACCCCTAGGATAGTCAACCCCCCCTTCGAGAAGCAAACTTTTTCATAGAATACAAGTGTGGTGAGAAAAATGAGAAGCCAATGGAAAGCCATTGAGTAAGAAGACGGTGTGACCCCCCTTCTAAATGTGGTGCTCATGGTTTTCCATAGGTTGAGACTAATTCACTATCATGAATGCGCACAGGTGGTGCGGAATGTAGGTGACAAAGGCAACGTAGAAGTAGGATTGAACTGGGTGTGTGAAAAACAAGACATGCGTCAAGTAAGATGAAAGTGGCATAAGTAGGAGTGAAAATTTGTCGAAGAAAACCATTCTCCAATCCATTTCTTCACCTCTGCTGCAAAAGAACAACAACTCCAAAACCTCAGAGGTTGAGAGATCCAAAAAATGCAGAAAACCACTAAAAAAATTCCACATGTCCAATCTCCAAGAATTGTCTCCTTCTCAAGGGGTACTCACACCCAATACGGGTGTGAGTACCCCTATTGCAAAGCCTCTTGTCTGTCATTCATGTCACTTATTCCAGTGGAAAAGGTGCTACTTGCATTTACTAACTTGGTAAAGGCAACCGCGCTGGCAAGCGGCCAAAAGGACTCGCCAAATCCACTTTCGAAGGCTCAGGCATGAAGAAGTTAGCAGCCTTGGGTTGGCAAGCTGCGAGTCCCGACAGCATCACTACTTCTCTGCTTTTCCTCCTGCAATCGCTCTCTTGTCCTCAACCACAACTTGTCAATATACCATTTGGTCCAACATCACACTTGTTTTGGAGAAAAGGAGACGCTTCTTGCGCCTGCAACTTGCCACTTGAATTGGAGGGCCTTGTTTTGGGGAGCTCGATCAAAGTTCTCGTTTTCTTTGGTGAGAGCACACGGTGGGGGACTGTGTGAAACCCGGGCGCGACACTTCCAGTTGCGGCCATGGGTGGCGTGTAACGTTGCGGATGCGACCTGTCGTTTCTATGGGTCAACAACACTGGCTCGATCTGCAAACGACCTCTCTGACAAGTGCGAGCTGGCATGCGCGCCTTCCTTACAAAGTTAGTAGTCAGTGCATGCAATCGTCAACAATAATTTACATCCCCTCTCGGAGTGTCGGTCACTGACAAGTAATGGTTGCATTATCACAAAAACACTTCACCTTTCAATTCATCAGTCTGGTGAGCAGCCAAAGCTCCCTCACGTGCACATGCTGCAGGGACCCCGAGTGCATGGAGATTGGAGCCCCAATTCGTCACAATACCCCGTCAACCTCATCCTGAAAAATGACAGATTTCACTCAAGGTAACAATTTTCAGTCACCTAACCCTAAACTCAGATCTAAAGAATATCAAGTAGCAGTTTAAAGATCTCGAACATCATCACAAACAGCTGGCTCGCAAAAACATTCTATTTAATCATGAACGTCATATTCGTTGCAAGGGCAGGTCTCAATGAAGTTGCCAATGAAATTGGCAGACTTCATGCAACCTTCCGTGTTGTGTCAGAATCGGAAATGAATTTCATAGTTTTCCCGAGTTGGAATTGCCCTCAGGAAGGTTTTATGATACGTTCACTTCTGCGTGAGTAGGGAGAATGAAGATTTTAGTTTTGGTTTGCCTTGTTGGCAAACTAAAAGCAACCAAAAAGCTCAAAACCAATGTTAAAATCAGATTTCAAGAAATCGGAAACTTGCATCTCCCACTTCTCACCAGTCTTATCCAAAAAGGTCGCCTGCCAACACTTCCGATCCTCCTCTTACAACCATATGCACACTTGCATGTAAAATTCCCATTTTTTATTTGTCTTTTATGCAAGGTTTCCAAGGGCCGTTTCTAGGTGCATGGAAGTCCGCCCTAATTAATTAGTCACCCAACTGAAACTTCAAACCTCTACCAGTTCTAATTTCCAAAGCTCTGGCACGCTATCAAACCCTAAACCCTAGACCCATTACACAGGTCAGGAGTTCCATGTGCCACAGACTGAAACCGAAGTATGGCTGGTATTATTTTCATTACGGTCAAATCCCATGCGATTGCACCGACATTCCAGGCTCTAGTATCTCATTGCCTAAAGCCGAATGGAGGAAACGAACCCAAACCCAAACTCATTCAAAACCTTTTTAAAATCCTAGACACAAAACCTACACGAACGACGTCTGATTGTTGCAGTCGAGGTTGGGTCCCGGGGACACCTTGAGCTTCTTGCAAAACTCGAGGTAATACGTCACGCGGTTGGCTGCTTGTGGCGTGGCCGTCCCTTTCCCGCACTCGATGCCGCCGTTGATGATGTTGATGGTGTAGCCGAAGCCGTTCTTCCGGTTGGCCGCTTTGTCCGCCTCCGTCAACTTGTGCTTGCCGATGATCACGTCGTGGATGGAAGGGATGTTGGTGCGCGGGGTGTTCCAGAACCACAGGGAGGCTTTGAAGGCCAACACGGGATCGAAGGAGACCAGGAAGGGGCGCTTCAGGATGTCGATCTTCAGGGCCTCGCCTGCTGGTCCGTAGTTGAAATTCCTGAGCACCGAGAGAAAACAGAGTTCTAGGGTTAATGGTTGTGGCGATCATCTGCGTGAAGCCTTGAAAACTAGGACTGAGATAGGTTTACGTTTCTAACTGGGCGCCATGGGCAGTGCCAAAGTTGTGGAATTCTGCCAATTTGGCGAAATGGGCTACTGAAGTTTGAATGACTGCGTTTCTAATGTCCCAAAAGTTTTAAAACGTTTCTAAAAGGTGATGACGGGAACTAGGTTATGTGAAATAAAATGCCATGCCATGAGGTGTTGTTATTTCTATAACCTCACCTCAGTGGTTGGATTCATTCAATCATGTGCAATTGAGGGTCTGAAGGACATCATAATACTAAACAAGGCCGACATAATAAAGCTATAATCATGCTCTCCACATTTCAATGCTTTCTTGCTTTCACCTCTTTAGAAATGCGCTCCGTTAAGGTTATGATAGAATTACGTACCAGGACAGTTGAAGAGGGCCACGACCGAAGTACTTCTGATACGGTTCGCAGGGGTACTCCGTTGCGGTGGGATCACAGTAGCTGTTCGATTGATCAATCTCCTCAACGTAAACCAATCCTGAAATTTGCAACTCATGTCATTCATTAAAGCAGTCATTCTATGACAAGGTAATCAACAGACATTCGCTAAAAATGGGAAAGCTTAGAAATTCGCACACTTTTTCCAGCCCCCGCATCTCCAACATCAAATCACTACGAAGCCCTACTTCTTAGAGTTTTACGCACTCGAATGGACATCACAATTCTAGTGCATTGAAACACGCCATATTCATAGTGCAATCATGTTCTCAGTAAAATTGAACTGCCTCAAGAATTTATAGACAACAAATTCAGATCCATACAAGTCCAGCCACTTTTAGATCTTTTTCACTGCCATGTCACAACTCTGGTGCATTGAAACACGCCATAGTCATAAACAAAATCATGTTTCCAGCACTGAACTGACTCCAGAATCTTTAGTCAACAAAGAGCATCTTCCGTAATTTATGGGGAGGGCTTTCTTATGGTCACATCAAAGAGAAAACTGAATTGGAACAAGAATTCATGTGAGAAACTGAGGATTACGGTGGAAATGGACTGTGGCGCACCTGCAGTTTCCTGCTGGACGTGTGCGCTGAACGCTGCGAGTTCCCTCAGCCTATCCTCCTTGCACCCCTCATTCAGAAACTTCGGAAACGATCGACAGGCCACAATAAAAGCATCATACGAGTAGAACGACTTGTTGTAATTCGGGTACAGGGCTTCGAAGAGCTCGCGGTTGATGACCTTGCCTGCGCCGGAGGAGGGCGAGGGCGGGACTGAGGGGCGAGGCGGCGGTGGGGGATAGGGAGGCGATGGGGGAGCCGGCGGAGGAGGCGGAGAGAAAGTGGTCCGGCAAGGGCCACTCTGGCAGCCGGTTACGCAGTAAGCGTCGCTCGTGCCGCAGTAGCCATACTGGCTACAGCAGTTGAGGGGGTCGGCGCAGATAGTGTTGTTCACGTCACGGCCGCATTGCTGCGCGAATGCGAGGTGGAGCAAGCTGCAAAGGAGCAATGCGACGAGAGTGGCGACGCGCACCATCGCGAAAGGTCTTCGAGGAATTCCTGTATTCAACAATCCACACACCCCAAAAAGTCGATTGTTAGAAAAGTCGCGCACCAAAGAGTCAAATTTGGTGAGCAATGGCACGGTTCGGAGAGACAAAATTGTGATATTAAAATCTAGTCTGGAGCTCTAGAAACCAGGAAAACTACGTCAAGAGTGGATCTGAATTTTCATCTGGGCAATTGAAACAGCACCAATTTCACTCCAAATCCGGCATCCTAACAAGCAGCTACACTCTCAGATTCTCAATCCTTGGTATCACATTGTATCCCTCACTAGCTAGCTTTCCAACCACTGAGACGTCCTCACATCCACTTCCTCACATTCACTGTAAACGCAGCTCCACTTCCTCACATTCCCTCTAGCTAGACGCAGCTCTCTTCAATGCAAAGCCTTCTTCCCATCAGTCTAAAGGCACCTTGAGACGGGTTCTAATCCAATTTTCATCTAGCTAGCACTCGAAAAGGTTAACTGATATTCGACGACGACGAAACTCAAGCACAAAGAGACAGATGCAAGCCAAGAGCCCCGAATTCCCACCCACCTTGACGCTTTCGCCAGCCCCAGATGCCGAACCCCAATGCACTCCTGAGCTTGCACTAGACTAGCTAGCTAAATAGTGGGAGGAATGCAGCTTGTAGAGCACATGAGGAGCAAGTTACGCAACGACAGCAGGGATTTGTCGATGATCCCGTACCCAGATCCCGATGAACGATCGCCTACAAGTCTCGCTCGGAGTCCGTCGCTGACCGGCAGGAATCGAGCTGGTTGAACTAATTCCAGAGCCCCAACTGATCGCAAGATGTAGTACTGGATCCCGGAGAACAGAAAAATGACTTTTTTGTATCTTTTGGGCAGTGGAGATCAATGTATGACTTTCGGATGACAAGGCTAGCTAGCCAGGGCGGGCCGCGACGTTTGCGAGGGGAACTAGCGCACCGAGCTGCTGGAACTAAACTTTCCTGGGAAGTTCATCAGCAAGTTCATCATTCCGTCAGCAGATGGTCGCCGAGGGGGATGACTGATGAGTGGACTCGCTAGAGGAGAGAGAGACTCGGAGCGAGAACAGCGGCGGGGTGGCATTGATGTGGCGGATTTCAACGCGAGTGCGTCTGTACGCGGTCATTGGGTCGTTGCCGGGTGCGGTGAACACCGCATCTCAGGGCGAGATTGTCGAGACACTTCAATACAAGTACCTATATCCACTTTCAAATCGAAAACTAAAAACGCATTCACACTGACCCACAACATTATTTTTTCTAACTCTGAAAGGACGAGACCTATCATCAAGGTGAAAGGACAAGACCTACCATCAAGGGTACTCTGCCCCAAAATGATTCAATTTTTGGTCCAAGAAGAGCCTTCTTTATTTCTACATTGATATGAAAAGTCATCCATCGATTATTGTTTGGGGCTAAGGAAGATTGACCCATGTATTGTCCCATTCAAGGGTAAAATAATGTAAAAATTGCCCCCTCTTTTGTGCAGCTTGAATTTTGTATTTCTTTTCAACAACCAGCTAATTTGAAGCCTTTGATTACACATGTGAATTCAAAATTTACAAATTTTATTATATGCAACAAATAGAAGAATTTCAACAAAGGTAAAATATAGGGCAATACATGGGTCAATCTTCTTTGGCCGTTGTTTGGTTGGTGTGGCGATTTTTGGACCAAGAAGAACATTCTTTCATTTCTAAATTGATTTGAAAAGCTATTCATTGACCATTGGTTTGTTGGTGTGGTGTTCATGAACCTTGTAATGTCGATGTGGATATTAAGTGTTTGATGGATGGTAGAGAATCCTTCTATATAAGACATAAGTACAAATGTTCATCTTTGGAATTTTGTACGAAACCAGGAGGTCTTGCACAATAGTTTAACCTCCCATGAGTGCTCTTGGGTGCTTTTTAAATAAATGATTCATATGTTATGAAAACGGATGATATTTCCATAGTGACCAACTTGGCATTCTAGGATTAACCTAAAAAGGACAAGACCTATTATTACCAAGGTGCTTTGCCAAATAGGATTTAATTTTTGGACCAAGAGGTGCATTCTTCGTTTCTTCATTGATTTTTACCTTAACTCTCTAAAGGCATGCACTACAATCAAGAAGTGTAAAACCATGGCTTCCATATACACAAGGGACATATTAATTTTGGAGATATGTACATAAAGTGATGATAACAGTTTTACACAAGGTGAGGTTTTAAGGGTGCCTACCTTAAGGTCGACTTCCATGTGGAGTTGGATGACAATGAAACCCACTAAGGTAAAATAACCCACTGTGGTCAAAATTTGGAGTTTGGCCTTACGCTATTATTGAAATTTTTCAATTTTTTTCCCACTTAAAGACAAGTATGAGAAATAGCAAGTGCAATTGAAATATATTTTTTTGACAAAAGTATGAATTTGCTAGGAATTTTTGAAGTGTTCAGTGCATTATGGCCCAAAAGAGTTTGTAGATTACCCCATAATTACCAACAAAATCTGAATTCATAATGCTCATCTTACTACCTAATGTAGTCACAATATTTTCTAACATGAAAGACCTAAAAAGTCAATTCTTACAATGAATTTCACACTGAAAAGTTGGAAGTTTCTCATGAGGTCACTATTCACTCCATTACTATCATATAAGACATTGATTGTGACCCAACTCTCACATACTAAAAAAACCCCACAATGAGGTCATTTCCTAGGTGACCACTATAGATCATTTGACAACAATGAACTGTTTTATCTTAATCAACTAAAGGAATGAAACTCCTTTTTTTTCCCCTGGAGTCTCCATTCCACTATTGATCGATGGGCTTCACCAGCCCTCCATTCCACATAGAAGCCGGCCTTTTGTAGGTATTTTTTTTATCATGCTTTGGAAGCACTGCTGGGTAGTTGTACAAACTTGTAAGGTAGGGGGCTGTAAAAGCGATCTGTCTCTAAAAGCGATCTGGTACATTTTGCCTCTAACATGTACCAGAAGTGTACATTTCATAAGGGGGTCGCTTTTAGAAACCACTGTGTTTTCAACTTCAAAAATTCATAACTAATTCCATGAAGATCCAAAAAATATGAAACGACTTGGGTTAGATGCCAATTCCGTTTTTCTTACCACGAAAATTTACTGAAAATTATTTTAAGCAGTTTAGCTTCCCCAAAATGCAAATCAGCTCTTAAAGGGTCGCTTTTACAGCCCCTACCTTATTGGTTATTGACAATTTAGTTTTTTTTTCCTTAATTGGGCTTTCACCCTCCCAAACTGAAATTCAAAAATATTGTAATGTAGGTTCATAGCTGAATGGTAGTTTACCATTTTACCAATATTAGGGGACATACATCTAGGGAATGAATATGTATATATGCAGTACATTTTTTTACTGATAAAAGCACTCAGGCATGGGTGTTTTTGATACATGTCGGGTTAGGAAGGTTTGCTTGCATGCAGGGCTGCTGCCGCTGGGTGGTCCACATGGGCATAAGGTACCCACACCTAAAATTGCCAAAATCAAGCTGATTTGCTATCTCTTTACCTCGGGGATGGAAGCTATTTGTGAACTCAAGTATTTTTTCGGAGATTGAGAATTTGGAGAGAAGCCATTTGGAAGTAGAATCAAGGCATTCCAACAAGAAATGAAATTTTTATGATTTTTTAAAGTTTATTGGCACAAAATTGGTGAAGTGTGACTAGGTGAAGTGTGACCCATGTTAAATCACACGCTGATGTGTCCCCTCTCCAAGTGTATTTCCATGATGCTCAAGGGTTGATAAGATTGCGGTAATGGGTGGGTAACCGACATAAGTGGGAGGGCAAATAGATGTCAGAATTGGGTGACTAGGAACATTAGGTTGTTCTCTTACATGAGGTGTTATCACAATGAATAGTAACTCAATACACTTGATATTATAAATGTGAAATATGTATACTAGATCTCATTAGCAAGTGAATGTGCATTTCAATGCATTGTAGAGTGCATTATTTGGATACTACATGAAATTTCAAAGTATAGTTTATAAGTGTACAAGAAATCAACACTCTATCACCAAGCTCACTTTGACTATCTTGTTGTAATTGTATACATCTTATGTCCTCAATATCTAGGTTTTAGTGTCATTGAAGCTATCATGACTTTTGTTGAGTCTTGACAAATTGAAAGAAAATTCCAACTCTTTTAAAAAGTATTGTTTGAAAACTATATGAATAAACTATAAATTTTCAAAGTCTTGATTATTGGTGTACCTAAGTTTGAAGTGAATCTCTCATGTTGTACATTTAGCAAAAGTATCTATCTCATTCAACTTTGCAAGAAGGTTGTAATGAGATGTGACTACTTTTGATAGGGTTTCATAATGAATAATACATTATAATTGTTGAAGACTATACAATGCTTTTGGCTAAAGTACATGTGGGTACTCTTGTACCATACTTTGCTATTAGAGTCAACAAAAAAAATCTAAAAAACATCTAAATCTTAGGAAATCATTTTTTCAAAAGATTTTTTTATTTGAAGAAAATATAGATTTTAAAAGAATATTTTTATTTTAAGCATCTACTAAATTTGATTTTCTAGCTTTAATTAAATATTCAACATGAAATACCAATTCTAATCGCCAAATGCGGTACTCATTTCTCTATGGGTTATTCCAACAACCCTCTTTTCCTTCACACAAAATTCAAAAGATGAACATTTCTCTTACATACAAGCATAGAAGGATTCTTTATCATCTATCGGACATTTGGCACTTGCAATGACATTATTGGATGAAGCTGAATAAATTTTGATTTTTGGGAATTCAATTCTTACCAGAAAGGGATGATCCAAATTCTTCTTTTCAAATTATCAATAGAAGATCCACACCAACCAACAGAATTGCAATGCTAAAGTGCTAATACAAGAATTGCAATAAAAATTATGATAAAACAATACAAACCAAGGTACAACTGTCCAATACCACCATCCATCCAATTCTACCACCTACAAGCCCCTTCCATTTGTGTCAGTGTCCCACCCATTACCACAATCTTAGTAACCCTTTATCATAATGGCAATGCACTTGGAGAGTAGACACATCAACCCAAACTTTAAGAAGCATCTACCTATGCTTCAATAAGGTTGGGTCTATCCACTTTTTTAACATTTTAGCTTTGAAAAATCACAAAAATTCACTTCTTGTCAAAATATCTTTGCTCTTTTTGCAATTGACTTCAGAAGAGAATCTCTCAAACTTCTCAATCTCTCTTGATTATCTAGAACAAGCATAGACTAGCAATTTGCTTGTTCCTACCTCTCATTTTACTTGTTTCTTCTCTTTTGTCCAACCAATAGGCTTGCTTGTCTTTCTTCTTGTTTGTTTTGCAATGGATTTCCATTTATTTATTTATAAATTAAAATTTAAAAAATATTTAAAGAAAAAAAACCTTTTCAATCCTTGAAAAATATGCAAATTGACAAATAGATCCTCCAAACATTCCAAAAAAATCTGAACCCTCCAGAAGGCTGCCAATTTGCATGGCAGCAATGCAATCATAGGGAAAAAAAATGTTTTTTGAAATCTGACGGAGCAATCTAATGTGGCAAATATTTAAATATTTAAATATTCCTTGTATTTGCAGTGCTGCTGAAAGTCAAACGGCCTTTTCCAGGGTCCAGATTTTTCCTGTGTGCTAATGTTTGGTAATGCGCTGATCTACCTTGAACTATTACCAGTTGACATTGCTAACACGCTCAACAACTTCTCCTCAAATTTATTACAATTCGAAGACTTTCACATCCATGAAGAACTAAGCTTAATGTATGGCATGTAATCCCTTGACTCTTATCTTGTCTGTAACAACCAAAGTCCTTCTCTCCCAGATGAGAATGGAGAAAGCTTAAACTGATTTTGCAATGAATTCTTTCATTTGTGTCAAAAAAAAAAAGAAGCTTAAACTGACAATCAACTAGAGCAGCAACTCAGCAAGTTGCAAGCCAGCCGGCTGCCGGCCAGCCAGAGACCTTGGGCTTGGCAAAATATTCTCTCTTCAAACCTGAGTTGAGTTAAGTCAGTCAGTGAAGATGGTATCGATTTTCTTCTCTTCTAGAGTCTTCTTTTCAGTTGGGGTTTTGATGGAGTGCAAGTCTGTCTCTCTCTCTCTTTCTGACAATGGACTTTTGCCTCCCAGCCCCCAAAACTCTGTACACAAGATTCTTGAATTTAAGTTATCTGAACAAATGTTTCCACATTCAAAAGTGAGTTTTCCACATTCAAAGTGAACGTGTGCAGCTTTCGCTGCTAACAAGACTTAAGGTAGCAGCACCCATGACGGTTAATTATAAGGGTTTGGGACATGATGTCTATTGATACAACAATAGGGTTTGATATTCAGATGTAAGGTAGAGCCGCCCATAACTAATAACTTAAGCCATAGCAAGCATGATTTGCAATAGTGAACATTTGAACACTTGAATTTGGACAAATTGAACATCTGCAGCTTTCACTGCTAACAGGACTTAAGGTAGCAGCACCTGTAACGGTTAATTTAATGGTTTGGGACATGATGTCTACTGATACAACATCTAACAAAATTATTTGACCCTACTAGCAAGAGAAAAAAAATAATTCAATGTGCACTTTCAAATGCATTATTTGGACAATGTAATGGATAAGTTGTGAATTTTTAAAGAGTTAACTATACATGCAACTAATACCAACAATAGGGTTTGATATTCAGATGTAAGATGGAGCTGCCGATAACTAATAACTTAAGCCATAGTAAGCATGGTCTGCAATAGTATTTGGCAAAGCAAATATTTATTGAAGTACAAAGACAGAATCAGCACGGATAGTAGAAATTTTGGTGAATTTACAACTTGAATTGAAATTATTATGAATTATGAATGCATGAAGTTGGACTCGACCCATGTCCAATGTTTATAGTTTTATAATATTGATCACTAGGAGAGTATTTGTAGGTAACTCTATCACCTAAGAGGAAGGGCATGTGGCATAGTGGTGTCGGGACTAGAGTGGTTCCAAAACCTAATTTCTTTGAATTCAAAATTAATGCAAATGAATCCCATTGTCTCCTAGATTTGAGAGACCCTAGTGATTGCTTGTAGGACAGTGGCTAGTAATGGATTGCTCCATCATAGTATATCCTTGTAATTACATCTATTCACTTCCCAAGATTTTTCAAGATTTTAGGGGTGACGATTATGGATATAGTGACAATTATGGGTGTTGGTACCTTATAGGAGAAGAACTTGCACTAAACATTATTCACTAGTTGTAATATTACATTGAAGAAAGCCACCATATTTACGAAAGACATGCCCTTTCAAAAGATGGGGTGGTCAAACTTCTTTGGATTACACAAAAGGATATCTTTGTGTATTTTGGTGGAAACACCAAAATTTGCCCCTAACAAGTAGACTTCTATTGAAAGTGTCCCCCAAACTGCCATTGAATCATTCTCTTTCTTACTTAATTGCATTTTATTGATTGTTGATTTTCTAAATTTTGGTTTTATTATGACCAAGCAATGTGATGCCTTCAAAGGCTTAGGGAACTTCTACTTTACAAATTTATAGTAATTACATGCCTTAACCAAAAATTCTTTAAAAAAAAATTAATTCATGATTTTCAATTGTTGATTCTACAAAAAGAGTGTTTCTTAAAAAAATATGCCTCTTTTGATGTTTTCTAGGTGTTTTCATCTTCTTGGGTTTTCAATAGACAAGTGTTTTGGAGATCAATGTAAAATGTTAAAGTATGTTATGTAGCATAAATCAAGAATGCTTTGAGTTACATATACAACATTTACCTTTAATTTTTAAAAGTACCTTTGAGGAACAAGGGAGAAGTAAACCTAATATTGCTCCAACTAGGAGATAAATGTAAAATTTGGATCCTCATAACTTGGAATGCTTAAATCTGTATTTCTTGTCCCTTCATCTAATTTGATGTATGTATATGTATATATATATATATATATATATATATATATATATATATATATATATAAAAGTCTTGTAAAATCCTCATTGTGTGTTGATACCTAATTTTACATTTTTATGCATTGAACACATCTCAATTATAAAATTAGCTTAATTTTTTTAATTATTTTAAATTTAGGTAAAATTTCTTTGAAGCTTGATACAAACTCTAATTTTGATTGCTAAATATTAAGATATTTATATCAAAAATTCATGTTTCTATTTCTCAAAGACTTGATGTGAATGTTTTCTAGTGAAAGAAAAAGATAAAACCTTGGTCAACAACCAATGGAGTGGTTCTTGGATTATTCATCCTCCCATTAAATGATACTACCTCTGTCCCAAAATAAATACGGGGTTTCTAAATATACTTGTTCCAAATTAAATTCAAGATTTGTTCTCCACAACTTCATGGACAATGATTGAAGTTAGTTTGAATATCCTAAAGCAAAAGAATCTATAGATACCACATTCCATAGACCTTATAGCAATTTAATCCCTACAAAGGCAATTGAAATGCAAGCTCTAACCAACCAAAGATGAATTACTCAACCCACAATTATACAAAAGTTGCTACCAACAAATATCTTGTTGAGAATTTCTTGGACTTGAACCACAAGACATTGTTGGAATTGAGTACAAAGGACATCAATGAACATCACTATACTAAAGCTGGTTAGAAAATGATCAAAATTAATACCATTGGAGCAGTTCCAAAAAGGGGAAAAAATTGTCGATTTTGCTACTTGTTTTCAACATGTGCCGCTTCATTGTTGACTTCCATTCTTTCACACCTAGTAGGGTTTAGTAGAAGCTACAATAACTATACAATCTTTTGAAAATAGGAACTACTCTCGCACTAATCCAACCATTTCTAAAAAACCCTAGATTTATTTTGGGACGGAGGTAGTACAAGCTTATAGTTTGTTGCTTTTGGGTGTTTCTGTGACCACTTGTGTATTACTCTACAGTCTACAATAGGTGCATTCAAGCAATTTTTTCAAGAAATTTGTATTATATTCATGCAATGTTGGAAAAATAAGAAAACGATTTTGTTGGTTTCCTAACCTAGTTTCGATCGAGTACACATCATTTTTTTTTATATGCACCTTCTAGATCAATGAATCTACAACAAGTATTATATCTAGATACTTCTACCTTAATTAGAACTCAAAAAATGAAGAATTGATCATGTCATTATTTTGCCTCCCTAAATGAATGTCAACATGACCTCTCCAAGTGGGGTTGTTTGTGCTCATTGTTTGTACTCCCTTTGTCTCAAAATAAATAAATCCATGGTACTCCCACAACTCCCTACAAGAAACCATGGTGAGATTTGTTTTGAGACAAAAGGAGTCTTTGGCATTTGTGAGTGCTGACTATTCTTGAACAACATTCTTAACCCGTTTAGTTAGCATCTCGAATCCATGTGCAACAAACTTTTTTTTAACTTTTTTGAGAAAGTAACAAGATGGTGATCACTTAAAATTTGGTGAAGCATTGTATTTCTACATTCAACCATCTTTTGAACCAAAAATACTCTTCAATTCAATTATATTCATGCACTTTTTCAATCAAATTTGACAACTTCATCCACATTTTTAATAGAAACGGGATATTTCCATTGACAAAAGATTATTTTTTTCTGACAAAAAGTAGAAATTTATTTTGAAATGGTGTAATCTGGCCCCTGGTAAAAAAAAGGGGGTTATGATAGAAGGAGACCTCCAAAGTCCAAACAACAGCACAAGTGATGCTTCCAATAATCTGTGTTTTTTCTTTCAATTCATATGAATATTTTCATAAGTCAGATCTAAAAGAGATGGAAGGCATTAATTTTACCTAACTTAATTACAAAGCAAAGTTGGAGAACTATAGTAATCAGTGTTTGGAAAAAACTGGCGACGAGTTCAAAGTTAACCGGAGGAACTGGGAAAAAACTTAGTTGCAATTTGAAAATATTGGCAAAAGAATGGTGAAAAATTCTATAAAAAATTTATTTTGAGTAAAAAATAGAGAAAATAATTGGACTCAGTTCTTCAAAAACTGGTTCAATATGAGAAATAAAGGAAATTAATTGGTAAAACTCAAAAAGTTTCCCAAGCATTGATAGTAGTGCAATGAGACGCTTGTGGAGGTGCTTTTGTCCCCATGTTTTATCCCTAGGAAAAATGTAGTAACCTTTTATTTGATACACAACTTTAATTTTGCAAATTTTGAGTTCATATTTGCAATGAGAGGGCCTAAATTAGCTTGGAGGGGTGAACAATAAAATTAATACAACACAAAATAGGTGGTCTTTTTTTTACATTCACTCTAGGCTAGACCTCTATGAGAGGCTCATAAGCATGATGCTAAACCTATCCTATGAACTAGGCAAATTGCGCCCAGTAGGATGAATTTACCATTGGAGAAAACACATGAATTTTTTATTTGCCACACATGATAAAATTTGTAAATTTTGAATTCATATTTGCAACTAGAGGTCCCAAATTACATAGGAGATTAAAGTGAAGAACATAAAATTAACACAATACAAAATAGGGGACTTTTTTTTACAATTACCCTATAAAACACAAAATTCACTATGATGGACCCAATTCATAGGACAGTTTTAGCACACGGACAGAGTAGGTCTTCTTTGGAAACATTGAAGTAAGTTGTGCTCAAAACAAAGAAAAATATTGTACACATGATTCACAATGCTTCCAAGTTGAAGTCCATCATTTTTTTTCCATCAAATTTAGCCAATTGTCTCAATATTGAATACTTGTTATCTTCTAAATGTAGGATCAAAGATCAATAATTATGAGACTCCAGATTTTCTCATTTTCACAAAGAAAGCCTTAAAGTGCAATAATTACTTTCAACTTCTTTCCAATACCAATATGTAATATATAAATAAAATATAGTGAAGGGCACCCAAATTTTTTATAATTTGTTTGATGTTTGTGGGATTATGGCTCTTCCAAAAAATCATTACGCCAAGTCCAATTCAATTTCAAGGTGGATTTGTCACCATTCCATTGGATAGTCAAAAAAGTGATATAGCTCATAATGCAAACCTATTTTCTGCACCCTTAGATTTTACTAAAAGTCTAAATACGGACATTTGTGGACATTTTACTAAAAGTCTAAAACTTTTTGCTCATTGCTATAGAAATGACAATTTTGAGTGGTTTTTGGTGGAAAAGAGGCCTTGGGACTTTAGGGGTTAAATTCATCCCTGATACATTGTTTTGGTTGAAATTCTACTATGAGGTCACCTACTTTGTAATTGCTTTATTGATTTCTAGGGTTTAGGGTTTCTTGCTTAAGAAATTCATGAATAGCAACACTAAAATAACATTAAATAGTATTGCTTCAATCGATTGAAATGTTAATAGAAACAATTTAGCAGTGAAGACGGATCCTTTCATAGTAGTAGTGAGTCTCTCTACAAGTAGATGCTCATGGGTCACATGACCTTTCTAATTTTCAATCAACAAAGTGTCCCGGCTAGGTTTAGCGTGGTAGTGTATTTACTATTCACCTTCGAAATCCATTTTATCTATTGATATGCTAGTCCCCAAACCTCAAAGGCTTTAGGGTTGTAGTGTCACATTTGAGCTACTTCAGTTGTGGGGTCCACTCCTTGGCAAACCAGTCTTGAAGGCATCTTGACATCAGATCATAGAAATGCTAGAATGCATCATTATAAACATTCGACATTTTCAAAGTTGATGCTGAAATGTGGGCATCCCTTAACCCTTGAACGGCCCCAAGGCCCTTTCTGGCCGTATGTGCTGGTTTATCACGTATTTGGGGCAGACAGAGTAAGAATTAGGGTTCCGCATCGACAGAGAACTCGAAGATAATGGAAATGCGCATCGTGTGGTGTTTTTCAGTTTTCAAAATTGGCAGTTGAGCGATTGTGAGACACAAAAGTATCCGAAATGCTCTACGTTACGGCTGCGACTACGTATCTCAGACACCCGATCCTTCTCTGGGTTTAGGACTGCGGACGTGGCTATGGCGGGTGGGAAGTTCGCGCGGGAGCAAAATTCGATTGGTGGGAAGCGCTCCTTTGGATTCTGCTGAAGGGAGGGACCGTTTGCGGGTTACAATTTTCGAAATCTTGTTGTTAGGAGGGACTGCACGGTGAGATTGAACTCATTGCGAGTTGTGGGCTGTACCAATTTCGACGTTGCACCACAGATTAGGGATTCAGTACTGATGAGTGAACTTAGTGGAATGCGCACTACGTGGTGCAAGACTGCGCCATTGCTCATTTCAGGTCGTGGTTGTTATTTTCCGACGAATTTGTTGGGCGATGAGAGAGTGGCGTGTACTGAAGTGATCGCCACCATGAACGTGCCTGATGCGCCAGCCCATTTAGAGGAAGAGGCTGAGGTTCTATGCACTTGGGCACAGAGTCGAGGTGCGACTTCTAGGCAAACGCAACGCATATTGGCACTCTTGAACGTCGAGTGGATGCACATAATTCAGTTACCACCTCGCACGTATAGGAAGCAGGGAACTCCTGAGTACTTGTAGATGCGGTATTTGTTCCGAAGGCACATTCAACATATATTGCACTGGACTACAAGGAGGGAAGAAAACAATCCGGAGGATTTTGGTAGCGAAGTGAATTCTGTGATATGAGAGAGGCTATTCCCGGAGCTTGTAGGTGTGCAACATGGCACGACTGCGATCTGCTGCAAGGAACCGCGCGCTTACGAGGCAACTACAGCTGGACACAACTTCGACGGACGGGGATCACCACGACTTGCACGCTCCGGCTGCAAGGACACCGCCCATGACGCCGCAACGAGGCCCTTCACCAACTGCGGTAGGGGATCCGGAGACTTGCTCGGAGATTCACAGTCCTCGCCACGTCGTTCCAGCAATGGGAGCGGATCCACCATTCGGGAGCCAGGAGTCTCTCTTGACGCCGCCGCGCAGCCCGTGCTACACTTGGGAGCGTACAAGCCCCGTCAACGGGAGAGCTTCGGGACTTTTTGTATTGCACTTGGGACCGACGCCACAATCGTCGCCAATGAGTCGCGATCCCCCAAACGTCGTCGTCAATCGACGACAGCTAAAGGAGGCGATACGTGCGAATCCTAGCCAAGGCAGGAAAGGACAAGCCAACGTGAGAAGACGCCTGCAAGGTCCCCACACCAATCCGGATGGAGATAGAGGCAAATTGCCGCAATCACGAGGCGCCTCACAACGACGTCAGCGGGGGCCTCACAACAAAAGAGCTGCGGAAGGCGTGGCAGGGGCTGTGGCTACGGGACCACCTCCGGGGTGGGAGGCGCCACAAATTCTGGTGGGACAGAGGAGCCCAATTCTTTTGAGACCTCGGCTTGGAGCACTTCCTCACATTCGTACTATGACTTCCGTGCAAGGATAAGATGGTGAAGACATCACAATGACTATTGATGTGGTGGACTTGGCAGCGGAATTCATCGAAGGGCAACCGGAGGCCTCGTATACTATTGTGAGGTTGAACCAGAGGACTCCGCAAGAAATTTTTAGTCTAGGATCCACTCCGCCGGATGATCTCTTTCACGAGCCAGTCCACTCCCCTAGAGACCACACATTTCTTGATGACGCTATTTTCCCCAAGCAATTGCGAGTGACGGTGCCCGTTCAATCTCTTGACATGGATCCGGGCTTAGTGGGCGACGAGAACGGCTTGAGTGGTGTCGTCGTAGCAAGATTCTTCCACCATGTAACCGGTTCGCCAATGCTGCAGGTGGACTTTGGCAGTGCAATCGGATCCCGACCTGTCCGCGTGAGCGACAGCACACTGGACACGGGGACCACTGAGGGGACCACTTTTGAGGATACACAGAGGATCCTGTTTCCAGACACACATGGCAGTGCAGAAGAATCCGAAGATGATCCAGATTGGCTAGCTGAGTATGAAGACTTTGAGGCATTCTGGGCACCTGGGAAAGCGAGCTCAGATGACGATGCGCCATCCTATATGGAAGAGCCGCTCAAAGAATTGGGCTTGTATGTAGATGATGAAGACGTGTCGAATTGGCCGTTTGAAAAGGTGTTCGCTGATGACTAATGGCAAGATCAAGCCATCACTCTGTTGCAGGATACGAACAATTTTTCGGGGCCAGAACCGGGCCCAACTTCCGCAGTTGCGAACCACCCCGAGACTATTTCATGCGGTATTGGCCGCCTGAGCTCATAGAACGTGTCATCCATGAAACGAACAGGTATGACATTTACACCCGTTCTATTCTTTGGAGTTCATGTTATTGCTTGCAGTTAGCGACTTTGGCTCTTGAATAGGCTTTTTTACTTTAGTAACTGAAAATGAATGTGTCTTGTCCACTTGTGCTTTTGTGTAACTCAGGTATGCATCGCAACCGTCTGAGCTAAATCCTGCAGTTACAAATGGGCGACGTGAGTGGATTCCAATTGACCGAGAAGAACTGCTTGCGTGGTTTGGAGTACTTGTGCTAATGGGACTCAAGGAGGTCCCTCACGTACGTTGCTATTGGGATAGGAAGCCATTCTACAACTGCCCGCTAATTTTTGAAGCCATGCCTCGGAAGCGTTTCGAGGCAATTCTGCGGTGCTTGCACTTGGTAGACAACTCCGAAGTCATCACTGATCAAGGGAATCCTGCATACGACAAGCTAGCCAAAGTGAGATGGTTGTGTGAGTCCTTTGCTATTTTGTCACAGGGACTCTACAACAATGAGCGTGTATTGACAGTTGATGAAATAATGATTCCCTACAAGGGACGATTTTGTAACATCTGTCAATACATGAAATCCAAACCTGTCAAATTTGGCGTGAAGGTCTGGGCACTTGCCAACTCGGAGAGCAGGTTCATATCAAAGTACCCTTCCATTTACTTCAATGTTGTTTGTTCATGTCATGAACATGTCTTCGTTACTAGTTTGCAATGCGTAATACTTGGTAGTGAGGGTTATTTGGCTGGTGCTTCATCTTGTGGTGACTGTTGGCAGTGCGGATACGAATTCTGAGACAGCCGCGGTCCCGTAAATTGGTTGTCACTTGTTGAATTGGAGATTGTTACTTCGTTTGTGATTATGTAAATATGTATGAATTTATTGATTGATGCGCCATAACTTTTGATTGGGTTGTGGCTTAGGTATGTGTCAAATGTGATAGTCTACCTTGGAGCAAGTGATGCTCGTGCGGAAGGTGACTCCGTCGGAGAAGACGTTGTCCTCACAGCGATTGCAGGACTCGAGGGGTGTGGCCACGTCATCATCACAGACAATTTTTTTACATCCCCACGGCTTTTCATTGAGTTGCTGAAGCGTGGATTCTGGGCCACGGGAACATGTCGCAAGACTAGGAGAGGATTTCCACCAAGCCTTGCCGGCTTTCCAAACAACCAGTTACCTGAACGTGGACACCTGGCCCTAAAAATGCACCGTTCACGCAAAATTTCGGCCATTTGTTGGATGGATTCGAAGCCGGTCTTCCTTTTGTCCACTGCTCAGCACCCAATTGGTCCGGATTCGTTTGCTGGACGTTGGGTTGGTCGCGAGCGCATGCAGTTTCCAACATCACCTATTCTTCTTCAATATCAAGCGGGGATGCGTGGTGTCGATCTTGTCGACCAACAGCGTCAAGAGTACACTGTTCAGATGCATTCCCACAAATGGTGGCATCATGTGTTCATGTTCATACTGGATTCGCAATTATTGAACTCATATATCTTGTACCAAAATGACCGTCGTGCTCTGGGCCTTCCTGTGCTTTCTCATAGTTTGTGGCACTACAAACTTGCGGAGGATCTCATTGATGCTCGGTTGAGACCTGGGCACATACGTGGTCCAATACGAAATTTGGCCGCAGGTGGCCTTCACTTTAGCTGTGCTGAACCCGGGGCGCGTCGTCGTTGTGTGGTTTGCTAGAAGAGGACCCGACGGATGTGTCCAGGCTGCGGTGGACTTTTTCAATGCGAGGGTGCATGTTACCGCATGGTGCACACGCAACGCGGCTATCAGGCGCGCATGGCGGAGTAGTTTGTCTGGGCTTGGTGACGGTTCAATCCGTTTGGATTTGTAGGGCACCTGTTGGTCTTGCAGATTCGTAGGTAGCAAGGCTACTAGTTCATCAATAGAGGTTGTCAAGAGGATGTCGTTGAGGTCCAAGCTTGGAGTTTTACCCAAATTTTGTTTTCCACTACAGTATGCTTGTGGTGGATTTTTGGATGGCGGTGTTGACACCAATTAGGCTTCTTTGGCTTTGCCCTTACTGTCCGTATGGTGTCTGTAGTGAGCAGGAATTTAGTTAGCACCAATACGAGTAGGTTTATGTGAACTTGTTTTTCAGACACTTCACGATGTCGACATGCCTTTCACCTGTGAATGGAAACTTATAAACTTTCAAAATCCTTATGAGTAGATGTCAATTCAAATTGCCATGGAAATGCATTTGAAGCGCCTTACCGCGACCTTTTTGTGTTTCGATTCAGTCGTGGTTGGGCGTGTCCCAATGACTAGAAATGGTTCCAAGCAGCACTTCCTACGCGGGAGTAGTTATTCTCCCACCATACCTAGCACCCCACTTGGCAACAGCATGTGCAATGCCATTGGCTCATACAGCGCCAGTGCGAGACGTGGTTCGCGCGAATTGCCGTATAGCCCCGAAGCCCGGCGCAATTCTGGGTCGCCTGAGGCCTTTGGCATACGGATGTATGAATTGAGATTGTGAACGCGGTACTTTCGATTTCAATTCCATTTTTTTTGGTGCACAAAGTGCAAGTATGCGATGGCCTCCACCGAAGCGATCTTCACGATGAGGTTCAAGGAATTAGCAAAAAATCCAAACGTCAACAATCCAGACACTGGAGCATCGCTTTTCATGCATTCTGTAGAAATTCTCAGCATTGCGGCCATCCTAAGCCTCGCAAAAATTTCAGCATCACGTCTAGTACCCATGAACTCAATCGGAACGGCCAACGATCCAATTGCTGCAATGCCCCGAATGCTTTGATATTTGTCTCGAACCGTATCAGTGTGCTACAGTCGCGTACGCCTGGAGCCCGAGGGCCGTTTAAGGGTTAACCCCTCACCGCCCAAGGCCTAATGATGTCAAAAAAAAACCTTGCTTTTCGAGTGTTATAAGTCTAAATGTGAGCAAGTTATGAAAATCTCAACCATACAATCTTGTAGTGTGCATGTTGTAGATGGTGTAAATCAAATTTGGGGTCATTTGACCATATAGATTGAAAGATTATAATGTTTTAGTGTTGACAAAAGATGCTGAAAATTTCCTATAAACACATTTGGAGGTGAAATTTGATTTCTAAACCTACTCAAATGAAAAACTTTAAACTACAAAGTGATTTAAAATCAAAAGACAAACACTTCGGTGGAAAAAAAATCATTCAATTGACTCATTGTGTTTGCAAAATTGTTTTGAAATGTCAAAAAACAGTGAAAAAAGTAGCAAAAAAACACATCTATGGCTGAACCTACTTCTACTAAAATGCTTTGCAGTCAATCATAACTTCTTGGATTGATATGAAATTTTTACCACAAGAACTAGACTAGTATGCGCAACTTTTCCAACAAAAATTATTGAAAACAAACCCTGTCTGAAGAAGTTATAAGCTGCCAAAGTTCACTGTAATGCAAAAATGTCTGGATTTTGAACTTTGAATTGCTTCCAAGCATTCAAAACAACTTGGATTGACATGAAAATTTTATCACAATAAGTAGACTTTATGGGGAACAAAGTCCAACAAAGTTTATTGAAAACTAACATTTGATGAAAAAGATACAAGCCCCCAAAGTTGTAGCCATCTTATCGGAGTGTGCTGAAATCAAATTGAACATGCGAACTTTGAATGGCTTTCATTACATCTTGGATAGATCTGAAAATTTTACCACAAAAAATAAACTATTATGCATAACTTTCCCAACAAATTTTATTTAATTTGGACACTGGATGCAAAAGTCATAGCACTTTGAAGTTGACTGCTAGACTGTGTGAGGACACTTTTGGTCCCCTTGGGCGGTGAGGGGTTAAGTCCCAACACCTTTGTCTTGGCAACAATTGGAAACATTTTGCTTTTGGAGGTGACCAAATTTTCCTTGAGGTTGCAAGTCCAGGTAAACAGAACAGGAATGGGAGCATGTACCTCAAGGGTTTAGGGTCTTATTAGATGAAGGTGATAATGGAACTGTCATTAATTTTGCTCCTATTCCAGTTTCAGTATCTAGACGAGGGCCATGGTATATTGATGTGTACAACTCCAGTGAGTATGGAGCTCTTGATTTTGACGTGTATTGGCATGTTGAAAACCGCCCCCACAATACTGTAGTGGCTGTTAGTTTGATGGAGGTAAGATTTGTAGAGTGAATTTAGTAGTTGTATGTTACGGATTGAATGTTTATTTAAACATGATGCTAAGTTTGACAAGTGGGTCAAAGTATTTCTTGGTTGAGAAAAAGAAGGTGATAGCACAGAACGTTGAATTGAATGTGAGTCCTCTGCTAAACGAAATCTACAATACTTGACGTTATTGATTTGATGAACAAAATCTACATTACTTAACGTTATTAAATTTAAGACTATAGCTTAGCATTATATTCTATGATTGCCTTCTCAATGTTTGTGATTCAAAAATAGAACTTGAGTCTCTTGCTTGTCAAAGGTCGTTGTTGGTTATCTAGACTTAGTAGGTGAGAATTAGCAATTGAGAATTAAACCTCTTCAAAGACAAACCTTATTTATAACTTTTGTAAGGTGTCGCAACCCAACTTTTTGATTTTTCCTCTCTGTCGTGTTTTGAAACACGGAATCCGGAAAAAAGTATACTTGGATTGGTGCAGAAAGAAGGAAAAGACTAAAAGTTAGGATAACTAAGGAAACAGACAATGATCAAACCGGAAAATGAAATAGAACAGGTATCGGAAACGAATCCAGTCTAGATCCAAAGCCGAAAGATCGGATCCGGGACCTACGCCTGGAAAATCGGAAAAAGTAATGATTAGGTTTTCTAGTATACAAAAAGACTTCTTTAGGGTTTGGACTGTCCATTTGCACTTGAGAGCTCTCGCATACCTACCACGCTCTCAATTGTGTTGGAGCCATTTCTGAGTGAGTGTGTTTGTTTCCTTTGCACTGATCGGAGCTTGGAGACAGAATTAGTTGTGTGTATCCAAGTGCGGAAGATTGCGATCGAGTGCCGTGAGAGCTTGTGTGAGAATTGGCACATGTAGTGACTCGGTTGAGACTGAGGAGAGATCGTGAAGAAACAGGACGTGCGGCCAGGAGAGAAGTAAGGTAGTCATTTGGTGAGGAGACGGATGCCGCAACTCAAGCGATCTAGAGCTCAAGGACAAGCGAGCGCATCAAAGATAGAAGTTAAGGTTAGAAAGGTGGCGCCTTTAGAGCCTAGTAGCGATCGAGAGAAAGCGGAGTTGATGGAAGATCTCTCCGCCATGGGGTGTGCAGGGTTTTACGGGAAACCCTGGGGCTTCCGAAATGAAGCCATAATTAGGGAGCTCATAGATGGAGCCCCTAACCAGTTTGACAGCTCCCTCCGGTTGGTTCTGCCCATATGGATACGGGAAATCTGGGGAGGAGTGTACGAGTTTGAAGAAGGCGGTACGACATAAGCCAGCCGGAAAGGAGATTTCGTGCAGAGGAAGTTCAAGGGAGCAACCAACCCCAAAGACAGATTTGCCATCGAGGATTGTGTCAACGCGCGACACCGCTGATTATTGGAATTTTTGGTGCCAATCCTACATCCGGAAAACCCACACGGGTGACTTCTACAATCAGGAATGCCATCTTCGGAGCCTTGAGCGGAGAGAAGAAGATGGACTGGGCAAGCTACGTGTAGGGGCTGGTGAACGCCCTGGTAGCCAATGTGGGAAAGAGTAGGGATACTCCAGTATGCCCCTATCTTTTCCACTTGTACAAAAACCAGAACCTCCTGACTACGAAGGAGAACAAGGAGTGGAGAGTCCAGATGGCTCTCTGGAAGTTTGGAGGATTGGATGAGGAGGGATCCGAGATCGAACCGGATAGTCCAGAGCCGGAGGACAAGGGTGAAAACCCAAGGAAGAGGGCCCTGGAGGTGGAGGAAGAGGAGGACCAAAATAACACACGTGATTGGAATTGCTGGCAAGGGCCCTGGAGGTGGAGGAAGAGGAAGAAGAGGAAGTCCTTCTCACTAGGAGAAGGATCAAGTAGATGCCTAACTTAAGGGGTTCTCCTTCCGTTCCCCTCAAGGACAAGGAGCCAGAATCGGTGGGCAGAACGGAATCGGCCATTCCACGGAAGGAGGAGCCAGTGGAGGTGATCAAGCCGAAGACTGCTCTTCTTAAACAATTGACAGACTTGATGGGTCCGTTCAGTGACCTGATCCGGATTCTCAGTGCGGTGAGAGCGGATTGGGAGGTTAAGACCACTACGCTCCGCGAAGTGGCGGACTTGGTGGGAAGTACCCCAAATAGTACACTGCTAGAAGCGGTAGCAAACTGCATCAGCAACCCGAATGTAATCCGAGAAGTAGAAGATTGGGTGCTGAGGTAGAACATCAACTTGCGGGAGATGGATGAGTTGACAATCCGGTTGCGAGGGGAGAATCAAGTCTTTCGGAAGGACCTAGAAACCAACCGTGAGTAGGTGAGGATTACTATGTCTCTACAGGAAGAGACTAGGACAGCAATAGAGCAAATGACCGCAGTGATGGAGGCATCTGACGATGTGATGGCGAAGGCCAGGCTGTTTGACGAGGGAGTGCATAAGGATTAGAAGCCATCCGGGACCCGGATTGCCTACATCCTCGCTGACTTCGCTGAAGAGATAGAGGACACGATGAAGGAGTTCCGAAAGGATGCTAGGGGGATAGAAGAAGGCATCCGGAAGTTCCAAAGTGAGTCGATCTCCCTATCCGGGATTTCAATCCCGAATGAATTGGACGACTTGGAGATCCTAGAGGGGAAGTTTGAGACCCTAGTCTCAAAGGAAAAGGAAGGAGGAATAGCTTCCGCTTCAGGAGCTCTAAGGTCAATAACAGGGACAACTTTTCCTGTGGAACTGGAACGCATTCCGGAAGGGGGAGACATGAATAAGAACTTGAGCAAACTATCACCAATGGCTACTCCAGACAGTGGTGGACCCTCATAGGATGAGTAGGTAGTTAGAAATTTAGAAATAGGAAATTTTGTTAGACCGGACCTTATCCTGGAAAATTAGGAAAAGTTTAGATCCGAAAATCTCAGCCGGATCAGTGCCGAATTTCCGAGGACACTTTATGTAAAAATTGTATATAATTCAAGTCTTAAGATTGAGACGGGGAGAATCTTTTATTCTGCATATGCTGTCTCTTTTTGCATTTTTTATTTGTTTTTCTTGTCTTCCCAAAGAATGGCCGGGTGAGGAGATGAGAGATTGAGTGCAGATGAGCGGATTGTAGGAGGAATTTCTCCCCTTGGTCTTTTCTTGTGATTATATGTGCATGTGAACGGGTTGTAAGTGTTGGGAGTGAGTCATTGCACTTCAGCAGATTTAGGGTTCATTATTCCGAATGAGATAGCCAATGTTAGGCTAGACAGTTAGGGAGGGGATTCTCAACTGTGCTAGAGTCACCGGATGGGATATCTGGGTTAGCATCCGATTGTTTGAGAGGTCTTGCTATCTAAAATAGTAAACGGAAGAACCCTAGGTTGCATTGGTACGAGCGAACACACTTGTAGCCACCTTGGTTTTGCACGGATCCAAGGAAGCATTAAGGTCGTTGTAGTTGGAGAGGATTATACGGGGGATTTTTGTGTGACATGCAAACTGGATTCACTCCTAGTTTGTTGTGAAAGATCAAACCGGATCCTGTTAGAATAGGAAATTAGAATTAGTCGAGTGAAACTTCCGTTACTATAAGTTTCGGAAGGAGTGGTGGACCTACCTCTCTAAAACCAAGTGGCAGATCCTTCTAAAGTACCAACAGAGGTTAAGCAAAACAGGAACGGAAACCGAAAAAGAAGAGATCCTCGGGTGTAGTAGTGATATCCAAGTGGATTTGTTAGTTCCAGCAGGATTTGAGTTTATTGAATGATTGGATCTTGGTTCGGATCGATTAGAAGTATAGTCCGGATCAGTGATCAATGGTCGAATGAGTTGTCCGGTTTTGGAGGAAAGAAGAACCGAAGAGAAAGAGAAGCATTTGTATTGATATTTATCCCCAAATCACCTAGTAACACAAAACACTTCATAGAGTCTCTTGGGTTCGATCTTTAGAATCACTTTGTTATGCTTTAAAGTGATTTTTGTAAGCATAATAGGAAATTTCACTTACCATGTGCTGCGACATAAAGGTTATGTTAAACCCTACAAAATGATCTCGATTCTTTTCCTTATAGATGCTTCATAGCTTGTTTTACAAGCTTGCCATTTTCCATATTCAACATCAAGAGTCCTGCACGAAGTTAATCTTGAAGCAATTCCGAAGCCTTTCATGTATTTCCAAGCTTGTCGATTCAAGTCGAAGTGCGTTCCAAACAAGCATCATTACTATGGCTTCTCTACTCCTTTCCATTGCAAGCAACCAGATTTCGGAGCTAAGCATTGTTAAGCATATGATTGAACAAACTATTTGAGGGCTTTTAAATTAAATTTGAATACAAGCATCTTTCTAGCAAAGGAGTGTTGTAAACATGTTCCATGTACAGAATTCTTACTTTGAATACAAAGAGACGTCTAGAATAAAAATAAAAATGTACTTCTATCTGTGTATGATCGATGTTGCGCATGTTGTAGAAAATTAGAAGACTTCCGTGAATTCAAATTAGGGAGGTAGCCAACTCCTTTCTAATCAACTACCTATTTTTGCTAGTTAGATTGCCATGTTTATGATCAACTATGCTTTAGGCGATAGCTCAAAGTAGGAGCACTACAAATGTCTAGGAGGGGGGATTTGAAAGCATACGATGATTACAAGATGTACATTGAAAGCGAAATTGAAGCATTGATGGAGAATTTAATTAAAATGGCGATTATTTTGTGACTTTGGCATTCTCACAGTTCAGATTGGGTGGTCTGAACTCTACTAGCATCCTAGATTTTTGAAATGTATACCATTATTAGATATCTAAAATCTAAAAAATATGTAGATTTTTAAAACCGATTGGTTTGAAATCTACATCTTTCCTAAATTAATACATCTAATAGTGGTATAGAGTTCATAAATCTAGGACACTAATAGATTTCAGACTGCCCGGTCTAAACTGTGGGAACGGCACACTATGAAAATGGCACATGGAATATTTATAACAAGAGTAGGTTGAATGGAATCTTCATGAAAAAAATTCATGATAATTTTGTTTTTGAAGGAAAAAAATGTAAAAAAATATGAAATCCAATTACCATAAAAAATATTCATGGTAATTGTTGAAGCAAATTGATAACCAACATGGAAATTCAATCTTTTTAGTATTTAAATTCATTTAGGGAGATAATTCAATAGGTTGCTAGTATAATTCCAGTTAGGTCTAAACACCAAAGTATAGAATATTCTTTCAAATAGGATATTTGATCATTCCTCACATGATATGCTAATTACCAAATTTATTCTTTCCACTCTTAAAGGCCAAAAAGGAAAAGATGCTCCTTATTTGCATTCTGAAATCTTTTATACTTTATTGTCTTTAGCTTTTTTCCAATTTTTATCTCCCTCTATCTTTCCCCTTAATTTCTTTTTTTTTTATTTAACTTTTTCTAAATAGCACTTAGCTTTAACATCTATTAGTTTTTATTCCAAATTGGTCTTCATAGCACACGGTTGAATTACAGAATTGATCTTAATTGGATGTATAGCACGCTCCAAATTGATTCTTTCTTTTCTTTGATGTTATGTATTTAGCATTCAAATTGAACTTGGGACTTTGAATGGTGCAAACTACTTTCAAAGTTACGATTCTCAAAACCAAATTGATACAATTTCCACTCCACTTAATTTTAGTTAGGATTTATACAATCCTCAATTATTAATTGATATAAGGTAACCTAATTACACAACATTCAAGCAATACACTACACACATTACACATAGACACACAACCACTACATTCAATTAGGCTAATAGAAATAGTCATACAAACAACATCCAAATTATCATAATAATTTAATTACTCTCCGATTACAAAAAGATCATCAAACATAATCTCATTTAGCAAATAGCATTCCAAGTAGGCTCTTAAAAATCAATTCACATCCACAACAAACATCTCCAATTTGATCAACATCAAATTCATTATATATTCACTTGGTAATTCATAGAATAAACATTTAATAGAATCCAATTAGATCCAAGGTTTTTTTACAACAATTAATCTTCAATTAAACCAGAAAAATATCCATTATTCTCTATTAATATCTTATTTGGCATTCTCTACAACTTCAAATCTCATCCAATAGCACTAAAACTCACACACTCAATCACTCATATTGCATCAACATAAAATGAACTCACTGAAAATCAAAGAACACAACCAAATTGGACTAGGACTTGCATTGGACATATTTGACAATGGATAACTTTACACACAAAATTCCCAACCTAATAGAAAGTCAAGTAGCCACCAACCAACATGCCAGCTGATACAACTAACAACCAATTAGGAAAAGAGAATACCTGATTTGGAATAAATCTTATACACTTAGATATCAACATATCAAAAGACTAAACCACCAATTTAGAAAACTACTCTCAAAATATGCTAATTACACCCAAAATTGATAAACTATGGTATCAAAAGAATAAATTAGCCTCAAAATTCAAAAAATAGCCAAATACATTTTTTCACTAATTGCTACAATGATTGGAAAGGGATCTTGCTACCTTAATATGCTTTAGATTTGATCTTTACACTAAATAGTGAAATAAGGTTGCCTTAATAATTAGGTGCTTTACCCAGGAAAGTTACCTCATGACTCACCACTTGTCCAAATGGAGGCACATGCAATTCTCTAAATCTGAGCTATGAACTAGGTCACCAGCCTATGTAATATACATAGTTCCTACATTACTGCATCCTTCTACAATAACTATACATATTTATATAGTGTAGAATTTTGAAAAATTAGTGTGGAGCAATATAATTTCACTATTGTATACTAACTAGATTACACTAAATAATCATGTAATATTAATAATGGGTTGTATTGATGACCATTGATGGATCCTACTATAAGAATCTTTTCCATTCTTCTTTCCTAGCTCTATATCACAACCTAGCATTATTATTGAAAGGATTTGACCAACTCCAAATTTTTCATTGATAATTGAAAACTTCTAGACATATGTTATGGAGATCCTTTAAACTTACTTATGAAAGTTATCAAAGCAAGTTATAATTCTACAAAACAATCTATCATTTGTTTGCATATGATGTCTATATTAGATTATTATTGAAAATCTAGAAAAAAACTTGAAAAAAATGCCAAAGAAGAACAAGTGAATGAAGTGATGAAGAATCATGTTTTCTAAATACAAATGTAGGCACCAAATAATAGTGCTCATAGAAATATATCTTTATAAGATTTAGGGGGGATGAATTATTTAGTTCTTTCAAGTCTTCAATCATTTTTTAATTAATTATGTAATTCAATATTTTTATATTATTGAAATATTTAATTTAATAAAAAAATTATCAAATTTTTGACATAAAAACTTTAAAATCACAAAAAATAAAATAGCCTTAATTTCTAGGGAAAATACATAGAGTAAAATGAACATTATTGTATAGGTGCAATGCTTCTTGAACTTATAATGAAAGAAATATGATAGAACAACAATTTTAATATTGGCTATAATTTCAAGTTTTATGGTTTAAAATTCAAATTGAAAGCAAAATTTGAATTTTTAATTATTTTACATTCTCATCCTAAAATAAGTGTTTTAATTGGACATTATGCTTTTTAAGGTAGGTTTGAGTAGGTCACATAGATATTTTTTTCTAGTCAACTTTTGTTTTGGTTTCACACTTTTAACAAATACATGTATTCTATGGATACTTTCTTTCTTTTCTTTACTATTATGACTTTTGTCACAACCTTTTATAGATGAACTAATTCATGATGAAATGTGCACTAGTGAACAAGCAAAGATTGCATTGAGATAGATATTTCCAAATGGTGGATTTGCACATCGGAGTTAGGTAACTCCACTTGGATGACAAGTACAAGGGACAATGCACTGAAGTTAAATAGTTCCTAGCTAGATAAGTGTGTTTGAATTTGGAGTTAGACAATTCCAAGTAGAAGATCAAGATTTGGATAAGATATAAATTCATACATAGAATACTTCTAAGTATGACAAAGACTTTTATTTTAGTGGATGGTTCAAGATAGGACCAAGAATAGAAAGCTAAAGGTAGGAAAAAAAAGTCTTAGCCTATCTCAAAGACAGATAGTCTTCTATTGATGGTCTCTATTATATAAGACGAAGCTTGGGAGTGAAGATAACTTTCTTTGGAGAATGACTTTTCTTTATAGTCAGGTGGTTTGAACTCCTTGTATAAATCTTCTTGTTAATAAGTACATTTTTGTATTCTTATTTGGAGTCCATTGTAGTTTGAAGCTACAAGTTGTGGGAGGTTTGTAACATTCACTTTCTTTCACTACTAGAAAATTTAGTTTTTCTATTGTTTCGGTCGCGTTGATCCGGTCAAAATTTGACAGAAATCTGTTGATTTCAACAGATTTCTATCAGATTTTGACTAGATCAACACGACCGAAACAACAGAAAAACTAAATTTTCTAGTAGTGTTTATTGATTCTAATGCATGATGTAAAATTTGGGCTCTTTTGAATTTATGCTTCTCGTAGTATGATACCAATTTTATTGGAACACTTATTTCAAGATGAAGGGAGTACAAGAATTCAAAATGAAAGAATTATTTCATTTGATATCAAGCTTTTGGGGAAAAATTAGCATTCAATCCAAAAAATACCAAATAGTGATTGAAAGGACCTAAAGTATAAAATGCAAATAACAAAGGTGACCAAAGTTTTAGTTTGGATGTTGAAAGGAATCAATTATAGTAACTATCCTCTAGATGTGTGCAAATCACTATTTGTGAAGGTGTGAGTATTGAATTAGGGTTTGGGATGATGTGTATGAATAGTGTATTTTTTTCAGTCTAGTCTGGATTATTACAACATGAGCCTCAGTGGTATGCCGGAATGCCGGATCCCATTTAGGGTTTTGTAGTTGATAAGAGCAGTTCGTTCTTGGTGTGGACAATTCTCAGTTGAGGGGATTTAGGGTATTGCATTGTGCCCAAGGAATATTGCAGCTAAGCTATTTTTGCATTTTACTGCAAATCGTGGCGATGTGCAGATAGCTGTTAGGATTGTGAATTGGTCGTGATGATGCAGCAGTTGGGAGGATTATGGAACAATGTCATGCTTCTAGAGACCAACTCATGCCGTATCTCTTGCTCATTGTGCCTCAACGTCAATATGGCGAACTCTAGATGAGATCAATTGAAGTGCATAAAGAAAACTCGGCGTGGAGCTTGTGATCGGCATTTGTGCTTGTGCTACGGTAATCTGCCATATCAACAGTGGTGCACTTTGTAACATTTTAACAATCTGTACACAGGTAATCACAGAATCCCTCCGTTCTAGTTCTAGAAGAGTGGCCACATTCACAATTCACTAGAGTTGACGATGACTTGCATCACTCAAAGTCTGCTTCCTTCTTTCCTTCTAATACACTTGCCGTGAATGTACGTACCCTACATCATGGTGGCAGTCGCTCAATAATCTAAGCTTGGTCTGTAGCACTCTCACTAGCTTTTTGGTAACGTAACCTGCGGAAGAAGTGTCAAAACTTCAAATGTAAGTACTAAAGCGTGATCAGCACATTACAAAGAATGAACCGAATAATTTCCAAGCAAACAGCTTCAATATTCGATCTGTTTCACTGCAAAAGATATGGTTACCAATAATTCTGGGTATTCTATTTGTATTCTATTCGTTTGCATTCTATTTCGTAAGCACTTTCACGGAAGAGAAAAAAGAAATATAGCCCACCTATCATGAAGACGAGACTCTCGACCCTGCCAAAACTCTTATCACGTCTGGGATCAGCCGAAAACCTCCCCAATGAGATGGTCTTGGTATGAATTTCCTGCACAAGAAAGTTACCAAAATCAGAATAGAGTATTCAAATTACCTGTTCAAATTTCTGTGATTCTTCGCTCAATCCATTAATTGGAGACATATCAAGAGTACAAGGTACATGAATTCTATTTAGAGTTATATGCATGTACATAATAACAATAATCCAACAATTTTGTGTCAAGAATATACCAAAAAATTCAAAGAGTTTCATCACATTGGCCAGCTCCGGTAGAAAATGTTGCAGCAAAAATAGAAGGCTACGCGGGTATAACGAATTCTGCTCAACACTAGAATTGAACAGAAACTAGATTCGTACCCATCAGCATATTCCGTGTTTAGATCCTCGTTGGCTTTGTTCAGCACATGTCGTCCAGGTATGACTGAGCTCTGTCCATGCGGAATAATTTCGAAGATTTCAGCACCAACTGAAGCTTACTGCACAACTTCACTACCAGTAATATAAAACGCCATGATAAAATTAAAATCTTAGCTGAATGGAATTTTCAGAATGTAATTTGTGAAGAAAAAAACAAGATAGCACTTCATTAAATTCCTGCGTAAGCAACCATAGTATACTAAAAAAATTACTACAAATGCAAAATTCAATAACTTGGGAAGTAATGTAAATATGAACATGACACATAAAAAATACGCATACAATTCATTGCCTTTTACCTGATCACTGACAAGAGATCCAATCTGACTTCCTCGAGGGCGGCTGTGGAAGTAAGTGTCTGACTCCTCTGGAGAGACCTTCAAGCCTGTAGCGAAGGACACGATAAGCTATGCCTGCTACTAGTATCATGGTTCTCATTCTTAAACAAAATTTGTCGAGAAAGGTTCTAGGAATCTGAAATCTGAAATCTGCCCTCAATATCCAATCTCCAATTCAAGAAATGTCTTTATGATTCTTTCTAGCATGATTAAGCAGCCGTCATGTTGAACAGACGAGTACTTATCGATACTGTGACTGGATAGTAAAAGTAGAAAAACTTTCGAATTAGCACCAACGCATGACATCGTCAAGGAGTTGGGGCACAAGCACATTCAAGGATAGAAGCACAGAGCGATGCAGGGGCTCCCAGAAGAAGTCCAGACAGGCTTTTGGATTGGCCTCCAGTTCGACTGACTTCCGGCTTCCATAATTGGTATACCTATGAACGCAGACAAAAACCTTGAGCATTACACTCAAAAGCGCAACATCGATCATTGGACTGACCCGAGTACTTGTCTACCAATGATTTAGTTGCGAAAGCAACTTGAATACCAGTAACAATCGTAAGAGATAGACGTTACAAAGACTTGCATACCAGACAAAGCTCCGTTCGTCGTAGCCTTTCAACAACACCAATCGAGCAGACCTAACTTGGCAGCGCACATTCATGAATTAGTTGGAAGTATTAAATAGAAATGGAAAAAGTTTCTTTTTCACCAGCACATACAAGTTAGTACAAAAGGAGGCAGGCAATCGAGAATCACAACTGAAGATCACAGGCAATCGAGAAACTCACAGAAACTTTGGCTTTAGAAAATTTGAAGTCTCTTCTTAGGCGGTAACTATCACTCTCCACAGAATATTTAAATAATGCCTCCATCAGGGTACCCCTCACCCCTCACCACATCTACTTCCAACGGAGGCTACTAGGACTGAGATAACAAACGTCCGAATTTCTTCGAGCACCTGGCAGTATATGTTTAAAGTACCAAGTGAACTTACTGAAAGTAATTGAGATTTTCCTACCAGTTTCTGATTCAAGGAATATCAGTGTAAAGCTACGCAACGGAGTTAAAAACCTTGATTACCTGCTCAAGGGGATCCTTTTTGGTTTGCTCTTCGAGCAGTTCAAAACCAACATAATTGAGACGAAGTGCTGCAACATCTACGAATTTAGAATTGGTGGCGCCAACACGCACTCACATGGAGTGACCAGGATACGGCGGAAGAAGAAGAGAGAATTTTTCAGATAACTGCTGGAGGATCAAATCGACCACCGAGGAAATGATGAGCAGCGTTCAAAAGTTTCACACAGAGTTTCGGTGCTGTCAATGAAACCTGTAGGCATATCAGGCCACGGCATGAGACAGATGGTTCAAGCTGTGAGCCACAGAAAACGTTCACAGGGAGCAAAGGAGGGATCCATATTCGAACCATAAACCATGAAAAGTGGAGAAATGAGAGAGACCAGCATATCTGGCAGCAAACCAGTGCCCTCGGAGTCTCCATTCTCAACGTGCCAGCCAGATGGAATATCCACCGACACAACGGGCGGAACCCCGACTTCCTCCGCTCTCGTTCCATTTGGTACCACCAATTTCCGAAGTAGTGAATCAAATGGTGGACGAGGTATATATCTGTAAAGCAGGATCATAAATCTGATGTACATTCATCAGTGACCTTTTCAGTATGCAATGAAATGTTGTGAAAACACAGGCACAGTCAGTTGCAGAGACTTCACGGATCCAAACTTTAATCGGAAATGTTATGGTCCACAGAAATTATCCATCAGCAACAATTTTCCATCCGCAATAACTCCTGTAGTATGACCGGAGGGCCAGTAGTGGTACATGCCGCTTACCATAGAAAGAAAACCCAAATATAGCATCTATCACAAGCTGAAATTCATCCTTCAGCTTCGACAGTAGCTCTTCTGCTGAAACAAAAGAAATTCCCAGGCTTTTCAACTGGACACACAGAATGTGTCGAGAGAACACCCATCAGACAGTTCATACGTGTCCATTGATTCTTGAGGTCGTTAAACTGATTTCAGACATCACATTTTGAATTTCTCTCAAAAGTGGGAACGATTGAAAACAGACCTGAGTTACAAATCGGTAGTATATAGGTTTATTCGTCTGCTTCGGATAACAGATGGAGGGTTTGAACCCAAAGTGGTAGAGATGTCGTGCAGCCACAAGCCCATCTCCTCCATTATTACCAGGTCCACAGATAACCAAAACCCGACCGTATTCCTTTACTCCGTAAACCTGGCACCACACCAAACCTTTCATCAACTAGGTCGGGAAATCAAAATGAGGAGGCCCAATGTAGAACAGATATCCTTACAATATCAAAAGCCAAGTGGGTAGGTCAGAAGCGCGTCTTGCTTCGATGCCTAATCATCCAGCCCGAACATGTAAAGATTGAGATTACTTCCTCACATATTACAACGACTAGGATCTTACATTGTTTCGAAAACTGTGGAACATAATGCGCTAAAGAACAGCGAGCAGATACCTTTATAGAGAGAGGCCTTCCATATTGTCTGACATGAATATCTCAGAAGGGATTTTTTAATACCTCTGAAGCCACACTCAAATCTGCTAACTTAGTTGTTCATAAACACCCCAAAAGACTAATAAGGTGAATCTCAGAAACGGCTCTTGAGTCTAAGAATGTAAGTGATTCCTTCAATACTAGGCTTGCTGAGTACGTAGGTCTTGGCACATCAACATCTATCTTCTGAATGCTGGCTGTTTCTTACGATGCATCTCCCTCATTTTCAGAACAGGAACACCAGATTCAAGCGAAGAGCTTCCTCAACAGCATCCTCAAGAAATCGTACCATTTAGGCAAACATCAGATACGTTCATATTCCAATATAAACAAGCCTAGAAAAGCAAAAATTAAATGAGGAGGGAAATGAAATCTTCCACATTTGTCACCGAAACCGTTAGATAACATATTCACCATAAGCTGATCAATTGAGAAACCAAGTTCTCCCCTAAGCAACTCATAAACAGCCGAAGCCTGAGTCTGGGAGAGATATGTGTTTGCAATGTGAATCCGGTCCAGAAGTAGGTCTAAATTCGTTACCAACACCCTTAATAACAACACTCTTTAACCTTCAGGGCTCAAGGCTATTGTGAAGTTTCAATACATCAAGGTATACATCAAGAGGTTTGAATCATGCATTGTTGCTGCTTTTAGCTATTTGTCAGTGATGGGAAGTTTGGAAAGTTTTTTGAGTTTTACTAGCTATTTTCACCTATTTTCTTTGCTAATGTTTCCAAATTGCAACTAAGTTTTTTCCCAGTTCTATCAGCTAACTTTGAACTAGCCATTGGTTCTTCCTAAACATAGGGGTAATGTGATGTGAGGTGGCTTGCAAACACTTTTGACTTTGATCAAGATTGCAGCTTTGGAATAAGGATGGCTTTATAAAAAAAACAATATATGGTTGTATCTCTATTGTGGTATTTTATGCTTGGTATCACTCTTGCCATTATAGTCGTAGGACATCCTTGCTCTAACTAAAAAAGTGACCAAACTTTGAGCTCCTATGTCTTTATTTCTAGATGATGAACAAAGTACTTCAAGTTAATATTTCATCCAAATACCTTCTCAATCATCCTAAGTAATTCTTAAATCTTGAAATGATTTCCTTACTTTTGGACCTATTTGATGAATTTAAGTAGTGTATTCAAACAAAGATATAAGCAAAAATGTGAAAAAAATCCAAAAAGAGATTCAGGCATTAAAAGGGTTAAGAAGTTTCCTAGACTTGGGAAGAGATTTTCCCATATTGGATAACGAATGTTTTGTTGATAAGTCCATTTGAGTAGGGTTCTATTTGAGTAGGGTTTTAGGGTTGGGGCTTAGGATTTAGGGTATCTGAAACCACTAAAATGTGGTCAGCATGCACGGCTCCACTCACCAGCATTGCCGCTACTCCAAATGACGGGAATAAACACTGAGATTCCAGCAAAGAATTTTGTCAACTAGTTCAAAATTGGGTTTATAATAGTACAAACTATACAAAGAGCGACTTGCCTGGGGGACATGTTGACCACCCAAAAATACTCTACCCAACGTTAATCCTAAAGTGGAAGCTACACGGACTGATCTTAATTTCACTTTTCCCTTGATAGGCCTTTCTGGATCAATCGGACTACAAAGCAGGTGATAATAATTCACGCCTGTTTGCAATCCTGGTAAAGTCAGTTTGACCGTGTGAAAGTTGAGTGTTTGTCATTCCTCTGAAGCTGCAAATTTCTCAACTCTGAGGGCTGAGAAAGGATGCACGATCAAAGACTAACGCTGAAGTTGGTCAGACCACATGGTAGACGACGTAACGAAGCTCACCATCATTGAGTCCAGCAGAGGCCTCCTGTACGTACAAACCAAAATCAAAGCATTATCAGAATTATGTCAGGGATATACAATTGACGTATTTCAACTAATTTATAATACATTAGTTCCTGAGAAATAGAGAAGGGAAGAGAAGTTTGAGACATATTTTTCAGTCATATGGACCTTACAGAGCCCATCATCCCCTTCAAATTTGAGGCAGCATAGCTCTAACTTTGAATTGGAGAAAGATAATCACAAATTATAACCCGTCAGCAATTGTTACTGAACTCAAAACTACAGCAACCAAACATTGATTTATCTCATCCTAAAGAAAATCCACGCGCGAAAAAAAATACCAGTATTGTAAGCACAGCAGAGGTTCCGTTCATCAATATGGTGTATATCCAAGCCAAGCATCCAAGAACCAACCGCTACGTCCTCATTCTTGTACTCTTTGAGGAAGGCACTGCATGAAAAAGAATCACATGTTAAACAAAAGGAATGCCCACAAAACAGAGCAGGATGGCCAGCAATGGTTTGAACATACGGGGCAAAGCAAAGGGGATATGAAACAAACCATTAGTACTTGAAGCATTCATACCTATTGATTGAGATGTACATAGCTAAAGATCTTGAAAGCGCATAAACTTGACCAGAAGCATGCCGATGGTACCTGTCCACAAGTCAATACAGCTTGGAACGTTTTAGTATCGAACGGTCAGCAAACATTCAAAACCCTACTCACTGGATATGAAGTAAACAAACTCGTTAAAACTGTCACATGATAACATGATAAGCAAATTGACACAGCGTTTGATGACGCTGACTATCTTAATTATTAGCGTGGAGGCTGGTTTCTGCTATAGAACGACCCGGAGGAAAAAACCCAGAATTCTATGCTTTGAAAGGCCCTCATAAATCACAAACTCTATGGAGCGGAGCAAGTAAGGTTTGTGATTAAGTTGGAACAGATACTAGGCTGTGCGAAGGCGTCTTGCTTATGGTCTAATACAGAATTTATGAAAACGGGTCCCCTCGGAGTTGCTCTGATTGAGCTCTTCATAAATACACAAGGGTCCTCTATACGTCAGATAGGACATTCTTGCCTTAAATAACCGACACCCAATACCACGCAGCGGGTTCTTTACACTCCTGTCCCTCCAATGGAATTATTTATAAAAGACAAGCAATTCGATCACCATACTTACTCGGATTTTTGGTCTCCAAACCTCCACCAGTCAGGCTCATACCATTGTGCATTCCTGCATCAAAGAACGGCAAAGACTACAATTGAGTACAAAGTCACAGTCATTTGAAAATTATAATAACTTCGGAAACAGAAGATGACTACTGACATTTCACGCTGATAGCAAGGATCGGGATTTGAAACAGAAAAAAGAAATTGGTATCGAAAAAACGAATAGCAGGTATGCAAAGTCCTCCAAATAACACCCATTAACATTCAAATAGTAGCGCTGCAAAACTTACGGGTCAGATACCACCACCCCCGACTTCATGCATCCCACGTATGCTCTCGTCTTTTCCTTGTGAGTGGATAGCAAGGTTCCCACCATATCTGATTCATAACCACAAGAACAGAGCATGTGTTCATAATCGCATGGAGTGGTTGAAATGTTATCAATTAGAAAAGCATGCAATCAGACACTCGAATTGTAGTCTCCTAGCAGACCCCGTGTTTATATATATATATATATATATATATATATATATATATATATATATATATATATATATATATATAGTATCAAGAGAGCTGTATCCAACGAGAGCGTAATAGTAAGAAACCATTAAGAGTGACTGGAAGATGGAAGAAGTGTCACTCAATTACTACAAGGGGTTTAATAAACATGTAGAACTTCACATTAAATTATGACTAAGGAATAAACAAATTAATGTAAAGAAGCAGCGATATAGATGGGAACAACGAACTCACCTAAATTCAGGCCAACGTTATCATCCATCTTCAAATAAAAATCAGCGTCCCACATATTGACTGCTTTGCTGAAAAAAAGCCTACTTTTCTGTGTCAAGTTATCATCGCTCTCGACATGATCGTTCTGTAGAGATACAATACACTTAAGTATCGACCCTGAAAGCTAATGCAACTTGCGAAATTTGTTGCCTCTTTAAGCATGAGCTTGTCTAAGCTGGAATAAGCTGACCACAGCAATAGCTGGGAGAAGAATTTGAGTGGATTTCTCAGACAGTGCACACTAGCAAGCTGGGAAAACGAAGAAAAGAACTAAGTATTACAAACATATAGATAAAAGAAAACTCTAAAGAAAATCCACTCAGTACGGTATAGTTGAGTACCAGTACTAAAAAATCCTCTGTTTCACTACTTTCTCGATCAATTTGTCTGTCTAACATATCTCCTCTGTTTGAGCTGCATTCAATCCATCACAAATAGGGTGACTCAAACTTAGCTGAACTTGAGTGGAACATAATCCAGACAACATGTCTATAGGATATTCATCAATACAAAAACCAAACGTAAGTAAAATAAGGAATCTCCGTTAAATAAGGTGATCGTACAACAAAATTACAGAAACAAACCTGCGTCCAATAACGTAGCGGATGATGATACGTTTGTCATTTTCAAGTTCCTTCAGCGCAGTACCTGCTATCACAAGTTGAGAAGGAATTGAAAATGGCACATAAACTCTTAACACGAAAAATTACTATCAGAAAGTGTAAGCAATACGCGATTCCAAAGTATGATAAGGCGTGATGGTGATAGAATGACCATCTAGCAAGCCTACGCGCATATATTAACACAGCTTTAACTTGACAAGACCAAGAGTTTAATCATAAAGAGAAGTATCGCAAATCAAACAGGAAAGCTGTACCAGTGGGTATCCAATTCTTGCGAGAAGCCGTGCGCCGGGACTGACCACCGAAATTTGTGAAGATGCCAATGACCATAGTTTTCCGACCTTCCGTATAAGTTCTGTTAATAGGCACATATCCCCGAGTCCTTGCAGCAGCTAACTCCAGCTCCGTATCTACTAGCTTGTTCTGTTGTTCTCTGTAAAATAGTTAAAATTAATATATCAACACCAACTAGTTGCTGTGATCTCTCAAATCTGATTGAGTACATCATCCAGGGCATGGATCAGACATATACATATGAATCGGGGTGGCAAGGCAGTCCTTACTTGCAGCCGACCATCCTCCATGTTTCATCCAAAGAAATAGGGTCTCTTGCCTGCAAAGAGAAAGTGGACATCAGAGAGTCATTTTACTGAACACACCTAGAGCTACGAATTACGTTTTCAAATCCCTGTTATTGATTGGTCACCGATCTAGATTTAATTAAAAGCATGCTACAGGGTCTGCAAAAGGACCTGAAGTCTACTACTTGGATCGGTACTCATCAGCTGGCGATGCATTCTCATGTTGTCGCCGGCATCCTGCCATAGCCTGGCACATAATATTGCTAAAAGGGTCAGAAACGATCATTTTGACGCTGCCAGTGCTCCCAGTACCACCATTAAATAATTTGAACACAATGGGGGTAGTGCATAAGAACCCCTTCAGAGGGTTAGATTCATGAAAGTCAGAACTTCAAGCCTTCAAGAGCTAATTAGCGTCATGAGCTCAGAACTTCAAACCTTCAAATCAACAGTAATTCAATTCCGTCATTTTTAATACGAACCAGATATCTTCGTTACATAATAAGCAGAGACGTCTAAAGAGACGCATCAGCAATCACTCTCTGAACCTCAATATATATATCTACTAAAAAACCAAGTAGTAAAAACTTGCCGAATACATACGCACGTCTGAATTAGGTCAGGGACCTGCCCACGCAAATGGACACATCTATGGATACAGAACAATACATTCCCGACAGGGAGCCCTAAATCCCATAATACTCTAAATCTCAGAGTCGATCAAATCCTCAAAATCCTAAATTCAAAGAAATTCACCAAAAAAGTACGATAAAGCGAAAAGTGGCGGCAATCCAGATCCAGACTTCAAAACTCAAATACCGCTCAACCGACACCCACCGCTCCCAGAGACTGCAACCTCACAAACGAATCAAAACCCTCGCCACCACAGACCACGCACCTAACTCAGACATCAATTTAACAATTCACAATTCACCTAATAGTAACACACTAGACCTAATCAATTCCCCATCGGTCGGCACTAAAACAGTACATTCCCGAACGGCGACTCCAAATCGCGTCCCACTCCAAATCTCGAGACAGATCTAGGCAAGCAGATTCTAAAATCCTCAAAACCCTAAAATCCCACAACCCTCTAAAATTCCACAAGGCTCATTACGCACCAAAACGAAAAAGTGAAAAGTCACATCTACACTTCCAAAGCACCAAAAACCGCAAAATCAATTCCCCAAGCTCCCCGAAACCGATACCTCACAAACGGATCTACAACCTCGCCTCCACTTAGGGAGACGAGGAAATTCACGATTCACGACTACCACACGACACCAGATCAAAATTCTCCATCAACATCCTTCCCACGACGATGAACCAAACCAGCAATCCCGTGGATCCCAAGGCGAATCCCACCCGAGTGTGTGTTTTTCACCTTCCGGCAATGTAAAAGATGGCAATGAGGTGGAAGAAGAGCAAGACGAAGCTGGTCATGCTGTCTTTGCGCAAGGAGCTGCTCCGGTGGGGCGGAGCTCGCGAGGACCTCATCGCATTCTAACGGAATCTCCAGGGCAAGACACAGAGCTGCGGAGATTCTAAGGGACCATGAGAAGTGACCGACGACGATCGGGGAGGATGATGACAGGGGGGAAGCGGGCAAGTGAAGTGAAAGGAGCTGCGAACAGAAGTGTAACTTGGACTTTGAGAGTCCGTGGGTTGAATAAAACTTTGGGCGAGACGAAGTTTTGGGGGAGGGGACGGGTATCGGGGTACCTTTCTTGGAATAAAATCGGATTTTTATTTTGGGGGTAGGGGGGTCTTTTTGAGACCTTATTTGTTTTACCATTTTTTATTCTTCTATTTGAGGGGGTGGGGTATAAATGGTTTAGTGCCACTACCTTGCAGCAGTTTCCTAATATTTTCTGTGGGTAACCCCTAGGCTAGCAGCTAAAAAAAATAAAAATTTACTTGGCCACCATTGGCAAATGAAATTCATGTGGCCATCGGTGTCTGAAAATTCAATATCATATCAAGGTATGATATTGAATTTGGTCAAGACAGGTACGATATTGAATTTGGTCAAGACCCTTTACTGGGTGAATTGAAATTGGGGTCGGTTGGTGTAGTAGATGAATTTTCAATGAAAGGAGGATGAAATTCATGGTGAACGTAAGAAGTTGCATGATTTTGGAATTTTGAACATTTAGTTATAATTTCTGAAAGTGAAAGCTAATGGGTTGCTATTTTAGTTCATAGGTGGTGTAGTAGTCACTTGGCATAGTTTTGTGAATGGGTCATGATGTATCCTGTATAAGCAATCCTCTTGTATCAAAATGGTATGCAACATGGGTTTAGAAAGTGACCCTCACTACTTGAAAATAGAACATTGAAAATGGAACATTCATTATCATATTTCAACTAATTGAAAACATGATATTTATGGCTTCTTATTTGGATATTATTTTTCTTACGTGTTATATTACTCTTTTTCTTTTCATCCATTTTAGGGTTGAATTTTGTCCCCCACAACTTCCCCATTTGTTTGGATACCATGGGGGGACAAGTATTAAACATTCACATACCAACTCTTCAAATTCTAGATCCATTGTCTAGTCACTTTATAGACATGTTACTTTAGATGCAACTTTCATGATAAATTTATATGATGTGAAATATTAGTGGCTTTTGACAAGTTACAACTTTATAAAGGTTGCAATTTAAAATAGCTCTTTTGACCTTCACTTTAAACATTAAAAGATCAAAAGGTTTGAAAGTTTTAAACAAAATTTAAAAGGTTTTGTTAGATTTTAACATTTTAAAACATGTAACTTAAAAAAATTTGCTAAAATTTCAAATCATACAAAGTTACTTAGTATGAAAGTTGCATCTGGTAGAATAGTGCAGTGAAAGTCATATAAATGTCCACAGTAAAATGGTAGTCTTAGGGCACTAAGGAATAGTGTTAGAACGTAGTGCCAATACATGGTCTTGCCAACTAACCTACAAGCTATAAAAATGTTGAGATAGCATTTAGTTAAGACAAAACTAATGATTTGAAATCTTCACTGTCAAATGAAGTAGTGCACATAAAAGCCCAAAGCAAAGAACAATGGATATTTGTTGTTGATTTTATGACCTCAAATTGTTGTTACAAACAAGCCAAGATTGTTGTCCTTTAAAAGATGCAAAAAAACTCAACCAAGAAACACCAATGTTACCATGAAATTGATACTCTATTGAACATCTTACTATCTGCAACTTTAACTTCATGGGCACATATATTACCAACACACAAAGTTAAAATCTTATTATAATGATAATGTTAACATCTAAAATATTATGCCTAAATAGTTTAGTGTTTTTGCATAAAAAATTCTTACACAATGATATAAAAAATTGATATCAATAGATTTGGCTCTTTCACCCAAAGATTTTTTCAAAGTAGTGTCCAAAAAATCTTAGTTCCATAACTATAAAAAAATATTTATTGTGACATAAATTTTATCTTCCACCTTGAATTTAAAGGAGTGCATCAACATTGCAAACTTGAATCTTTGAAAGCATTTCTATATTGCAAACTACTTTGATAAAGACATAAATGAAGGATGTAAAGATTGTTATGAGTCAAAAACAAGGGGTTTATAAGTGTATGAAAATGTGAAAAATAAGTAAATACAATCAATTCATAAAAAGATAAGAGTTTACCTCAAGCTCATAAGTAGATGTTCCATCTAAAACCTCTTGCTTTATTTATATTAATTGTCATGTCGAGAAAATACAAAAGTAAATCAAGAACAAACATCAAATAAGCAAAATTACAATATAGAATCTAGGATTTGTCTTGACATGCCCTATATCATGCTATAATATACCACACAACTACAAAGGACACATGTACTTTAAGAAGATTAGATCTAAATGAGATCAATATTTTATAATCTTGCAAGAATAATTGTTGACATATCACTCTATTAGGATTCCATCTCTAATATGTTGCTATACTATAAGTCATCCAAGGATGACATTAGATTAGGACCGGGTATAAAAGACTTGAGCTTGATCTTATCTCTCTCTCTCTATTCTCTTTGTTAATACAAGGTAGTATGTACAATTTAGTATTGTGGTAAACAACTGAGTATTTACTACATGGTATCAGAGCGAGTGATCAAGTAACCAAGTAGTCGCAAACACTTAGAAGTTACTTAATCAAGTCTAGAACTTATCAAATGGTCATTAGCAATCAAGTATACTATTCTGCAACCTATTTCATATCTTCTTATTTCTTCGTAGATCTAGACAGCACAACCGCATTGGTCTAGCGACAACTTAGAAATGGACCTTAACGTCAAAGACATATTTGAATCCATGAAGCTGACTAGACTAGCAAACTACATTATCTGGAGCTACAAAGTCAAGCTTATGCTTATGTAGAAGGCTCATGGAGATTTGTCGAACCTGTATACAATGGTAACATTCATGGCTCTAGTTCGTTGAACAGCACAGTCAGCTCACGAGAAGAGGCTGCCGCCATCAACAAACCATTGATAGGAACAAGACTTACTATAGGATCGACTTGAGGAGATGCAATGCCATCGACGATGCATACTGTATCTCGTAGCACCACTCCTGAAATTGCATTTGCTATAGACATCAACAACCCACAAGAAGTTGAACTATGCTTCAAAGCCAGTAAACTTATTATCTCCACAGTACGAGATTCGATCATTTTAAGTGTAATTCATTTGATAGATATTCAGGCTATCTGGCAACACTTGAAAAACATGTGCGACATCCATAGCTCTTCCCATCGCTTTTCTTTCAAAGAAAAGATTTATTCACTTAGACTACTAGAGGGAAAAAAGATAGGAGATCATCTTCGGCAAGTAAACCTCATAGTCACACAACTCGCAAATCTAGGTATATCTACACTAGACAAGGACCCAATAGATCCAACCTTGAATAGTTTGGCAAAAAGTTGGGCAACATTCAAACAAATTTAGAAAGGACAAGAACATCTATCTTTCTTTCCTGAATTAGAAGGACTTTTCCTACAAAAGGAGCTCGATCGGAACATAGATAAACAACGTGATGAGGTTGAAGAAATTAACTTCATCCGAACCAACAAACCACCTTCCCGCAACTATCCATACTCAGGGCGTGGTCATTTCATTCAAGGGCGAAGATCATCCTACAACAATCGACTTGCAGGGACACAACAAAACCGCACGGACGCTTATAAAACCCAATCGATCTATTGTCACCGATGTGGGAAGCTAGGCCATTTTGCACATGACTATGCCAGGATTACGCTTGAAGAGCACATCAAAGCAATGTAGCTCCAACTTAGCAACCTGCCACAATCCCACCCTCACTATCAAATTAATCTCACCAAAACGGACAACTATGAAGACAAAGATCAAGACAGTGACTACGCCATAACACAGTGAGCTTACTTCGACGCATTCTCGGATAGTCCAAAGCCACCAAAGGAACAAGTTCATGCCTATACCATTTCTACCATTACTGAAGAAGATTGGTTTCTAGACTCCGAAGCTTCATCCCACGTTACAGGAAACTCTAGCCTTCTCAGTAATGTTATTCCTTCCCCAATTCCATACATTAGGGCTGCTGGTGTATAAATCATACTTGACACCAATCGAAGCACTGTAATGCATACTAATGCCTTTGGTGAAATAAAACACATCCATAATGTTTTATTTGTCCCTAGGATCACCACCAACTTGTTTTCTGTGGGCAAATTGACTAATTTGGGTTATCGAGTCCTATTCAAATCCAAAACGTTTATCATCTATGACAATACAAAAACCAACACTGTATTTTTTCATCGGATCCGTGATCCCCAAAACAACCTCTATAGAGTTATAAAATTATTTAGTACCAATGCCATACAAGCCCTTACAACTCCAATACCTCCTCTCTCCCCAACCTTAACAATCTCTCCTAATCCTCTATCCAATCGTATCTCGATCTATAAACTTCCTGCACAACCTACTCCAACTAAGATTCAGTTGTGGCGTCAACGGATTGGACACTTAAACTTCCAGAGTCTCTATTACCTAAGCACTCAAAAATGAGTAGCTAGAATTCCAACCTTATCGTTACTTAAACATGTTTGTGTTTCATGCATGATGGACAAACTATCTAAAGACCGTGTTTCTAAACACTGTCGCACCTCCATAACACGCAAACTCCAACTTATACATAGTGACCTATGTGACCCCCTACTAGTAGCATCCCGAAATGGAAACAAATACATACTTACCTTTATAGATGACTTCTATAGGAAAACTTGGATTTACTTCCTAGTAGATAAATCACAAACCCTTAGTTATTTCAAACAATTCAAAGTCTTAGTTGAAACTCCCACCCTCTACATAGGTACATTCAAAAGTGACAAAGGAGGAAAATATCTCTTAGATGATATTACATCTCAACAACTCACTGCTAGTTACTCCCCACATCAAAACGTCTTGGTAGAACGAAAGAACCACATACTTTTAGAAGGCGTTCTCAATGTTGCATCTGGAACCAACATTCTTAAAGCTTGATGGGAAGAAATCACAAAAGTTATCAACTACATTCAAAACCGATGCCCTACTCAAGCACTTACTCTTTAAAACCCAGAGGAGGCCTTCACCGACATCTGACTTCATCTTGGTCACCTCTGAATCTTAGGATGCACAACCTATTGTTATATCTCAGACACAAAGCACACAAAATTAGATCCTAAAGCCATTCCCACGTACTCATTGGATATGATGAACACAACAAAGCTTACCGCTACTACCATCCTTCCACCAAACAGATCCTAGTGAGTCAGTATGTTCATTTCGATGAATCTCTATTTATACTCCTCTCACCAAAAACCACAGAACCTCTCTATAATTCCAATCTTCTAGACAAGTCAACCCCTCCCCTAACCACTATTACATTCAAAACACCTATTATTCCAACTAGCTGCTTCCCTCTTCTGAACAATTCATTCTCTGCTCACACCCACTCACAACTTGCATTCCAACAAATCACACTAGTTGATCTCCATGACCCTGACCTTACAACCAACTCCACTGCTCTCCTTGCCTCCGATCAAGCGACATCCACAACATCTGCACCTCCATTGTCCATCTGAGATCCAAGTCCTCCTCCATCTCCGCCTCCTACCTCTAGGTGATCTCAACGTCCTAGACGTCAGAATATCTACCTGGATAGCTATGAACTTTGTCTTTCCACTGACGACTTCAACATGTGCTTGCTTGTCTCTACACATGCCACTATCTAATCCATTGAACAAGACCAAGCCACCATCACCTTTAAACAAACAGTTGCTGATCTAGACTGGCGTCGCACTATAAAAGCCAAAATGGATTCCATTCGGGAAAATAATACCTGGACATTAGAATCCCTTCCTCCAAACCATAAAGCCATCACTTGCAAATGGGTATTTAAATTGAAACCTGACTTTGATGGTCAACCTCCTGTTAAAAAGGCACGCCTCATTGCTAGAGGCTTTGAACAACGTCAAGGGATTGATTTCAATGATACTTTTGCTCTAGTCATCAAATGGCTATACTTAGAACTGTAATCACATTAGCAGCAACAAAATGTTGGGACATACATCGCATGGACGTTAGAACAACTTTTCTACATGTACTCCTAAAAGAACGGGTATTCATAAGACAACCACCCGAGTTTTGAGTTCCAAGCAAAGAGCGCCTTATCTACAAATTACACAAATCACTATACAAATTAAAACAAAGTCCATGTACCTAGTACGATCACATCAATACCGCACTCCTTTGAGTTGGCCTAAAACACAACACATCCGATGCAAACCTGTACTACCTACACAAAGACGGTGACACACTCCTCCTCATGTTGTATGTTGATAACTTTCTTCATTACAGGCAGCTCAGACTTCCTGATCTCCTAGATCAAGTAGTTTTTTCACAATGAGTTTGATATGAAAGATTTAGGACACATCAAACGCTATCTGGGCATCACCTTTGAAACTGTCATCTTAGGCATTCTCCTTCACCAACGAGATTACACACAATCTATTATCACAAAATTTGGCATGCAAGATAGTAAAACTGCATCCACATCCCTCTAACAAAACACTTGCTTTTTATAGATATGAATTTTCCTCCAACTAATCCGCACCACTACTGCAAACTAGTCAGCAAACTAATTTTTCTTACCATCACTCAATTCAACATTGCCTATGTTGTGAGTCGATTGAGCAGCTACGTGGCCCATCCTCAAGATGCTCACTTCAAATCCGCCAAGCACATTCTTTGTTACCTACAAGGTACGGTAGACCAAGGTATTTTCTATCGAACTAACATTCCAATCCACATCACCGGCTATACCAATGCCGATTGGAATTTCTATTCCAACACAAGACACTCTATGGACGCTTACGTATTCACCTTGGCAAAAGGGCCTATCACTTGACAAAACAAACGACAACTTACAGTCTCCTGTTTCTCTACCGAGTTAGAGTACTGCGCCCTAAGCGATGGCGCACAAGAAGCAATCTGGCTTCATCGACTGCTACAAGAATTACAACCACAAACACCTAGCACCTCTGCAAATTCATCATCCAAGACTCCAACCCCCTCTAACTCCAGCATTACATTCAACTATAACAATTAAGGAGCCCTCAAAATTTTCCAGAATCCAATCTTCCATATAATAACAAAACACATTGAGATACACTACCACTTCATCCCTGAACATGTAATAGGAGGGAAAATCTAATTGAAATATATTCATACAAATCCCCAACCAATTGATGCGCTCACCAAACCCTTAGGTAAGGTCAAATTCCAACGACATCGTGCAGCATTAGGGTTACACAGCTTAGATACCTTAAGCAGGCTCAAAAATCTTTACTCTCCAACTATGCACTATAATCTAGCACCACAATTGTCTGTACATTTCACAACCAATGTTGTGAACTTCAAGCACCCTAAATTTATACGCCCTGCCATAGATACTCCTCAGCTTCACCAAGTGACACAAAATTCTTATGCTTAGCACTACAGAACCCTAACACCTCCTTCGAGCAATCCATCCAAGAAAAATAGAGTCTTGGGACCTTCCTTCTCCGCACAACTTAGAACTTTTCTTGTGACATACTCACCCCTTGAAGACGACCATTTTTCCTTCGCGATCCCACTTGCATGAGCTCTCGACGTGCCATTGTACCACGATCCTACACTCTACTACCACAGCACCCTAGACACAATTTCTCAGCAACATCTTGGTTGACCACCAACATGCCCACGATCTCAATGCTCCACTTCAGCAATCGCCCATAGAACGCCAGTATCCACTATTAGAAAATGGTGTCCAAATCAACAAAAACTTAACAATTTTTTGTTGGCTGGGATACTGTATTGACCGTTTTAACAAATTTTTCTTGATTTCAACAAGCTAACAAAATGGTCACTAAATTTTTGTTGATTCAAATAATACAATGTCCAAATCAATAAAAAAGTTAACAATTTTTTGTTAAGAAGACATGCCTCTCACATATTGGTGATATAAGAGAGGTGACTTTGGTGACATAAGAAAGGAAAAGACAAGTTCTTTATACAAATGGGGTGATAAAAGGTCAAAACAAATCATATGGGATATGTGAATCATTCATAGTTTTAATTCACATATCCCATATAGTTTGTTCTACCTTTCACCACCCCATTTCTATAAAGAGATTGTTTTTTCTACTCTTCTATCATCAAAATCACCTCTCTTCTATCACCAAATATTAAGTTTTAAGAAACTTGTTTCTTAAATTAATTGTAAAGTCTAATTTTCTTCTAATTAAATTGTAAAGTCTAATTTTTGGTCTTGTTTATGTTGTTTTTGGTTCATTGAGCAAATTTAAAAGTGAATTAATATCATTATTTTTCTGATTTGACCACCATAACAAAATAGACAACAGTATTTTGTTAGGTACTGTCCAAGACAACGCAACCATGGATACAAACGCTTCAACACTTTTTTGTTAATTTTTTGTTGACATGGTCACTGTTTTTCTATTAGTGGTCATCCACAACAACAACCTTGCCACACGAGTTATTGACGCCAACTCCACAAATTCCTGCAATAATTGAGACCGCTCCCGTATTCGTTCCATCACCATATGTGACATCCTCACAATTACGCATATCACCCTTCTCAACTTGATCACAATCTCCAATTGAGGGATGGTGTTGACATATCACTCTATTAGGATTCTATCTCTAATTGTTACTACACTACAAGTCATCCAAAGATGACATTAGGTTAGGATTGGGTATAAAAGACTTGAGCTTGATCTTATCTCTCTTTGTGTTCTCTTTGTTAATATAAGGCAGTATGTACAATTTAGTGTTGTGGTACACAACTGAGTATTTACTACAGTAACGTCACTAGAATCTATACACCTCCTTAAAGAAAAGAAAGAATAAGATCTTACAATCCTAAATATAAAAACATGTTTTGTCCTAGCTTGAAGCAATGACTAAAGGAAACCACTAGAAGTTCATTCTTCTAGCAAATGGCAAGAGGATAAGAAAAAAAGAGGCATGCAAAAAGAGAGCAAACAACAAAGCTACACAAATTCAAATCCTAACCAATCAAAAGAGACAACCAAAGCAAAGGAAATTCAATGGCCATCCAAACAAACATTGAACAACAAAAACAATTTTGAACTTCATGTATAGTTGGACCCCACCCTAATTTATTCATGGTTTTGTTTGCTTGCTAGAACAATCTCACCGTTGGGAGATTAGTGCGTTTTAATTCCATCTTAGAACTATTAACAATTTAGTTTTTCCTTCTATTTGTTACCTACTTCTACTTAATAATTTTTTAAAGAATAAAAATCAAAGAATGTTTTTTTGGAAAAAATTCTCAATTCTCAATTCAATTATTCAATATAAAAATTTTAATTCAAAACTTGTAGTACAAAATTTTAAAGTTAAAAGGATTCAAAGTCTTAATCTAAATATACTAAGTGCAAAAAACTTATTTTCAAATATCTTGTAACCTATAAGGTCAAAGATTTTGAAATTTCTTCCAAACATTTTCATACTAGATTTACTTAATTCAAGATCCTACAATTGGACATGCAAAAGAAACAAATGTTTAAAAGATTTTCTCTGTGCATTAGAAATGGCAATCGTGAGTGGTTTTGGATGGAAATATAGCCTTGGGAGTTTAGAAGTTAATGATTAAGTTCTATCCTTCAACAAGGGTGACTAGTGTGCCCTATGCCGTTGCCACAATATAATAAAATCAAAATAAAATTTATTTATTTATAATTTATAAAAGCTTCAATAACTTTCACATTGTAAATCCAAACGCCACAAAACAAAGTCCATGCATCCCTTCTTGCAAAATAACTTTTTGAATGTATTAAAAATGTTATCCAAAGACACACAATCCTGAAGATCTCACTATAATAAGCAAAACAAAACAACCTAATTTAAGGTATTGATAGGACATTTACAAATTACATTTCACTAAAGCCCTATTATCCTCCTAATATACATGAAATGTTTGATTTTCACTATTTTCAATCTAAATTTCTATTTTTACATCTAAATTAGTCCTAGAAAATTCACCCCACTTTGCAACAAAAAATACTTGAACTTTATCAAAAACTGAAGACAATTACTACCTCAAAATTATATAAGATGCTCATTCAAAAGAATAGAAGCAAAAAACTTACTTGATTAAATCATTAAAAACAAAATTTAGTATTAAAATGAATAACATAATTAAAATGATATAAATATATAAAATATTATTATTGTAATTCTAAAATCCTATGTTCAATTTTTGAAAATTATCATAATCATTATCAATGAGATTCAAAATTAAATATATATGATGTCTTGTGAAGCACTATAATTGTGATCTAAAGTATATTACCAATACTACACTGAAATTTAGAGTAGCCATGTTGTATTCTAAAGTTATCTTTTTCTATCTCTTGCTATCACCTCTTCTTCATGTGTTTATTTTTACAACTCAAAGATTAAGTCTCTTTTGGGTGTCAGATTTTGAACCATGTACTTTTCAAATATTAGAATTTGAAAACTCACTCCAATATCCTTGATGTCGACTAATAAATAGAGATTACAAGTGCACATACTTAGTAATCTTATATTACTAAGTACAAAATACAAGATACTTAGTATGTGATACTTAGTTAATATTCTTCCAATCATACTTTTTGGCATCAAAATTCAACTAATATCACTTAGGTCTCATTAACTCCTAGAGGACAATAAGTTCCCCTAGAATTTTTGAAAGCCTTTGGTTGGGCCTTTAGAAGTAAAATTTGTATATTATTTCTTGAAGTTCACTAATAGAAGGGTATTTAAATTCTTGGACACCCACTATAAGAAAACTACATCTGCCTGGACATCCAACCAAAAACGACATATGTCCGTGAAAACACGATACAACGCAGAAGACGTTGGGGTGTCAAACCGAAAAAGTGAAGATTTTGCTCTGATGTCTTCGATAGCGTTGCTAGATTTCAGTCACAGCATACTAATGCTACGAAAAATAATGATGCAATGTAAGACATCCAGGTGGACACCAGATGTTTTCAAGGATGTTCACAATAACATATTCAGCCACGTCACCATCTTTGGTCAAACTTAGCTCAAAAGTTGATTTAGAATTTTGTTGCAGTCAGAGGTAAAGTGACTGCCCAAGGTTAAAAAGAGGACAACAGGCAGGTGGTGACTCCTAAAAGCTTATGTGGCATCTGACATGGCGTGATGAGGTGGAAATTATGTGACGTGGCATGATGAGGTGAAAATTGTGTGATGTGGACATGGATGATGACATGGCATGCCACGTCAGCATACTTGGCCTATCCATGTTCCGATCTTGGATGTCTCTGTGGACGTCATGACGTCCACATTGACATCACTTCTAGCGTCAACATTTTGTACTTACTGCGAATGTAACTTCAAACCACATGCTATCCACTGTATGTTTCATTATGTCTGACTGGACGTGTGAGTGTTGTGGAAGCAATTGTAGGCGTCTTCTTTGATGTCAAAATGACTATAGATGCATAACATGACTTTATACCCAAGGTTGAATTTGCACATGATGCACGTCCTTTCTATGTAGTACAAAATGACTTATGTGTTTACTTAGTTTAGGTTCATTTTTGGGCTATTGAAGTCTTACATTTTGCGCACGTTCAACAAACTTCATTAGGATAAAATTCCACCCTATTCATATGATGTCACTTACAGCACCAAGTAAGATAGACTCTACCACAAAATGCACGTTCAAGATGCAACAGGTTTACTTGGAAGACATGAACATGTTGATGGCTTTGTATTTCTCAGACATCCTACGTGACGTCAAAATGTTGGCACAACAAACACATGTCAGTGATGTGAACACCCTATGTTTTCTCCTCAGATGCAATGTCATCACTAACTACGGCAACATACTCTCCACCATTGTTTGCTAGTTGCCGCATCGGGTCTACAACTTGTTGCAGTGGTTGTAGGCCATCGAAGTCCCTATCATTCACCAACTGCACCATATAAGAAAACTGTATTTTTTCTGATGTCGGGCCAAAAACGTTGTACATCCAGAATAACATCATAAGTCTAAGAAAACATTGGGATGTCACAACAACAGACGCTGGAAAAGCAAAGATTTTGGTTTGATGTTGTAGAAAGCATTGCTAAATTTCAGTCACAGCATATTGGTGCTATGAAAAACAATGATACAATATAAGACATTGTTGTGAACATTAGATGTTTTCAAAAATGTCCAGAAATTTTTTCAAAATGTTATAAGCTATATAGATTTAATTTATATAACAAATTTATATAAATTAGATGAATTAATTTTTTATGAAAAAAGGTTTACAAAATCATATCAATATTATATTATATAAAAATATTTATTTTTAACTTAAGATTTAAATTCTAAATTTTATTAGTTTAAAATCATAAATATTGCATCTAGTTTTAATAATTTTTATTGCTATTTCACCTTCTTAACTTATTATTTTCAAATCATTCATATCTAATGTGGGGTGATTTTTTAGTGTTCTTGGACTTTGAGATATTTGACATCTTAACCCTTAAAGGACCAAGGCCTTTTTTTTGCCAGAAAACATTGAAAATTGTCATTTCTATAGCAAAGAGTAAAAGATACTTTAATTTTTTTTCACATCTAACTATAGGATCTTACACCTAACAAGTAGAAAAAATTGTAGAAAAAATTTCAGAATTTTTGACCACATAGATTTAAAGTGGGAAAAACAAGTTTTTTAGCGCATTGAGGGACTAGATTTTTTGACTTTGTAAAATTTTTGCACTACAGAGTTTTGAGATTTAAATATTTATAGTAGAAAATTGAGTTGAAAGTTCAGAAAAATAAATAAAAAATAAAAAAAACTTAAACTTCATTCTTAAGAAAATTGTTAAGTAGAAGTAAGTATGAGATAGAAGGAAAATCTAAAATATTAATATATTTTAGATGGAATTAAAATGCACTAATCCCAATGGTGAGATTGTTCTAGCAAATAAACTAAACCATGTGAAATTTTTATTTTGAAAAAATTGTAAAAATTGCATTCAGAAATGCATCCAACAAGTTATTTTTTTCAAGAAGATGCTCTAATTGCCTAAAAAACAAAAATGTCCATAACTTTCTCATAACAAATCCAAATGAAATGAATTTGAGTTTTCCAGATAGACAAAAATGAAATCTACAATTGGAATTCCATGTTGGATGTATTGTTGTGTCATACTATATTGAAGTTGATGTTGTAAACAACCTAGATTTAATAAATGTGACTTTATCAATTAAATGTTCAAGGAGACATCCCCATATATGTTGGAAATGACATGCAAATGTTCATCATGACATCATAAACAACAAATAAGATTTGTAGAAAATTTAGAAATTGTTGAAGCAAATGTTTAAAACAACATTGATGTGAATGTCTAATTTCATACTACAGATGTTCTTCTGAATGTTTACAATGACGTCAAAAAAAACATAACTAAGACATGTAAACGTTTTTTAAAACATCATTTCAGACATCATTGTATTTATGTTGTGCTCATATTTTAGTTTTGTATATCCCATATTGTTTGTCATGCCTCCTACACACTAGTATAAAAGGCTTGGCTTTTCATCAATTAATAAGTAGATTTTTGAGCCATTCAATATACTTGATAAATATAGTGTATGGCATATTGTATGGTGTATTTTGTATGGCATGTTGTATATATATTGTATTTTGTATGGTATATTTTGTATGGCATATTGTATATATTTTGTATGGCATATTGTATATATTTTGTATGGTGTATTTTGTATGGCATAAATATATATTATATTTTGTATGGCATATTTTATATGTTGTATTGCATATGATATACCATATATTGCATATTTTATATTGTGTACAACATATTACTACATTGACAACATTAGAACGTCCAATACAATGCATACATGCGTTTCAGGAGATGTTCCAAAAAATAAGTATGTTCATAATTGCATCTCCTTCTACGAAGATCAAACAAGTGGACGTCGTCGTTGACATCCTACAATACAAAAGCAGGAGATGTTCCAAAAAATAAGTATGTTCATAATTGCATCTCCTTCTACGAAGATCAAACAAGTAGACGTTGTCGCTGACATCCTACAATACAAAAAGCCATCTGCTATCCCAGCATGTACTTGTGATGGCTTGTGCAAGCAGACATCTCCTATGACAGGGTATGCTTTAAGAAGCACGCATGTGCAAATTCCACACGCTTGGATGGACATTTCAATCAGCATACAATTGTTTCACCTGACATCATTTAAGACACCTGGACGTCCATAGCGATGTCTCAGAAGACATCCTAAAATGCTAGGTAGAGCAAGTGGCCCCCAAAAATGCCACGTCAACATCTGCGGATGCCATGTTAGCCAATTTCGTCAGCACCGATGTGGCATACCACGTCAGATGTCACATCATAGACGGGCAATGGATGAAAAAAATGATACTCTGGCTTTCCCGCACCTAGGTGGCAGCCACATGTCAACTTCTGAAGTTACCCATTGACCGATGTTTTTTTAGACATCATGATGTTGGGCCTGCAAATCTAATGCAACGTACCATGTTTTTGGCATGTCCACAGTAGCACAATGTAATTGGACATTAGTCCAGACATAGAAGACGTCACGCGCGATGTCCGGGTGTCCAAATTGCAATGTCGCGGCAGACACAGTTTTTTATAGTGACCAGAGTATTCATAGGAGAGTACTACAAAAATATAGCCAATTCTTCCTTCAGTCATCTCAATTTATTTACAAAGATAACAAAGAGAGAACACTAACTTTGTTTTTAGGACATAATGATGTGCATTAATTTTGTATGTTATATCTTTGTTGTGTGTGTGCATTCCTATTATTGAACTTGTAGTTATAAAAAGATGTGGGAAGCTCCCTCGTACCTTCCCATGATGCTCTTTTAGAGATCCTTTCAAGGTGATATTTTGTACTAGAACAGCCATGATTCTATATGAAGTGTGAATTCTATTGAACAAATGATGAGTGACCAAACTTTACTACAAATATGTTACTATAAGGATTATGAAACCTAACCCATTCTTGATCACCCTCCAATTTTGGTAATATAAGATGGTCTATTTCCATGTAAGTATGAGGTGAATAAGTGATCAAGAATGACACATTAAGATTAGGCTACAGGACTCTTGATTTGCAACCAATCTTTCGTCAAAAATAGGATGACCTATATGACTAGTATGGGACAAATAGAATTTGTACTTAAAAAATTAATGATAATTTTATTTGGAAAATAAAATTGTGAAAAATTATGGAATCTTTCTAAAATCAATTTTTGCACATGGAAAAAAACTTCTACTCAACATATTTGCGTTCAAGATATGCTCAATTGCTTAAGTGGTTGAAAATGGTTTGACTATGTTATTGGCTTTTTGCCTTTGTTTTAGTTTGCATCATAGATTTTTGTTGTTTGAAATTGTTGTCTTTTGTTGTATGATCTTACGCTCATTTTGCATTAAAGCCATTGTTAATTAGGGTTGCAATTTGATCTATCTTTTAATGTTCTTGTTAGGTGGTTGTGCAATTTGAGCATTGTAAGTGTGATTTGGATTAGTGTGTAATCTATAAGTATGGAGTTTGAGGTTGTTGATTCTCGAAAGACAATTTGCATCTAAGACTTGGAGAAAATATTCATTCATTGGTTAAACGTCATTGCATTTTGAAACCTAGGTGAGCTTGGATATACTCTTGTATATGAGATCAATGAGCCCATACATACATTGATATGCAATGAGTTGATTTTCATATTTGCCTTTATGAAGAGAATTTTGTTTTGAAATGGCACAAGATTAGAGTAGCATCAATTAGAAGTTTGGAATGCCAAGTTAGAAGAAACAAATTGTATGCACCATTTGGTCCATCAAGGATGAATCTATGACCGTGGCATAATCCCTTTTGGCATTGTGCGAATAGTTGGTTTAAAGAAATCCAAAAGTACTCACTAGAAGTCAAACTACTATACAAGACTTCTCCTTTTCATGCAAAATTTCAAGGATGAATAATTGCACTTGTGTCCTTCAAGAATTTTGTGTCATTCATCCACCAAGAAGTGGCTGTAGTGTTGTTTATGGGTTAATCTTTCCAAGTTATGGTTGCATATGTTGTGAAACCCATTTCTATGCCTATAGAACAATCAATGAAATATCAAATGCAATGTTTCAAGATTAATTTTGGAAAAAAAATTCTGAAAAATTTAATAGTCAGACAACTAGACAATAGAATAAACTCTATATTACCTAGATAAAATGAAACATTTTTTACAAATTAGAAGCATGTAAGGAACATAACTCTAACAAGCTCTTTTAACTACAATAATCTTGACTCAACTTGTAGTTTTTAGATTCTTGCCAATTCTTGACACAACTCCAATATCATTTTTTATTTGCAATTGTGTAAACTTCAAAAGCATTGAAGATTTGGCAATCATTGGTGCCCACTACAACCTCTTGAACCAACTACTAAGTCCTTACGCATTGTAGTTCTTTCAACAATTTTTGGTATTGTAGGTGGTGCTCAACATGTTTTCCTATGATTGCCTTTCTATTAGTGTTTCTTTTATGATGTGGGTTCATATCAACTATACAAGAATTCAAAAAATATGATCATTAATTGGGTGACAAAGTTATACTATCTAAAAAAGCTTAAGGCAACCCATACAATCCCTTAGCACTTTTCATTCTAACCAAAAGTAGAGAGGGACTAGACTTGAAGTTTTTTGCAAAAAGATGAATGGGCAGGGGATATCAACCTAGATCCATCTCTTGTAAAAGAATACCTAACCTCATGAACTATAAAATCAAATTATTTTTGGTAAAGTACCTTTATGATAGGTCTCTTCTTTATACAATTAACTTTGAAAAGACATTGCAAACAAGTATTTATCCTTTGAGTGATTTCATGTAGAGCTATTGGATGAAAAAACCATCCAATTTTTAAGGGGGGGTTATTGGAATGCATTTTGAATGGACAATATTGCATATTCCCTCATTCATTATGATATTATTGACTTTTCTAAAGAAGAAGATACTCAATCCACGAATCGCCCTTCTAGTTTATTTTGGCCAATTCTTGTTTCTGACTTTTGATATGAATTCTAGTAAAAAAATAATATTTTCAACCCACCAACCAAAATGAAGTTATCAAGTTTAGTTTCTATTCCAATTTAAAAAATTGAAAATCTTAAAATTTAATGTCTTATTGCAAATGGTAGCTATGTTTTATACTATAATGTTCTACACTATAAAATGTACCTATGTTGAAAATTTCAGATTTTCTTAGCACATTTTATATTTGACATGAATTTTCTTTATTTTTTTACTTTAAAAAAGTCAAGGTAATTTCAAATGTTCACAAAATAATTTAAGATTTTTAGTACTTACTAGTAGTTGGCGCTTGTTGTGCTACACATTCACTATACTATACATTAGTAAAATTTTCATATATTTGAATAGAATGCAAAGTAATAATTTTAATAAATCTTTAAGAAAATGATTTTAATGATTTTATAAAAATATTTTCAGACATGCATACATTGAAATGTACAATAAATTTTAATGAATGAAGTCTTTGTAATTATCAATGCATTAAAAAAAATGCATACATTAGAATGTAGAAAAATCTAAATCTAAATAGG